>OY744531.1:72041202-72541202 GCA_963556195.1 Sepiola atlantica
GGCCGCTACTAGCGATAAATCAACGGTAAACGGTTGTTGCGAGAACGCATAGTGATTTGCAATGGCTATCGAAATAAACCGAGAGTGCTGGAAATATTGGATGACTTGTTGTCACTCAGACTTCAGGGGACACCACCTGCTGTTGTGTGAAAAACCCTCGTGAGTAAAATAATAATAATCGAAACGCGGCGTCAATTATTATTACCACTGCGCGTAGGAATATGCGGCAGGGGACATTTGAGCAGTAATTGGGCTGTCAGGAAAGTGACAGCCAACATCCATCTATTTAATATTTTGGGCGAGATTTTCTACTTTATTTGCAAGAGAACTTTTCTTGAGTGCTTTTTTAGATTTATTTCCGCCTTCCTTTTATCTCTACTTTTTTATTATTGTTGCTATTTTTGCAGTACTATTTTTTTATATCACTCTTGTTTCAAATTGTGTCCGTTAGGGACTTTTTCCCCCGTTATTTGATTTCTTCTTTTGTTTTAATTCATTTTGTTCAGTCTTTTAAGTTTTTATTCTTATCTTTTCTGCCATTCCACTTACTTATTCGCCATTTTGCTTTTCAAGATTTGTATTAATATTATGATTATTATCATTATTATCATTATTATCAGTAGTAGTAGTAGTAGTAGCAGTAGTAGTAGAAGATGGCACGGTGGCTGAGTGGTTAACGACGCGGACTGAGGACCTGGGTGTGTCGGGTTCGAATCCAGTTCGTTCTATAAAAACACTTTCATCAAAAACCACCATCTGACCTTGTGTCTAACCTTCTGGAGAAGAGTTAACTAAAAAATACTTAAGTTTGAAAAGTCAGCCATAGAATACACTCCACTCGAGGTAATGTGCTAAAAAGAGCAATCGCTCATGGATTCTTCAATATTTTAACAGTATCTAATTTTTAGATGCGTTTGTCTGTGTATCAGGATTCAGTTTGACATAGCATTTACGTCAGTCTGTCAAACATAAATTTGAAATAAGAATGTTCTTTGTCTGCCATGATTCAGTTTGATATAGCATGCTATCCGGTCTGTTATGCATAAATTTCGAAAATGGTTTTTGTTGGTCTGTCACTTTCAAATTTAAATTATAATTTTCATCGCTAAACGCTTAGATTGAATGTCACGCGAATTAAGAATATCTCTAAACATTTCCTCGTCTTATATGTTCTCTCTTTTGTTTATTGGTTTCAAATTCTATGGGTAAACACTAATCACGTTAAGAAAGGCATGCACCCACATCTCCCGCCATTACATTAATTGGTAACAATTTACCAATTATTTGGAACTAGTAGGAATATCTAGTGTTACCTTTGTATTATATAAAAACTCGTAGAATAATTATGAAGAATTAAATTCTTAAACAGAACCGTTTTGCACTACGTTTATGTCCCCTTACGAAGATTAAAATCAAAATATAATGATACTAAATCTTATGTTTCGAATCAGCATTCCAATTTTGATCAAAATGCATTACCTGATTTGGATTCTAAAAAATGTCAAAAATTTCAAGCTTAAGCTTAGAGGGTCTTAAGAAGAAATTGAATTTCATGGAATTATGCTTCATAGATGTCTTATGACTGTAGATCAAATTCAATGCAAATCTGATATATTTGAATTCCCAAATGGGAGATTGTGCCAATATTATACCCCTAAAACCCTTGAAAATACTCAAAAGGTAGAGTAGAGTGGTCGACCGTAGTCGAGAGCGGATTGAAAGCTCCTTTTTCAATATTTATAGTTAATACCTTTTTAAGTCTTAATAGTAGAGCCCTGTTTGAAATTACAAGAGTGTTGTCATCCGACGATTAAGTAGAGTTTAGATCGAGCGTTGAACACTATCGATAACATGACGCTTGCTCCCGCCTGTCGGATAAGTGTACATTTATTTCAATTACTGTATGTGGTGATTTCTCGCGGTCGTATGGACTTGGGCGTTAAGCTCGTGATTCTAGGCTGAATCTACGAACTGCGTTCGAGCCCACGCGACTGTTTGCAACCGCCACTTTTGCACTCGTGAGGATAGAAACCCCGAAACGAGGGCGTCTGTAAGTATAAAACACTTTTATATTTAAACAAATATATATATATATATATATATATATATATATATATATATATATATATATATATATATATATATATATGCTTACATTTTTATATAGGCAAATTTTCATTGTCTTTTACGTAGTTTACAAAGGAGTGTACCTGTGTCTTGTCAATGAAAGAAAAATATAACAATTGAACTGCCACACGATTTCAATAATATTTTTAATCAAAAATCATTTTATTATTAGTGTTTGATTTATTGCTTTCTATCTCTACCCCAATCCACCTTGTTTTATATTTAGAAATTTCGTTTTTCAACCACATAAAAAAGTAAACAAATGAATACAAACATTTCTTTATAAGCGATGTATTATTCTTTAATTTATTATCAAACAGATTAGGTAAAGGAGTCGAGCGTCGGGATGTCACTATAGGTAGTGACAAATGTCCGGGGTTCGAATCTTAGGGTTAGTTTAGCCGCAATGATGCGTCTTGAAAAGATGAAACACGTCTCTGTAGATAACTATATTTTAAATATATATATATATATAGAGAGAGAGAGAGGGGGGAGAGAGGGAGAGAGAGAGATAGATAGATAGATAGATAGATAGATAGAACAACAACACAATTGTACTTTAGTATATAAATAATTAATATATAAAACAAAGTAAACAAATAAGAATGGTAGAATAATAAAATAATAAGTTTCTATTAGTAATAGAAAAACAGCAAGATTTAAACATCTCAATAAATAAATATATAAATTTAAAAAAATTAAATACGTGTTTAAGTAGTTAATAAGACTGTATCCAATGCGGAATTATTCATGT
The DNA here is from genome assembly GCA_963556195.1 of Sepiola atlantica. Taxonomy (NCBI): domain Eukaryota; kingdom Metazoa; phylum Mollusca; class Cephalopoda; order Sepiida; family Sepiolidae; genus Sepiola; species Sepiola atlantica. The sequence goes on from OY744531.1 coordinate 72,044,084, forward strand.
TTCATCACTTGCTGGTAATAGAATCCGGGACTGTGGAAAATATTTTGATATTTCCAGAGAAACTACCCCTGTCTCAAAAATACAAACGTTCTTTCCGCTTACAGAGAAGGGACGTCTAAGATGGCTGTTATATAAAGGGTGCCAGGTTCGCAGAAAATAATAAATTCATAAATAAACATGGGCAGATAACTCTCATCTCTTCCGTTCTCATTTTGATACCAAGAAACCGGTCGTGCTTCACTTCTGACAATGGAATAACACCATGAAACTGCAGTAAAGTGTTAAAGCTAAGTGTATTTTATTGCCCACTAGCTGTACCCATCCGGCGTTGCACGGGAGTTTTTTTACTTTCACTGTTTGCTTTTCTTGTTGTCTTTAAGTAAAATTTATCCTTATCTTTATCGGGTGTTGTCCACCAGCTGCCAGTTCCAATTTCCATGATTCCATTGCTTTCTCCACAAACTAATAATTTTGTCGGACATTTTGTATAATCTTAAGCATTCAATTATCGATACTTGGGGGTTCTGTCGTAGGCTTCTCTTTAGTCAATACATACCATGGCTATATTCTTTTGTTCTTATTTTTAGGTCGATGTATAACAGGTTATGTATTCTTCTTGTCACTTTCCGACAACCTTTCAGTTCCTGGGGGAGTAGTCCATGGTTATTAAGACAGTGGTGGATCCATTCGTTCAGCTGTCCCGTTAAAATTTTCCATGTGGTTGGTAAGCAGGTTATTGGTCTGCAGTTGCTTAGCTTGTTATTTTTGCTGTTGCTGCTGCTACTGTTGTTGTTGATGCTGTTGTTGTTGTTGTTGTTGACGGTGGCGGACATATATGACACGTTTTCATCCCTTACAATTTTGTTATTATTTATTTATTTTAATTTTCGGATTACTCTGGATTGAGCAGCAAATTTTCAGATTATAATTTATAATTTTGAAACCAATTTCTTTCCATTTTTCGATTGGACAGTTCAATTTGCTATGTATCAGTTTGGTGTTAATATTTTTTAGGATTCATCAACCGCTAAAATGTCTATTTACTTGCCTCTATACGAGACACAAGGTAGTTTTTTTATGTGGGGAGTATCTATCTCATCAAAAAGGTGCACTCTGGATGGGACAAAAATTAAAATTGCCCAAGTCAAGATATCATTTAATCGAGGACAGTACGGATACTACACTCTGATCCCAGCCTGATGGCCAGGAAGTGAAAATATCTGTTATTTAATATTTTTGAAAAACAATATTTGAGTTACAGTAGTGAATGAACAGGAAATTCTCAGATTATAAAAATATTTTTTTAAACTTGTTATTCAAAGTATAAATAATGGTGCAGCTTCCCCTGGTCAAAACTCAGAAAAAGAGTTTATAAACGTGACTATTTTGGCTAAGGAGTTCAGGGTTGGTATAATGGATACTGTCACAGTCTATCGAATCGACTATGCTGGGTTCAAATCCTAGCGGAGGTGCCCTTACAGACCATTTTTTCACAAAAGAGACGTCGCTAGACTCTCTCTACTCTATCGTTATTTCTTGTAAGACATTCGCAGCGATAACTCGTTTTCTATCACAACGAGAAAAGCTTTTCTTTCTTCCTCTGAGTGCCTAGCGTTAGACGGAATTTCCACAAACAAAGCTTCTTATCAAGAGTTTCCCGTCTGTGGAACACATTACCACGGGACTGCTTCCCTGTATATTACACCATAACTGTCTTCAAATCCAATGTCAACATATTCCTGTCATGAATCGTCTCCACAAGTATTCGAACTTGGTCCATTCCATCAACCATTCTCGGTCCTCTCATAAGGTTCTACATCTCTCAACTGACAATCATTTCATCTCATTAACCCTTGTACTCGAGTGGCTTTTGGCCATGATATATGGTAACTCATTAGTAAAACAAAAATTGCTCGTTTCTATCTGTAACTACTTTTTCGAAAGGTATGAACTTGCCCGCACCCACCAGTAGTTTGTATAATAGTGACTTGTGTTCAAGTAATTGTATACAATTAATTGTTCCTAATAAGTATGGGGGATAGTATTTTGCATCGAAAACTAAAAGAAATATGTTAAAAATAGAACAAGTAATTTGTTTCAAACGATTGCTCTTAATAATCTAAAAGAAATAGGTCTTTAAATCGATTATAATCAGAATTCATTTGAAAGAAAAACTATTATAGAGGGGGGTGTAGTGTACATCCGCCTTATTATTATGATGATGATGATTATTTTGCTTATTTTGCTTAGTAGTAGTAGGAGGAGGAAGAGGAGGAGGGGGACGAGGAGGAGGAGGAGGAGGAGGAGGAGGAGGAGGAGTAATGTTTTTGTTTTTATTAACCATGCTACATTCATCTAACTTGTTATCTCCAAGATAATATTCTTGCTGTTTTTGCTATCGCAGAAATGGTTTTATGTTCCATTCTTATCTTCCTTGCTTCAGGCATTGTTTTGTATTTCATTCTTCCGACATTAGCACAACAACTGCTAAATTTCCCGCCTTTATATCTTTTACCTGTTTTAGCCATTTTGTTTTTAATTTTTGCTTTTTGTTCTCATCCATTTTTGTTCGTATCACATTAATGAATACTGATAGCCCCGGCTACTCTTGAGGATGTCTTACCAACACCCCCAGGCGGCGCCTGCGGACATCTCGAAAGGATTGATAAGCAACGGATCACCTCCCTTGAATTTAAGAAGCCCGCAGCCATTACTGTTTGTTTATATTTTGTTCGCCATTTTGGTGTAAATAAACAACAACGTAATATATATTTAAAAAGAGAGGGGGCAGAGAAAGGGGGAGATGAGAATGAAAGACGGGGGAGTTTGAAAGAGAGAAGAGAGAGATTGGATGAAAGAGAGGGAGTAATGGATGAAACAGAAGGAAAGAGAAAGATGGGAGAAAAAGAAAGTAACAGCGAAAACAAGAGAGGAAGATAAAGATAGGAGGGTTAGAAAGAGAGGGTGAGAGAGAAAGAGAGAAAAAGAGAGAGTAATGAATGAACAAGCAGGGCAGAGAAAGATAGAGAAGTTAGAGAGAAGTATGGGAGAAAGAAAGAAACAGGAAGAAAAAGAAGGAAAGAGAAAGATGTGAGAGTTAAAAAGAGAGAAGAGGAAAAAAGAGAAGGTAGAAAATAGAGGCGCGAAAACGAAGGAAGATAAAAATGAGGAGATTTTGAGAGAAAATGGGAGCGTTAGAAGAGGAAAAATATGAGAAAGTAGGGTTAGGGTTAGGGTTAGTAAGATAAATGGAAGAATGAAGGAATAATAGAGATAGAAAAAGGTTCGGTTTTGGTTTATTTATTGTGTCTGTTTTACATCAAATCAGCCTTTTGTGTAATTTATTGTCAAAACAAAATACATATTGTAGACTGTTCATTGAACACAAATTGCTATTTTTGTAAAATGATTGCCGCTGGTGTAAGATAATGAAGAGTAGCAAAAATAAATCGTGGACGAGTCCATTGTGGCTGGGATGTCGAAAAAGAAAGAAAGAAAGCGACTTGATAACTGTTAAAAAGGAGAAGGTTCCGCAGTGCAAGCGAGACTTGAAAGGCGGCGGTTTCAGAAACGCGAAGAGCCGGAGCGTTTGGTGATCGGAGTATCAAAGTACCGGAAGAATGCGAGTTTACCGATGTTTATGGTACCGATGAAGCTTTATTGGCTATGGTACCCAAGCCCGTCTTGTTGTTAGACTTTCGTGTCTGCTGACTAAAACTGCGACTGATAAGCAAGTTGGTACCGTGAAGGAATACCCTGACTTGTATTTCATCAAACAGACAATTAGAAGTGCTTGTGGAAAAATTGCTTCAGTTCACGCTCGGATAGACAATGCAGAGCAAATTTCTTTCCAATCGGATGTATATATGAACGAGTTTCTAGCGGAAACCAAGTCTGTGACCTCAGCAAGAAAAAGACTTTCATGGGACAAAAGTATGTCAAAAGACTGTTTAATATGTGTGCGTAGCCGGCGTAAACCATCCGGTGATGGGAAATAAAGAAAACCAAAGTTTTTTCCATATACGTTCTGTTCTTTGTCATTATTGTTGGATCTTACCGGGTACCCCGAAAGAACGGGTAATGCAACACTGGGAGGTTAGAGTAAGTGAAGTGATACTAATTCTGTTTTGGTATTTAGCGAAGAATGTGTTGATGGAATTCAAATACGATATCGTGAAGTTTGAAAAATAAACAAAAGTTATTTGTGGGTCCGTTCAGGTATGCAACAAAACAAAGAATTTAATGAATAACAAAAACAAACAATTGAATAGCTAGGAAATGGCAAAGCGCCAAGGCGGATTTTGTGATTGAACAGCGATTAAGTCTTCGGTGCTGGCTCTCCTTAAAGATAAGGGGTTCAGAGTCTCGCCACCGTACATGAAAGAGTGTGAGAAAACATTGTAACATCAAATAAAGTATGCTATGAACATTCCTTTTTGTGTTTTTCGGGTCTTCAATTGTAAATTAGTCTGCGATGGAAGGATGCTTCCAGGAATGCGAAAAGAATTGTTCGAAGAGAATTGTTCACTTTTTAGTATTTTGTAACGTCGTCCCTAGCCAAGAAAGTGGGTCTAAAATTGTGGCTTAATGACCTCCCCTATCAGTATTAGTGCGACTATTTACTAGAATAGATCCGATAGAATTTGAACTTGGCATGGTCGAAACCAAAGTCTGCAACGGTATCCATTGGGCTTAAGATATACCGAGAGGGATAGTAGTGAGAGAAGAAAGAGAAAAAAGATTTCGAGAAAGATTAGTGTAAAAGAAAACAGTGTGGAGAGTGAGGAGATGGGGAGAGGGGAGATGTAGAATTGAGAGCGTTACAGTGGAAGAAAGGAAGAAAGTGAATAGAGTGGGAAATGAGGCAAATGAAAAGAATTTGTATTATTCGAATTATTATTCTCATGTTAGATGTTATTCTCAGAACGTTTCGGTCGATGTAACCGCCGACCTTCTTCAGGTGCGTCTTGTTCAACTCTGGAATCTATACAGAATTTCAAACTGAACCCTTTATTTTATCCACGGGGTAGATTGTTCTCGTTTCGTCAACCATGACCATGTAGAAGTCTTAAGTAATTTTTATTTTATTCTTAATTAGCACTGCCTGTAGTGGGGATTGAACCTTTAATCTCCAGAAGACTGTCAGTTAGAACTTGTTATTGCTTAACTACTTTATCCTTTGCGCTATGTCTCAACAGTTTTGAAACAGAGGGAATGAATATATAAGAATGTAAGCTTCCAGAGAGGGAGAGAAAGAAAGATAGAAATACCGGAGAGATAAATAGAAAAGAGCTTTTTCTCTTTGTGTACTAAGGATATTTACAGCTACCCTAATCATTGTAAAATATAATCTGTATCAGTTAATCTTAGGAATTTCAAAAAATAATATCAATTATTCCTTTACGAGTTTATAATCAACCACGGTAATAATAAACAACGGTAATAATCAACCACGGTAATAATAAACAACAGTAATAATCAACCATGGTAATAATAAACAACAGTAATAATAAACCATGGAAATAATAAGCCACGATAATATTTAAATTATTTGAGTAAAAGAAAAAATTCTAAATTATTTTATATATAAATGCTATTTCAATATACCCTATACTAGCGGATCTGCACAGAATTGAATTACGACCTCTGTGTATTCTTACTCCCAGCCCTGAACCTCATATTACCATATTTATTTATATTTATTAATTCATAAAATAAAGTAAAACGTAGTCTTTGCTTTATTTGGATGATTGTTCTCATCTTGGATGTTATTCTCTCAACGTTTCGACAGATGTAACCTCCGACCTTCTTCATGTGCAACTTGTGGAACTTGGGAATCTTTATGTCGAACTCGGGGACGTATACGAAGGTCACATCGGCCGATACGTTGTAGGCATAACATCCAATATGAGAACACTAATCCGAATAATCCAAATTATACAAATTATCAATCCTCATCTAAAAATTCCGAAATGAAGTCTTTACTGTTTATGAAATATATAAGTAGTCATATATAAATGGTAGCAGTTACGCGTACTAATATATAAATTCCTAGTTGGCACATCCAACGCTGCCTGGGAATTAATGAATGCCCTTGTGTACGTCAGCTCCCAGCCCTGCAACAAATATAACCATTTATAAATCTTATATATGAAGTACAGTGATATTGTCCCTAGTTCATTGACCGGAAGAGCAAATAAACTAAAAACTAGATTTACAAAAGAAATCTGTGTTCTTTATTAAAATAGGGTAGTTTTCGTGTTTTCAGAAAAAAATTATTTCCTTTCGCTTTTTAAGTTTTTATAATTAATCCCATCACCGACCACTCCATTGATTGCTAATGTTATAGAAAAAGTCGGAGGGTACTTCACTCTCTCAGTTGCAACTACTCTTATCACCGTGTGCTCTTTTTATAACATTACTATGAGGTTTCTACGATTTACACCGACTGTCCATCATTTTTCAAGCTATTTCATTGGCTGACGCATTTACTCCGATTCAAACAACGTGTCGCCTTCTTTTACAAATTTTACATTGGTACTTCCTTTACTCTTCTATTTCGGTATCCATACACCCCTGGAAACGCCGGGTACCCTAGCTAGTCTAAATGAATAAATGAGAAAGTTGAGCCCATTTCTTGCACTAACAGTGATGTCAATTTCAAGTCAATCCAAATTTACACTATTGCAGCAGTCTATCTGTTTTATATACTGCTTATGTATCTGTGATATCGGTAGCAAAGTTAACTAATTTGCATATTGCTGTGCATAAAACGATACCTTATTTATTAATCATTCTTTCATATTGTTTTTTTTTAATCCAACGATTGTTTTGATTTTAACATGACAATAGTTCTGTTTCGGAATAATGTTTTGTTTCGTGGAAAAAAGTCAATAGAATTCAGAAATGCCAGTGATAGTTGGTTCACCTTCTTGCTTACGATGACGGGACAGTTGTTTATGTACAATTAATAATATAAATAAATTTGTATCGACAATTACAAAAATGCTAATGCTTATCTATCTCTATGAATAAATGCAAAAGTGCTTTGTGTTTACAAAAATGAAATGTGTATTATTCAAAAGTTTTGCTTTAAGTAGAGAACTTGATCGAATCGATAGCGAGATGACGATGCGCGTTAGTTATAAGTAAGTCATAAGTATGGCTACCCTTGGCAGGGATCGAACCCTCGATGTAAATATCTATAATCTGATGCTTTACCACCATGCCAAGACGCACTGCCCGACATACGTACGATTTTTTATCGCCTATTATGTTAAGTGTCTTTGTTATTGTTTTTACTGGCAATAGAACGCCGGTGTGTGTTTTTTTAGTATTTAGCCGCTTCCTTAGCGGTTAAGAATAAGCAGAGTACTGCATTCAGTCGCCCTTAATCGGACATGTCATTAATTTTTGTTTTTCATATATATTTATTAATTATTTTTTAAGTACATAAACGAAATCTATGGACACGTGTTTCTGATCGAACCCTCGACGTAAATGTCTATAGTCCGGGTAAATGTCGATAATCCGAGTAACTAGCGAATCATTAGTTTAAAAAAGCAGATCAAACAAGAGTGTTTATAGTGTTAATATTTTTCTTAAGCTGTTCATATAATTTAAACAGTTCAAATCCAATTGTTTGATATGGAACTTGATCGCACTAGTTAATGATTTGATGCTTTTTTACACTAATGATTCACTAGTTACCCGGAGCAAAAAGCCACTCGACGATAAGGGTTCGTGAGATTTTCAGTTGGATGGTGGAACAGTAACTATGAAAGGATTGACAACTATGATTAATTTACCGGAACAATTCGACAGATAGTTGTTGACATTCGACTTGAAAACGACCATGTTGTAGTCCGTAGGGAAACAATCCCGCGGTAAACCGTTCCACAGGTTGGAAGTTCTTGGAAACAAACTCTGTTCATGGAAGTTCCGTTTCATTTTAGTTAATTTGCAGTGTTGGTAGAAGACGAGTTCTGACCGAGCAGGTCTTACAGGATGAACCAGAACTTAAAGCTCAGTCAAACAGCTACTATGGGAATACCGATAGAGTAGAGAAAGACTAGCAACGTTTCTTCTGTGATAAACGGTTTGGAAGGAAAGAGGGGGAAGAACATCTCCCACTAGATTGTGAATTGATTTTGTACTCTCTCAATGCAAGAAAGGGGCTCCCCAAATTATGGAGCAAAACTCCATCGTGGTTCAAATCTGCTCTAGTGAATAGCTTTAATTACAAGTGTCTGAGAATAATTTGGGACAGCTGGTTTGATTTAAACCCTATGTTTGACCTCTTGGCCGCTCACAATCATTAATTCTACAGTACAATTGTTAAAACGAAATCCTAAATTTCGCATATTCTATTCTATATAACACGCGACCGGAACGCATACCAATTAACGGACATTTATTAGACTGCTTTTTTTTCTATCCGTTCAAGACGTGCGAATTATTTTCTTTTGTGGTGTTTAGCTTTGTCTTTGTTAGGCTTTTTCTCTCTTCGACTGTTTCCCATTGGTCTGTCCGCGTGGCCATTCCAGTAAATCACGCGCTATCAACGGACACTAGCTGACACGTTATTAACTCATAAAAAGGACAGAACAATCAATCTTCTCCACTCAGTTCCATCCGTACGCACACAGAAATGAAACGCATAAGCAAGCAAGAAAGGGGATTTATGCTTGGGTTTCTGTTTGCTAAATCCACCCGAGGAGGGGTATAATGTTTACATTCGCGTTCATCTCTTAGTTTGTATTGTTACTACCAGAATTACGCAAAAAATAGCGAAATTTTTTTTTACCAAGTTTCTTTTATAAACGAGTGACCGCTTATCAAGGCCCACATGCCACTTGAGGATAGGTGTTATTACGTTTGACAGGTAGACGGTGAAACCTGATGGTTGTAACTGTTCAGAAATTGACTATTTAAGAGGACGGCTCAACAAGAATTTTTTTACATTGGACTTGAAAACGGCAATGTTATAGTCAGCCGGGAAGCAGCCCTGTGGTACTGTGTTCCACAGACGTGCAATTCTAGAAAATAAACATTGCTAATGGAAGTTCCGCTTAATTCTAGACACACAGAGGAAGAAAGGTCATTTATTGACAGTGGTTGTAACTAGACGAGTTTTCGTTGTGAATGTTTTACAGTGATCATAGATTGAAGTTCAGTCGAGCACCTGCCATGAAAATAACGATAGAGTAGAGAAAGACTAGCTACGTCTCTTCTGTGAGAGAGAGGCTGTAGGGTGGAAAATAGGGCATCGCCCACTAGATTTCGAAGTCAGTTTTGTACTCTGTCAAGGCATGAAAGGAAACTCTGAGCTGAACCTCCCAGATGTGGCAACAGTACTCAATGTGACAACAGTACTCCGATGTGGCAACAGTACTCCATCTTAGGACGTATTTGACTCTTATACAGGTAGAGAATTGCATACAAAAGTGCGATACTTTTGTGAACGGTAGAATCCAACCATTTTTTTCAGCGACCCTAACAACGGATTTAATGTTAGTCTTCCATTTCAGGTCTGGATCCATTCATTACAATTGGAGCAAAGTGAGGATCTGAGCGTTCGTGATGAAAGGAGAGAAGCTTGATTTTAGACGTATTAAAAGTAATCAGTCACCTTTTCTCCCATTGGACGACGTCCTCTAGGTCAGAAGAGAGAGTAGAAATATGTTACATACTCAACCTTGTGTCATGCACACAAGCTACCAAGTTACCGTTATTATTACATAAACATTAAACTTGGTTTCTAGTCGTTTCTTCTTACGCGCGCTCTTGTCATGATCGTCTCAGAGCAAAGAAAAAGCATGTTCTGTAATTAAATCTTTTTATTTATACATTTAAAAAGATTAACTCAACACAAATATGATGGAAGAAAGCGAGTCATTTTCGGCGTGATCTTCGAAGACAGAAATAGAAATAGAAATAACTAATTAGTTACATCTTGTCAGCCTATGTCATTATACGTCGGACGCCATTGCCTGCTTCCAAATGGACTGCCTATTTGCTATCATCCTCTCTTTTTAGCCATGTTACGTCAGATCCGTTTTTAATACATTCTCATCGTCTTGCTAATTTTCAACACGGGTTCAGTGAGTTGACCGCTGCTGACCTTTCGCCTGCCACATATCCTGTTATTTTTAGCTAACTAAAATATACACTAGTTGATCTATCCGTTCAATATTTAACAAAGATTCTTCGATTTGGCTAATGTGTTTTACTACATGTCAACTCTTTTAAAATGTTTATTCACTATTTAAATACAATATTTATTGATACCGATTCATTGCATACGATGAATTGAACACAAGTTTCTATTTTACGATAGCTGGTGGGGTGAGAGTCCATACCTTTTCCTAAGATTATTAGTGCGTAAATTACTAAAATAATTACGATAAGATTCGAACTACCAGCAATTACCATTAAGTTAAACACACAGAGGAAAGGTTGTTCATGGGCCACAGAGTAACCCAGTAGTTGTTGGGTACCGATCCGAATAACGGTGTCGATCTAGGAATTGTTAGTATATTTATTTTTTCGACAATTGGAATGAACTAGTGATGTAATAACAATAATCCATCTCTCCTACTCAGTGGCGTGCAGAGATATGGTGATGCCCTAATGATGCTCGTCCTAATACTGACAAACATTACGAGAAATTAATATGATTGGATCCCCCCCCCTAATGTGGATGCCCGGGAGCATTGCTCGGTCGCTTCAGTGAGAGAAAATAATCACTATTATCACGCGTAGGTGTTTCAGACCCCTCTTACAGCAGTCTTCATTATTAAAGAGAATAAGGGTGCCTCTTTACTTATATCATGTCTGTGTCTAATGGATCCTTAAATAACTAAACTTCATTCCCAACGATATCTCCTATTGAACACTAAACGAAATATACACCGCTACACTGGCGCACTATATCACAGTGCCATCTGGAAGAACACGGCGTTGTAATTAACGATTCCCGCTTTCACGATGTAACAAATAATAACAAAGTCACTCGTTCTATGTAATCGCAGAACGCGCCTATAAATATTGTTAAAGTAGTTAGCAGGCCGCCGTAGTTGTCCGCTCGGCCAGTGTATAAGCCCTTTGGCCCAAACACTCAAGACAACGGCCGATAAGAAAGAGAGCTTTATTTCAGCGACCCGTGGGTCAAGCAATTGAGCACTTCAGTTCAGCCGAGGTTATGTGACCTTGAGTGTGTTCTTTATTCACTATTGTTGTAAATACCCCTATATAATATATGTGTGCGGGAGAGAGAGAGAGAGAAGGAGAGAGACAGAGATAGCACACCCATATCTACATGCATGTATTAGGACAATATATATATATATATATATATATATATATATATATATATATATATATATATATATACAGTTTTTCATGGTAAACAACTGATGATCCCTTAAAATAGTGTTAGAAACTAACTAATATAATAACTGTAAAAAATAAATTGACTTACATGAGTGATTTTCCACTGGAAGACTTGAGACTATAAGTTTGTTTTTTTTTGTTTTTTTTTATATATTTTTTTTATATATAGTTTTAATGGTTGAGAAACTTCCGAGACTATATATATATATATATATATATATATATATATATATATAGAGAGAGAGAGAGAGAGAGAGAGAGAGAGAGAGAACAATACCCGTCCCTAGACGAGTAAAATTAATTCCCCAGATAAAACAGTATTGCACCACTTTTATGTCCCCTTACGAAGATTAAAATCAAGATATAATTATACTAAACCTAAAATACTTGATCAAAATTCATTACATTTTTTGCTTAATTGGTGTCTAATGACCATGGATCAAATTTAATGCAAATCTGAAATATTTGAATTTTCAAATGGAAGGCTGTGCTCATATTATTCCCTCTAAAACCCTTAAAAATACTCCAAAGAAAGTGAAATGTGAGGAATATTTATTAATTGATGTCTATTGTTAAAATTTCATAGAAATCGGAGGTATTTAAATTTTCACAAAGGCGTTCACCCTCTTTTTATCCCTAATGGATAAAACTAGATAAACATAAATATAGTTCCCATTATTCCTACAGCTATGTTCCAAAATTCATAATGATCGGTTAATTAGTTTAGGCGTGCACCCTGTACATACAAATCTATAAACATATACATATACCGAACTTGTTTCGGGTGTTTTTCATCCTTATCAGGGTTTTCTACTCAGGAGAAAAAAGTTAGCAAGTTAATTCCTTTTATTCTCTTGTATTTTTAATAAAATGAATGAACGTGCTGTTTTCGCAATAGTAGAAAATCCTGACAAGAATTAAAAAAACACCCGAAACACAAACATTTAAGCATAACATTTGAGTATCGAACATTAAAATACAGAAAAGTGTAAATAATATTTTTTATTTCAAATATTACTAGCGTAAATCTTTTATATATATATATATATATATATATATATTAGTATTTCATGTATCCACTTAAAATTTTATAAGGAGATATAATTTTTTATGTATCAATTTTCAGTATTTACTTACACAGTGATCGATACGTAAGTAGAGCTAGGTAGTAAGCTATGAAAATATATTTATGGAAATTAAGCTACACAGAGACTCCCGCGTCTCATCCCCGGGGGAATCTTCAGGCTAAAATGCATGGAGTTATTTTTGTCGGGTGTTTTTATATACACGGCTAGCTAGTTAACCAATCATATTCTTTGTTGTTCTCTCAGCCAATCGTTGGGCTTCCCGCGAACAAAGGTCTTGTTGGTGTTACTTCCGATATCCTGTTTTATTGTTCTGTTTTCTATAAATTGGCCTAAAGCCTGTTTCCTTTGTTGTGTCAATATAATGGGTGAATTTATATTAACACGTGGTTCCTTGTATTTCTATTTTAGGTTTTAAATTGTTAAGTTTTTTTTGTTTACCTATTTGTTTATCGTTAGCCTAAGGTAAATTTATTTCTGTGTAAGCAACTGTTTGCTATCTCACTTCTACAGTTTAATAGATTTCGAGGATCTTTAAGCCTGAAGATTCCCCCGGGGATGAAACGCTGGAGCCTCTGTGTAGCTTAATTGCCGTAAATATATTTTCATAGCTTACTATATATATATATATATATATATATATATATATATATATATATATATATATATGTATGTATGTATGTATATGTGTGTGTATGTGTATATCTATATGTATTTATTTATTTTATAAATAAAATAGTTATTAGTTGACACGTGTTTCGTCGTACCGCGGCTCATCAGAATGAACCGACTTTGACAGGTCTCGAAACCCTTCCACGGAAACCGTGGTCGAGTGCTCTACCATTAAGTTATGAGGCCTGTCTGAAATACGTGATTATTTTTTATCCTTTCATAAGTATGGTTTAATATGTGTTGTTGTTTTGACGATAACTAGTTGTATTGCAGCTACTGGTACATTTGGCTTTCCTAAGCCGTGTAGAGTATATTCTTCGTTTCATTGTCCATGTGAAACACCTAAATGAAATTTGGGCGGAAAAATATAGTCGCCATCTTTATAAACAAAGAGAAATATGCTAGCTAAAGAAGAACGAAAACTTCTTTCATAATTTTCTAGTTAAGAAAGACGTGTTTATAAACTTGAGTTATTGTTCTTCCTTAGCTAGTATTATGGTGAACGAACATATACTACCCTGACCCCCTAGCTTACAGGATGGTATCATGACGAACGAACACTGCCGCCTTCCCCCCCCCCCCAAAAAAAAGGAGGAGGTAATTCCTGCGAGGACGGTCTTATGACAACAGAACCGATACTACACTACTACCCACCCCCATTAAAAGATATTCTGATTAAATCAAGGTTTTCTTTTCATTTAAAAACAATTAAATGAGAATGCAGTGTAGTGGCGAGATGTGACGTCTAACAAACAAGATATAGGCTAATAGATCAGAGCAATTACGGGTACTCTCGTTCTCGTCTCCTTTTGGTGTGATTGTATGTGAAACACCAAATACACGACCATCTACTAAACATAAAACATGAAGTTAGTCTTATTCATTTTATTCGGCGATAAATAGTTTTTCTTAATTAATTTAATTTTCAGCTTATCCGGCAGTCCGCCACGCCCACCACCACTAAAAGAAATCGGAAAGAAATTACGCATCATATAACATTATTTTTAATCAATGTCGTTTCTACCACTGGAATTCAGCATGAATTCCTGATAACATTTTCTTTCTCCTTCTGTGTATCTAAAACTAAACGGAACTTCCATGAGCGAAGTTTCTTTCCAAGAACTATCCGTCTGTGGAACACGGTACCACGGGGTTGCTTCCCATTTTACTATAGCATGGTCGTTTTCAAGTCCAATGTTAACAAATTCTTGTTCAGCCATCCTCTTAAATAATCTCATTTCTGACCAGTCTCAACCATTGTTATCATCGTTACATTGTTACTTCATTGTATTCCTGATAAACTCATTAACCCTTATCCTCGAGTGGCCTATGGGCCTTGATAAGTGGTGAGTCGTTAGTACATAAAAAAGAACCCGAGTTGCCACGAACAATATAATGATGAAAGAAAAAAGTGGAAGAAAGAAGAAAATAAAACTCGGACAAAAGTTAAAAGATGGGATAAAAAGCGAAAAAATGGAGAGAAAAAATATATGAGAAAACGACGAAAAAGAACGAGGTAGAACGTCGGATCAAGAGAGGGAAAGAAAAAAACAAGCGAACAAGGCAATTGTAAGTAAAACCTTCATTTTAGTAATGCAAGTACATTTTTTACAAGTTAGGAAGAAATGTTATATTAGATGTGAAGCAAAAGAAAATGTAAAACAGATTTCAAGAAAGATAGAAGGCGGGAAAAGAAGTAAATCAAAAAGAGCACAAAAAATAAGACCCCAAATAGATTTCTAAAAAATACAAACGTAAGAAAAAAAAGAAATCCAGTAAGTTAGATCTTTTTTAACTGCAGACAAAAAGAGGAACAAAAAGCATAAAAGAAACGGGCAACTATAAACTAACACTTACAGGTACATTATACGCTGTTAACTTAAACGAAGGCGGGGAAGAAGAACAGAGAATGACGAATATAAAGGGTTAGTATACCAAAAGTAACTGAATTCAAGAGAAAACGACTTATTTAGACTAGGCGCAAAGTGTAGATTCTGTTCTGATACTATACTCTATCTATTCTCTTCTCGGTCAGTGAAGGAACATTTCTTGTAGGCCGAGGCAATTATAATTTTTGCTCCAGAGTGCTCCTTTCTGTGAAGTTGAATTTCTCTAGATTAAAAACTGAAGTGGAGGAGGGCAACTAAATAGGGGCATAACTTTGAAAACAAGAAAGAAATGATGAACCAAAAGACATCGCGTAGAAATAGAAAATAGGTGAAAAGAATAATGACATTTTATTTGTCGCATACTTTTTGTTCGTTACACCGTAGAAATTAAAATGGCTGTTATTGAGAGGCGTGTGTATGTCTTTGCGGTTCGAAAGTGAGATTTTAGTGTTTGTGAGTATTTTAGCTGCATTTTTGTAAGTTTTAGGCAAAGTGGTGTATTTTATTGAATTTGT
The DNA here is from genome assembly GCA_963556195.1 of Sepiola atlantica. Classification (NCBI taxonomy): domain Eukaryota; kingdom Metazoa; phylum Mollusca; class Cephalopoda; order Sepiida; family Sepiolidae; genus Sepiola; species Sepiola atlantica. The sequence continues at coordinate 72,059,639 of OY744531.1, forward strand.
AATCGTAACCCAAAAGATATTTTTTCACAGAGAGATTAATTGTGAATTATTTTTTCTTCTCTTAATGCGCATATCAATAGATCTTGCGGATGGCGGAAATGTCAGTCTCGCGACTTTTTTCTTGTGTTGAGCGCTTGGAACCTTCCACGGTTTTGTGCTAACTAGACCTGACGTTTATACTATTTGTTTACATTAGACTTGAAGACGACTATGCTGTAGTCGGTTAGAAAGCAGCCGCGTTTATTTTGTTCCACCGATGGGGTGTTCTAGTAAAGAAACTTTCTTCATGGAAGTTCCGTCTGGTTTATGATACAGAGAGAAAGAAGGGAAAGTTCATGGCTGTTGTTGTAGCTAGGCGAGTTCTTGTTGTGAACGTTTTAGGATTGGAGCTCAGTCGAGTACCTACCATGAACATAACGATGCAGTAGAAAGAGACTAACGACATCTCTTCTGTGTGAAAGAGGCTGTAGGAAAGAGAAGAGATCGTCCCCCACTAAATTGGCAAGTCGATGTTTTACTCTGGCAATGCAAGAAGGAGCGTTCCGAGCAGCACCTCCCCAGATATGACAGTAGTGCTCCATCTTAGGAGGTACCTGGTTCTTATACAGGTAGAGGATTACGTCAAGAGTGAGGTACGTTCTGGAGCGCTAAAATGATCTAACCATTTTTCCAGCGACCCTGGCAACAGATTTGATGTAAGTTTTATTTGAGGCTGTGCTGAAAAAGAAATTTTAAAACAACTGGAGTGTCAATCCTTACAAAGAACACCATACGACTTGCTAGATTTAGCATGTCGTTGGCGAGTTGGAAAAGCCAATGCCATATGTTCTTTTTATATGATGTCTTAACTCCAACTGGTTATGCGGGAAAAACAAATTGTGTGGATGCTGCAAGAAATAGTCCAACAAATTCTTGTGTTCATACGCCAAGACCTCTGATTGGCCAGTTGGCGAATGACTCAGCGATAGATCTGTTTTTTATATCAAAAGAAAATAGTACATCAAAATACAATGCTACAATGTCTTGCAACATGATCATGAGTATATACGAGAAAAGTATCAACGTTGTCTGTGCGACAAATACGCAAAATCAGTATTTTTCTTCTTTTAGTGACTTTATATTATGAGTTTATGTCACTAGTAATTTCGTATTATTAGCAAAACTATGTTGACGGAAGAAGGGATTACTTTTCCCTAGTATATATATATATATATATATATATATATATATATATATATATATATATATATATAATGTAAGCATTGAATTTGCTAATGAACAATCAATAGTGACAATGTCTTGCTGGCGTACTCTACCCTCTTCCAAAAGAGGAGGTAATGCCTGGGAGATATCATCAAAACAACAGAACAGAGACTACACTAACCCAAAGGAGAAGGAAATGCCTGGAGGTTATTATCTCATGACACCAGAACAGAGACTACACTACCTTCACATGAAGAGATAATGCCTATGAGGATGGTCTCATGACAACAGAACAGATACTATCCTAACCTAAAGGAGTAGGTAATGCCTGGGGGATTGTCTCATAACAACAGAACATATAATACAGTACTCTCCTAAAAAGGGAAAGATGTGATCCCTATGAGAATGGTATCATTACGAGCGAACAGATACGGCACTTCCACCAAAGGAAAATATAATGCCTGGGAGTATTGTATCATAACAATAGAACAAATACTACCCCTGAATTGAGCAGTAAAATATAGTAATAGTATTCTTTCGGCTTCAGACAGATATATACCAAATTTCCATTATTAATAGAAGTAATTTCGGCTTTACATAGACATATACCAAATATCCATTATTAATCGAAGTAATAGTATAGTTTCGGATTCAGGGAAACAGATACCAAATCTCCATTAGAAATAGATTATACTGAAGTATTGTTCAAGACAGATTGATAAAGCGTATGAGTGATTTCAAACATCCGTTACTTTTTTTTAAATAAATACTTGAATTGGTATGCAAAAATATTTACATTAATTAGTAACTAGCTGAATATGTGTATGGCAGCACTTTGAAGAGCATTAATGGTCAAGATCTTTATGATTCTCTCACTTCCGACTTTCAGCACGTTGGTTACTTTTAATGCATATAAAATCAAGCTTCTCTCCAGTCACCACCACTGGAATAAATGCATCCGTTCACTAAATAATCAATACAGCTGGAGGCAAATACCATAGGGGCGTAGCTAGATTGGGTGAATAGATGAAATCTCGGAATGAGCGTGGTAATTGAGGATGCGTGGGTGTTCCAAAATATTATATGAACCAGTTCGAATTAGGATCGGAAGACAGTGGCTGGCTAGCGAATTCGAGAGAATAGCTTTCGTTAACTTCCGTGCACTCTCCACCCCTCGCCGAAACTGAAAATTAAAGATATACCATTATATTTCTACACGTAACTACCCGCCGTCCTTTAATATACAACAACAACACCAACCCTTTCTCACTGTGGTAGGAACGGTGGCAACATGGTAGTGTCAGAGCTATGCCCCCTGGAATACAGGTTCTTGGCAGGACTACACATGGCGGACAGATTTGGCACAAAGCGCTAACTCCGCTAACAGGGCTCTGGTGAAAATTAGGATCCGTCGTCCTCTGGTCGTTTCTTTCCTCTGCGCGTGGTTAGCTCAAACGTGTCATGCACGGAACTGCAAATTAATGTAGTGAGGGTGGCAACGTTGATTATGGGCCATTCGTTTGTGTGTTCTGGGACAAACCTTCCCCGACTTCGCAAACCTGCAATTTTACAGGTTAATGAATAGTTGCGACTAACGAGGGGGACTTCGTGTAGACCAGAAATAAAATACCACAAGAATGACAAACTATAACATAGTTAAGTGGTCAATGTTCTTCACTGCTAACTCATGTTTGTGAGATAGAGGAGAATCATAATTGAACACTAGGATATTGATGTATAGATGCATAGAAATCGAGTGTGGGTCCCACGTAGGGGCCCTTGATTTCTGGGAGCTAACTGGAGTAAAATGAAAAGAAAAAGAAGTAATAGTATAGTATCGGCTTCAGATAGATATCAGATCTGCATTTGTAATCGATTAACTGTCGAATACGATGCAACACAAATTTCTTAATATCTTCAGATATTTATTCATCATGTTGAACTGAACGAGTCATGCATGTTGTAAAGGTAAATGCATGTTACCAGGTGCAGTTTCTTGTCATGCCCAGGATAGATTGTAGTTAACCCGTAGATAACACGCGAACTAGAATGGGTGAGTCTCTCTCTCTCTCTCTTTCTTTCTCTCTCTCTCTTTTTCTCTCTCTCCCTCTGTGCGTGTGTGTGTGTCAGTTAGCAAGCCGAGGCGAAGTTAGATGAGTAGCTAGGGTGGTCTCTAATCTAACCTAACCCGTAAGCGAGTGCGGTGGGTACATAAAATTCTCAGGCCGATCATCTTAGCAAACGCCCAGCGTTCATTAACCCGACGGTTGAATAAAAGATCTAAAAATTCTCAATCCTCACATAACGCGTATCACCACCAACACTCAGACACCTTTTTTTTGTTCCAATCAAAATGAATGGTTCTCTCTTTGAAGAAGCCACTTGTTTTGATAAGCTCTTAGGATTAACTTTAACTTCAGATTTAAAATGGAAGACGTATATCCAGTCTGCTGCTAAGGTCTCTGGTAAAATGGTGGAAGCATTCTACCACTTGAGAAAGTACCTGATTCCAGATGCAATCCTCTACCAAATCAAGAGTCAGACACGACCTAAGATGGAGTACTGCTGCCACATCTTGAGAGGCGTCGCTCAAAGCACTATTTCCTGCCTTGATAGCGCACAAACCCAACTCCGAAATCTTGTGGGGTGATCTCTTCTCTTTCATGCAGCCCCCTTTTTAAGGAAGAGACGTTGCTAATCTCTCTCTCTATTCTATCGTTATTCCGATAGATGATACTCAACTGAGTTCCAATCTCTTGTTACTCCTTGTAAAACATTCACAGCAAAATCTCGTCTACATCAACTGAATAAAACTTTCCTTTCTTCCTTCATGTGCCGAGCGTCAGACGTAATTTCTACAGACAGAACTTCTTTGCAAAGGCTTCCCGTCTGTGAAACACATTACACGTGTGACCCACAAATCGGACGATATAGAAGCCATCCGCTTACGATTATTATAAATAAACTACCAAATATATATGCTCCCTCCGATCGCATATTTTTACTCGCCTGGAAAGATAGTATCATGACGAACAAACATACTACACTGTCCCCAAAAAGTTGAAGGCAATGCTTGGGAGAATGGTATCATGACGAACAAACATATACTACACTGCCCCCATAAGAATAGGTAATGCATGTAGGAGTTTTTCGACAACAGAACAGATACTACACTAACCCCAAAAAGAAGGTAATGCTTGGAAGTGTTGTCTCATAACAAAATAACATATACTACACTACCCCCACCCCAAATAAATAAAGGAAGATGTAATGCTTGGCAGAGTGGTATCATGATAACAGAACACATACTACACTACACCCCCTAAAAAGGAGAATGTAATCCCTAGAAGGATAGTATCATGACAACAGTACAGATACTACACTACCTTCAAAGGTGTAGGTAATGCATGGAAAGAAGGTCTCATGACAACAGAACAGATACTACACTACCCTCTTATTGAGCATTGAAAGATAGTACATTTGTCTGAAATAGTATAGTAAACTAAATTGAATAAGAAATAATAGAGTTGAGCATTAAAATATAGTAACAGTTTAGTTTGGGCTTCAGACAGGCAGATACAAATTCTCTAGTTGTAATAGAAATAGTATAGTAAACTGAATTGAGCATTAATAGAAGTAATATTATAGTCTATGTTTCAGACACACAGATACCAAATCTCAATTTGTAATAGAAATAGTATAGTAAACTGAATTGAGCATTAATATAAGTAATATTATAGTCTATGTTTCAGACACACAGATACCAAATCTCTATTTGTAATAGAAATAGTATAGTAAACTGAATTGAGCATTAATAGAAGTAATATTATAGTCTATGTTTCAGACACACAGATACCAAATCTCTATTTGTAATAGAAATAGTATAGTAAACTGAATTGAGCATTAATAGAAGTAATATTATAGTTTATGTTTCAGACACACAGATACCAAATCTCAATTTGTAATAGAAATAGTATAGTAAACTGAATTGAGCATTAATATAAGTAATATTATAGTCTATGTTTCAGACACACAGATACCAAATCTCTATTTGTAATAGAAATAGTATAGTAAACTGAATTGAGCATTAATATAAGTAATATTATAGTCTATGTTTCAGACACACAGATACCAAATCTCTATTTGTAATAGAAATAGTATAGTAAACTGAATTGAGCATTAATAGAAGTAATATTATAGTCTATGTTTCAGACACACAGATACCAAATCTCTATTTGTAATAGAAATAGTATAGTAAACTGAATTGAGCATTAATAGAAGTAACATTATAGTTTATGCTCCAGACACACAGATACCAAATCTCTATTTGTAATAGATGTTTAATCTTTTTATTCGTTTTTCTTAAATGTCTGTGTTTCATAAGTTGCCTGTTTTCTAAAAATATACAGATCCCTTGATCTGATTGTTTCAGCTTCGCACTTGCGAGCATCATTTATGCAAGAATCTAAAATTTGTCAAACAGTGAAATCGGAACCGAATGAAGTCTAGCTTTATGCAATTATTTACAAATTATCTTCCATCAGTGAATGTATCAAATGTTATGCACAGTTTTGTATCACGCACAAGACTGATCACCCCAGGGGGTAGGATTCTTTTCACACGATTTCAATATGGCGTATGTATTTTGCTTTTGTACATTTTTCTATCTATGTTTTAGAAATGTCTGATTGAAAGTTAATCCTGAACTACTTTTTTAATAACCAAACTCTACTCCCCTTTGATAATAGCTACAAAAAAAACATGTAAACTTGCATCGTAAGTAATAGAGGGTGACACCCAATAAATACCACCCATAGAATCGTTAATAAAGTGAATGAATTTAAAAAAATGAAAAAAGGAGAGGAAACTGGTCTCTGTTGATGGAAACAATATTCTCGTCACTGAAACTTTGTTACGTAGTATGCTTTTCTCCGGTAACACCGTATTCAATGCAACAACCTGTTTGCCACTAGACCTTTATCATGTAGTAAACTTTTCTCCAAAAACACTGTTTTCAATACTGTTCTTTATCGCTCAATGATATTAGGCCTTCGTGTACTAAAACGCCTTCTGTCGACTTCCATTAAGCAAGTATTTTATGCATGGCAAAGCACACCGTATAAATACTATCGTTCCAGTGTGTATTTTCTCTCATCGAGATCCTACATGCTAGGCAAAGATGGGCTCTTTTATGACGACGATAATAGAATTTAAGACTTTTTCAACCGCTCGATCCAGGTTCGTCCTCATCACGTTCGCCACTTAAAATTCACAATCTCTTCTGCAATCCAAGCATATTTGGTACAAATAAACTTCAGTCTAACCCTAACCCTAACCCTAACCACCAAACTTCAGTCACGAATGTCCAACAGTCTTTGTTTTATCGTCGGTCAGTAATATGCTCCGAATGTGCACGTCTGCGTTTCAAGTACACTAGGATATGATGTGCATAATTGTCAATAGCTCTAAAACACTATTATCCTGACCCATGAGGTTCATACCTCATAAAACCTTCTTAGCGACCACTATTGATCATTACTGATCGCCCATTCACATTTTCAAACCAGTAAGGACCAATGATTCACGTTTTGATATTACAACCCATAATCTGCATTTTGATGGAGTGCAGCAGCCTTTACAGACAATCTCTGGTGGGGTTTTATATGTATATATATATATATATATATATATATATATATATATATATATATATATATATATATATATATATATATATATATGTGTGTGTGTGTGTGTGTGTGTGTGTGTGTGTGTGTGTGTGTGTGTATAAGCTACTTGTGTAGCATTGTTCACACACATTTGAAGTGGCTGAGATAACGTAATTAAAATAATTTTAGAAGTAGTTATTTCTTCAAGGTGTTATGGGTAGCATGCATAGTAGATATAACTGTGAGCGTAAGTACTCCTCCGCCTTCCTTTATTTATTTCTTTTCATGTATGCGACACATAACTTCTTCTAAAAGGTTTTATTTCATTTTATTTTTAAAGAATCCTTGAATTATTATCGATTAACCACAAAGAATCTTCGAATTATTACCGATTTACCATTAAGATACTAAGGGCACATCATAAACTGGAAAAATAAAGAACCTAGAAAATTAGATCAAAGAATCATGAGACCAATCACTGTGCATTGCACCGCAAGAATGATGTCGATGTAAAAAGGAAATAAGAGGGTAAAACATCATAAGTATTGAATATTATGAAGACAGCGAAATTAAAACTATAGAGAAATTAATACAACAAAAAAAGAGAGTGTCTGATTCAATCAGCACCAAGTCAAAGACTAGAGAAAAGAGTAAAACGGGAACAGAAAGACGAGAACATCAAAATGAAAAGAGACGAAACTACATGCACTATTTATAAGACTAATAAAAGAAATTGCGTCCGAGAAAACGTTAAATGTTTTGTGTACGTCAACTAGTAATCATTTAGGGATTTATGTTCGCCGAAAGATTGTTATCAAGTTCTGCAGTATGTATGGAATCAACAAGGCCTTTGAGATCATCGTTTTCCGTTGAAAGAATAGTTTACCGGAAATGACGCCAGGGGGCAAAGAGGAGAAGTGCGAAAGGTTAATCTGGGATAGGAAGGTAACTAAATAAAAAATAACTAAGATGACTTAGAATCACTGACGAACAAATCATGGGGCTGTTTCTGCGACCCTCTAACCTTTTTCTTCTCGCCTCCAGCAAAGACGTAAGCAATACGAACGGCCTGAATTCAATGGTCTTCCTCCAATTTTGTGAGTTAGTGTTCCATTCTTTGTGTTTGTTGGCGGACTCTGATTCCAGAACGAGAATTCCTCAGTCCGAGAAGCCGGCTGTGGATTTACGTTTAAAGACATCAGGTATGATTTTATCTTATATCGAACTGTAAGATTGAAACGTGCAGAGTGTTAGACACCCCTGGAGTTGAAGATAATATAACACCTAAAAATGTCTGCGAAAAGCACTCGGTATAGGTATTGGTAGCTACGCGACATAACGCAATTAGAACCAAATAGATAAAATAGAAAAGAGAAGACTCAGGAAAACGGCAAATGTAGACTGATCGGGTAAAGAGACCAAACAACAAACCAAATCATTTATGAATGCAGCAAACAACTCCAAAACGAATATAATAATAGACATGGCTGAATTTTTTGTCTTTGCTTGCCTTTTGGTTAGAAGCAACGTATTGTATCTGTTCTGGTATTACACTTTTCTTTTCTGCCCTCGGTCAGTGAAGGTGAAATATTTCTAGACTGAAGCAATTTCAATTTAGAGTGCCCTTTTGTGAGGTGTTCGATTTCCCAACAGGAAAAATAAAATCGACCTTGTGACTAATACTGCCCCCTTAGGGAGACATGTAAATATAGACTGAATTAGGAAGGCAATACATTGAGAGCGGTACAAGAAACTCCACTTGGAACAAACTATAGAAAACAAACTAAAGTCAGTATTGGGAAATGAAAAACCTATAATCTCTGGAGACATTGAAATACAATTATATAAACTCATCTAAGTTAGCTGAATAGACATGATAATAGTCAACACGAAAAATAAACCTGTCACACAGTAGATTTCGCCGTCCCAGCAATTCCTAGGGTGAAGCTGAACAATAAAGAAAAATAAGCAAATACATGTAACTTGCCAGAGAGATGAAGAAAATATGGAACCGGAAAACTACTGTAAAACCAATAATTGTAGGAGCAATGGGAACAATTCCGAACAACCTGGGGGATACTAGAATAATTTTAAATCAGAGTAATGATTGACAATATACAAACACAACATTAATGAAAATATCTGGCATATTTTTTTAAAATCCCTAGCATGCGCAAACTAATCCGCATAACAAGGTGATATTGACCAACTACAGAATAAAGGCTATAACCTGACGCCCCCTCAAAAAAAACAGTGGCACAAAGATCGGTTCGTATCACACAAAATTGGCGTTGAAGTTCCGATAGGATTAAAAAGATTGAGGGGGTATCATCATCCAAACTTCGACTGGAAGGAGATAGAGGTTAGGGTTAGGCTTAGGCTTAGGGTTAAGATTGAGGGTTAGGGTTAGGGTTAATATTGAGGGTTAGGGTTAAGATTAAGGGAGTATGATCATCCAAACTTCGACTGGAAGGAGATAGAGGTTAGGGTTAGGGTTAAGGTTAAGATTAAGGTTTAGGGTTAGGGTTAGGGTTAAGATTGAGGGTTAGGGTTAAGATTAAAAGGGTATACTCATCCAGACTTCTGCTGGAAGGAGATAAAGAGTACTGGAATCTTGAAAGGGGGGTATTGTCACACAGATTCCAAGGAAAATCACAGGTAGCTATTAGCGAGAAAACATTGGTAACTGTGTTTCGAGAACACCAAGCAAGTTAATATAATAATGAAATAGGACCGAGAGTACTAGAAATCTAGGGAGACTTTCTGTCAGTTCCAAAGGATGTATTCCTCATTCCTCGCCGTTGGGGATGTCTGCTCGTATAAATATATGTTATTTAATCAAAGGCATAATCACGTTCACACTAGTTCCCGTTAGATCACCGAAGTTAAGATACGTTAGGCCTGGTCAGTACTAAAATGGGTGACCATTTGGGGAATATCAGGTACTGTATGTGTTCTCCACTTATCTCGGCATTGTTTCCAGTTTCCATGGATTTCTCGTTGCCACTGGAATCAAGCAGTGCCGACTCAGGAGGTTTGAGTTTGCGCAACCTTTGCTTCACAATTACACGCGCAGCCACCCTTACAGTGGTATATATTGTCTCTCAAGACTAAATGGAGGCCATGCAATCAAAGGAATGCGGATGTATTTTTCTTTTTATTTTATATTTTTGGATCCGGCTCGAAATCAATAATACGTGATCGGACCCGCAGAAGCAAACACGGTCGCTGAACCCTGATCTTGACATTAGGTTTTCGGAAAATTCGCGTGACACTTCATGTTTTATCCCTAAGAGTCTAACAACAATTATATCAACGGATATGATGGAATATAATAATTACAACAAAGTAAAAGAACGTGGGCGATTAACTGAAGAATTGCATGCTCACTACTTGTGTGAGATTCTGTATATCTGATTGTAGACAGACACGCACATGTCTCATGTGTTCTTGCCGGGGGGTAAACGTCGTTTTTCACTCTGCATGTCTCAAAGGATCCCTTGGGGGATTGAGTAGAGGCTGCTTTTCTATCAAACAACAGGCTGGGGACCCAACACAACCCAAGCTTCTCCTTGAATAATAAAAAATGGATACCAGATGGTTCTAAGCCTTTCTAAGCATTCCCTCATCTTCGACTCTTTCCCCTCCTCAGTAACACGCATATATGGTGTAGTTTAAGCTTAATAAGGCACATGGCTAAATGGGATACATAAAAGGGTAAGATTATGTAGCGCCAGCATACAAGGGATCTCTATGCATTGAAAACCAACAACCGAATTCTTTATTTTTTAGTGAACCTTATCGTAGTTTCGCATAAATAACTAATTTTGTCGGAGTTCCTGATCTCCACGCCATCGGGATAAGCTACGAAAGGGATGAAACTTGTAATGCTTATATACGCATTATCAGCTGCCGAGAGGACTCTATTATTTTATGGAGACTTATGCAGTATCGCTAATGGCAGCTGATGATTTCCTTTAGATGCTCAATTCATGAATAGGTGAGAAGTGTATGTAGTCATCTACTGACATACTGTTTCGCTGCATCACATCTATTTTGTGTGGCAAGAAAGTTCATAAAGCTGATATATATATATATATATATATATATATATATATATATATATATATATATATAGTATTGACGAAAGACATAAATACATTAAAATATCTATCTAATTTGTATAACTTCTTTTTTAACAATATATGATTAATTAATGTTTGTTGCTATTCATTTGTAATTTTATTGCGTTATTTACCCTCTATATTTGCAATAGTTTCGTCAAGTTTAACAGTTATTAATTGAAGTAATTTAATGAACAAAAAAAATCACAAAAACCTATCTCAGATGTCAAGGGAGATAATTTAAATCAAACTAATATGTATCTGTGTTGCTTATTCGCTGTAGATATATTTTCATATTACTATATATATATATATATATATATATATATATATATATATATATATATATATATATATATAGTAATATGAAAATATATCTACAGCGAATAAGCAACACAGATATATATATATATATATATATATAAATATAAAGAGAGGTAGTTTTCTTGAAGCATTGTTTGTAATACGTATATAGAGAAGTATTAAAAGGCTATCACAATTGTGATAGCCTTCTAATACTCCTCTCTCTCTCTCTCTCTCTCTCTCTCTCTATCTATATCTATATATATATATATATATATATATATATATATATATATATATATATATATATATATTGATAGATGTTAATATCGAATTAGGGGGGGCAAGTTAAGTATACAATGCTAGGTCGGTTACTTCTTATATAAAGTTGTACAGTATTTAAAAAAGCTACGTGTGTTTAGCAAGCCATAATCACGGTTCATACTCTTTGCGATCTTCAGATGACCCAAGACACGAATTTAGATGTAAATTCGTGATTCGTGTTTGTTTTCATTCCCCATTTATTAAAATGTTTTAAAGTATATTAAAAACTCTGAAAATTCGAAAAATAAATCATTTTATTTTCCCGTTTTTTTTATTTGATAAATTTGATTTTAAATTTAGAAAGTAGAAGTATTTATGTTATTGGGGTTTTTTATCAGATATTTTTTTAATTTTATATTTTGAATTTTTTATTTGTTAAAATATAAAAACCCTTCCGTGCGACATGCTTTCGTTTAATGTAAACGATGTTTACATTTCAAAAAAGTGTTTATAATAATTTAACTATGAATATGTTTTTATAGTCTATGTTATATATGTCGATGTTTATATAGTCTATGTTTATATAGTCTATGTTATATATGTCTATGTTATATATGTCTATGTTTATTTAGTCTATGTTATATATGTCTATGTTTATTTAGTCTATGTTATATATGTCTATGTTTATTTAGTCTATGTTATATATGTCTATGTTTATTTAGTCTATGTTATATATGTCTATGTTTATTTAGTCTATGTTATATATGTCTATGTTTATTTAGTCTATGTTATATATGTCGATGTTTATATAGTCTATGTTATATATGTCTATGTTTATTCAGTCTATGTTATATATGTCTATGTTTATATACTCTATGTTATATATGTCGGTGTTTATATGTCTATGTTTATATAGTCTATGTTACTCGCTTTTTTCAGAAGAATTACTGCAGTGGTTTTGGAATTCGTTTAAAATTCCTCACTATATATATAGCAAAATTGCATGTGTGTGTATCTACGCATGAGGTTTTCAGTGGTTGATTCTTTTAGTTTAAGTTTTCCTATATTATTATGATAATGAGAGAATCATAAAAAGGAGAAACACCCCCTCCTTTGAAGATTCAATTATTTTTGGTTCGCACGAAATTTGACTCATAAGTATGGATACCAATTAGAAATATTCCGAAAATTTCTATACCATCTGAGTATTTTAAAGGGTTGTTAGAAGTATAACAGGATACAACGCTCTTTTAAGAATTCAAATATTTCCGATATGTGTTATATTCTGATGCATTGTTAAACCCAATAGAAATTTGTAAACATTCATGTCTAAAAATCGGTCCTAGATCGGTGTGAGGCCTAATCGTTATTGGATGTAGTTAATTCACTAGTCTTTTGAGCAGTTCCTCCACCTAAATCTCACTAAATAACTTTTCTCGCAACTTAGATGGTGGACTCCTCGCGCCTTAACGATCTCATTGGTTATTTCGTTCTACCAGTTTTTTTTCTATTTTAGCTCATCCTCTTTTCCTTTCACCTACTCTTGTTTGAATCTTCCACCATTACCTGGTGTGGACGTGCTCTGGGGCCTCTGATTTTTTCGTCAATTTCGATAATTCCATTTTAAGATCGTGTAAACATAGGCGAAAGCCAATCTTTAGCAATTTATATTTGTTTCATCAGCTGGCTCCTCGAATATCGATCAAGTCTATAAGGCTATAAGATCAACACAATCAGATTTTCTTTTAATGTTGACTGCGATTTCTCGACTTAAACTTATGTTTTTATTCATCTCATCTTGTAGCGACAAATGGACTCAGCAAACGACCGTCGGAATCTTAATTCGACTTCAGCAACCAATTTTATCCTTTGTTTAAAACCATAAATGAGATTTCTGAAAAGTGTAATCTTTTACTTTAGAAACATAGAGGTCGGAAAAGGTGCTTTAAATTATCACCCGAAGAACAGCGATCACCAAATGAAGTATACTTATCTGATGAGCCAGAGTGGGTAGGTGGAACATGTTATCCGCATGTTATCCGCATGTTATCCGCATTTCCCTAGGTTTTTAATGAAATTTGGCTGGTCAATTTTCGATCCTTACGGAATCTCTCCCAATTCTCCATTAATATTTCAAGTTTTATTTTATTTTATTGTTTTAGAGTGACATTCATCACACAATGTCATAAGTATAGATTTATAAATCTATGGAACGCAACCAAATATATTTAGATACCACGCAACAAATTTTTTTCAGAAACATACAGCAAACTTTATTTACAAATCTGTTCAAGAATGGGAGCCTAGGTCTCTCATTCTGGAATGGAAGAATAACGGATTAGTTAGGGGAGTCCCAGAGTGAGCGAAGAACGCGCTCACTGCTTGACGAGTGTGAGGTCAAAGTGTGATTTCGGTGGATAACGGTAGTCGAGAAATTACATCATTTCCGTCGGAAGGTAACGTGATCTCATCTCCCGCTAGACTTGACAAGTATCGGACGCGTAAAACAATAGCTGGCACCAAGCCCCGGTGTGCGTAGGGAGAGGGGGCATGAAGTTATTCTGGTGTCTATCTGTCTATCTGTCTATCTGTCTGTCTGTCTGTCTCTCTCTCTCTTTCTCTCTCTCTCTCTCTCTCTATCTATCTATCTCTGTGTTAAATATATTTCTCTCTATTGGATGTCTGTAATATTGAGTATATCTTTCTCATACGAATAAAACCTCAATTTTAAATGAGAGTTGCATTCCTACAATCAGACCCATGAGAGGTTCGAGGCGAAGGAGTCCTTCCTTGAATTGGTAGGGACCAATGCGAGTGGGTTGGCCAAGATGAAAGAGTCGTTAATTAAGGAATGTCCTGAAAAGGATTAGGCAGATCTTACCTAGATCTAGAACCTTGCCGGACGTTTGCCTCAGTAAAAAGTGAATCCATCTCCTCCTATAAAGGGCAGTTGTCTGTATGTCTGTCTGTTTGTCTGTATGTCCAGCTTCTCCTCAAAAACTACGCGGCGACATGTCAAAAAGTTGATATCTTTAGCACCGTACAAAACCTGGGATCATAATATCTCAAAATTACAACAAAAAAACATGTTGCTGGAGGTCAACGGAGCCAGTCTTCGGCAGCGGGTCTGCTTTTTTCAAACTTTTCTAATGTTATTCAGTAGTAATTTGGAAATCAGCCAATGTAATTATGTAATAATAATTTTGTTTTCAACCAGCATATTCTTGTGCACGTGACGTCACAGTAATAGGTATATGACGTCATCGTTATAGGTTTTGAATTGTTTTTCTCTTCAAAATTTATTTTACTTCAACATGTTTTTATACATAACATATAAAAGTGTATTCTTATGTAAAATTCACAGAGTAAGATGATGAGAGTATTCCCGAATCTATAAACCCACCTCGTAAGGGTAGTTTACAGTGACCCGTTGGGTCAGAACCACTCTATATATGTATAAAAAAAGAAAAAAAGAATAATTTAACAAGTACACGTTTACAGTGACCCGTTGAGTCATAACCACTCTATATATGTATAAAAAAAGAAAAAAAAGAAGAATTTAACAAGTACACGTTTACAGTGACCCGTTGAGTCATAATCACTCTATATATGTATAAAAAAAGTATATAACCAGTACATGTTACCAGTGACCCGATGGGTCATAACCACTCTATATATGTATAAAAAAGACCCAGAACCGGGGAGGGTGAATGTCGGCATTCGGCGGTGGGGTGCCTCAGGCGAAATTCGGGGAGGAGTGTCGGCATTCGCCAGTATGAGCGCCTCAGTCCGAATTTGGGGGAGTGTCGGCATTCGCCGGTGTGAGTGACTCAGGCCGAATTTGGTGGAGTGTCGGCATTCGCCGGTGGTGCGCCTCAGGCCAAATTTGGAGATGGGGGATTGTCGGTATAATGCAAAGTCACGATTTTAGCAGGAAATGACGTCAGAGGAAATCCCTAACGGCACTTTTTTGAACATGAGTTTATAGTGAAGCACGGGTTGCCTTATCACAACGAAACATAAGTTTTTATTGAAGCAACTGTTGCTTAATCCCTAACGGCATTTTTTTGAACATGAGTCCATAGTGAAGCAAGGGTTGTTTAATTCCTAACGGCACTTTTTTGAACATGAATCCACAGTGAAGCCAGGGTTGCTTAATCAATAACGGCACTTTTTTGAACACGAGTTTGTAGTGAAGCCAGGGTTGCTTAATCCTAACTGCATTTCTTCTGTTGACATGATATCATCCTCCCAGGTATAACCTCCTTCTTTTTGAGAGGTGTGAAGTTAGTGTAGTATCAGTAAAATTAAAGTAATAAATAATTATGCTCCACCACTGTTTTCACTAATATTTGTATACATATTAAATAACGTCTCAATAAGTAAAGTAAGAAGAAAAATAATTATGCTCCACCATTGTTTTCACTAATATTTGTATACATATGATATAACGTCTAAATAAGTAAAGTAAGAAGTAAAATAATTATGCTCCACCACTGTTTTCACTAAAATGTGTATACATATTAAATAACGTCTCAATATGTAAAGTAAGAAGAAATATAATTATGCTCCGCCATTGTTTTCACTAATATTTGAATACATGTTAAATAACGTCTCAATAAGTAAAGTAAAAAGATAAATAATTATGCTCCGCCACTGTTTTCACTAATATTTGTATACATATTAAATAACGTCTCAATAAGTAAAGAAAGAAGAAAAATAATTATGCTCCACCATTGTTTTCACTTATATTTTTATACATGTTAAATAACGTCTCAATAAGTAAAGTAAAAAGAGAAATAATTATGCTCCACCATTGTTTTCACTAATATTTGTATACATGTTAAATAACATTTTTTTGTTTTCAACTCAAAATATTTCTTAGGGTTGGGGGAGAGTTAAAAATTAGGGGGCTGGAGAGATTGAGGGCTCGGGGAAAATTTTAGGGCTCAGGCCGAACTTTTTAGGGGTCAAGCCAAATTTTTTTGTTCTTTTTTGTTTTGAAGTCAAAATATTTCTCATGGTTGGGGGAGAGTGAAAAATTAGGGGGCTGGAGAGATTTAGGGGTCGGGGAAAATTTTAGGGGTCAGGACGAACTTTTTAGGGGTCAGGCCAAATTTTTTTGTTTTTTTTTGTTTTGAACTGAAAATATTTCTCAGGGTTGGGGGAGAGTAAAAAATTAGGGGGATGGAGAGATTTAGGGGTCGGGGAAAAATTTAGGGGTCAGGACGAACTTTTTAGGGGTCAGGCCAAATTTTTTTTTTTTGGGGTTTTGAACTGAAAATATTTCTCATGGTTGGGGGAGAGTGAAAAATTAGGGGGCTGGAGAGATTCAGGGGTCGGGGAAAATTTTAGGGATCAGGCGGAACTTTTTAGGGGTCAGGCCAAATTTTATTGTTTTTTTTTTGTTTTGAAGTCAAAATATATCTCATGGTTGGGGGAGAGTGAAAAATTAGGGGGATGGAGAGATTTAGGGGTCGGGGAAAATTTTAGGGGTCAGGCGGAACTTTTTAGGGGTCAGGCCAAATTTTTTGTTTTTTTTTGTTTTGAAGTCAAAATATATCTCAGGGTTGGGGGAGAGTGAAAAATTAGGGGGCTGGAGAGATTTAGGGGTCGGGGAATATTTTAGGGGTCAGGACGAACTTTTTAGGGGTCAGGCCAAATTTTTTTGTTTTTTTTTGTTTTGAAGTCAAAATATTTCTCAGGGTTGGGGGAGAGTGAAAAATTAGGGGGCTAGAGAGATTTAGGGGTCGGGGAAAATTTTAGGGGTCAGGACGAACTTTTTAGGGGTCAGGCACATTTTTTTTGTTTTTTTTTGTTTTGAAGTCAAAATATTTCTCAGGGTTGGAGGAGAGTGAAAAATTAGGGGGCTGGAGAGATTTAGGGGTCGGGGAAAATTTTAGGGGTCAGGACGAACTTTTAAGGGGTCAGGCTAAATTTTTTTGTTTTTTTTTGTTTTGAAGTCAAAATATTTCTCATGGTTAGGGGAGAGTGAAAAATTAGGGGGGCTAGAGAGATTTAGGGGTCGGGGAAAATTTTAGGGGTCAGGCGGAACTTTTTAGGGGTCAGGCCAAATTTTTTTGTTCTTTTTGGTTTTGAACTCAAAATATTTCTCAGGGTTGAGGGAGAGTGAACAATTAGGGGGCTGGAGAGATTGAGTGGTCGGGGAATATTTTAGAGGGCAGGACAAACTTTTTAGGGGTCAGGTCAAATTTTTTTGTTTTTTTTTTGTTTTGAATTCAAAATATATCTCATGGTTGGAGGAGAGTGAAAAATTAGGGGGCTGGAGAGATTTAGGGGTCGGGGAAAATTTTAGGGGTCAGGACGAACTTTTTAGGGGTCAGGCCAAATTTTTTTGTTTTTTTTTGTTTTGAAGTCAAAATATTTCTCATGGTTGGGGGAGAGTGAAAAATTAGGAGGCTAGAGAGATTTAGGGGTCGGGGAAAATTTTAGGGGTCAGGCCAAATTTTTTAGGGGTCCGGCCAAATTTTTTTGTTTTGAAGTCAAAATATATCTCAGGGTTGGGGGAGAGTTAAAAATTAGGTGGCTGGAGAGATTTAGGGGTCGGGGAAAATTTTAGGGGTCAGGACGAACTTTTTAGGGGTCCGGCCAAATTTTTTTTTTTTTTTTTTTTTTTTTTTGTTTTGAAGTCAAAATATTTCTCAGGGTTGGGGGAGAGTGAAAAATTAGGGGGCTGAAGAGATTTAGGGGTCGGGGGAAAATTTTAGGGGTCAGGACGAACTTTTTAGGGGTCAGGCCAAATTTTTTTGTTTTTTTTTGTTTTGAAGTCAAAATATTTCTCAGGGTTGGAGGAGAGTGAAAAATTAGGTGGCTGGAGAGATTGAGGGGTCGGGGAAAAATTTAGGGGTCAGGACGAACTTTTTAGGGGTCAGGCCAAAGTTTTTTGTTTTTTTTTTGTTTTGAAGTCAAAATATATCTCATGGTTGGAGGAGAGTGAAAAATAAGGGTGCTGGAGAGATTTAGGGGTCGGGGAAAAATTTAGGGGTCAGGACGAACTTTTTAGGGGTCAGGCCAAATTTTTTTGTTTTTTTTTGTTTTGAAGTCAAAATATTTCTCATGGTTGGGGGAGAGTGAAAAATTAGGGGGCTGGAGAGATTTAGGGGTCGGGGAAAATTTTAGGGGTCAGGACGAACTTTTTAGGGGTCAGGCCAAATTTTTTTGTTTTTTTTTGTTTTGAAGTCAAAATATTTCTCAGGGTTGGAGGAGAGTGAAAAATTAGGGGGCTGGAGAGATTTAGGGGTCGGGGAAAATTTTAGGGGTCAGGACGAACTTTTTAGGGGTCAGGCCAAATTTTTTTGTTTTTTTTTGTTTTGAAGTCAAAATATATCTCATGGTTGGGGGAGAGTGAAAAATTCGGGGGCTGGAGAGATTTAGGGGTCGGGGAAAATTTTAGGGGTCAGGACGAACTTTTTAGGGGTCAGGCCAAATTTTTTTGTTTTTTTTTGTTTTGAAGTCAAAATATATCTCATGGTTTTGGGAGAGTGAAAAATTAGGGGGCTGGAGAGATTTAGGGGTCGGGGAAAATTTTAGGGGTCAGGACGAACTTTTAAGGGGTCAGGCCAAATTTTTTTGTTTTTTTTTTGTTTTGAAGTCAAAATATTTCTCATGGTTGGGGGAGAGTGAAAAATTAGGGGGGCTGGAGAGATTTAGGGGTCGGGGAAAATTTTAGGGGTCAGGACGAACTTTTAAGGGGTCAGGCCAAATTTTTTTGTTTTTTTTGTTTTGAAGTCAAAATATTTCTCATGGTTGGGAGAGAGTGAAAAATTAGGGGGGCTAGAGAGATTTAGGGGTCGGGGAAAATTTTAGGGGTCAGGCGGAACTTTTTAGGGGTCAGGCCAAATTTTTTTGTATTTTTTGGTTTTGAACTCAAAATATTTCTCAGGGTTGAGGGAGAGTGAACAATTAGGGGGCTGGAGAGATTGAGTGGTCGGGGAATATTTTAGGGGTCAGGACGAACTTTTTAGGGGTCAGGTCAAATCTTTTTGTTTTTTTTTGTTTTGAATTCTAAATATATCTCATGGTTGGAGGAGAGTGAAAAATTAGGGGGCTGGAGAGATTTAGGGGTCGGGGAAAATTTTAGGGGTCAGGACGAACTTTTTAGGGGTCAGGCCAAATTTTTTTGTTTTTTTTTGTTTTGAAGTCAAAATATTTCTCATGGTTGGGGGAGAGTGAAAAATTAGGGGGCTAGAGAGATTTAGGGGTCGGGGAAAATTTTAGGGGTCAGGCCAAATTTTTTAGGGGTCCGGCCAAATTTTTTTGTTTTTTTTTGTTTTGAAGTCAAAATATATCTCAGGGTTTGGGGAGAGTGAAAAATTAGGTGGCTGGAGAGATTTAGGGGTCGGGGAAAATTTTAGGGGTCAGGACGAACTTTTTAGGGGTCCGGCCTAATTTTTTTTTTTTTTTTTTTTTTTTTTTGTTTTTAAGTCAAAATATTTCTCAGGGTTGGGGGAGAGTGAAAAATTAGGGGGCTGGAGAGATTATGGGGTCGGGGAAAATTTTAGGGGTCAGGACGAACTTTTTAGAGGTCAGGCCAAATTTTTTTGTTTTTTTTTGTTTTGAAGTCAAAATATTTCTCAGGGTTGGAGGAGAGTGAAAAATTAGGGGGCTGGAGAGATTTAGGGGTCGGGGAAAAATTTAGGGGTCAGGACGAACTTTTTAGGGGTCAGGCCAAATTTTTTTGTTTTTTTTTTGTTTTGAAGTCAAAATATATCTCATGGTTGGAGGAGAGTGAAAAATTAGGGGGCTGGAGAGATTTAGGGGTCGGGGAAAATTTTAGGGGTCAGGACGAACTTTTTAGGGGTCAGGCCAAATTTTTTTGTTTTTTTTTGTTTTGAAGTCAAAATATTTCTCATGGTTGGGGGAGAGTGAAAAATTAGGGGGCTAGAGAGATTTAGGGGTCGGGGAAAATTTTAGGGGTCAGGACGAACTTTTTAGGGGTCAGGCCAAATTTTTTTGTTTTTTTTTGTTTTGAAGTCAAAATATTTCTCATGGTTGGAGGAGAGTGAACAATTAGGGGGCTGGAGAGATTTAGGGGTCGGGGAAAATTTTAGGGGTCAGGACGAACTTTTTAGGGGTCAGGCCAAATTTTTTTGTTTATTTTTGTTTTGAAGTCAAAATATTTCTCATCGTTAGGGGAGAGTGAAAAATTAGGGGGCTGGAGAGATTCAGGGGTCGGGAAAAATTTTAGGGGTCAGGACGAACTTTTTAGGGGTCAGGCCAAATTTTTTTGTTTTTTTGTTTTGAACTCAAAATATTTCTCATGGTTGGGGGAGAGTGAAAAATTAGGTGGCTGGAGACATTTAGGGTCGGGAAAATTTTAGGGGTCAGGACGAACTTTTAAGGGGTCAGGCTAAATTTTTTTTTTTTTTTTTGTTTTGAAGTCAAAATATTTCTCATGGTTGGGTGAGAGTGAAAAATTAGGGGCTGGAGAGATTTAGCGGACGGGGAAAATTTTAGGGGTCAGGCCAAATTTTTTAGGGTCTGCCCAAATTTAGGGGCGGGGATATGTACGTATTTAGCTTCCACACCGGGGCGGCGATAGGTACTTATTCAGCATTCAGCGGTGGTGATAGCATGTGCACATGGGCGGTAATAAGTACGTATATAGTATGCACACCGGGGCAGTGATAGGTATGTATTTAGCATACGCACTGAGGCAGCGATCGTTTCATATATAGCACGCGCACCGGGGCGGCGATAGGTACGTATATAGCATGCGCACAGGGGCGGCAAAAGGTACATATTTAAAATTCACACTGGGCGGCGAAAGGTACATATTTAAAATTCACACCGGGGCGGCGATAGGTACATATTTAGCATTCACGCCGGGGCGGCGATAGGTATGTATTTAGCATTCACACCGGGGCAGCGATAGGTATGTATTTAGCATTCGCACCGGGGCAGCGATATGTACGTATTTAGCTTCCGCACTGGGGCGGCGATAGGTACGTATTTAGAATTCACACCGGGGCTGCAATAGGTACGTATGTAGAATTCACACCGGGGCGGCGATAGGTATGTATTTAGCATTCGCACCGGGGCGGCGATATGTACGTATTTAGCTTCCACACCAGGGCGGCGATAGGTACGTATTCAGAATTCAGGGGTGCGATCGCTACGTATATAGCATGTACACATGGGCAGCAATAAGTACGTACATAGCATGCGCTCTGCGGCGGCGATCAGTACATATATTGCACGCGCACCGGGGCGGCGAAAGGTATGTATTTCGCATTCGCACCGTAGTGGTGATAGGTACGTATTTAGCATTCGCACTGGGGCGGCTATAGGTACGTATTTAGCATTCGCACTGGGCCGGCGATAGGTACGTATTTAGCATTCACACCAAAGCGGCAATATGTACATATTAATTATTCGCACTAGGGAAGCGATAGGTACTTATGTAGCATGCACACCGGGGCGCAATTGGTATGTCTTTAGTATTCGCACTAGGGCAGCGATAGGTACTTATGTAGCATGCACACCGGGGCGCAATAGGTATGTATTTAGCATTCACACCGGGGCAACGATAGGTACTATTTAGCATTCGCAACGGGGCGGTGATAGGTACTTAAATAGTATCTGCACCGGGGCGGCGACAGGTACGTATATAGTATGTGCACTGGGGCGGCGATAGGTACGTATATTGTATGCACACCGGGGTGATGATAGATACGTATATAGTATAAACACCGGGGTGGAGATAAGTACCTATATAGAAGGCGCAGATAGAGGTGTTACTTTTTATAGAAATATGTCATACTATTACCCTGGGCAATAGGAGAAATGGTGGGGAAGAAACAGCTTTTGCAAAAGGCAAAATTAGAAAGTAGCGGCAAAATGGGGCGACCAGGGAAGAGAAAGGTAGCAGATAAAGAGACGGCTATAGAGAGAGGGGGCGGACATAGAAGTTTGAATATAAAGATGTTACACACACGATCTTTCTTCAAATATATGTTTTTATGACTCCGAGCAACGCCGGGTAGCCCCGCTAGTCTATTATATAAAGGGCAGTTGTCTGTATGTCTGTTTGTTTGTATGTCCAGTATCTCCTCAAAAACTACGCGGCAACATGTCAAAAAGTTGATATCTTTAGCACCGTACATATCCCGTAATCATAATATCTAAAAATCGCGACAAACGATTCACTCACTGACAGTCAACCGGACCACTTTCCGACAAAAGGTAGCAGTTTTTTTCGTATTTTTCACGAAATTTCAACGTTAATATGTAGTAAATTCGAAATAATCTAATGTATTTATGTACTAATCCGATAAAAATGCCGAGTCACTGTAAACATCCCATAATCCCTTGCCGGATGTACCCGGTCTTGCCCTAAATTGTGTCCGGTTCTATCAGATCATCCATTAACTTCTGTCCGGTTGCATCAATAACAACATAGGAATCCTACGGTAAGAGTGTGTAGTGAAACAAGGGTTGCTCAATCACATCCGCACCTGTCCCATAATCCCTTGCCGGATGTACCCGGTCTTGCTCTAAATTGTGTCCGGTTATATCAGGTCATCATGACGTCAGAGAGTGGCAGTTTTTTTTCCCTCACACACTTTCTTTCATAATTATTAATAGACGCTAATATTCCCCCCCCCCCCTCCCTCCCTGTGGCCGTTCTGTTATCATGATAGGAATTACCTCCTCCTTTCAGGCCAAATTGGGGGGGGGGGGGTTTACGGTATTCGCCGGTGTGAGCATTACCTCCTCCTTTCTTGAGAAGTGTTGAGGTAGGGTAGTATCGGTTCCGTTGTCATGATGCACTCATCCCATGCATTATCTCCTCCTTTTTTGAGAAATGTTGAGGTAGGGTCGTATCGGTTCCGTTGTCATGATGCCCTCATCCCATGCATTATCTCCTTTTTTTAGAAGTGTTGAGGTAGGGTCGTATCGGTTCCGTTGTCATGATGCACTATTCCCATGCATTATCTCCTCCTTTTTTGAGAAGTGTTGAGGTAGGGTCGTATCGGTTCCGTTGTCATGATGCACTCATCCCATGCATTATCTCCTCCTTTTTTGAGAAGTGTTGAGGTAGGGTCGTATCGGTTCCGTTGTCATGATGCACTCATCCCATGCATTATCTCCTCCTTTTTTGAGAAGTGTTGAGGTAGGGTCGTATCGGTTCCGTTGTCATGATGCACTCATCCCATGCATTATCTCCTCCTTTTTTGAGAAGTGTTGAGGTAGGGTCGTATCGGTTCCGTTGTCATGATGCACTCATCCCATGCATTATCTCCTCCTTTTTTGAGAAGTGTTGAGGTAGTATCGGTTTCGTTGTCATAGTGCCCTCATCCCATGCATTATCTCCTCCTTTTTTGAGAAGTGTTGAGGTAGTATCGGTTTCGTTGTCATAGTGCCCTCATCCCATGCATTATCTCCTCCTTTTTTGAGAAGTGTAGAGGTAGGGTCGTATCGGTTCCGTTGTCATGATGCACTCATCCCATGCATTATCTCCTCCTTTTTTTAGAACTGTTGAGGAAGGGTCGTATCGGGTCCGTTGTCATGATGCACTCATCCCATGCATTATCTCCTCCTTTTTTTAGAACTGTTGAGGAAGGGTCGTATCGGTTACGTTGTCATGATGCACTATTCCCATGCATTATCTCCTCCTTTTTTGAGAAGTGTTGAGGTAGGGTCGTATCGGGTCCGTTGTCATGATGCACTCATCCCATGCATTATCTCCTCCTTTTTTGAGAAGTGTAGAGGTAGGGTCGTATCGGGAAAATTTTAGGGGTCAGGACGAACTTTTTAGGGGTCGGGCAAAATTTTTTTTCTTTTTTTTGGTTTTGAACTGAAAATATTTCTCATGGTTGGGGGAGAGTGAAAAATTAGGGGGCTAGAGAGATTTAGGGGTCGGGGAAAATTTTAGGGGTCAGGACGAACTTTTTAGGGGTCAGGCCAAATTTTTTTGTTTTTTTTTGTTTTGAAGTCAAAATATTTCTCAGGGTTGGGGGAGAGTGAAAAATTAGGGGGCTGGAGAGATTTAGGGGTCGGGGAAAATTTTAGGGGTCAGGACGAACTTTTTAGGGGTCAGGCCAAATTTGTTTTTTTTTTTTTTGTTTTGAAGTCAAAATGATGCACTATTCCCATGCATTATCTCCTCCTTTTTTGAGAAGTGTTTAGGTAGGGTCGTATCGGGTCCGTTGTCATGATGCACTCATCCCATGCATTATCTCCTCCTTTTTTGAGAAGTGTAGAGGTAGGGTCGTATCGGGAAAATTTTAGGGGTCAGGACGAACTTTTTAGGGGTCAGGCAAAATTTTTTTTCTTTTTTTTGGTTTTGAACTGAAAATATTTCTCATGGTTGGGGGAGAGTGAAAAATTAGGGGGCTAGAGAGATTTAGGGGTCGGGGAAAATTTTAGGGGTCAGGACGAACTTTTTAGGGGTCAGGCCAAATTTTTTTGTTTTTCTTTGTTTTTTTTTGTTTTGAAGTCAAAATATTTCTCAGGGTTGGGGGAGAGTGAAAAATTAGGAGGCTGGAGAGATTTAGGGGTCGGGGAAAATTTTAGGGGTCAGGACGAACTTTTTAGGGGTCAGGCCAAATTTGTTTGTTTTTTTTTTGTTTTGAAGTCAAAATATTTCTCAGGGTTGGGGGAGAGTGAAAAATTAGGGGGCTGGAGAGATTTAGGGGTCGGGGAAAATTTTAGGGGTCAGGACGAACTTTTTAGGGGTCAGGCCAAATTTTTTTGTTTTTTTTTGTTTTGAAGTCAAATTATTTCTCATCGTTGGAGGAGAGTGAAAAATTAGGGGGCTGGAGAGATTTAGGGGTCGGGGAAAATTTTAGGGGTCAGGACGCACTTTTTAGGGGTCAGGCCAAATTTTTTTGTTTTTTTTTGTTTTGAAGTCAAAATATTTCTCAGGGTTGGAGGAGAGTGAAAAATTAGGGGGCTGGAGAGATTTAGGGGTCGGGGAAAATTTTAGGGGTCAGGACGAACTTTTTAGGGGTCAGGCCAAATTTTTTGTTTTTTTTTTGTTTTGAAGTCAAAATATTTCTCAGGGTTGGGGGAGAGTGAAAAATAAGGGGGCTGGAGAGATTTAGGGGTCGGGGAAAATTTTAGGGGTCAGGACGCACTTTTTAGGGGTCAGGCCAAATTTTTTTGTTTTTTTTTGTTTTGAAGTCAAAATATTTCTCAGGGTTGGGGGAGAGTGAAAAATTAGGGGGCTGGAGAGATTTAGGGGTCGGGGAAAACTTTAGGGGTCAGGACGCACTTTTTAGGGGTCAGGCCAAATTTTTTTGTTTTTTTTTGTTTTGAAGTCAAAATATTTCTCAGGGTTGGAGGAGAGTGAAAAATTAGGGGGCTGGAGAGATTTAGGGGTCGGGGAAAACTTTAGGGGTCAGGACGAACTTTTTAGGGGTCAGGCCAAATTTTTTTGTTTTTTTTTGTTTTGAAGTCAAAATATATCTCATGGTTCGAGGAGAGTGAAAAATTAGGGGGCTGGAGAGATTTAGGGGTCGGGGAAAATTTTAAGGGTCAGGACGAACTTTTTAGGGGTCAGACCAAATTTTTTTGTTTTTTTTTTGTTTTGAAGTCAAAATATTTCTCATGGTTGGGGGAGAGTGAAAAATTAGGGGGCTAGAGAGATTTAGGGGTCGGGGAAAATTTTAGGGGTCAGGACGAACTTTTTAGGGGTCAGGCCAAATTTTTTTGTTTTTTTTTGTTTTGATGTCAAAATATTTCTCAGGGTTGGAGGAGAGTGAAAAATTAGGGGGCTGGAGAGATTTAGGGGTCGGGGAAAACTTTAGGGGTCAGGACGAACTTTTTAGGGGTCAGGCCAAATTTTTTTGTTTTTTTTGTTTTGAAGTCAAAATATATCTCATGGTTCGAGGAGAGTGAAAAATTAGGGGGCTGGAGAGATTTAGGGGTCGGGGAAAATTTTAGGGGTCAGGACGAACTTTTTAGGGGTCAGGCCAAATTTTTTTGTTTTTTTTTGTTTTGAAGTCAAA
This sequence comes from Sepiola atlantica, assembly GCA_963556195.1. NCBI lineage: Eukaryota > Metazoa > Mollusca > Cephalopoda > Sepiida > Sepiolidae > Sepiola > Sepiola atlantica. Next base: position 72,086,177 of record OY744531.1, read on the forward strand.
ATATTTCTCATGGTTGGGGGAGAGTGAAAAATTAGGGGGCTAGAGAGATTTAGGGGTCGGGGAAAACTTTAGGGGTCAGGACGAACTTTTTAGGGGTCAGGCCAAATTTTTTTGTTTTTTTTTGTTTTTTTTTTGTTTTGAAGTCAAAATATTTCTCAGGGTTGGGGGAGAGTGAAAAATTAGGGGGCTAGAGAGATTTAGGGGTCGGGGAAAATTTTAGGGGTCAGGACCAACTTTTTAGGGGTCAGGCCAAATTTTTTTGTTTTTTTTTGTTTTGATGTCAAAATATTTCTCAGGGTTGGAGGAGAGTGAAAAATTAGGGGGCTGGAGAGATTTAGGGGTCGGGGAAAATTTTAGGGGTCAGGACGCACTTTTTAGGGGTCAGGCCAAATTTTTTTGTTTTTTTTTGTTTTTTTTTTGTTTTGAAGTCAAAATATTTCTCAGGGTTGGGGGAGAGTGAAAAATTAGGGGGCTGGAGAGATTTAGGGGTCGGGGAAAATTTTAGGGGTCAGGACGAACTTTTTAGGGGTCAGGCCAAATTTTTTTGTTTTTTTTTTGTTTTGAAGACAATTGATTTCTCATGGTTGGGGGAGAGTGAAAAATTAGGGGGCTAGAGAGATTTAGGGGTCGGGGAAAATTTTAGGGGTCAGGACGAACTTTTTAGGGGTCAGGCCAAATTTTTTTGTTTTTTTTTTGTTTTTTTTTGTTTTCAAGTCAGAATATTTCTCAGGGTTGGGGAAGAGTGAAAAATTAGGGGGCTGGAGAGATTTAGGGGTCGGGGAAAATTTTAGGGGTCAGGACGAACTTTTTAGGGGTCAGGCCACATTTTTTTTTTTTTTGTTTTTTTTTTTTTGTTTTGAAGTCAAAATATTTCTCATGGTTGGGGGAGATTGAAAAATTAGGGGGCTGGAGAGATTTAGGGGTCGGGGAAAATTTTAGGGGTCAGGACGAACTTTTTAGGGGTCAGGCCAAATTTTTTTCTTTTTTTTGTTTTTTTTGTTTTGAAGTCAAAATATTTCTCAGGGTTGGGGGAGAGTGAAAAATTAGGGGGCTGGAGAGATTTAGGAGTCGGGGAAAATTTTAGGGGTCAGGACGAACTTTTTAGGGGTCAGGCCAAATTTTTTTTCTTTTTTGTTTGTTTTGAAGTCAAAGTATTTCTCATGGTTGGAGGAAAGTGAAAAATTAGGGGGCTGGAGAGATTTAGGGGTCGGGGAAAATTTTAGGGGTCAGGACGAACTTTTTAGGGGTCAGGCCAAATTTTTTTGTTTTTTTTTGTTTTGAAGTCAAAATATATCTAATGGTTGTAAGAGAGTGAAAAATTAGGGGGCTGGAGAGATTTAGGGGTCGGGGAAAATTTTAGGGGTCAGGACGAACTTTTTAGGGGTCAGGCCAAATTTTTTTGTTTTTTTTTGTTTTGAAGTCAAAATATATCTAATGGTTGTAAGAGAGTGAAAAATTAGGGGGCTGGAGAGATTTAGGGGTCGGGGAAAATTTTAGGGGTCGGACGAACTTTTTAGGGGTCAGGCCAAATTTTTTTGTTTATTTTTGTTTTGAAGTCAAAATATTTCTCAGGGTTGGGGGAGAGTGAAAAATTAGGGGGCTGGAGACATTTACGGTCGGGAAAATTTTAGGGGTCAGGACGAACTTTTTAGGGGTCAGGCCAAATTTTTTTGTTTTATTTTTGTTTTGAAGTCAAAATATTTCTCATGGTTGGGGGAGAGTGAAAAATTAGAGGCTGGAGAGATTTAGGGGACGGGGAAAATTTTAGGGGTCAGGCCTAATTTTTAAGGGGTCTGCCCAAATTTAGGGGCGGCGATATGTACGTATTTAGCTTCCACACCGGGGCGGCGATAGGTACTTATTTAGCATTCAGCGGTGGTGATAGGTACTTATATAGCATGTGCACATGGGCGGTAATAAGTACGTATATTGTATGCACACCGGGGCAGTGATAGGTATGTATTTAGCATGCGCACTGAGGCAGCGATCGGTTCATATATAGCACGCGCACCGGGGCGGCGATAGGTACGTATATATCACGCGCACAGGGGCGGCGAAAGGTACATATTTAAAATTCACACCGGGCGGCGAAAGGTACATATTTAAAATTCACACCGGGGCGGCGATAGGTACGTATTTTGCATTCACACCGGGGCGGCGATAGGTATGTATTTAGCATTCACACCGAGGCGGCGATAGGTATGTATTTAGCATTCGCACCGGGGCAGCGATATGTACGTATTTAGCTTCCGCACCGGGGCGGCGATAGGTACGTATTTAGAATTCACACCGGGGCGGCAATAGGTACGTATTTAGAATTCACACCGGCGCGGCGATAGGTATGTATTTAGCATTCGCACCGGGGCGGCGATATGTACGTATTTAGCTTCCACACCAGGGTGGCGATAGGTACGTATTCAGAATTCAGGGGTGGTGATAGCTACATATATAGCATGTACACATGGGCAGCAATAAGTACGTACATAGCATGCGCTCTGCTGCGGCGATCACTACATATATTGCATGCGCACCGGGGCGGCGAAAGGTATGTATTTCGCATTCGCACCAGGGCGGCTATAGGTACGTATTTAGCATTCGCACTGGGCCGGCGATAGGTACGTATTTAGCATTCACACCAAAGCAGCAATATGTACATATTAATTATTCGCACTAGGGCAGCGATAGGTACTTATGTAGCATGCACACCGGGGCGCAATTGGTATGTCTTTAGTATTCGCACTAGGGCAGCGATAGGTACTTATGTAGCATGCACACAGGGGCGCAATAGGTATGTATTTAGCATTCACACCGGGGCAACGATAGGTACTATTTAGCATTCGCAACGGGGCAGCGATAGGTACTTAAATAGTATCTGCACCGGGGCGGCGATAGGTACGTATATAGTATGTGCACTGGGGCGGCGATAGGTACGTATATAGTATGCGCACCGGGGTGATGATAGATACGTATATAGTATGAACACCGGGGTGGAGATAAGTACCTATATAGAAGGCGCAGGTAGAGGTGTTACTTTTTATAGAAATATGTCATACTATTACCCTGGGCAATAGGAGAAATGGTGGGGAAGAAACAGCTTTTGCAAAAGGCAAAATTAGAAAGTAGCGGCGAAATGGGGCGACCAGGAAAGAGAAAGGTAGCAGATAAAGAGACAGCTATAGAGAGAGGGGGCGGACATAGAAGTTTGAATATAAAGATGTTACACACACGATCTTTCTTCAAATATATGTTTTTATGACCCCGAGCAACGCCGGGTAGCCCCGCTAGTCCTACATAAAGGGTAGCCATGAGGGAGAGAACTAGGATCTGTGCATTGTATACTAGCAGAAATTTCAAGCGAGGATGGGGTGAATAACACACCTGGGAAGAGGAAAGGTCACCGAGGCGATGGGGACTGATGTAGGAACCAGACTAACTAAGAACTGATTTGGGGTGTAGAGTGAAGGGTCAGAGGATGGTAATAGTAATTGTAAGGGTCTCCTTTTATAGCAGAATGAACTCTTCATTTCATGTGTAGTTTTGATCCTTGCTACCATTCTTCTGTCACCTGAAACGATAATGAGATACATTGACCTACGAACTGAACAAGAAGTTGCATCGATTTTTTTGTAACGTTGATGATTATTAAATATTTTTTAGGGGTGTGTCTATGTTTCTGGATGATGGGGTCCCTCAGCAACTACTGGCTGTTTGTGGACCTCAAAAGAATGCTCCAGACGAAAGAATGTTTTCTCCAATGAAGAAGTGATATCGGAAACTGAGACACATTCTGAGACTAAAGACAAACCTTTCTACAAAACGGCATTGAATTGTTAGAGAAGCGTTCGAATTAGTGCATCATCCTGAAAGAAGACAATGTTGATTAATCAAATTTGGCCTAAAAGTTGTCGTTTTTTGTTAGGCCCGAGACTTATTGAGTAATGTTATATATATATATATATATATATATATATATATATATATATATATATATATATATATATATATAATGCGTTATAACATTTATAATGTGACACGTCTCCCTCACTGCTTCTAGCGGGGTCCGTGACTCAATGGTATAGAGCCTGAAGTCAATCACTTGTGGCCCGGTTCCTAATCGCGTTAGGTCTACCCACACTGATGAGTTGTAGATACGACTAAACATGTATCTGTTGATAACTAATAATACTGGTTAACTCTGATGATAGAATTTGATTTTGAAAAATATTTATAACCAACTAATGCTTTGAAATGAACGACTTGTCTTGATTATATATATATATATATATATATATATATATATATATATATATATATATATATGATAATTTTATTTACACAGACATCTACAAAATCTGCGACACTGGCATGTCGATGTTATCGATCAACAGTTACTATAAACTGAGATCTCATCAGGCAGAGTTAGAATCCGATCTTAACCTCAGATCATATTTGGATATATATATATATATATATATATATATATATATATATATATATATATATATATATATATATATATATATATATATATATATATATATTACTTTACTAGGATTGGTGCACTCTGAGAGAATTTATAAACGAGCAGTAATACAATGGCTTAAAAACGAAATTCCGACCCCGTTTGTTGTTGTTGTTAAATGACTCTCCATTGCTATACGCGCCCGCCAATTTGGTGTTTATAGATTTAAATTCTTCCTAATCGTCATACGAATTGATGCTGGTCGAGGGGAAAGACACCTAAGTACGAATTAGTGGCGATTTGTAAAACTGCGTTCGTGCCCTCCGACCGACGTGAATTAACCCCTCCTACACTGAAGATTGAATAAGCATTAAACATCGATATCTGTAGGTAAAAATAATTAATACGTACTTTAAAAATATATATATATTACTTAACTTAGAATAGTTTGTTAACATAGATAGCAATTAACAGTTACCTATTATTCAAGGTCGATAAAATTATATTGAATTTATTAATGGACCTTATAAACTCCCCGTGGATGTGGAACAATTGAGAATTGATAGCTATCAGCAGAGTCCATTTACATTTAAGTGAGGAGGGGTCAAAAATCGTAAATTCTTCTACATAGCATCTTCCTCTTCTAGGGGATGATCCCCTTTCTTCCTTAGCCTTGTTTTTTTGTTTCGAATTTACGTAATATCGGAAATCGATCTGTGATCACCAGTTAGTGTCTTGTCGGCAGATCACAACGAACGGATCCGAATTTTCTGTTGCAGATTGGTAGATGTCTCTCAACTTGCAAGACCACTAGGACTGGGTTTTACATACAGAGCCTGGTATTCCCAAATAGTCACCCATTTTAGTACTGACCAGACACAACGTCGCTTAACTTCGGTGATCTTACGGGAACCGACGTGTCAACGTGATTGCAGCCGTATATAATTAGGAGAATATATACAACTGGTGTTTGGTATTTTTCAATAATATCACCAAGCAAACTAAGGGGCAATGTGTTTTTTCTTTGCTGCTTCCGCGTTAGACCTCCTTGGGCGAATCTGTTTCGAATGAAGGCAGTCTCGGACCCTGATAATTAATGTCAATTCATCAATTGGCTGGTGCACAGTTCCAGGCTCTCATATAAAACAAACAAAAACACAGCGTCCTTGTAGACGGTATATATTCTCTTCGGGCGCTTACGTTCTTTTCATTTGACGATTTACAAAGCCTCTTATCTCTACCGTTTTCTTTTTACTCTTGCTACTGCCACTGCTGCTTTTGTTGCTACTGTCGGAAACTTTATTCATTCATCCATTGATTGGCTTATTTAGTCAGACGTTTGTTCCGCTGCGATTCTTTCATTCATCAAGTCTCGCCAGGATTTCTGTGTCTGTTTGGCGTTCTGAACAATCGGCTCGTCTCAAATTCGACACCGATGCAAAATCGGCGCAAAATATTACTAATAATATCAGTCTCGGATGAATACGCTAGACTTGCATGAAATATTAATAGAATATCCATTCGAGAGATCTCTTGCTCACTTTCAAAATATATAGAACTGGAACAAGAAACAAAAATCGTTTCTTTCAGACCGGATAACGTTTTGTAAGGATGTTTATATATACATATACTAACAATTTACCACTTACGAAGGCCAAAAGCCACTCGAGGAATAGGATTAATGAGATTATCAGTTTGATAATGAACAATACTATGAGAGGATTGAAAACGATGAAGGGAATTGACAAAATTTGATTACTTAAGAGTACGGCTGAGCAAGTATTTCTTGACATTGGATTTGAAGATTACCCTGTTGTAGTCTGCATAGAAACAGTTCTATTCTAATGTGCTCCACGGATGGGAAGTACTTGGAAAGAAACTCTGTTCATGTAAATTCCGTTTGGTTTTAAGTACACAGAGGCAGAAAGGGGCGTTTTTTGCAGAGGTGTTTGAAGACGAGTTCTTGCTGTGAATGTTTTATTGGGGTGAACCATAGATTAGAGCCCTTCCATGAAAATAACGATAGAGTAGAGAAAGACTAGCAACGTCTCTTCTGTGGGAAAGGGGCTGTAGAGAAGAGAAGAGATCGTCCTCCACTAGATTGTGATGTCGGTTTTGTACTCTGTCAAGGCAAAAAAGAGTGCTCCGATCCAAGCGTGGCAGCAGTACCTCCCCATCTTAAGACGTATCTGACTTATATAAGTAGAGGATCGCATCCGGAGTTTGCAAATACTTTCTGAGGCGGTAGAATGATCCAACCATTTTTCCAGCGACCTTAGCAACAGACCTAGGGGTGAAAGTCAGCCATTGTAGATTATTAAAGCAAGCGTCTTCCTTAAAGAGAGGAGCATTTATTTCAAGGTGTGCATAAATGGATAAGTGTGTATAGATGCTTCGATGAAATAATCTATTCGAACACTATCATTTTTACGTATCTATGTAGTAATACCGGTGTCACTACCTACTACGTCTATACCTATTTCCAGACAGAATGATAGATAGACTGGTAGTAAATACCCCATCGATGCAATATGGAGTTTACCCATCTCGTCTTTCTCATGTACCGAGGTTGAAGTTGTAATCTAGGTACTTTTCTCTCGAACGGACTGGTGCAGTTATGAAGAAAGTGACGACAACAATTGTCATCTAACATATTAAGTTATCTTTTCAGATTTTAAAGTCAGACACAAATAGCATTTAAGTTTATTTGTTGCTTCTGACTAGCCAATTTTTATTTGTTAGTGTTGTACCATCTTATTGGCAATATAACATACTTAGTTATAATGTATTTCGAAAATTACTTTGTCCGGCCCAGATGATTGCTAATATGAGACATTTTAGATAATCACCAAGAAATAAAAATCAGCAAGAGGAATACCTCATTTTAAATTGAAGAATATAAAATAGTTTCTTACCTCAGGTTTTAAACTGTGCAAACAAATACAAATTAAAAACTCAAATGACGTTACTGCATTCCGGACAACGCCGAGTAGGTAGGGTTATCTTTAAATATATTTGACTTAACTATGCATCACAATTTTTCAACTGACATCTTACTTCAAATGCCTTCATATTTATATGATTAAACCAACCAATCCAGAATACTTCCCGTGTACGGAACTATAGCCGACCCTGCCCCAATATCTTGTTAATAATACTTAATAACCTTTTGCATTTGGTAAGTAATATTTAGTAAGTAATATTTAGTAAGTAATATTTGGTAAATAATTTTCGGTAAGTAATATTTAGTAAGTAATATTTGGTAAGTAATATTTAGTAAGTAATATTTGGTAAGTAATATTTGGTAAGTTATATTTAGTAAGTAATATTTGGTAAGTAATATTTAGTAAGTAATATTTGGTAAGTAATATTTGGTAAGTAATATTTGGTAAGTAATATTTGGTAAGTAATATTTAGTAAGTAATATTTGGTAAGTAATATTTAGTAAGTAATATTTGGTAAGTAATATTTGGTAAGTTATATTTAGTAAGTAATATTTGGTAAGTAATATTTAGTAAGTAATATTTGGTAAGTAATATTTGGTAAGTAATATCTACATTTAACTTCAAAAGTATAGTACTGGTATGTAATATGCAACACTGGTAGTTACTAATCAAACTGCTTAACAATTTTTGTTGCTTTTTTTACCCCAAACAAGGCATATTGCCACTGAAACGCAAAGGTATATTGTGATAAGTGTCAGATTTTGTAGAAAACGTTCCAGCATCTAGGGACCTCTAAAGTAAAGATTGCCCCTGTATGCGAAACTTGGGAACCTTTAATTGACGTCTAAATATATAGTATATAAATAGAAAACATATATTCGTAGGTTGATTTTTTTCTTCTGACACAAGATACGTGATATATGTGTGAAAAATGTTGACGGTTTCAGGAAAAGTGAAGATTTTAAAAATTTATTGAATAACGGCAAAACAGAAAAAAGAAAAAAGAATAACGCACTACGGGATGTTTTTGGCACGTGTTTAACTATTTGAAAAAAGAACGAATTCATGCAAACGCGTGTAGTAAAGACGTTAAAATGGGAAAAGGGGGAGAAAGTAAAGAAAAAAGAAGTAACAGGAAAATAAATGAAAAGCAGTGAAAACGAATAGCTAAAACATTAAACTGTTTTTCTTTTTTCTTTCCTTTCTTTTCTTTGTTTCTCCCTCTGGTACTATTTCACTTTCTTCATTTTCTTTCATTTTTCTTTTTTTCTTTTTTCTTCTTTTTTCTTCTTTTTTTCATTTTTCATCTTATAATTTTATTACCCTCTTCCATTATTGCTGGCCAAAGGATGTCAAATAACCGGGCTGATAGATTTGCGTATATTGTGAGTTTTATTTGAAGATTTATACTCTTATGTTCTTTTCTGGTGAACCGCACATTTTTTTACCAATGAATTTCAGCATCAAATTTGTACCTCTATATTACTCGAACTTCCGGAACACTTTCTGCTATATTTGCTGGCTTGACATTCATAATATCCTGGATTTAATTTTTTGGGATTGCTGAATTTTTCCATCGGTGTGGATTTTCTTTACTCAAAAATATTGTTTATGTATTTTTATATATTTTTTATATTTTCTAATCTGTGCTAACAGTAATATGATTTTTGCTGATTTATTCCGATGATCTTTTCTGATGATAAAAGCTTGCATTTTTGAAAATCCGTGGATTAAGGAAAAGAAAAAAGTTTATTGATATATATATCCATTGTTTAAACTACTTGATGATTCAATAAATATTATTCTTTTTCCAATTTTTATTCTCATCATTCTTATAACTATTTTTCTATCCACATCATAAATCAGCAAACCCTTCTCAAATAGTGAACTCAGTAAGTTTAAATATCTTAGCTCGTCGATTATAATTTTATTTGGAATACATCCCTTCACAATGCCTCTAATCCAGAGTAATCTCCCATATGCTCATAACAAATACTTATTTATATTTATGTGTATAACTCTTTCCCTTCTAGATAATTAGCTTTCTAACTATTTGGATTTCTGATACACTTCTTTGCCCGAGATGAATTAACCATACATTGTACCTTAATGATCATTATAATACTGTACTTAAATTCAGTAAGTGATTATCTACCTTAAAACATCTCCATATATTCGCGCCTTCCATAGTTTGAGGTTTTAAATTTAGCTCCTCCTTATAACCCCGCTTCAAGCCGATGCATACTATAGAGAATATAATAAGCTAGCCCTTTTAACTTTTATCTAAGAGTATCTCTACATCGTTTGTAAACACTGGAAATTTTTAGGTAAAATGAATTTTTCTCCGAGGGCTATTTTAAGTGACTTCCCTTTGTGTACATTTAATCCCTTCGAACTTTTCCTTTCTGGCCTTTTGGCCAAGATGAAAGTGTAGTATCTGTTCCGATGGATACTGCACTCCATAGACTGGTATCGTCTTGGTCTTCGGGACTTGATTTACGTCGGTCTATGGGACGGTCCTGTGCAGTTCTAGGAGGTTCACCCTTCCAGGCTTTGCCTCTCCTCTTTGGGGAGGAGTAAGTTTATTGCTTACTGCCTGGGGTGCCCGACCGGGGAATGCCGACGGGGCTGCCCAGGCAATGTTTAATGGCCAGAGTGCTCACCTTCTCGGGCGCTGGCTTTTCAAATCCCACTTTCCTGACCCGACCTTGGGTCACATCTTACCTTGTGGGAGTAAGATAAAACTGGCCTTGTGCCTAACTTCCCGGGGAGTTAAATAACCCATGTTAAATGGTACATCGCGATTCGACTCCGTCGACCAATTATATTTGAAATATGTCTGTCTACTTCTCTCCCGGTTATTGTTATATATGCTCTTCAGAAGGGAATCGAAATTGTCATATCCCCACCATCACTCTTCTTCTCGAATTGATGATGACAATTATTGCATGGAATAGTATATATGACTGCGTTAGATGTGGTTTATTTTTGTAAGTGTTGATTCGTTAAATTCGAACGATATTTAAATTAAACGATATTTAAGTTAAAATTAATTAGTTATATTAAAATAAAGCGATTCATCGGTATGAATATAACAGTAGAAATCATACAAATCTGGATGGGATCTAGTACGGATCCCAGGTCAGCGGGATAAATGAATTAGAAAAATAGGTGTGTATGTGTGTGTGCATATATATATATATATGTTTGTATTAGTGTGTGTGTGGGGGGTGTGTGTGTGTGTGTGTGTGTGTGTGTGTGTGTGTGTGTGTGTGTGTTGAACCTATTTTATAATATACCCTTACATATTTTGCGTTTAACCCATTGGCGCCCATAGTCTTTTGTTAGGAGCAAAAGTGCAAATAACCATATTTCAGTAACATTTGTATTTTTCACAAATATCGATAGTTAGTCTTTTAAATACGAAGTATGTCTAAAAGGTATCCGACCTTAGGCCAGAAAAATATATTTCAAATACCTGACGGGGTTGGGACCCTAATTCCCTTCAAAGTTGGCCCCTTGTGCTTGAACACACTTAGCCCACCGATCCATCCACTGCCGGAAACACTTCTGGAAGTCTTATTTTGGAATAGTGTTCATTTCCGCCGTCGCATTTCGCATTATCTCTTCTCTAGTCTCAACACGGGAACCTTTCAGTGGCGTCTTCAATTTTCGAAACGACCAGATATCGCAAAGAGCCATGTCTTGAGAGTAGGGAAGTTGGCGAACGACTGGAATTCCATGTTTGGCTAAGAAATGTTGGATCAATTGGGATGACTGTGCGATGGCGTTGTCGTGAGGCAGTTGCTAGTTTTTCGCCGTCCACATGTCTGATCTTTTGCGCCAAACTGCGTCACGAAGACGCCGGAGAACATATGGATAGTACTGCTTTGTCACTGTTTGTCGTTCCACGGGTGTCAAAGAAGACAGTCAACATCACCTTGATTTTGCTTCGCACATGTCACGCATTGTTTGCTCATCTCCAGTTATCACGGTGTTCAGAAATCCAGGATCAGTGTTAGCGGTTTCCAGAAGGTCCTGTGCAACAACTTGGGCACACATTTCGCAGCAAATCATCACGCAAAATTGGATGTACAGAATCTTTACTCACTCTTACCACTTGGGCGATCTCCCGCACGGTTGAACGACGATATTCCATCACCAAATTTCGCACCTTGTCAACAACAGCTGCACTCCGAGCAGTTTGGAGCCTGCCAGAGCGCTGGTCACTCTCCGCTATTTTTTATTCGGTTGAACCACTCCTTAATTTGTGTTAGACCCATCGACTCTTCTCCAAACACCTACTGAATCTTACGAATTATTTTGCTTTGAGAATCACCAAGATTTTGACAAAATTTGAGGCACGTTCAGTCATCTTGAGAGAATCGGTAATCCGACGAACACTCAGCGACCGATAGGCAGCGACTAACGGAAAATTCAGATATGCGCATGAAGGTGTCTTCCTTCAATGTGTACAGTGGCGCTGCCCTGTCGTCTCTATTTTACACGGAAAAAAATAATGGTCGGATAATGGTCGGATACTTTTTAGACAGGCCTCGTATGTATGTATGTATGTATGTATGTATGTATGTATGTATGTATGTATTGTAGTTGTAAACTTAAATATAGTCAGTTGATAGATGACTTGATATTAATGGAGTCTGTTACTTTTCATGCTAGTTGTTTTTCAGAAATAGATGCTACACTATATATATATATATATATATATATATATATATATATATATATATATATATATATATATATGTGTGTGTGTGTGTGTGAATATTTTTATTAAATATTAAAGTGTATTTACCTACAGACAACGTTGTTTCGGACTTACGTTCCTCATCAGTGCAGGAATAGGCGGTTTCGGGCGGTCAGACGGGTTCGAACGCAGTTCGTAAACTCAGAAGAGATTCACAATCCTACGCCTTAATCCATTAGGCCAACGGAAATCGCTACAGACATTACTGAAATTAAAATACATTTACAGGGCTCAAACTGTCCTAGATCAAAAAGTGCTTAAACACGCGGGCGTGTAAGCTTTGCTTCATGGCTTAACGACCTCAATTTTTTATAATTTCAGACAGTGCTCAACAATTAAGATTTATTTATCATAAAGGGGCCATTACTATGAATATTTTTATAAAATATTAAGTGTATATATATATATGTGTATATATATATATATATATATATACATATATATATATAAATATATATATATACATATATATATAAATATATATATACATATATATAAATATATATATACATATATATAAATATATATACACATATATATATAAATATATATATATACATATATATAAATATATATATACACATATATATATAAATATATATATATACATATATATAAATATATATATACATATATATAAATATATACATATATATAAATATATATATACATATATATATAAATATATATACATATATATATATAAATATATATATACATATATATATAAATATATATACATATATATAAATATATATATACATATATATATATATACATATATATACATATATATAAATATATATATACACATATATATAAATATATATATACACATATATATAAATATATATATACACATATATATAAATATATATATATACATATATATAAATATATATATACATATATATAAATATATGTATACATATATATACATATATATAAATATATATAAATATATATATATATAAATATATATATATACATATACATAAATATATATAAATATATATATATTAAGTTAATTTGGTCAATACATATACATACATATATAAATATATATATATACATATATAAATATATATATACATATATATAAATATATATACATATATATATAAATATATATATAGACATATATATAAATATATATATACATATATATAAATATATATATATACATATATATAAATATATATATACATATGTATAAATATATATATATAAATATATATATATACATATATATAAATATATATATATACATATATATAAATATATATATATAAATATATAAATATATATATATATATATATATATATATATATATATATATATATATATATATATATATATATATATATTAAGTTAATTTGGTCAACAAATGCGTCTCGAAATGTTATGGATCCTCAAGTGAGGTAGAAAATGTTTGCTAATTGGGCGGCTGAATGAATCTGTTATGGAAGTTGTCCTCAGTTTATGCGAGGGGGAATCGAAATAACAAACATGGATAGGAAATAAATTAATTTTATAAGAGACGAAACTTTTATTAGATAGATAGATAGATAGATAGATAGATAGATAGATAGATAGATAGGTAGATAGATAGATAGATAGATAGATAGATAGATAGGTAGGTAGGTAGGTAGGTAGGTAGGTAGGTAGGTAGGTAGGTAGGTAGATAGATAGATAGATAGATAGATAGGTAGGTAGGTAGGTAGGTAGGTAGGTAGGTAGATAGATAGATAGATAGATAGATAGATAGATAGATAGATAGATAGATAGATAGATGTAAAAAAGAACAAAAATAATAAAAAATCATAATTGAAAAAGAAAAACAGAAAGAAAAGTAATACAATAAGTTTTAAAAGAGAAACGAAACGGTTGAAAGAAATAAAGAAATTTAAGGCAGATGAAAGATAGAAACAAACAAACAAAAAGAAACAAAGAAAAAAAGAAAGGAAAAAGTCTGAAGACTTGATGAATAAAAGAAAGTGAAAGAAACGAGACAAATCAAATTGAAATAAAAGAAAGAGCCGTATACAGAAAGATAAAAAAGGAAGTGTTAAATAGTAAAAGGTTGGTTCTCTAGTACATATCTGATGGTTTTAATTCGTAGGCAAACGTTAACACATACACAGGAAACAGGGACCATAGGGTCAGCGTGTACACTCAGATGTTACCTCAAGCTAGAAGAGGACGTGACGTCACACGGCTTTAGGGGAGAGGGGAAGAGAGAAGTAAGCAGTTCGATCGGAAGCCTAGGGGTGCGAGCACGTGGATTTAGAAATGCCCTGAATAGATGAGTAACCAGTAATTACCCTCTCTCTCTCTCTCTCTCTCTCTCTCTCTCTCGCTCTCTCTCTCTCTCTCTCTCTCTCTCTCTCTCTCTCTCTCTCTGTCCCCCTGCCCACACCGGTCAGTGATTTAGAACAAACGATCCAAGCGAATAAACATTGTATTGTCTTCAATCGTTGTTTCGACTTTGTTCTTTTTTCGGGGTATGAGCTGACTTGTTTGCAGGATGCGTTTCATCAGTCTGACAGGATCACCGTAAAGGACGCGTGCATGAACGAACGACTAACAAGGTATGTTTATGAATGTTAATGTATGGTGCAAGGTTGAAACGTAATGTAGAAGAAGAGAAAGAAAGAAATTAAAAAGGAAGAAAAGAAGAAAGAAAGAAAGAAAGAAAGAAAAAAGAAAAGAAAGAAAGAAGGAAAATATGACGTATAAAGTGAAGAAAGAAAGATTTATTTAAATAAATTTAGGCTAGAAAAAAATGATTAAATGAAAGAAAATACGAAAGTCTAAACAAAAATAATAGAAAAGAAAGGAAGATAAAAACGATAGCAGTAAAAAAAAGAAAGAAAGATAATAAAAAAGATAACGGTATAAAAAAAGAAAGGAAGATAAAAAAAACAATAGCAGTATAAAAAAGGAAGGGGGATAAAAAACGATAACAGTATAAAAAAGGAAGGGAGATAAAAAAAAACGATAACAGTATAAAAAAGAAAGGAAGATAAAAAAGAAATAGAAAGAAATTAAGAATCTGAATCTAATTAAAGAAAAATGAAAAGATGAACCGGTGATTTAATAAGAGAATAGATGCAAAAAATCTACAATGAACCATTATACAAAAACGTGAACTATTCACGTCTACAAAAAGAGAATAGACAATATAATAAAGAAAACATGCTGCCTAAATTTGATCCAGAAACGGAATATATGCGATAGCGCGAGACGTGTAGTAGATTGAGAGACAAGAGAGGGAGGGGGATGTCCTGTAGCAGCACTGACAATGATGACCGGGCAACGGATTCGAAGAGTTAGATGTAATCAATATGAGAAACATAAACCTAGCCATGGTTTCTGCTATTGCCCGAGGCCAATCACATTGTGGGGATTGAGTCATCGCCAATTCACTACTGCTCAAAGATAAGCTGTTTAAAGCAGAACAGCAAGCCACAAGGTTGGAGAGAAAAAGAAACTAGAACGATTATTCTGAATCTGCGAGTTTCGCAATCGAAATGCCATTTCAAACTTAAGTGTGACAGATTGACCGACCGACAGAATGCTATCTGTTGCCTATGCAAATAGACATCAAAAAAATTCTAGTAATTACGGATATTCCCGAGTTTTGACTACGTAGCTGTCCGAAGGATCAGCGAATAGTGCAAACGTGTTTTGCCAATACTTTTATCAAAACCTAAAGGCAACTTGAAAATAAAGGTTAAGGAGTTTGTCAGGGGGGCGGTGAGACAACTCTGTGAGGAGTGGTAACAATGATTGAAACTGGGTAAAATTTTATTATTATTTATTTTATTATTATTACTCAACAAGAATTTGTTAACATCGAACTTTAAAACGACCATGTTCTAGTCAGCTGCGTGGCAGCCCCGTGGTATTGTGTTCCACAGACGAGTAGTTCTTGGATAAGAACATTGAAAAATTGGTGAAATCGTGTAGAATGTGTTCTGTGGCTGCTAAGGTACCACCGATAAAGTCTACTAACTGGTCTGCCACCGGTATACTGTAAGAAATAGTACATGTTTGCTGCACGACCACTCGATAAATTGTACTATAATATAGAAGTTGGCAGTTTTACTAACTAGAAGAGTTGAAGTGTAAGAGACAAGCGTCAACGATTACTATTATTTATTATTTTTTTTGCACGAAGCTTTTGTGAGATTCAGTGTGTCACAGATTCTGTTGTACCTGACAATTGATTCCAAACATTCTGACTCCAATTCCGAGAATTTCAAATTATCCGACTCCTCCGACTCCTTATTTTAAAGTCTTTCTATGTTCAGTAATAATTGGAGCCTAACATTATTACAAATCCGACTCAAACTCCTTCCAAAACCTTCGATTCCCTCTGACTCTGAATCCGACTCCGAAACCCTGGTTACTACACTATGAAACACAAGTACTTCCGCTAGTATCAAATAATAAAAAATAGACAATCATTTCCCAAGAGACGGTGTATGATTGGTGTTACGGATAACATCGCAGACTATGTAATTATAGACTTAGTTAAGTGGTTGGTTTTGTCGGCAACACAAAACAAGAAAATACTCGCCATGAACAATAAAAAAAATATTTATTCAAACACAGGTGTCTACAAATAATAAATACAAAATGTTATTTTGCTCTTGTTTGGAAGACAAAAAACGTTGAGCAATTTGACTGGTGCTAAGTCTTTCACTACCTCCCTGTTTGTTTAAAGAACTCCTCAAGAGTCAGTCCTTTTATTGATAATTTTCACTGGAGGCGACTATTCCGATTGGCTAATCAATCACAGACCGTTTCGCATTTTCTGTTATTCTACGATTGGTCAATCAATAAAAGCCTTCGTTTCACTCATGTAGGAGGAGTATTCAGTAAAGCCATAATATAGGAACTTGATCTTATTCTGGAAATATCACGTTTCTAATTGTTGATAGGTAAGTATATTATCAGACGTGGGCAAGTTACTTCAATACCCTTTTTAAGTCGTAAACGCAATTTGCCTACCGGCTGGATATTTTAACCTTTTCAAATTATAATTGAATCTGTCGTCCCAAAATATTTGTTCATATAATCTAATATTAAAATAAAGTATGGGCACGTGCACTCTGTAACCTTTTTAAATTGAAAACACAATTTAGTTGTTTTGACTAATTAGTCTAACCTTTTAAATTGTAAACAAAAACTATTCTTCCAAAACTATTGGTTTGGTAATTCAACTTAAGTCATACTGGACTCTTTGCTGCCTGTCACACCAATATGAGACATGTAGCTTTTTGAATCGTAATTTAAACATTAACGTTTTAAGATTACTGTCTGACAATTCAATATAAAACAGGTGTTCTCTGCGGCTGCCATTCAAACACAAGAAATATGACCATTTATCACTAGAAATAAAATCGTTCGTTTCGTGTGAAAATGATAATTGGCGATACTTATCACCCATAAATGTGTTGAATCCTCTTTCTTTTAATCAATCATCCTATGATCAACTTAACTTCATTAACCAATTAATATCGCACCAGTAAAATAGCTCATCGTTTCACAGATCTATTATGTTCAAATGCGCACCAATATCGTTGTCACCCAGCTGTGGGTAAATTAGCAATGTGTGCTCAAATAATCTCATAGAATGTATCGTTTTCAGATTCGGCATTATTTAATGCCGAATCTGAAAACTATACATTCTATGAGATTATTTGAAAAAGGATTGATATACCGTAAAACAGACTAACGAAATAAAACCAAAGTTGTGGAGTTTAAAGGTACATGGTTCGACTCCGACTCCTAGGATTCCAAAAATCACACTCCTTATTTTAAAGTCTTCCAAAATTCAGTAATAATCGTAGCCGGATAAAAAAAAAATCGATTCCTACCCGAATCCGACTCCTAGCATTCTTACGACTATGACTCCGATTTTTCCAAAACCTCCGACTCCTTCCGATTCCGACTCCACATCTATGAATAAAACCAAACCTTTCATTTCCCAAAACCAAATACTGTTTTGTTTTCGGAATATTTATAAGTGTTAATGTACTAAATAGAATTAAAATGAAATAAAAACGTGTATTTGCTTTTTACAGAAGTACCGAAGTGTGAAAAGGCTAAAAATCAAAATCTCAAAGGATTTTGGTCGCAATGCATGCTGGGATTTATCATTGTTGGCAACAGCATATCAAATGTCGGCAAGTAATGGCGATATTTCTCTTTCTATTTTCTTCAAGAGCAAGAAAGCATCGTTTGATATCACGTTCAACGATGTCGTCGACGTTACATACCGAGACTTTATTCCCAAGATCATTATCAGGGGTTTCCTTTTTGTGTATTCTTTTCTTTTCTTTTTATTGTCTTTATTTACTTTAATATTTTCTATTTGTTTTATTTGTTTATTCTTAGAATTTTTGTAATGATTCTTTCCACAACTAACTTGTTTTTTGTTTTGTTTTTTTTTTCCTATTCAGCAAATTTCTCAAGACTCCTTAAAAATAAAAAGAAGGAAACATAAAATATGAAATAATTCTTTTCAACAGGGAATTTGATAATTGAAATTGTGTGCGTTTTTTAACGATTATTATAAATAATTTACTTTTTGTGAAATGTTTTTTTCAAAGTCCAATTTGGAAAATATTAAAAATGGAAGAAGAAAAATGGCAATGGGAGAAGAAAGAACAAAATTATTTTTTAATAAAAGCGAAAAAAAACTGAATATTATATTGGAAAGAAATGACAATGACGAAAATCAGAAATGAATAAAAGATTTTTTTTAATAAATATAAAATAATTGAGACTGTTCAAAGGGAGAGAATGGCAAAGACAATTTATGTAGCATAAGAAAAAAAGATAGAGAAAAGGGTAAGAAAAAAAGCCAATCTATGGAGAGTAAAAAAAGGAGGGGGAAAAGGAAAGACAATTCATGGAGAGAAAGAAAGAAAAGGAAAATAGAAATAAAGACAATGTATGGAATAAAATAAAAAAACACAAAGTAAAAAGAAAGACAATCTGTGGAAAGTAAGAAAAGGAGGGAAACGGAGAAAAGGGAAAGAACATCGCTGGAAAGTAAGAAAAAGGGATAGAAAGAGAAATGACAGAAAAAAACTCAAAGTAAGAAAAACAATATATGGAAAGTAAAAAAGGGAAAAGAAGAAGGAACAGAATATAGTCCATAGACTGAAATTAAGAAAAGAGAAAGAGAAAACATGAAATGAAAGAAAGTCAATCTATGTAAGGGGGAAAGAAAGAACCCCCAGAAAGTTCATGGAAAGTAAGAAAAGAACAAAAGGAAAGTAAGACAATCTGTGACATATAAGAAATAAGAAAAAGAAAAAAGAAAAGACAGAAAGATGATCGATGGAAAGTAACTGATGCAGTGGCTCGGCAGCCAACAACTGATGCAGGCAGTTTGTTCCGTGCTTCGGCAATTCTGAGCATGAAAAATGTTTCCGAAAGCCATGGGAGCTGTACTATTTTCTGACTTTGTAGGTAAGCACACGTGTGTTAGACTTGTGGAAGAAAAAAATGGGCCCAGGATCGTTGGTGGCGAGATGATAAATAGTTATGTGGATGTTTACTAAGTCAGTTGCTCGACATCGGAGCTTCAATGAATCCAAGCCTCGTGAAACAAGGTGGTCAGTGTATGGCAGGTATCTGACCGGGAATAGTCGCTTGATCTCTGAATGGTTTCCAGACGGTTAATTTTTGGTGCAAGATAAGGGTTCTAGACTGAAGATGCGAATTCTAAGTGTTGTCGCACCATAGCTGTATACAGTTTTAAATAAATCTTGTTTATTTATTTATTTATTTATTTACTAGCAGGGAGACCCGACGTTGTTCAGGATTTAATGAGGAACTTTTTCACAATCCTCAAAACACCACTTTACTTTTTTTTCTGTTTTACTATCCCCAATTTCGACCCCTAATATAGTTGGAAGAAACTGAAATTTTAGAAATCTCTCTAAATTAAAATCGAATATACATATTTGAAGTTTTAAGGGGGTTATGCCCTCACAGCTCCTTAACATGAGGCACATAGAGACTTGGGCTACTTCCATTGTCTTCCCCGAAGAATTTTATACATGTGATTTAAATTTCATCAAAATATATTTGAACGGTTAACAGGGGTTCTGCCTCCATAGCTCCCTTGTCGGCGGGGTCACTCAGAAAATATGAACCACTTCCATTATATCCCCGGAAATTTTCATATATAAATGTACTTTTGTATTTATGTAGGAAACGAACACACGCACACACACATATATATATATATATATATATATATATATATATATATATATATATATATATATATATATATATATATATATATATACCCGGCGTTGCCAGGGTTAGAGTGTGGAATAGCATCATTAAGGAGAGTTTACTTTAATAGCTACCTTGATGTTGTCAGCTAGATATCTTACCCACTGAGCTATTCATGTTAATACTCTTAAACTAACGCTTATAAATAGATTAATTTAATTGTGTAACATGTTAGAAAACTGCCATTAGCTCCTTTGAGGGGCAGCTAGAGACGTAGAACTACTTCCATTATGTTAACATGCAAATTGTACATGTGAATGCACTTATATCTAAAGTACACTTCTCAGTATGTCTTTGTTTTTAGGGGCAGGCATGTCCACAGGCAGAGAGGTGGTCTCCTTTATTATATATATATGTATATATAATTACTATTTCATGTATCCACATAAAATTTTATAAGGAGATATAATTTTGTATGTATCTATTTGCAGTATTTACTTCAACAGTGCTCGATACGTAAGTAGAGCTAGGTAGTAAGCTATGAAAATATATCTATGGCAATTAAGCTACACAGAGGTTCTCGCGTTTCATCCCGGGGGCAATCTTCAGGCTAAAATGCATGGAGTTAGTTTTGCCGGATTATTTTATATACACGGCTAGCTTGTTAACCAATCAGATTATTTGTTGTTTTGTTAGCCAATCGTTGGGCTTCCCATGAACAAAGGTCCGGTTAGTTTTACTTCCTATATCCTGTTATATTGTTCTGTTTTTTATAGAGTGGCTTATATCATGTTTCTTTATTGTGTAAATATAATGGGTGACCTTATTTTAACACGTGGTTTCTTGTATTTCTATTTTAGGTTTTAGTTTTTAAATTGTTAGGCTTTAGTTTAGTTTTTTTTACTTATTTGTTTATTTATTTATGTATTGTTAGCCTAAGGTAAATTTAATTCTGTGTAGGCAGCTGTTTGCTATCTCACTTCTACAGTTTAATAGATTTGGGGGGGTCTTTAAAGTTTAGGATTTCAAATTTTTCATTCAGACATAATCTACACGGGTCGTCTAAATTTCTACATGTACTGGCCTGTCGTATTATTTTCCATTCAGTTATTGGTGAGCGTCCATTTTCTTTGAGCTCCCAATAGTGGTTTTCTAGTGCTGTTTTAATTTTACGTTCTCTGTTTTTAAATGTGCTTTTCTGGTCATAATATCTGGTTTTAAAATCTAGGGAGGTCATACCCACGTAATACTTCTTGTTATTCAGTCTTTCCTTGGCAAATATTGTGGCTTGGTATACAATACTTTTAGTTAGGCATTTATTTTGTAGTGGACAAAGTGTACGATTTATGCAGTTACATCTTTCTTCTTCATTGCTAACTTTTTCATTTCTATTCGGGTGATTACTATTAGTGTTTTGTTTATTTCTATTTGTAGTGTTTATATTTTTGCTATATTTGTCACTTTTTTATGTAATTTGTAATTTTTTTTCTTCTCTGCTGTTCTCTTTTAGTATTTTGTTATTGTGTGCCTTAATTATCATTTCTAGGTTTTCGCAGCAGCTGTAGGATAGTTTTAGGTTATTTTTATTGAATATTTTATGCACGGGATTGGTTACGGGGAAGTGTTTTTCAATCAGATTTAGGAATTTTTTGCCAGTTTAGTTTTTAGCATCTGGTTATAGGGTGATGTATAGTAGATTATATTTCTTTTTTCTTTTATTTTTAATTTTATTGTAATTATTAGTATCCTGATTCTTATATTTAATTTCGGTATTATGGTAACCACTATTTTTAGAGCTGTATTGTAAATGTTGCTTGATTTTTTAAAAACACTTTCGTTGCTAGAATTGTTGATAAGCCTACGTTCGATAGAATTCGGAATATGTTTTATGATTGATGGCGGGTGATTAGACTTTGGGTTTACGTATATTGGATTGGCGTTATCTTTTAGGTATGGTTCGTAAGTATTTTTATGTAAATTCAACGTGACATCTAGAAAGTGATTTGTTTTTATGTTAGCCAGTACATCTACTTTTAGGCCTAGTTTTTCATTTCCATATGTATAATTTTCTTGAAGTTTTCTCCCTTGACTTTGTTGGAATCTCTTATTATCGCTAATCCATCATCTCTATATAGGCCGATATCTGTATTATCAAATATATTTGTGAGTGTATATAAAATAAATAACCCCACAAGATCTGGTGCCTCCGCAGAGTCAAGGGCACCCATGGCTAAATAAAAGAAGTTTGTCATATTTCTTTTAATCCATTGGTCATTATTATTGATTAAAACTGATCTCCTACATTTTGTAATGATGTCGATTTCATCCTTGGATATATTAGTATACATCTCGGCAAATTCTAGGGCGATGTTGAAGAGTTCTTCTGATATAGACGGGTAGAAGTCCACTATGTCAAATTATAGGAAGGTACAATTGTTCTTATTTTCGATATTGTTAAACCAGACGATTGCTTCAGCAGTATTCACCCATTGGTTTAATTCTAGGTCTTTTTTGTTTGTTTGTTGACTCTACATAGAATTGTTTTGCTGATTCTTCCTATTTCTGGTTTGGTCGGATTAATTAAGCGAGTGCTGGGGTTATTGTTAAAGTTACTTTTGTGGTCTTTAAATAAGATATAGGATTCCTTAGGTTTTAATTTACTAACTTTTTTGCTAATTTTTAGTTTATCGGTGATTTGTTTACTTTCAGTATTTATTATATCTATGTAGTTACGTTCGCTTGTATCTAGTTTTTTGCAGTTTTTCGTAATGTTTTCTGTTAGTAGTTTGTTATACTCTAGTTTATCTATTTTGTAAAAATTCCTAGTTTTGTCCGCTTTTACGAAGATTTTGTAAGAGTTGTTTATGTTTCTAACGATGGTGTGTAATTGTTTTTGGAAATTATTATGTTGCTTGGGAAATTCTAAATCTTCAATTACATTTAAGAAGTCATTTTAAAAGCTAATCATGAGATCTATTGGTTTTGCGCTTTTTAGGCTTTTGAATCCGTACGATTATTTGTATCTGGGTATTTATCTTTATTATTAAGAATAAAGTGTGCTCGCCATCGCATTCAGTGTATTAGTTCGTCCGTTTTTTAATTAATTTAATAACGTATCCATGCTTGCTAGGTGTTGGGATATTCTTAAGTGATGTTTCTAAATTAATGTTTTCCATATTATTTTTCAGTTTTTAAATAAATTCTTGTGAAAGTGCTCAACTGCTTGAGGAAGTAAATATTACTATTTCATGTATCCACATAAAATTTTATAAGGAGATATAATTTTGTATGTATCTATAGAAAACAGCACAATAGAACAGGATATAGGAAGTAAAAATAACCGGACCTTTGTTCGTGGAAAGCCCAACGATTGGCTAAGAGAACAACAAAGAATCTGATTGGTTAACTAGCTAGCCGTGTATATAAAATAACCCGGTAAAACTAACTCCATGCATTTTAGCCTGAAGATTGCCCCCGGAGATGAGACACGGGAGCCTCTGTGCAGCTTAATTGCCATAAATATATTTTCATAGCTTACTATATATATATATATATATATATATATATATATATATATAGAGAGAGAGAGAGAGAGAGAGAGAGAGAGAGAGAGAGAGAGAGAAGAGAGAGAAAAATAGAGTGGCAGACAGTCAAACAGACGGACCGGCGGAAGGTGTTACGTGCTAAATATACTAAAATGGTTCACTTACATTTTATTATATTAAAAAAAAAGAAAAATATATTATTTGATTTCATATAATTGTATATATTTTAATCGGGAGGTAGAATCGAAACCGCACACTCGATGATTTCAGTCTGATACATTCCCAACTAAACAATGCAGACATTTGTTAAGTCGACTTTTAAAATAAAACACATAAGAAAAATCGGATGTACGTATTTGAAGTTTTAAGGAGGTATGTGTCCATGGGTCACTTAGAAGTGGGGGAACGTAGATATTCAGCACATAGAGGGTAACGTAGAGATTCTGGACCACGTATAGTGTCTCCCCCGAAGAATTTCATATATATGATATAAATTTCATGAAAATAGGATATATTTGAAGTTTTAAAAGAAGTTCGCCTCATATAGCTTCCTTAGGTTAGGAGGGCACTAAGAGATTTGGGACCACAAATGTTATACATAGGATTTAAATTTCATAAAAATATGATATATTCAAACTTTTAAGGTTTTATGCCTTCCTGGCCCAATTGGGGTGCACTTAGAGATTCGGGAACACTTCCATTGTCTTCCACGGTAAATTTTACATTAGAAAACACTTTTAGATTTTATGTAGATTCTCTAAACTTTCTTTCTGTAGGGAACACACAAACATTACACATATACACGCAGACATTGAGTTATATATATATATATATATATATATATATATATATATATATATATATATATATATATATATATATATATATAATACTAAAAGTCTATTGTTCTTGTATGTTTGCAATCAGCTTTCAGCTTTCCGGTTTTCAACATCCGGTTGCGCATGCGTAAATAGCATCGTCTTCAATCTGTTATTCCAATTCCGTTATTCTCTATTATGATTAACGAACGCGTGAAATTTTTCATTCTGGAAATTTTTAAACAATTTCATTTAATTTCATCAAATAGTTTATTTGTTTTCTTCACGGCTAAAAACATTCAACGGGAGGACTTCGTAAAGTCTGTCGCAGTTTCAAAAAAACTCCTCCCTTTTAAAAAACAAAAACAAACAAACAAAAAAACAACACTCATTATTAATATCAGCCATACTAGCGGTCGGTGAACGAAACCACATCCCACTTTCCCTCTCATAGATTTCACCACTCCTACTCCCTCTGTTTTCGTTACGTACGCGAGAAAGCCTGCTGTACCCCCTTCCTTTCTCAAATCGCCCTAACCAACCACTTATAATTCAGTAACTGTAATTAAAAAAAAAAAACAATTATAATAAACAGAACGACTCATAGAAATCTATCTATATTCTTTTTTCATTTTAATATACTTTCATAGAAATGCTTCTGTTATGTAAAAAAAAACTATTTTCTTTATGCCACAAGTGTCACGCTCATACATGAATTCCATAGCTAATATAACAAACTGACCCAACGGGTCACGGGTAGTCTAGTATATATATATATATATATATATATATACATGGCAGTTTCCGGTGGCCGAGTGGATATGGCGACTGCTTGCAGATTCTAGGCTGACTCTGTAAACCGGGTTCGCGCTTCTTGACCGTCTGAAATTGTTACTTTCCTGCACTGATGAGAGCAATAAGCTTGAAACGTTAGCGTCTGTAAGTATTAATAATTTAATATTTATTTATAAATATTATACTAAGCCCCTTTAAGAAATTAAAGTTGAGCACTCTCGGGGATGTTAAAAATAGACTGTCAAAAATGCTCTAATGCAAAATTCTAAATACGTTCGTCGAACACTCTCGACTAGTCTTATATCTGTACCTGCTTCTAGATCTTAATTTCTCTTAGTTACATGTCGGTGGCCGAGTGGATATGGCGACCGTCTGAAATTGTTACTTTCCTGCACTGGTGAGAGCAATATATTAATAAGCTTGAGACGCTAATGTCTGTAGGTATTAAACTTTAATGTTTTTTTTCTTTCTTTGTGGATATGGTACGGTTACGGTGGCATCTCTCTAAATGGTAAAGCTTACAGAATGGATAAATGATGTGCCCACGTTACTCACCCTGTTGCCTAGAATACATATTTCATAACTCATAATTATAAGTTCAATAGGTTAGGATTTTACCTAGCACATACATAGTATTGGCGCTCATGCACGCGCATCAATCCTTTTAAATATGTATAAGTTAATATAACTCAAAATTTGATATAGAGCAATTCTTTTCTTTATTACTTTTTTTGTATCTAACTTATTTTTAAAGTTTTGTTGGGGCGGGGGCAAGTTTGGGTGGGCGCATAACTCCTCACGTGCCTGAAGAAGACTCATGGGAGTCGAAAACGTTAGCAGTTTTGGCGAGTTCCTATTCACACTCGAATGGAACATTAGATCATTAGTCCGTCAACATGAAAAGATGGATCAAAATAGAAACAAACAGGAATTGTCCCTGTTGTTTAATCAAACATGCATCAATATATACATGTATATATATATATATATATATATATATATATATATATATATAGAGAGAGAGAGAGAGAGAGAGAGAGAGAGAGACAGAGAGGGAGAGAGAGAGAGAGTTATGTGTGTCTGGTTTATAAATCAAATATCTGCCGAGTAGAAAAGGTCCCTGATCCTCAGTACAAAACATATTACTCCCACACTACACCACCCAATCCACACCAATAAAAGAGAGAGAGGGAGAATAAAAATGAAGAAATACGATGGTGACGTCTGGATTACTTCGTTAAACTTTGGACAGCTTTGCAAAAGAATTATGTGAAAAAAATGGAATCTGAAGAAAATTAAAACCAGACAAAAAAATTTTTGTTGTTGTTGTTTGGGTGTTTTTGTTGTTGTTTCTTTAAGTGAGAGGTAATTGAGCGAGCACGTGAAAGATCCAGGGAAGTGTGGAAAACTGGAATTGATAGGAGCGGAATCAGAATCACGTTCTTCTGTTTGTTTGGGATTGTTTTTGTTTGTTTGTGGCTTTGTGTCTTTGTTTTTTTGTTTGTTTGTTTTCAATAAAATATCTGTGAACAGGAATGTAATATGTTGTTCATAATGATTTGTCCTCTGGTGTTAACAAGCAGATAAATAAGCACATTAATTCAATCACAACTCTCACAATCCATTCAAGCTAATAAAATGTGTTACCTATATACTATGAAAAAGTTATAGTGCTTTTTAGTTTGTCTGTTCGTACGCAAATAGAAACATGTGATTGGTTGACAAGAAAGGAATAGGAAGAGTACTCATTACTAAGGCATTAGTTTTTAGTAGAAAATACCCAAGTTCGAATCTCACGTAAGTCTAAAGGAATTTTCTAACTGGTTACGTGTTTTATAAATTAAAAGAAATTAACATTACATAATAACATTACATAATAACATTACATAATAACATAAAAAACGTTACATAGACATGTTTTTAATCAAGTGACATTTTTTTGATAATCCACAAAAAATGTAAGCAGAAAAGAATATTCGGCATTAGTTCAAATGAATTATTTTTGGTTAAAACATAATTTCTGTTGTTTTTGGCAATACAAACAACACGTAAATACATTCATCATAGTTACTTACTCTCTCATGCAAATACTAAATAGTACACTTTTTTCCATAAAATTTCATAAATATATTTCTTCGTACTAGCTTTAAAGCGGTAGAAGCTCGGTAAAGATGGAAATTAACATACCCAGGTACTGTACCAACATCGCTCAAGTAGCGAGTATACACTAGTTATTACAAAACCACTTGTAGCCCCTTAGTTCAGTATTTGTTATTATTAAATATATAATCTATTAATTTTTACATCATTTGATAATCATGTTTTTAACAAGGTATTCCAATGGTGTTTGCTGTGGTCTACTTGCTATCATATGCAGCTTGCAGGTTACAGAAGTTCATGAATGTCTGTCGTCATGTGTGTGCTGTTGCCGTGAGCCTTTCGGGCGCCAAATGGGGCCAAGCTGGATTGTGATGTACGCCCGTGTGTGTCTCAAAGAAACTTTAGAAAGAGAAAACGAAAATTATATGTTTGGGTGTTTATAGTACGCGCGAGATTTCGACACTGAATATTTCTTGCGCAGATTAGTTGAAAGAAACTGCTGATTTTGTCCAATTGAGAGTTGATACGTAAATACAATATTCACTTTGAACAAAAGAGAAAGGAAAGTTTTTTTACCATTGTGGTAGCAATACGAGTTCTTGCTGTGAATATCTTACAAGGAAGAACCAAAGATTGGGGTTCAGTCGAGCACCTTCTATTGAAATAATGATAGAGTAGATAGAGATTAGCATTGTCTCTACTGTGGAATATTTGTTGTAGGGAGAAGAGAGCTCTCCCCACTAGATTGGATTCTCAGTCCCTTGAGAAGTGTGACATCCAGCGTTGTAAATGCATCAGTTCGTAAATCAGCTTTGGTTCGTTCAATTGCGTGAATGCGATTCTTTCGTCTATATTCCTGTATTCTTGGCTGCTGCTGCTGCTGCTGCTCTTCTGGTTCTTAAGCGAGTCGGACTTGTGCATAGAGCTTACGAAGATCGCGCCTCAGGATTGTCTTTTCTGAATGAAGTGTTCCTTGTTGATCGCAAGATTGCAAGGTTTTACCTCCAACAAGGAGAGCAGCGAGGCTCAGCAATTGCATGCGAAGTCGATAAAGACACACAAAGGAATGGCGCAGAAACAACGTTGCCACCTTCACCCCATTTATTTGCAATGCCTGAAACGTCTTTGCTTGCCACGCGCAGAGGCATAGACGACCAGAGGACGACGGATCCTGATGCCTAGATTTTCACCAGACCCCTGTTAGCCAGGTTGCAGCAAAAATACCGTTTGGTGCCAAACCTATTCGCCATGAGTGGGCCTGCTAGGGACCGGAGTTCCAAATGGCATGGCTCTGGCACTACCACTTTACCATCGCCCCCCCCTACCACGGTTAAGAAGGATTGAACTTTAATGGGGGTGCTGCCTTGGACTACTCGGTGCCTTGGCCTTCAAGTTGTGTTGCAGTGGTGTTGCTTTTTTTTTATATGTTTCTTCTTTTTAATTCTAATTATTTCCATATCCACGTGATGGACATGTTGTTCCCCATGTAGGAAATATTCCTTTAAAGTGAGTATATTCCCTTCACATCTCTTATAGATAGCACTAATATCCTGGATTCTTCTCTCTTGAATTTCTGCCAATTAGACTATGTGATTTAATGATACCTGGTATTCACCTTCTTCCCACCGCGGGAAGATGTGACACAAGCTCAGAAAGTCGGAATTGAAAGGTCAGAACACAAGAGGTGGTGCACTCTGACACACAAAATATGCCTGGGCAGCCCCGTCGGCATTCCCCAGTAAGAGATCCTCATGCAGCTAGCAATAAACTAACCCATTCTCAAAGGGATACGGTAAATCCTGGGTGTGTGGACCTCCTAAAACTGTACAGAACCATACCTTCAGATAGAAGCAAGGTCTCTGGCGTTCAAATCGCCCAGATTCTGCGAGACTAATTGTCGAGGGTGTATCCTCGACTGGTATACCATGCGTCTGAAAGGGGACTGTCTTTTAAGGTTTAATGGATCCTTGTGAGTTCTGCAATAATTAAGGGTAATTTGCGGCATCAACTTCGCTAGGAATTATTTTTCGTAATTCCATGTTTGGTTCCTGGAATAACTTGCTCAATCGGATGCTCTTCTGTTTCCTGGTCTTCCAGAAAATTACATGTGTGTGTTTGAAGCCGACACTTTCTTAAGAAACCGTTTATATTTTCATCAGTTTTTGTATATGGCCTGTAACTAAAAATGTGCAATTCGGAAATTAATACGAGATTCCAGTTGGTATCATTTGGATTATTCGGACTACTATTCTCATCTTGAGTGTTATTCTCACAGCTTTTCGGCCGATGTAACTTCCGTCCTTTGTAAGATAAGTATTGTCAAACTCGGGAATATTTATGTCGAACTCGGAATCTATTCGGAATTTCGAACTGAACCTTTGTGTTTGAAGCCGACACTTTGTGAAGAAATCATCTATATTATCATCGTGCCTATTTATTACCACCACCACCACCCACCCCCCCCCCCCCCCACACACACACGAGGACAGATTAAGACACATGGTCGGTTTCTAATACGGGGAAAATCCAGCTATCCAAAACGGGACACTCTGGATTGGAAACAAATAAAAATGGCCTCAGTCTAGTAGGATTTCAGCTTCACTTACCGAGTACAAGACAGATGAGGTATAATATCAGAACAAATAGTCCACTTGGATCCTAGCAAAAAATATTCTCATCGCCTTTTTGTACATATTTCAGTAGATAAAAACGTGCAATTCAGAAATTAATACGAGATTCCAGTTAGTATTTTTTGGATTATTCGGACTACTGTTCTCACCTTGGATGTAATTTTCACAACGTTTCAGCCGATGTAATCTCCGGCCTTCTTATCGCATCATCAAAATGGCCGAAATAGGAATCAATAGATCAAGGACTGCTCAAGATTTTGAACGAGAAAATGGTGAGTAAATCTCTTCCTATGCATATATGCATATTACCAGCTAAGGAACTTCAAGTCATCGTATCATCAAAATGGCCGAAATCAAAGAAGATTTTAAACGAGCAACTGGTGAGCAAAAACCTCTATGACTGACTACAGACATTTATTTGGTGACTATAGAAATTCTGTTCGACACCATGGAGTATGTCTTTATCTCTCCTCATCTATCAAACTCATGGAATACTGCTGACCTGGCGGCATATGGCACCAACGCTGCCATGGTTTGTGTAGGCGCGTTGAAACCCATAATTTGAATATATCGTTTTGGAAGACACGAAGTGAAGAAAGAAGAAAACAAATTCCATGAAAGAAAAATATTAATTATTTTAGTCGAAATTACCAAAAGAAAATAATTAATGAACGATACGCTGGAAGACTATAAAATTACTTAATAACTTGAAATCTGTCATAATTTATCATAATTCGCGCGTCGTTTCCCGGCGGTTTGTAATAAAATGCAAATACACGAACCTCTCGGACGACTCGAGTTCGTGACTAATTTGCAAACGTCTCGGTGCCATTATGTCTGACCACAAGAATCACTTACAATTTTTTTCCCCCAGCAAATGTCACAACTTTCGCCATATTTTTGTTGTTTTTTGTGTGTTTTTTCTTTCTTTTTTATTTTCGTCGACACGAAAGCAAGAACTAAAAATTAAAAATTAAAAAACAAGAATACATGGAAAGGTGAACTGATTTAAATCATCTGTTGTTCCGGTCGCTGATTGGGAGTCAGAATCCAATTAAACAACACAGTCACTCGCTAAGTAAACGAGCTACTAATCTAACATCTTATTATAATGTTGTTTATGCATCTGTATGTCTGTAACTGAAATTGTGGTATATTAATTACTAGCAAGGCCATCCGGCGTGCCAGGGGGAGTAGTAAGTATTTTTTATCAATAACAATTGTTATCCTACTGTTGTAACACGCGAGGTAAATCTTACTGTAAAAAACGAAACAACTAATCGAAGGAAAACTTACAAAAAAACATACACGAATTAAAGAACAAATACGCGGGAAAAGTTTTACTTTAAAAAATAAACTAATTCTCTCTCTCTCTCTCTCTCTCTCTCTCTCTCTCTCTCTCTCTCTCTCTCTCTCTCTCTCTCTCTCTCCTGAATCTGTAAATAATGCATATGTGTGCCCGTAGATTAATTCCTATTTTAGTCACAAAAATATTAAAAACAAGGGAATATTTTCGTGTTTATTAAAAGAAAAAGAAACTATTTCCTGTGTTTATTTTTTATGGAAATTGCTCCAGACAAGGCATGAAGCCACTTGATATAAGGTGCTAGAAAAAATACTTCTTCAAGGTCAAAAATTAGCCAACGATAAGTGTTAGATCGATAGATTCCTACCCTCAAAAACAGAAATTCTTCCCCTTTGTCAGAAAAATCACTCATGAAATGTGAGGACTAAAAGACAAAATAAGGGAAGCGAGAGTTACGAGGCTACTGAAAGTAAACCGAAAGTAAATCGGAAGTCCACTTTCTACTCTCTTACATGTATTATCAGTTATTAAGATTAAGTCTCCCCTTCTTTGCTCATAAAAAATAAATTTGTATACGTGAATATTCTTTCATTTCTTTATTATTATCAGTTGTAATTAAATAAAGATTAAGCATTCCTTTCTTTTCTTATAAAAATAAATTTACCTACGTGAGTATTGAAGTAAGTATGTTTCGTATATAGATTAGTAAATATGTATGCGAGACGAGCGAACGTGAAAAAATAATAGCTCGTATAAGATACTCTCTTTCTTTCTCCGCTCGTTCGGATTACTCTCTTCTTTCCTTTTCACTTCTTCATCTTTATGTACCGAGTAGAAATGGGACGCACTTAAATCAATTGCTCTGCACTACATCATACATCCGCATAATCGCAACATTACGATTCTAAATTTAAAAAATAATAACTCGCATGTAGGTGCAAAATCGCGAATTCTCAAACAATGAAAATGATTCCCGCTCGTTTGAAACGGTTTGTTTGGGATCCTCGGGGAGCCGGCTGGTTCCGCTCGTTAACCAAAAAGAGAGTTTTTAGGCTGACACTCTCATGTCGCCGTTAATCCGATGATGGCGAAAACAAAAGAAAACAAAAACAACGCACTCAACGAAGGAAAAAGACGCAGCAAATAACTACTATCTATTTCTCTCTTAAAAGCCTTTAACTACGACGACTACTACTACTACTGCCGTCCTAGCTACTGTTACACCTAGCGAAAAGGTAAAACACAGACGCACAAAGTGGAACTCTAAACAGATAACCAAACACACATACATGCTACGGAACATTGAAACAAGTACAAAAATAATTTCATTGAATTTTACATACAGCATCTCAAACTAACCTTTGTTTGTTTGTAACAACACAGCGTGTTGCAGCAAAATCCGACACTTGACAAACAGAAAACGGCGGAGACAATCATCTCAGAGCAGGCGTGAAATGAGTCACACGCTTTGGCGACCACCTCCTAGTCTATAACGGCGAACACCTCCACGATGGCAATCTTCAGAGAGTCGCCCATGTTGTGGATGTGCTTATTGGTCTTGGCCTCGATCACGCCCCAAAAGAAATACTCAAGGGAGTTGTAGTCGAGTGAGGATGGTTTGTTGAACATCCACGTAAGGGTCGTATTGGCCTTGTGCGCAGGAGCGGAGTCCTGCTGGAAAATGTAAGGGCGTCCGGTTGCGATCTCGTCCATCCAGGGTTTTACCGCGCTCCTCAGCATCTCCTAGTATTTCGTTTTCTTTTTGTCAAGTGTCGGATTTTGCTGCAACACCCTGTAAATTGTTATGCTTGAAGAAAAACACAGTGATGTTCACTTCTTCTAAATTATTTGCCATCATGAAGAAATAAGGTGAATTTAGCATTTGCTAAATGGTGACCGTCAATCATTATAATCATCATTATCATCATTACAATCATCATAATGGATGGACGTATGTTAAGAACGATTACATCAGCTGGTATGGATTTAGTATCTAGGTGGACTTTTGCAAGTTATCTTGACACGAAAATCTGAAAAACAAGTCCGCTCTCTGGACTAAAATGTAAACAGGCATGAACTGTGGGTTAGATTCAAGTTGGGAGTTCAAGGAAGGTCGGACATAAATATTGATGACAACTTCAGTGTCCCCCTTGAAACAGTGACGTCACGATACCGTGTGAAAGAAAGAAAGGCGTTTATAGTCAGTCAGTTTTGGAAGCAACGACGAGCAGAAGCGAATCCAGGATGTAATTCAAAAAAAGGAAAATGAGGATTTAATTCCTAAAAAAGTTGATAGCGCCACTTGTATGTCCATCCTCCATCCTTCCCTGTAACTAAATAGTTAAGTTAAGAAGAACATTTTGGTATCTTTCCATTTAATGTTAATTTTTATTCGTATAGCGAGAATTTCTCTCCAAAATAAAGACCCATTTAAAGTCTTCGTCGTCTCGCCCTTTAATGTCTGTGCATGGGAAATTCTTGATTACAGACACGGCTACGACGACGACGACGACGACGACGACGACGACGACGACGACGACGATGATGATGATGATGATGATGATGATGATGATGATGATGATGATGATGATGATGATGTGCAGCCTACTAGATGATGATGATGATGATGATGATGATGATGATGATCACATAGGCGCATCAGTATACAAAAAGAGATAAGACTACTGAGAACATTTGGAGTAAGTAACTTTAATTTAGAAAACGTATCTTAATAAGACAGCACGTAACATCATCATCATAACGCAATTCACCTTAAACCAACATTTTCTTTTACATGCTTTTTACGGCTTCTCTTTTCAGATCGTTATGCTACGAGCACTAAGGAAAGAACGATGAACACCGAAGAACAAATAAAAAGAACACCATCGTACTGGAACAACCGCCTTGTTCGCCTGAGCTTGCTCCGTGTGACGTTTTTTTTTTTTACCTAACTCAAGGGAACCCATTTTGAAAGTGCGGGGCCATTAAGATAGACGTACTGAGCGAACTATAGCGATATCCTAGAAGACTCCATCTAGCTCGAATAGAATCGTGGCAGAGAAATGTGAGAATGTCCCTTGGAACCGACGGGGTTACTTCAAAGAAGAAACTGCAGTTTGTTGTTTGAAATAAATTGTTTTAACACTATTCCCGTTACTTTTCAGACATACGAATAGATTGTCTTTGTTTAGGCAAGTCCCTATTTACTTGCCTCGCCACGAAGGCAGAATTAGATACAAGATCGGTTTTTAATGTGGAGAAAACCTAGCTCCCTAAAAAAGGGGAACTATTGATTGGAACAAAAACAGAAATTGCCTCAGTCTAGAAGGATTTCTCCTTCACTGGCCGAGGACATAAAAGATTAAATGTAGTATCAGAACAGATACTACACTTTGCTCCAAGCCAAAAGGCTAAGTAATCGAGTCATCTTGGTCACTGAGTAATGTAAACAAAAATTACAATCCTTAAAAAAAAAACCTTCCCAGGCACACTTCGTATAGTGAACAATAGAATGTTTTGTTTGAGGTTTACGCTCTCTAAGCGCTTCTATTTATAACTGTGTTTGCTTTTATCACAGCATTTCTCGCGAAAAAAAATCATTTAAAAACGAAACGCTACTAAAATTATAGATTTTTAAAAGATCATAAATGTCTCGAAAAGTGCAACAACGAACTTCATTAAAATGATTATCGATCATTTCTGAATGACGTCTGCTCCCTGGATAAATAAACATTTTTGAATGATTACATCCGGGTCCTTCAGTGAACGAGAAGGTAAAACACGCCGCCATTAGAGAAAATGAAATAGGATTTTTATTCTATTCATACATTTACATTCGTATTTATTTTATACATTTATGATTAGCAGAGAGAGGTGTACTTTCTAAGCAGATCGTCTAATTAGTAAAAATCTTTTTTAATGATATTTAAAAACTAAAATAATATGTATATTATATAAAGTTGATCCATTTATTGCACTGACAGTGATATTAAAATGCCAGCTTCTTATCAACATACGAAGAAAAGAGTTTTCTAATGTTATATTTTCATTCACCGGTGCATGTATAAACCATTATACACCCGTGCTGTCGTCGGGGACCCAGGTTCTATTCGTCTGCTGATACCCCCACTCGAGCGCCGATGTTTATAAAAAAAAAGGGTTTATTACAAATAGAAGAACAGTCACAGAAAACATGAAAAAGACAGGTTACTTTCGTAAGCGTGTGAGAGAGAGAGAAAGGCAGACATATAGATAGACGGATAGTTCGCCCTGCTACACCTAGTTACGTTGTGTGCCCCTCCCCTATATTCGGAACGGCACTCCGGATAGTATTTCCTGCTTGAAGTTTCGCCAGCCAAGAGACAGAAAATCTCCGTCCGGAAGTCACGTGGTTTTGTCGATTTCCGTGTTATGGGGTCACCTCTGAACCTTAAGGTGACACCCTAACTTTTCCATTAAAAAAACGGCCATCGTTATGTAACGCTAATATACCTAGTCATGCCTTTGTGGTTAACGTCCGAAAGTTAACTAATTTGCATATGCTTTGCAAAACGAACTCTCATTAATTATTTTTTGAATAATTTTTGGATTATTGTTTTCATTTTACTATTTACGAATTTATTCTATATTGTGGATAAATAATTTGCCTTTTAGGTAAATAGAGAACCCCCAACAAATAACTTTTTCGAAATCTTATTTTTTTTAAATCATTACGAAATTAAATTCTACTATATTATACCCATATTTTCTATATTGCCGATAAATGCTTAGGGTGAAAAGAGGTTTTTTCTCCGGTCCTTTCCAGTTAATTTATTTCTGTCGGTTGCGATTCTTCGTTTGCTTAATTTTCCCGAGCAATGCCAGAACACGGGTCCCGCTAGTGTCAACTAAATTCTAAATTCTAAGACAAAAAATAATAATCCTCCACTCTATAGTAAAGACTAATGTGTATTTATTTGTATAGTTAATAAATATATATTCACCCCGTCGCACAAAATTTAGTAAGTAAAAAACTGCCGGACGAAACCATTTCAAGTGTTTAGGTGGAAGGGAGAAAATTACAAAATATACGCCTACAAAACAAATGAATGTGTAACGTGGCTCCTGGCTCTGATAGGGTTATTTTAGGCACCAGTAACGTATTTGAGAATTAATTAATATAAATGTGATAAAGTGGTTATAAATGGCGAAGGAAGAAAATGTGTAAACAGCGTGCATATTATGAACATTGGAAATGGAAGTATGATTTAGGAGACTAGAAGGATCACCAGTTAACAGGTGCTAACTAAATACATCGACAGAGTTTTGTAAATGAAAGACTGAGATAAACAAAATGATATAACAAAATATTTTATATCCATAATTTGACAAGTTATTTTCAGTCAATAATTGTTCATTTAGAAAACTTTATGCAACGCATGTTTGGTAACGAAAGTTCGGTGAGTAAGTAGACACGAGGCTTAGAGATGAGTATGTCTATATGTTTGTAGTGGGAGTAATATGCGTGTGAGTAATAGGCGGTTTTGCACTGTGTATATATATGGGTCAACCTCACATCTCCACTTCATCACAAATGTACACACTGTAGAGACGACAAAGTTACTTCTCGAAATCTTTTGAGACCGCGTGACTTTGTCCTGACTCTCGCGATGTTCGAGAATCTCACTGATTTCCCCTCTCTTTTTGATGGCTCTTGATAAAGTGAAGCAGACATGTCAGGTCTATGACCTGCTCATACCAGGAAGCTCAAATGTGTTGATCATGAGTAAATTCTTCGTGTGTTTTACACGACTTCCTTGCTTGTGTCGCAATTATGTGCGTTCAATTGTTTGGGGACTCCTTTGTGTCGTTTCTTTTATATAGACGTATGCGGGCTAGAAAATAAGTGTCAAGATTCTCTTTCATTTCCTAATCACACTTTACTTGGTAGAATAAGAATATCAAATATTCACATTTTACAACATTCATATAGGTACGATTTCGTCATAAAAATACCTAATAAGGGTTGATGTGCCATAACCCACCCCCACCCCCAAAAAACAACTAAACAACTAATTCACTTTAAATAGATATGCCTTATATTAATCCCACTCTAAAATTACAGATCGGAGGAAATTTTTCAAAGAATCGCAAAAATAGTAAACAAAAAATTTAGCAGTTACATGATTGAAATCTATTCTGCTGTATTTACGTGTAATCTCCCGCACATGCGCAATTATGTTCAGACTTACGTAACGGTGTGGGTGATAGAAAACTTCTTCGCATGCTCACCTTTCTTGTTTCCGCTAAGAAACTTGGCGCGTAAATATGATTCAGTTCCTGTCTAAAAACCAACGTAGACAGACGTGACATTCCCTCTCGCCTCTCGTCCATAGTTACGAGAGGCGGGAATAAAGCCGAGGCCCAAAAAAACTGGATTTAATTACGTTTCTACTCTAATACATGCCAGCCGAACCAACTTGCCTTGTTGTCTTATATTTCTATGTTTCTGTTTTGTTTAACGAATCTGTTATATAAAGTTGATTTAAATATAGAGAATATGTTAGTATTTCTATATGGAACTCTGGTGACTCTTTTCTTCTTCATTTCAAGCCAGCTCAGTCAGATGAATACAACCACTTCTACAACAAATTGCTATCTCCAATCCCCAACATTCTACTTACACCAACTCTTACTCCACAAAATAAATGAATAATCCGAATTTAATTAAATGTTCTGTATATGAAATAATGATAAAGGATTTGTTTATTTTAAATAAATGTTTACTGTAAATTTTAAAAATAAAAGTAATTTTCGTTAGTTTTTTTTATACATTGCTCCCCTCCCCTGACACACACACGCCATAATTTAAAAATGGATATTATCGTCATAAATTTGACGTAAAAACTGAATGTTACGTATTTCGAAATTGAATTCTATTAAGAGATAAATGTAAAAAAAAAGTTGGTTCACTGATAAAATCAATGAAGCGTTGTTGTATTAGATGTTGTATAAGTTAAGTCCCTTTAGTTAAAGATCGGAGGAAAGTTAGTATAATGCAACTAACAGTAAGTTGGGATGATAACAGGAAAGGTGCAGAAAACAGGAAAGAAATAAAGTACAGAAAGCTCATTGAAGATTGCGAAGAGATCGGATGGGGGGTTTAATGTTACCATATTGGAATAGGAGCAAGAGGATACATCAGAAAAAAAATGTCTGTACCTAGTCAAAAACCGATTTGGATTCAAAGAAAAAGAAGCAAGAAGAATGACAACAGGAATACAGAAAGCAGTTGAAAATACCTCACTTTGGTTGTGGCTGAAAAGGGATGGCCCTAGCTGGAACGAAAGAGAAAACTGATGTCCATTATAGAAACCATAAAAATGCCAACACAAGATCACATGGACAAAATATATGCAACGAAAGAGCAATAGTCATCACTAGACCAAGTATTGGCAACCCCAGCGTGGAGGGGTGCCGCCGTACCAGCGTTATCAGTCGAGGATAAGGCGCCGAAACTGGCTGGTACAGTATCCTCCTGATTATGCCATTGGCGTAGATGCAAGTGGAGTTGCTAGCTATGAAACACTACAGTGTTCGATATTTCTTAAAAGCCACATTGGCATCAAAACAGGAGAATCCATACGGCGACATAAAATAGAAGCAACGGTGGCTCTAGCGAAAATCTACTTTCATTCAATCCAGAAACTACGTTCGAACGCCACGGAAGCATATGCCAAATTAAAAATTAATTTTGTAAATGAGCAATTAACATGTTCTTTTTTGTAAGTGTTAGTAAGTTTCGTTTCAGTAACAAAACACAAATACTAGGGATTGTAAAATAAATGTTCAGAATGCCTATCCCGTGAATACTCGGGATAATCAGGGGAGAGGTTAACGACGAACGAACTAGGAATCACGTCGGAATTTTTTTTTTTTAATATGGTGGATTTCTGTACATGTGGAGGAATTAAAAACGTTTTTGCTGGAACTTTTGCAACAAATGCAGGAAATGTGTTTCAAACAATCACGGCAGAAGCAACACTAGAAAGAAATGTTGGAAACGTTTTTTAAAAGACGAACAACGAAAGAACATCAATTACTCAAGATTGAATGGTGACAGGATATTCCATGCTTACCTACAAATACTAAATCTGTCCTCATGTGAGCAGCGAAAGATGCGAGGAGACCTAATTCTGACATACAGTATCATCAACGGGAATGTAAATCTAACTTTAGAAGAGTTTTTCACCACAACACCTAGTCGCAGTGTCCGCGGCCACCTGCAGAAGATGTACCATCATTGTTATCGTCTCAACCGAAAAAAAGGCAGCATTCTCTGTCCATGATTCTGCTTCCAGGAACAGCCTACCAAAGGAAGTCGTGATGATGCTTACAATATCCATGTTTAAAGTCGCATTGGACAAACATTCAAACGGTATATTGATACAATATCTTCTAACTATGTTTTTACATCGCTTGCAACAAATTGTTATTATTTTGCGAATAAAATGTATTGATAGATTGATTCTATTTCAAATTTTATTTGTGAATTCAACTATAACCCTGACGAAGAAATTACATAGGGGAAAGTTTAATGGTTAATGACTATGGAATTGGTTAGGAATGAAGTTAGTTCAATTGGTGGCTGTCGTAGCTGTAACCTGAGATAAGTCAGGAATTTTACCGTTTTAATGTCTATGATACATGTGGTGGGAAAACTTCAGAGAAAAAAAGGAAAAAATGGTAAGCCGATGATTTCTGAGGAGGAGGGAGAGTGTGAGAGACGATAAAAAGGGGTAGAAGCCCTTCGTGAAAATTCAGATACCTCCGGGTTTTGTGAAAATTTAACAATAAGTATTAGACCAAATTTTAGAAATATTCCCAAAATTTAAGTTTCTTTAGAGTATTTTAAAGAGTTTTAGGGAGCATAATATGGATGCAACGTCCCATTTGAAAATTCAAATATGTTAAATTTGCATTGAATTTGATCCATATTCATTAGACACCAATTAAGCAAAATTCTATTAATTTCAATTTCTTCTTGAGACCTCTTAAGCTTAAGCCTTAAATTTTAAACATTTTCTAAAATCAAAATCATGTAATGGATTTGGAGCAAAATTGGGAAAAGGATTCTGGACATAAGGTTTAGTATCATTATATCCTTATTTTAATCTTCATAGGGGGACATAAAAGTGTTTTGTTTAGGCAATCAATTTCTTGGACGGGTATTCTTCTATTCTCTAGAAATATAAATATACAAATAAATACATATTGGTCTTTATTATAGAGTGGGGGATTGTGTTTCATAAAATCTGCTTTCACTTTATACAAAGCTTCATTCTCTACTTTGTTTATCATTCACATAAAATTTATGGGGCCCGTCAGTCTGGAATAACTTGCTAATTCCAAACGTGTTCAGCGCGTGTCCTTGCTTTCAAGGAGCGATCACTTTTTTCAAAATGGTAACCCAGATTCCGGATGCCCTGTTTTCATCACAATCTGACAATTCTTAACATGCATTCATGCACCAATGCTATACATGCATCACAGTGCAAGTTCACAGAGTGATGAGTTCCCACAAGAGTATTACCAACTTAACGTTATTAATCAAAGTAAAAACCATTACAATCAATACAGGTTTGTCAAACTGGTATAAGTTTGAATCATATAAAAACTGACATTGACCGATTGCCTGTTACTGAATCTCGGGATTCATGTCGACTGTTTGTGAATTTCCGGAAATAGCAGATGATTTTCGCCAACATAAAATGATCTGTCTCCATGACATTTGCTCATCAATCCCATCAATTTATGTAAAGGTAGTCTCTCTCAACATGTCTATTTCCTGGTATCTACTCATCTTTGATACATGTTCCTCAATAATAAAAACATAATTCGTATGGAACAGCAAGTTATGATTATTTTCACTTGCTTGTTTGGAAGTCAATTTCTTAAAACCGTTCAACACATACCAGCGTGTAAAACGAACGTTAAACCGATGATGATGATGATGATGATGATGATGATGATGATGATGATGATGATGATGATTGCTTGATCCTAAAAGAATAGTTTTGCACCACTTTTATGTCATCTCACGAAGATTAAGATCAAGATATAATGATATTGACCGATTATATAAAATCATTATTCCAATTTTGATAAAAATCCATTAGATGATTTTGATTCTAGAAAATATCTCAAATTTTAAGGCTTAAGCTTAAGGGGTCTTAAGAAGAAATTGAAATCTAACGAATCTTGCTTAATTAATGTTTAATGACTATGGATCAAATTTAATGTAAATCTGATATATTTTAATTTTTGAATGAGAGGTTTTACCCATATTATACCTCCTAAAACCCCAATAAATTAATTTTAAAAATTTGACACTTTGAGAATATATATTAATTGATGTATAATACCTTATGTTAAATTTCTCAAAATGTCTGGATTTTCATAAAAGGCTTTTGCCCCTTTTACCCCTTGCATAAAACTAAATTAAACTAAATATAGCCCGCATTATGACCTCTTACACCTAGCAGCTGTGTTCCAAAATTCATAATGATCAGTTTATTAGTTTAGGAGTAAATCCTGTACATACAAATATATAAACATATACCCATACTTAACTTTATATAGATAGGAATTATCCACTTATGGACTAACAATCAATCGGAACCAAAAGAATAGACTTGCCCATCTAAGCATAATGGAAC
The DNA here is from genome assembly GCA_963556195.1 of Sepiola atlantica. NCBI lineage: Eukaryota > Metazoa > Mollusca > Cephalopoda > Sepiida > Sepiolidae > Sepiola > Sepiola atlantica. The sequence goes on from OY744531.1 coordinate 72,128,512, forward strand.
GTTCCAGTCTGCTTATAAACCAACTTTCTGGCCTTTATCTCAGTTTCTTTAGTTTGATTCAAATGGTCAGACAGCTAAGCCCTGATATAGAAACAAGAAATTGGGTTTATAAGCAGGTTGGGACGCTCCATTATGGGCAAGTCTATTCTATGAGTTCTTATTGGCTGCTAGTCCATGAGTGGATAATCTCTTATATAAATATTGCTTCATTCGAGCAAGAATGTTCCTATCAAGCAGACAGCAGTTGGTGCTCTTATGTCGGTAAGTGTGAATTTGATTCTATAACTACTAACACCTCTGATGAAAATTATGTAATGAATCCGACTGCACTTAAACACGGCACGCTGAGTCTTCAGTTCACGCCGGTGACCATTGTCACCTTCATCCTTAATAAAATCTCATAAATAATTGATAGAAGAACTGATATCTGGACTCTGCATGCACAATCCATTCGAACAACACTGACGGGTGAACAGATTCTCTCTCGGTTCACAAATCCTGAAACATTTCAATCAAGAGTACACTGACAATGATGTCAACTTCAACCAGAAAACATATAATATTATAATTGTTCTTCAAGGACTATCAAGACATCCCAAACTACATTTTTGGTTGTAATATGTGTGAATACCCTAAATAAATAGGAAGGCAAAATCTAACACGAACCCAGGTTTATGCAGTGCCGGATTCTGATTTCATGAAGTCCTAAGGCGTGTAGAATCCCCCATGACACCAGTCACATAATATTGGCAAGTTATGACCCTTTTCTGACACCCCAAAAGTTAGATAGAATTGAGGGGTCAGTATAATCGAGCATCTGTGGCTTAACGTCCAGGAAATAGGAGAATATCGGTATTTAGAAACAAATACTCTACCCCAAGGTAGATAGTGACCACTATCCGTGAGTACGGACTGTGCTTTATATATGTTATGTATAATCTTGTGTTTACGGTTTTTGTATTTGTCAACTGTAATAAATGCGTAAATTTTACTTGGCATTTTTTCGTATCTTAGTCCTTCTAATATTTCTGCTTGGGAGTTCTACAAAGTGCACAGCTGTTAGGTACATATGTTTCCCAACAACTCTCGCCTAGCTCTACACAAACATAAACAGATGGCTTCTACATTGTATTAGTACGTTAGTCATGAATTCAGTAATAATCTATAGGATTGCCATGTCCCTATTTACTTGCATCCCTACGAGGGCAGAGTTAGACATAAATTCGGTTTTTAATGTGGGGAAAATCCAGTTCCCTAAAATGGAGCACTCTGAATTGAGACAAAAATAAAAATTGCTTCAATCTAGCATGTCTTTTAATCCTATATATTTATTGACCAACTGCGTAAGAAAAAAACACACAAGCCACGCCCCAAAAGGCAATAACAGTTTTCGTAATAAAACCGGCTCCAGATGAGAATTTTGCAAAAGAAAGCGAAAATAACGGTCACGTGATGTGTTTACAACTATATCCCCGTACGAATTCATTCTCCCGCTCAAAAAAAATATATATATAAATGCTATATATAATATTGAATTTAAGTTGTTTTTGTTTTTTTGTTTTTTTTTGTCAACTAGAAAAATGCTTTCATATTTCAATAGCTCCAATATTTCTGCTTGGGAGCTCTACAAATTAGAATTGTAAGGTAAATACATTTACCCAACAGAAACATCAAGAAATGACACATGATGCTCTCACACAAATATACATGACAGTCATCATGTGCAGCTGATTTTATATTCTAGTCGTACTTAAATCTACACTGTAAGAAAACATTACAGTACTAACTTTCGATGGCTCTAGTTTAGAGAGACAGATGTAAAAGTACCTTTATCCCATGTGACTGTTTTTATATTAATATGGGGTAATCATGTGGCCTGCAGGGGAGATGGGAAAATATTAAGATTTTTAATAATTATCCCTCTTTAAGCAATACGCTTTAAATATATATTTAGGAAAGGGCTATTAATTTTTCTATAATTTTTCTATAATTTTTCTTCCAATTTTCTTTTCCTTTTTGACTTATTCATAATATTTTTCCATGTAATATGGCTGAAGATAGCCAGGTAGCGATTTGTTTATGAATATAAATGAACTCAAAATACATTATTTTTCAATTTGAGTCCACTCCCGGCTTAAAACCTATGGTACAATGTTGATTTGATCTGATTTTCTGTAACATTATTAATAAATAAATAAATAAATAAATATGTATATCCCACTATCACTTTCAATTTTGTTTTATTTCATTTTTTTATTATTATTATTTTACTTTATTCTCTCATTTCTCACTTTTATCAGTATTCTTTTTTTATTTACATTACGTATATCTTATCTTATCTTATCAATCATTATCGTTATTGTTTCTTTATTATTATTATAACTTTTATTATCATTATTATTTTTAAACGTTATTACTTGAAAATTGTCACTAATCCTGCTGCTACCTAGGGTATTTGCAAAACTGAAACTTATTTTGATGTCTTGAATGTTAGATTTCTAGTGTTTTTTAATGTTTTTTTAACTTCTAATTTATTAATTTTTTATTTTTTCCTTTTTTAAATAGTAAATTTTTCTTGCCCTTTTTAAATGTTCAATTTTTCAATTTTCTAATACCTTAATTTTTAATTTCTATTATGACAAGTCTGTTATAAGGCTTCTTGCAAGCGCTATATTAGCTGATTCTCTCCACCTTTGATGGATAGCGAATTGAAATATTAACTACCTTTCCCACTGTATATAATCATATATTTCTAATTGTATTTTTTTTTATTCCTCCTTTTCTTTTAGGTGTGTTTGTTCTTTACCTGTAATCTAACCACCGTTTTTCCCTTTGTATCCCTTTGTATATCCGTTTAAGCTAGTTTGTACACTGTCTGAACTGGTCTGCTTTACCCACACCCCTACTCTTTTCTAATTGGCTGTATAACTGTGAGTGTTCAACTCTGTAATCCAAATTCTGGTTGTTGGCTTCTAAGTTAGTGTCTATACCTGTGCTGATGAAGTGACTCGATATCAATAAAAACCCATATCGTCTCAGAAACGATCGTACAACAACTGTTGTTTATGTTGAATTCTTGGAGTGTAAATAAAAGATCATGTCGTAATTAAGTTTACCTAAGATCTATATTATATATATAATCTACGTACGTATACGTTTCGTCCTTTTTATTCTGGACTCATAAGCATAGAGATATGACTATTCACTACCGGTCATGCGATTTGAAACCCCGAACTACAAGTATTTTTCAACTCCAATCCGACGTCGCTAACCGCTAGACCAATTGTAAACAGCAAATAAACTATTATAATTTTAACACCTTATCGGCGAGCTCAACGTCTAAGAATTCTACTTCTTTTTAAGGAAGGAACGATGCATTATAAGCAAGTGACGTCATGCTGTGTTAATACTACCATTATAGTGCTCTACTTTTTCGAGGAGCGACAAATAATAAATATATATATATATATATATATATATATAGTTAGTTAGTTAGTTAGTTAGTTAGTTAGTTAGTTAGTTAGTTAGTGGAAATACATTTTTGTACAAAAAAGAAGAAGGTAATCCTGGGAGGATGGTATCATGAGAAACGAAGTATACTATACTGCCCTCCTCCCACCAAAAAAAAAGAGGAATTATCATGACGAATGAAAATATACTACACAGAATAATTTTATATAATTAGGTTAGGTGGAAAAATCTTATTCATTTAGATAACATTAAACAAAATGGCAAATTTCGTTGTCCACGTGAAACGCCGAAATTAAAATCGGACTAAAAAATATAGTCGCTATATTTATTAACAAATAGATGAACGATAAGTTCTTTTCATAGTTTTCTAATTTAAAAAAAACATGTTTATAAACTTGAATTATAGTGCTTCCTTAGCTAGCCTCTATCTTGACTTGTTTAAATGGCAAGTATATGTTTATGTTTTTAAAACTCTATCCTTTTTTTTAATAAAATCTCTAATTAAAATAATAATACTATAGATAAAACGATTGCGTGTATAGAAAAAAATTTGGCAATACAAATTAGAAATGTATATTAGAGAAAATTAATTTATTAGAAACTTAAAAATAAATAAATATGCAAATGAGCAATATCGAGATTTGTTTGAGAAATATGGAGATTCCTATATATACGGTATTTGAAAATATTCTTGTATCATTAGAATTATAGAAGTCTAGTCAGTTTGGATGTTAATATAGTTAAGATAGATGGAAAAAACTTTCGCATTTATTCATATATATATATATATATATATATATATATATATATATATATATATATATATATATATATATATATATATATTGAGTTAAAGATTTGTACATACAGCTTCAATCTAATAGAAAGATTCAGTCTAATATCAAATTATATAGCACTATATATATATATATATATATATATATATATATATATATATATATATATATATATATATATATATATATATAAACCGTCATATTTTCGACTAGAGAGCTCAACGTATTTAGCATACAGAGCAAATATTTAAGACTATAGGGTAACTTTAACAATAGACTATAATTTTTTACACCTAAAATTATCTCTTCGAGTCTGAAAATAAATAAGATCAATTGTAATTGAAAATTATAAAAAGTACATTAGAGGTTTTTGCAATAATATTGTGGGGTCTTCCTTCACGGCAAACATTCATAAACTGCAAAGACCACGTTTTATTTAATTTTATTTTATTTAGGCATTATATCGGGTTATGGTGAGGGAAACCGTTCGAGATGATAGGATTGAGGGGCTCGCTTTGGCGAGGGGGGAGCTACGCTCAATCTGGCCTTGGGAGCCTGGGTCAAGGTGCTTCAATAACGACGAGGCAACTCTGGCCTGACTGATGATAAGAAATGCACTCTGGGTCGGTAAGAAGCTTCAATCAGCTGACTTGGTGAATTCACCGACTTGTGTTAGATGCGGTGACGAAGACAAGATTGTGAGCCACGCCTTCTTTTATTGCCGCATCGTTGTGCCGCTGATTAGGCTTCTTACAGGTCTCATGGTTTGCATACTTAACGTATCATCTTTTGACCTATCAATGTATGTAGCAACTGGGCTCCAACAACAGATAGGCAGAAACGTTTTGTGTTCTTAAGCATACTAGTCGTTATGAGAGACGCGATATGGAAAAATTATGAAGGCAGTCTACGGAGGTGAGACCTACACTGCTCTCGACCTCATTGTGATTTTCAAATATTACCTGAAAGCCTGCATTAAGGCCGAAAGGGTGAGACTCTCTGCGGCAGATTTTGGTGAAAGGTGGGTGAGAGGTGCGCGACTGTGTAGAGTGACTGGAGCTAGATTGGAGTGCTATTTAGACATACCTTAGATACAGGATATTGGGTTGCAAAAACGAACATCGATTATGACCCGTTTAAAGTTAACGAGAAGACATGTTTTTGTTAATTTTAGTTTATAACTTAGCTAGTGAATGACTGATTTCATTATGCCCTCTTTTATTTTTGTCTTTCGCCATTCCCCCCTTTTTCCCCCTCATTTTAGTTGGTAACTCCCCAATCCCGTCCCTAACTAGGTGACAGAGCGCTTGATTTGTCAGAAGTGCAGGTCACCCTTCGATATTTTCGAAGGTGGTGTTGGTAAATAAAGCGTTGGGGCCTGCGTCACCCCTTTTTTTCGATTTTCGATTTCGACTGGCAAATCTGCGCATCTGACACAGTTTAGGAATGAGGGGTCTTTTTACTAACTTGTTTTGTTTTTATTTCATTGTAAATATTTTCATATATATTTTTTGTACATAAAATTTTTATTACCATATCCCCATTGCATATTTCCCATATATGGGTATTAAGTAGGATTTTCATGGCGTGAATTCTTTTGGTGATTGGAGAAGGATGTATAGTATAAATGCGGTATTTTGGTGAACCATGATCCTGGATGAAGCTAGCTAAGTTAGATTAGTTAAATTAGTTAGTGAAGATCGAACCTTTCCTCTCCCTCTTTTTGGCCTTGTGTCGCATTTTGTAAAAAAAAATTTTTCATTTATGAATAAATATTGAGTTTTTCAGACAGCATAGTGAAGTGCAGAGAGAAAGAGGTGGAGTTGGGAGTCGGTTGAACATTGGATTGCCAGTAAAACTCTTTCTTTTATAAACTTTCTCTTACGGATTGCTCAAGGAGAATAGACTTGACCAATCAAATTGGAATATTTGAGAATTCAAGGGAGCTAATTCATCGTCATAATGAACAAAGCAGGATAATTATTGTAAGAGAAAATGGGAGATAACCCTTTTTATAATATTCTGGAGAGCTCGATAAAATCTATGATGGAATGTGTAAGTGTGAAGACAATAACTGAGACAATAACCATTGTTTTAGAACGGAGTTGTTCTCTCCATTTCTATTTATGTTTCGGTGTTGTTTGGGACGATAAGATTTACTGGAATAACTTGTTTTTTTTTCTATTATCGTCTGAAACGTCCCTCCTCTTTTTAAAGAATAGTCTCTTAAGTAGAGACTCCATTTTTTTATGTATCTGCCCCTTTGTGCTCAAACTGATTGTTCTATTGAGCATAATATTTTTTTTTATTGTTACCTGTGGTTAACCAAGTTTTGGGAAACAAAATCAACAGCTTCTATTTTTTTAATATAAATAAAATCGTATTGAATTACATTTCTGGGTCTGATTTATTATTTGCTCTTTTTTATGTCCTTGTTGTTTCCGCCTTTTTTGTTCATTTATTGTTACCCAAAGACGAATTTTGATAACGACCCCAAAATTCCGTCATCAGCCACGTCTCTAAAGAAGCACCAAAATTTCCTTAACCCTACTACCAGAGGTGAGCATCCAAATGGGGAGGGGCATCCAATTATATTCAAACTATCTCCAATTCTCTTATTTCTAAGTACTATGACTTATATTTGAGTCTTTGGTGCATGCAATAAAAGAGTAGGCCTCGGGCATTACCAGACCTCTGCACGCCACTGACTTCTACTAACCCTATGTCCGGGTGGTAATACGAAACATAAATAAAATAGTCTATCTTTTTATGTTATGGGTTGGCTATTTTGTTCAGGATAATTAAACTTTTAGCGACCATTAAAGCTCAATTTCGGCAATGAATTGTTTCGAAATTGTTTTTTTTCTTGGCTAAAATTTTTGGAAGAGGCTATATTGCCGGTCCCGGCAAAATAACGATTCCTGCGTTATTTTGCCGGTTCATGTATATTTAACTAAATTGTTAAACATACAGTGACGCCCGGCACAATAATTATTTACTAAAGGGATCGTTATTATGCCGGTTCATTATTTTTAAAAACCTAATTGTTATGGCCTTGCGAAAGAAAAGGTAATTAAATAAATAAGGGCAAATATTTAAAAACAATTTGTTTTCATCATCAGTTGTGTCGGTTAAAGTCTTTAACTTAAAGAAATAAAAAAAAATCGACCTGCCCTATTGTGTCGGTTAAAGAAATATCTGCTTACTTTTCATAATAGAATTAATGTTGATGAATTTTCCCAACATTACTAATTCTGCTCTCGATTTAAGTAATTGAAATTTTCCTTAAGTTATATATAAGTTATATATAAAGAAAAAAATAAGCAACAAATAAATGTTACCAAAGGCAACATAAATTATTATTCTACCTACCTGTATAAGTTTATTTGTTTATTTTATTATTTATTTTGATAAATGATTTTTTTAATAAAAATAAATAAACAAATAAACTTATACAGGTAGAAGAATAATTTATGTTGCCTTTGGTAACATTTACTTGTTAAAAATGTGCTTTACAAAGGAAAGATTTTAATGTAAAATTCTCATTTTCTTTCTGAAGAAAAACTTCGATAATGTTAAAATATACAGAAAATCACTGGATTTAAACAGTTTCTATTTTAAAATGTTCTTTCAATGAAATCATAAAATAAGTCGTAATGTCTATTCTAGACATAAGTCAACTTTACTTGTTGTAAATTTATGTTTTTAAACTCTTTCTCGTTCTTTTTTTGGACCCCGTTTGCGCCTCTGCTGAGCGTCGTAACATATACCCGTTCACTCCTAATCGAATCAACCGGAAGTAAAAAATTAATTTTATCGTTATTTTAAAATATATTGTCGCTTAATAAAGTTTTAAATTATACAAAAAATCAATCAGGCAAAGATTAATTAAAAACAAACAAAAAAAAACAATCAGGCAAAGTTTTCAATTATAAATAAAATTTCGTTTGATAAAGTTTTAAATAATACAAAAAACATAATTTAAATAATAAAAAAAAAAGTAATTTATAGTTAAATAAACACGAGACGCCAAAATAACGTAAGACTCATTATTGTGCCGGACGTCACTGTATGTTTAACAATTTAGTTAAATATACATGAACCGGCAAAATAACGCAGGAATCGTTATTTTGCCGGGACCGGCAATATAGCCTATTCGAAAAAATTTTAGTCATCTTATTATTTTGTTTATACTCCCGTAAATGTAATATTTTAATATTTCTGTATGAATTTCGAAATCGTAGAGGGGTTTGATTTAGTAATAATAATAAACACGTGACCGTCATAGATTTAAAAGCGACCTTTAAGTGTATTTCCCATCTGTTAGTTAATACATAGATAAAACAGCAAATGTTAAAATCACTGGTTTTGATTAATATAAACATTTACACAAAGTGTATAACAGTCAAATTTATAAATATTATCAGATATCATCTAAAAAATAAAATGATATTACGAATTTTCCGCAATTATAAGGATTAAAGGGAGATAATTCCAAGGGACGTAACTACGTATAAAAAATACACGGTTTCTTCCCTTCTAAGATGTAGCATAATCATCTAAGAGAGATAATAATTGTTTTATTTATATAACAGTGATGGATCGCCAGAACCACACACACCCATCTCCTTTTTGTACTTACTTGGTACATACACAGGTGACGTTCGTCCCAGGCAATATATCTGAAAGTCGAATGCAAGTCGCCTAAGTAGATTCTAAGTAGATGTTTTTGCACGGATGTTTTGACTATTTTTTTTTTCAAGTTAAGGACTTTTCAAATAAGTGTTAGGATCGAGGGTCGTGTTCCCCCGATTATAAACGTGTTTAGTTGAATCAAGCAATGTTGCATGCAAAGACAGAGTAATAATTAACAAACAAAAATGAAGTAGTTCAAATAACGTTTATTGAACGTGTGTGTACGTGGAATGATGAAGTGTGTGATGTATGCATGTGTGTCGATGGAAAAACAGTTCTTGAAAAGGTATAAGAAGAAATGAATCCGGCGTAGGAAAAGTCTTTGAAAGCCGTAACACAAAGAAAACGAGTTGTGAACTCTTACCGTTGTTTGCCCACGTGTTGACGGAAGAAACGTGTGCTGGTAGTTGTTTAGCTGAGACCAGTTCAAGAGAAAAGCGTGAGACGAAACGCTAGTGTATTAGCGTCGTTCTGCCGACCAGAGAAGAGTGAAATGGAACGCTAGTGCCAGCGCACTTCTGCCGATGCTGGTCGGTGAAAAAGAGAGAGATTTTCCGTTTGGCTCCGGGTTTTATAGTCCGAAGGGCAGATAACTCTGGTGTCGCTTTACAGCGCCACCTGTTGGTGATAAAGCGCCACCTACCGGCAAACCGGTGTAGTTATGTTTTGAAAGGAGGAGGTAACTGCTACAAGGACTCCCCCCCAGATTGAAAAATATTGAAAAATATTATTCAATATGTACAGAAGTAGATGAGAAGCATTCTTTGTGGGTATGTCTGTTTTGCTGTTGAAGATTAGAAAAAGTAGTGTGCACGCTACTTATTTCTGTTTCTGTATCTGTATGTAATGATTGATCGCAAGTGTATCTGCGGAATTGAGTGTTTGTAACGCATGTGGATCTGCGTGTTGTTTGGGTCTGCATCAAGTTTGAGTGCAAGTGAGTTTGCGGTCGAAAAATGTTGAGTGCAAGGTAATTTGCACTTGTTGGTGGCGTTGTTCATGTTGATTAGTCTGCGTGATGCGGAGCTGATGAACGAACGTTGGATTGTCAGTGAATGTTTGGTGCTTGGGTCTGCGCGGTTGTTGATGAGTGAGCACAAGTGGGTCTGTGCGGTGTTGATGAGCGAGCACAAGTGAGTCTGTGCAGTGTTGATGAGCGAGCACAAGTGAGTCTGTGCAGTGTTGATGAGCGAGCACAAGTGAGTCTGTGCAGTGTTGATGAATGAGCACAAGTGAGTCTGTGCAGTTGTTGATGAATGAGCACAAGTGAGTCTGTGCAGTTGTTGATGAATCAGCACAAGTGAGTCTGTGCAATTGTTGATGAATGAACAGAAGTTCGGAGGTTATTTTGATTGTGTTCGAGTGTATTTGTGAGAAAGTTTTGAAACTGTTTGTATGTTACTAATAGTATATGTAAGTTTTGAAGTTGTGTGGGAATGTTACTTTCCGACCAGATCTTGTCTTTTGTTCTGGTGGGGCATAGTCACATGGAGCATTCGATTCCTCTGTGGTGTCGGAATCTGTGTGAGAGTTGTGTGTCTGTTGGCTTGACTGTGATTCTTCCACTAGAGCAGGTTTTAATCTGTCAATGGAAACAGTGTCATTCTTGCCGTTTTTTGTAATGGTGAAAAATTTTTCTGCCCGTTTAACTACTTTGTAAGGACCTTGGTAGCGTGGTGATAAAGGCTTTTTCACCGCATCGTCGCGGACGAATACGTATTCGCTGTCAAATAGCGTCTTGGGTATGTGGATTTGTCTCGATACTTCTCGTGTAGGGGTGAAGTGTAGTTTCGACATCCTTGCCTTTATGTCCTGTACAAATGTAGTTGTAGGGTGTACATTATCTTTGTTATGAAAATATTGTCCGGGCAAAGATAATGTAGTACCAAAAACTATTTCAGCCGGTGTGCAACCCAAGTCCTGCTTTACGACATTCCTAATTGACAATAGGACCAGAGGCAAGTTATCAACCCAGTTGGTTGTGTTTGGCCTCATTGCAAGAGATGCTTTTAGGTGCCTGTGGAATCGCTCGACCAGGCCGTTGGAACAGGGATGATATGCCGTCGTCCGTATATGCTTGGTGCCCAGGAGTAGGTTGAACTCGGCGAAAAGTTTCGACTGGAACTGTGTGCCTCTGTCAGTCGTAATGACTGCGGGTACACCGTATGTGGCTATCCACTCCTTCAAGATTGCTTTGGCCACTGTATCTGCTGAGATGTCCTTTAATGGGATTGCAGTGGGCCAACGGGAAAATCGATCAATAATCGTTAGTAGATAGCAGTAGTTCTGGCAAAGTGGCAGGGGTCCAACAATGTCTATATGCAAATGAGAGAACCTGGCATCAGGATTGCTGAATGTTCCTATTGGGGACTTGGTGTGTCGGTAGACCTTGCAACGCTGGCAGTTTATGCAGTTGCCAGCCCAAAGTCTGACATCTTTGTTCATCCCAGGCCATACAAATCTGTCACTGATCATTTTCAGGGTGGCTCTTTTGCTGGGGTGAGAGAGTGAATGAAAATGATCAAATATGCGTCGTCGCAGTGAAGGCGGGACGTATGGTCTGGGTGTAGGCGTTGTTGTGTCGCAATAAACCTCTTTGTCACTAAAAGGGGTTGGTACAGGAGTGAGTTTCAAGGAAGTGTTTTGCAGAGTTTGTTGAAAGGTGGTGTCTGATGCTTGTTCCTGTGCCAGCAAATCGTGGCTAAGAAAATCCTGGGTGATGGAGTTTGTGTCTGGCCGAGAAAGTGCATCAGCCACAATGTTCTGGTCACCTTTAATATATTTAATTTCAGTGGAGAACTGTGATATATAGTCCAGGTGACGAGATTCTCTGGGTGAGTATTTGTCCGGACGTGAGGATAATGCATATGTTAATGGCTTGTGGTCTGTGTAAATAATGAATTGTCTACCTTCTAGCACATGTTTATAATGTTTAATTGCGAGGTAGATTGCTAGGAGTTCCCTAGAAAATGCGCCGTATCTGGACTGTGTTTGGCTGAGTTTGGAGGAGAAGAAAGATATGGGTACCTTGGTGTTATCAATCTCCTGATGTAGTACCGCGCCTACGGCTGATGAGCTTGCATCTGTTGTTAGAGTTAATGTAGCCTGAACATTGTCAGTGAGGTAGGTGAGTTTGGTGCAGTTGGTCAATGCGGATTTGGCTGCGTTGAATGCATGAAGTGCTTCTGCAGTGAGTGTAAGGGCTTGTTTCTGTCTTCTCCCTTTGTTCTGCAAGATATTTGTTAAGGGAGACAGGATCTTAGAACAGTCTGGGATAAACCGACGATAATAATTAACGATTCCTATGAATCGTCGCAGCTGACGGAGTGAGGTTGGAGGTTGAAATTGCTGTACCGCTTCTACCTTTTCAGGAAGGGGTGTGATTCCGCCCTCATCAATCTGGTGTCCCAAAAACTGAAGTTGCTTGGCGCCGAATATACACTTGTCTACATTGATCTTCAGACCATTTTGTGATAGTCTTTGCAGAACTTGGTGTAAATGGTGCTCATGTGTTGCTTCATCCGGGCTTGCTATGAGGACGTCATCTATGTAGGCGTATACACAGGGTAGTCCTCTTAGGACGTTATCAATGAGGCGTTGGAAGGTTTGGGCAGCGTTTCTCAGTCCAAAAGGCATGCGTTTGAACTGGAAGAGTCCAAAAGGTGTGGTCACAGCCGTTTTCGGGATATCTTCGTCTGCTACTGGGATCTGGTAGAAGGCTTTAGTCAGATCCAGTTTGGAAAAGATTGTTGCACCCTGGAGTCCTAATGTGAAATCGTGTATGTGCGGTACGGGATAGCGGTCTGGGACAGTTTGTGCATTGAGTCGCCGATAATCGACACATACACGATGGGTGTTCTGGTCTGGTTTAGGAACAAGGTGGAGAGGTGAAGCATATGGGCTTTCAGAGGGTTCAATGATTCCATCCTCGATCATCTGTTGAAATTCCTGCTTAGCGTATTTATACTTTTCAGGCAACAGACGTCGAGGGTTCGAATAGACTGGAGGTCCGGTTGTCTTTATGTGATGTTGTGTAGAGTGTTTAATTTTATCGTCGATGTTGAATTGCTTGGTAATGTCAGGGTACTGATCCAAGACGTTGACATATTCTTTGGTGTGGTGGGTTGCTGAGCAAATTCCTGTTGGACCAAACTGTGTTAATGTTCCCTTCACCCTAATGTCTGTCATATCGTCCGAGAGTGTTTGGTTGTACATGTGGACAGACAGACCGTAGTGTGAAAGGAAATCAGCTCCTATGATGGCCATCCTGACGTTGGCTTGCACGAATTTCCAGACGAAGTTACGGCGGAGTCCTAAGTGTAGGGTGAGTTCCTTAGTGCCGTATGTCTGGATTTGTGAACCGTTTGCTGCCTGTAGCTTGAATGTCGAAGGAGTTGGTTTTTGTCCGGGTTGTGGTGGGATAACACTTATCTCAGCACCGGTATCCACCAGGAAGGAATGACCGCTGTTGCGGTCCTTTACATAAAACAAGCGACCTCTTCTTCTCCCTCCAGCCGCAGTTGTCGCTATTACTGGCTGGGATTGGCGTTTCCCTGTGGCTTGTAGTTACAGGGGCTGTTGCATTTTCTGGCCTTGTTGCCAAATGTGTAGTGGTACCAGCACATACCACCCTGGGGTTGGTTGTAAGGGGACCTCTCTCTGCTACGGCTCCCACGGTACCTGCCTCGGGACTGTGAACGACCCCTTGGTCTGCTTTGGGTTTGGAAGGCCTTTAGCATAGCCTTCAGTTCAACCATCTCAGCTTTTAACTGCTGCAGCTCGCTGTGTTGACTGCTAGGAGTGGCGAGTGCGTTGACCGTTTGTGGGCCACTGTTGGACTCGAGAATTCGATCAGCCGAGTCTGCTAGCATGTCGATGGGAGTGGTGTCTATCATCGGTGCCAGAATTTGTGTCGCACTCGAGGGAAGTTTGTCCAGCCACAATCGTCGCAGTATATTCTCGGACATGGTATTTCTTCCGAGCTGTGACTTCATGTGTCGCAGTAGTTGTGACGGTGTCCTGTCGTCGAGTCTGATGTTGTTGAATAGGTCCCGTAGCATGGCTTCTTCGGAGCGACCCATTCTTTTGATTATGGCGTCTTTTAGGGCATCATATGGGTTGACTGATGGGACGTCGTCCAACAGGTCGGTTACTTCGTCTACCACCTCTGGGGGCAAGGCTTCCACCACGCTGGCAAATTTGCTTCTCTGTGAGGTTATTCTTCTCACAGAGAATAATGCCTGTAGTTGGGTGAACCAGTTCTTTACGTTACTGGAGTTAAAAGGGGGCAGACGGTAATTCGCAGAAACTTCCAGAACGTCGTTAGTATCCGCGGTAGCCATAGTGACGATTGAAGGTGGAAGAAGTTGCTTTTGTTTTGTTTTTTTATCAACACGTGGTCGTGGAAAAAAAAAATGGCGGCTTCCTTTGTTGTCGAAAAGAAAGAAAAAAAAAAGGTTCGTATTTTCTTTTTCTTTTGTTGTTTGAATTTTAATTTCCACGTGGTCCGAGAGATAAAAATGACGTTTTTTTTTTTTTTTTTTTTTTTCAACACGCGGTCACGAAAAAGGTGGGCAGCGTGAGCGTTTGTTTTCTTTTTATCTCCACGTGTTCAAAACAAAGGAAGTGGCGTTTTGTAAGGTCCTTTTGTTCGTCGAAAAAGAAAAAAAAAGGATTGGCAAAAGTTTGTCTTTTTTTTTTGTATATATTTTTCCGACACGTGGGTGGTGAAAGAGAAGAGGAAAAAAATGAAATTGTAATTTGTTTTATACTCGGAGAAAAGCCGAGGAATGTTTTTGTTTTGTTTTGTTTTGTTTGGGTATTTCCGCGTGGCCAGGAAAAAAAAAAATAAAGATGGCGGCTTCTTTTCTTTTGTTTGTTTGTATATTTCTACCACGTGGGTAGAAAAAAAAAGGAAAAAGATGAGTGCGTAATTCGTTTCACCACGAAAGAAAAAAAAACGAGAAATGTTGTTTTTTTTTTTTTTTGTTTTTTTGTTTGTTCTAGTACGAAATTAATTACTTCGTCAGATACAACAAAGCTTGCACGTCGGGTCACCAATTGTTAGGATCGAGGGTCGTGTTCCCCCGATTATAAACGTGTTTAGTTGAATCAAGCAATGTTGCATGCAAAGACAGAGTAATAATTAACAAACAAAAATGAAGTAGTTCAAATAACGTTTATTGAACGTGTGTGTACGTGGAATGATGAAGTGTGTGATGTATGCATGTGTGTCGATGGAAAAACAGTTCTTGAAAAGGTATAAGAAGAAATGAATCCGGCGTAGGAAAAGTCTTTGAAAGCCGTAACACAAAGAAAACGAGTTGTGAACTCTTACCGTTGTTTGCCCACGTGTTGACGGAAGAAACGTGTGCTGGTAGTTGTTTAGCTGAGACCAGTTCAAGAGAAAAGCGTGAGACGAAACGCTAGTGTATTAGCGTCGTTCTGCCGACCAGAGAAGAGTGAAATGGAACGCTAGTGCCAGCGCACTTCTGCCGATGCTGGTCGGTGAAAAAGAGAGAGATTTTCCGTTTGGCTCCGGGTTTTATAGTCCGAAGGGCAGATAACTCTGGTGTCGCTTTACAGCGCCACCTGTTGGTGATAAAGCGCCACCTACCGGCAAACCGGTGTAGTTATGTTTTGAAAGGAGGAGGTAACTGCTACATAAGTAAAAAATAAAATTTGAATTAAATTAAGCTAAAATCAAAGACAAATGTTAACTTACTTTTAAAACATAATTAAAATTATATAAAGTGTATTCATTTTTTTTTTTTTCGGAGTAAAATCGATATTTTTAAAATTTAGTGGAGTTGTAGACAGTTGGTGAAGAAGAATGTCTAGATCGCTATTTTATAGTAGGTGTTGCTGTATTGATATCCATCTGTAAGAAAGCAACCTCGGTAACAACGTGCACCACTTCTTGCAGTTGGGGATCCCTCTCTCTCCATTTACCGTACCGAGCGAGACAATTCCTAGCTAAGTGGTTAATTCCACCTTATCCTGGTGTTCTTCGTCTAGCTTTCCTTGGTTTGCGTTGGCCCCACGACTGCTGTAATTAATGTGGCTCTAGTTGAATCATCTTTCAAAATAGCTCGAGCAAGAAGCTGATCAATGCTCATTTCCTCCATTCGAGAAGAAGCTCATAGGAGTATTCGGACGTGGTCGGGAACCCCATGGACAAAAGCTGCTTTGAGGCCTTGATCCGTCATACCATCAAATGGTACAGAAAGCTTCTGCAAGTTCACCAGAAAAATAACTATGGTTTCACCCAGGTGCATGCGGTGTGTCACAACCGTGCATATGCAGCATAGGAGTCCAGGGCGAACGTTGTAAATAAAGCTTCTTTTATAAAGGCATAATCCCCCTTTTTTTCTTCACTGTCAAACGCATAGGGATTATGCATTCCATCTTCTTTACAGAGCACAGCAAACACACAAACTCAGCCTTCTCCATGCAATAATGGCTTAGCTGGGGTCCGAACCACTTAACTCCGGTATAAGTATCAGATCGATCTTATCCATTATCATGATGCCGAAATAGCTAGTAAGAAAGAAACGCACAAAACCAAAAAAAATCGGCGCTCTTGTATAAGCAGTGACTGATCTGAGGGGGATAACTCTATTTGACTTAGCCGCCGCTATTCCGAATTCGTTTGACACAAAGTTTATAAACTTTATAGCAATTAATAAAAAAACATGTTACGGTTTTGAAATGCGTTAAAAATAATTTAAATGCATTCAAAATAACTTTTAAACAATTAATAAAAAAAAATGTTACGGGTTTTAAATGCACTTTTAATCACTTTTATTTACATGCCACAAATTGTATACACTTTATAACAATTAATTAAAAAAAAAGCATGTTACTCAAAGAAAGAAAGAAAATACGATGATAGTTGCAGATAAATTGTAATTTTTATTTAAGACAGACTTTTTTTTTTAATTATAAATTATATACTGTATTGTTCTCTGATGCAGATTATAATTCTAGGGAATACTTGGCCAGTTCCCCTTCTCCTCCACAAAAAAACTCCATCAGATGAAGGTGGAACATATCGTCTTCTGTACATATCGTCTTCTGTAACATTATTTTGAACGCATTTAAAACCCGTAACATTTTTTTTAATTAATTGTTATAAAATGTATACAATTTGTGGCATGTAAATAAAAGTGCTTAAAAGTTATTTTTAACGCATTTAAACCCCGTAACATTATTTTGAACGCATTTAAAACCCGTAACATTTTTTTAATTAATTGTTATAAAGTGTATACAATTTGTGGCATGTAAATAAGTGATTAAATGTGCATTTAAAACCCGTAACATTTTTTTTTTTATTAATTGTTTAAAAGTTATTTTGAATGCATTTCAAAACCGTAACATGTTTTTTATTAATTGTTATAAAGTTTATAAACTTTGTGTCAAAGTTATTTCCCTTGCCAAAGTATAAGCGAATTCGGAATAGCGGCGGCTAAGTCAAATAGAGTTATCCCCCTCAGATCGGTCACTGCTTATACAAGAGCGCCAAAAAATCCAGGACAATCTTCTACCAATAAACAATCGTTTCTGCCGCTCGCCAGTTTGTTCTGTTTTAATTCTCAACTTTTTTCTTTTATCAGTTCACCTGGGCGCTATGCAAATTTTCCTTCCAAGCTGTCGTTTATGCTGGGCGAATTGGCTCTATCCATTACACCATCCTACTGGCCTTGTTGAATACGAAGAAAAGGTCACAAATTTTTGGTTAAAAGGACAAATTTCTTTTCTACGATTTAAATCAATTTTATTCAAACAGTTTCATCAACACAAAGAATGATCTGAAAAGAGTTATGAAAACATGAATACAAAATAGGTTGAGTCTGTCGAGATATATGTAATATAGAAATGGAATTGAGTCCAGGTCTTTTGTCGCCTATCGCCCAAGTCCTGGTGAGAGGCGAAAGAGGAAATATGATGTCTTGTCAACACGACGCTCAAAGTTTGACTGTTCATAAAATCACGGGAAAACGTTTGGGAAGAAGTGCTATTCCACACAAAAGTGTTTTCGCCAAACAACACATCAATTGCAAATGAGAACATGCAAGTGTGTTCTTAGTTCTTTTAAAGAGAATAATAGTAAAATTTCAATTTAAATTGATTTCATAGTGAAAATCATTATCCCTTAATTTAAACTCGGTGTCAAAATATGATAAAATTGCGCTACAGTTTATAGGTTCGATTGAAGAAAGGTTATTTTTGTTGGTTTGAGAACACATTTTCAATAACAGTGATTTAACAGTCATAAATGTTGACATTTCTTTCCTCTGGCAGAAAACAACCCTTGTGAGGCTGTTTGGTCACACGATTACCAATAAGACTCCTGGGCATATTAATTTCGACGTGACTTTTTCAGGACACCCAATGATGTAGGTCATTTAAATAAATATGTATAATTTGTTATTTATAGAAGGGCCTTGTTTTCCTTTCTCTGGCAACCCTTTTGTTAGAGATCATTATAGGAAATAGTTTGACAGTTTATGTTAAGATTAGCTCCTATAGTCATAAGCAGGTTCGAACACAAGGAAGTTTCAAACAAAAAGAGCTGACATAGTTTAATTTTTTATTGCTTACTCTAACATTCAATTCTCGATGTAGAGCGAGCTCCCTAACTGTCAGTAATGGAATCGGTGGTAAACTCTGGACATGTGGCAATGTCAGTGGAGGGCCACAAGCGATTAAAATACCCCAGTCTTTTTGACAGATTCATATTCTAACTGATCGCCATGGAGTAATTGGTTCCACCACATGGCACTTCTTCAAACACATGAGTCTATCAATGACACGCCACACCAGGGACCATCGTGAATTTACTTGGCTCTACGAACGCCACTCAATCGCTATTATTCGAGGGAAAACTTTAAGGCAGCAGGACATCTTGTTAGAATAAGTAACGAAAACGGAATTACCTCCCTTGAACCTTACGGGAGTTAAGAGTTATCGCCCTTGAAATTGTGGGCTGCTCAGAGAGAGAAAGTAAACACAGACCACGGATCAGACTGTTAATATGTCAATCGCGTCCAGCGGCAAAATAATTCATTAAGTGTTCAGTTTTAATAAATCTGTTAAACGTTTCTGTTGATAGTTCATCGATTTCTTTACAAGTTATTATTTATTATAACCTAAATTACGAGGTTATAAAACATCTGATGAAACTTCCTCATGTTCCGGATATATCCACAAAAGCTTTATTTTAAATTTGACAGTTGAAACAGATTATTTAGAATAGGGTGGCACAAAGCAAATGTTTACATTAACTTTTTAACATGTATAAAATGGAACTTTTAAAATTGAAATCTAATAACGATATTTTGCCAAATGTTGAATTATGTATATACATAAAATAATAATCTCTGAAATTGCTTCAAAACACAATTAAAAATAAATGTTAATTGCAGAGTAAATAAAATAAATAGATAATAATAGAGAAGACCAATGGTCAGTGCCAGTGAGAAATCAATGGTAAGTAGCTGTTGCGATAATGCAAAGTCATTTTCAATGGTTATTGAAAGAGGTGGAGAGTACTGGAAATCTGGAGAGACTTGTTGCCACTAAGACTCCAGGGAACACCACCAGTTATTATCAGTGAGCAATCACTGATGATGACCTGTGTGAGAACTTCTAGTGAGTACATAATAATGGGGAAAATCATAGGAGCCCAAAGGAAATGAAGGAAAAGGGAGAAAACACACATCCACGCATGAGGTGGCACCAGCCTCGGTTGACACAACACAGAATTGTTGCTAAGGGTCATGAATGATGCGAAGCCTGAGGAGAGAGAACACCAACCTGACCTCCACTGGAATCGTGTGGAGAGTACGGGAACCTTGGGGGAGGAGCTAATTGTTACTTAAATTTTAAAGAGGACCAACGATCGTTACCTACGATAAATCAATGGTAAACGGCTGTTGCAGTAGTGTAAACCGATTTGTAACGGTTATCAAAAGAGGTGAAGAGTGCTGAAAAACTGAGGAGACTCGCTGTCATTCAGACTCCAATGGGTAAAATAATAATAATTTTTTAATAAATTGTTTCCAAATTTGCAGTTTTCTTTCATTTTCTTTTTCTTTCTTTTTTTTTGCTAATCATCACCATCATCATCTCTCTGGCAAGGTCTTCATTTATCTCTCTTTTTCTCATATCCATTTTTATCTCTTCCTCTCATGTTTTTCTTGGACTTCCCCTGTGAACTGGACCTGTTACCTTAACTGTTCTACATCTACTGACCTAAGAACTGTTATCCACTCTTTCAATATGTTTATACCATCAAAGTTTCCTGTTCTGCACACATCTCCCTATGCTGTCCAGATTTAATCTTACTCTAAGGTCATCAGAACTAAACCTGCCTTTAAAACTTACATTACACATCCATTGTATCATTCTCATATCATTTCTCTCCATGCAACGCATGTCTTCAACCCTCACTGGCCAGGTTTCACTTCCATATATCATCGCACTGCGTACACATGCCTGGTAGATAGACTCTTCCCTTAGTTGACAGTGGAAATGCTCTGCTGGTTCGATCTCTTTAGGCAGAAGTTCCCTGAACTTACTCCATCCACTCCTAACTCTTGCAGTCACACTAGCACCTGCTCCACCCTGTGCTTCAATGGTATCACCAAATTAACAAAACCTCAACAATCTTAGAAGCTTCGCCATCCAAATATACTTTCTCCACATCTGAGTTCTCATCCATCTCCATTGTCTTACACTTATCTGTTATCTAGTTATTTTGTTGAAAAGGAGTAAATATAATAAATTAATATTTTTTTATGAATTTCAATATTGTAGAGGGTTTTTTGGGGGGAGGGGGTTGAATTTATTGTGCAGTTGATGTAGTAATAATAATAAACACGAGACCTGCATAAATTTAAACACAATATTTGGTTTTCTTGAACATTAAAATGGGATTAATTCTTTTTCATTTTTATATAAAAAATTAAATCTTATAATAATGATGTATCCAATATAGAATATTACCGAAGAAATTGTTGTTTTTTTTAATATGATGATTGCCGATTAAGCCATGCCAACCATTTAATAGTGCTAATGTTATAGGAAGTTTGTATAAAGAAAAAAGTAAAAATTAAAATTAAAAATGCGCAAAAATCGAACAGGACAAAAAAAAAGAAAAATAGGATGGATTATTTTTGCTTTTACACTGGTCGAAATGTGAGACGAAACTAATCGCAAACATTTGACAGCCATTACAGAGTTGAAATGTTAAAGATAACCTCCTATTTAAATGTGTTTTGCACCCGGGCAACGCCGGTTTCTTCTGCTAGTTAATGCATACATAAGAGTACGTATGATAAAATCGTTTTGATTAATATAAACATTTTCACAAATTGCATCAAAGTCTTCATCAAATGTAGGAATATCTAAAGATATCTCAAGAATCGAATTTTATTCCGAATTTCTCCACAATTATTAGGATTAACTCATTTATGAATCCATTAAAGGGAGATAATTCAAGGGGCGTAACTACGCATACAAATTACACATTGATTGTATGTCTCTGAACAGTTTCCAGGCGGTCAATGTTCTGAGCAAGTTCCAGACTGATTATGGAAATCTAGCGCTTCTTTACTTTAGGGTGGCAAAGTAAGGGAGATAACTTATCTTTAGATATTTTTTTTTCAACAGTTGATTTTAACAAATGTTTTCCATATTTCTTCTACGTTTATTTTTTATCTCAACGTATTTTAAAAACATTTTGTCAACAATTTATTTTAACAAAGAATTTTTTCAACAATTGATTTTTATTTACCAAAAATAATGAAGATTCTTTTATTTGTTTTAAAATGAAAATCCAAAAATCATTTTTATTAGCTAGTTAAAAGAAAACAACTTTCCATTGGAAGAAAAAAATACTAAAAATGCAATTTCAAACCATTTTTTATTGTCACTCGACTTAGTTAGTGGTAAAAAAAGAATTTTATTAATTGCAAGAATGACCCGGAAATGGATTATTTTACGTTAAATTTATATGTGAAACTACTGGTTATGTTCATGAAGGGAACCAATTGTACCGATTTATGACCCTAAATTAAGCATTTACCCTATTTTCTCCCATACTTTAATTTTATTTTTTGTTGTTTCATTATTTCTTTACATGAAAAAAATATTTTTTTAAATCAAGTGTTGAAATCTTTTTTTTGATCAGTTATCTCCTTTACTTTGCAATCCTAAAGTAAAAAAGGATCGCAAATCCTAAGTGCAGTCGCCTCATAGCTGTATGTAGCAGCAGCCGTCAATAACGATGTCTGTCAAATGTTTGCGATTAGTTTCATCTCACATTTCAACCCGTGTAAAAGCAAAAATAACGATGCTTGGCGCTGATTAGAGCAAACACTTAATTTCGATTGGGATTTAACCAAGGCGATCCATAATACAGGCCTGGCAAACATGCAACTGCGGTCCATTACTGGGGGCGAACATGTGAAGACTAAAATTACTACTAAATAATAATTACCAAGAAAAGTTTTAGTAAAAAATTACTTAGTATGTCCAGTAATTAGCAACTATACATATTATTAGGAAGCAGCTTACAATAATTGATTTATTTCCATCAAATCAAATGTAAAAAGTACAAAAATATAAAAGAAGTAAATTCACAAAAAATCACTTTATCCATCATGAATTAGACACATTTTTGATATTTCAAAAATCATGAGTCAATTTGTAATTTTGGTCTTTGCAGGTCCGCTCCCAGTTGTGGACCTCAGTCGCATGTTTTGTCAGGCCTGTATTATGGATCGTCTTGGATTTAACCAAACAGAAACAATCTCTTATGTGAGTAAAGCACTGGTTCCCAAAGGTTATTTAAGAGAGTGCACCGGTGCTGTTCGATCTCTTTAGAGAAGGACCAGCTGTGTAACCAACCAACATTGCTCAGTTCAACCAGCAAACTCCTCTTTTGGCACATACAAATCAAACCTATCTTTAGATTTGGGCGTCGACCCAAAGACTTCATTATCCAAGATAGTGATCTGTCAGCAGTGGACTTACTCTCAATACCATTTCGACACACAGACTTACTTCCAAATAACAATATGAACTTTGTCAGCCTTTAAACTAACTCTTTCCCTTATTCATACGTACGGACTTTCGAATAACTTTCTCTTATCGTGAACACTCAGTACCATTTTCCTCATCACTCTCATGGACTTATAATAACCTATCTTTTACTAACACCTGTTCATTACATGTTTAATGAAGATGCCCAATAAAAGTTAATATAAAATGTTAGAATGGGATGTTGTCTTATATTCTACATGTATACATTTTTAAATAAATGGCAGGAGAACTACTAACAAAGGTCTTGCAAAGTGATACCAAGACATCCACGACTTTCTTGACAATTTTAGTGATGTGCTTTGTCCAGCGCAAATCACTGCTGAAAATAATGCTGGGATAAAGTTTATGATAATTCTATTATTATCGAAAATGTGCTCGCAAACTAGCAAAAAGTAAGCTTTTTATTCAATGAAGTTGTTGAAGAGACCACACTCGGGGTCATCAATGTTGAAGATAGGACATCATCAAATGAAAGAATGACAAAGTCTATCTGTACAAAAGTAATTCATTTTATTGACAACTTGTTAAAACAATAAAAAAATTGAAGGTTTGTAAGGATTGAGAGTTCAGAGTGTCCTAAGAACGTTCTGGATGTAGAAATGACAACTAAAGATAAACTGTTGGTAGAATACGAAAGTTTAAAGATATAGAGTCTTCACATTGACTGTAAGATCAACTTCTATAATATTTTTTAATGAAAGAGTCGTCAAATAAAAGGAAAACAAAGCCTTCTATAAATAACAAAATATGTATTATTAAAGTGACCTACACCGTTGGGTGTAGGTTGCCGAAAGGTAAAACAGTGTCACAGTGAAGGAAGTAAGAAAGGGTCTGGACGAAATGTCATCTTCTTTACCAGATTTTATGTTTGATAGTTCCGATCTTTGATTTTTGATGAGGCTGAGAAGTTCATTACGAGTGAATCCTGAGTAGTCCATTCTACTTGCTGCACGCTTCTGACACCAGTGTTATATTATTAAAGTGTATGATGGCAAGCAGAAAAGAATAGACAACACAGGATGGAAATTATAACAATTCAATCATTTATTTTCCAAATAAACAGGAGGAAATTACCAAGAATTGTCGTCATTGTTGTTGGTGGTAGTGATGGAAGCAGTGGCGGCACTTGTTGTTGTTGGTAGGAGTAGACACAACGATGACTGTTTTTGTTGTTATTGGTAGGAGTAGACACAGCGATGACTGTTGTTGTTGGTAGGAGTAGACGCAGCAATGACTGTTGTTATTGTTGTTGGTAGGAGTAGACGCAGTGATGACTGTTGTTGT
Organism: Sepiola atlantica; assembly: GCA_963556195.1. NCBI lineage: Eukaryota > Metazoa > Mollusca > Cephalopoda > Sepiida > Sepiolidae > Sepiola > Sepiola atlantica. Next base: position 72,152,868 of record OY744531.1, read on the forward strand.
TGGTAGGAGTAGACGCAGCAATGATTGTTGTTGTTGTTGGTAGGAGTAGACGCAGTGATGACTGTTGTTGTTGGTAGGAGTAGACGCAGTGATGATTGTTGCTGTTGGTAGGAGTAGACACAGCGATGATTGTTGTTGTTGTTGTTGGTAGGAGTAGAAGCAGCGATGACTGTTGCTGTTGTTGTTGTCGTTAGTAGAAGCAGCAGCGCTGATGGTCGGGGCATAGTGGCCGCGATGCCCACCACAGCAGCCGCGTGTCTCGGTGGCCAGCGGTTCCTCTGCCTGCCTGTTGCTTGACCCCACTATTTATAGAAAAGTGGCGGACGTAGTAGTAGACATATGTCTGTGGAGTAAAGATGGCCCATGATTTAGAAAATTGTGTCTCTTTTGGGACGTTTTTTTTTACCACAGTGGGCATGGCACATAAGCAATCCGCGTGTAATTGCTATGGTAACAAGTATGATCATGTGCTCCGACTTTACAGAACGATTCCACTTTTAAGCGGTCGGGAATCACGTACACAAGGCTTACTTGGGTAACGGTCGTCACGTTAACACGTGCCGACAGTATGACGGCGTCTTCAAACAAAAACGCTATCTAAAAACATAACAGCTCCCCCAGATCTCATTTAAATTTGAATTGTCCGGCACGGTTAGAGTCGCGCGTGTGAAGGGAATCATTTCATGATGAAGTCTTTAAAACGTGCAGGAAGTTAGCCTCGTGTCAATCGCCCGGGGATCAGGTTTGGTCTGTATCCTGATGGCTTTGTGGGATTTCTATGCGTCTGGAGTCTTGTAATGTCTGCACGGTTGTTGATGAATGAGCGCATGTGGGGTTGTGCGCAATTGTTTGATGAATGAGCGCATTGGTGACTGCTACACATGTGGGTCTGCACGGTTGTTTGATGAGTGAGCGCATGTGGGTCTGCGCAGTTGTTTGCTGAATGAGCGCATTGGTGACTGCTGCACATGTGGGTCTGCGCGGTTGTTTGATGAATGAGCGCATTGGTGACTGCTGCACATGTGGGTCTGCGCGGTTGTTTGATGAATGAGCGCATTGGTGACTGCTACACATGTGGGTCTGCGCGGTTGTTTGATGAATGAGCGCATTGGTGACTGCTGCACATGTGGGTCTGCGCGGTTGTTTGATGAATGAGCGCATTGGTGACTGCTGCACATGTGGGTCTGCGCGGTTGTTTGATGAATGAGCGCATTGGTGACTGCTGCACATGTGGGTCTGCGCGGTTGTTTGATGAATGAGCGCATTGGTGACTGCTACACATGTGGGTCTGCGCGGTTGTTTGATGAATGAGCGCATTGGTGACTGCTGCACATGTGGGTCTGCGCGGTTGTTTGATGAATGAGCGCATTGGTGACTGCTGCACATGTGGGTCTGCGCAATTGTTTGATGAATGAGCGCATTGGTGACTGCTGCACATGTGGGTCTGCGTGGTTGTTTGATGAATAAGCGCATTGGTGACTGCTACACATGTGGGTCTGCGCTGTTGTTTGATGAATGAGCGCATTGGTGACTGCTGCACATGTGGGTCTGCGCGGTTGTTTGATGAATGAGTGCATTGGTGACTGCTGCACATGTGGGTCTGCGCGGTTGTTTGATGAATGAGCGCATTGGTGACTGCTGCACATGTGGGTCTGCTTGGTTGTTTGATGAATGAGTGCATTGGTGACTGCTGCACACGTGGGTCTGCGCGGTTGTTTGATGAATGAGCGCATTGGTGACTGCTACACATGTGGGTCTGCGCGGTTGTTTGATGAATGAGCGCATTGGTGACTGCTACACATGTGGGTCTGCGCGGCTGTTTGATGAATGAGCGCATTTGGGATTGTGCTGATGTTGGTGCGCGTCGTTCACATTGATGGATCCTCCTGTTGATCAACGAACGTCCAGTTGTTGCGCATTTAGTTGTGCTTGTGCAGGTGTACTCGTTTTTGAACGAGTGCAATTTCTTCCATAGTGTTGTCAGTGATGTCCAGGATGTTTGGTGCTTGATGAATGTCTGGAAAGATTTGGTTGTCGCGTCTTGTGTTGAAGAGGGTTGGTAGGCCTTGAAAGGTGATGTTGATGCTTGCTGAGCCTGACTTTTTACAACCAGTATTAAGTCATGGGGCTTGGTGATGTTGTTCGTGTTTGGGTGAGTTTGTTGAGATGTTCAAAATCGTGGTTGATCAGGTCTGGACGAAATGTCATCTTCTTTAGCAGATTTTATGTTTGATAGTTCCGATCTTTGATTTTTGATGAGGCTGAGAAGTTCATTACGAGTGAATCCTAAGTAGTCCATTCTACCTGCCGCACGCTTCTGACACCAGTGTTATATTATTAAAGCGTATGGTGGCAAGCAGAAAGGAATAGACAACACAGGATGGAAATTATAACAATTCAATCATTTATTTTCCAAATAAACGGAAGGAAATTACCAAGAATTGTCGTCGTTGTTGTTGGTGGTAGTGATGGAAGCAGCGGCGGCACTTGTTGTTGTTGTTGGTAGGAGTAGACACAACGATGATTGCTGTTGTTGGTAAGAGTAGACGCAGTGATGACTGTTGTTGTTGTTGGTAGGAGTAGACGCAGTGATGACTGTTGTTGTTGTTGTTGGTAGGAGTAGACGCAGTGATGACTGTTGTTGTTGGTAGGAGTAGACGCAGCGATGATTGTTGTTGTTCTTGTTGATATGAGTAGACGCAGTGATGACTGTTGTTGTTGTTGGTAGGAGTAGACGCAGCGATGACTGTTGTTATTGTTGTTGATAGGAGTAGACGCAGTGATGACTGTTGTTATTGTTGTTGGTAGGAGTAGACGCAGTGATGACTGTTGTTGTTGGTAGGAGTAGACGCAGCGATGATTGTTGTTGTTGTTGTTGTTGTTGTTGGTAGGAGTAGACGCAGTGATGACTGTTGTTGTTGGTAGGAGTAGACGCAGCGATGATTGTTGCTGTTGGTAGTAGACACAGCGATGATTGTTGTTGTTGTTGTTGGTAGGAGTAGAAGCAGCGATGACTGTTGCTGTTGTTGTTAGTAGAAGCAGCAGCGCTGATGGTCGGGGCGGAGCGGCCGCGATGCCCACTGCATCAGCCGCAGGTCTCGGTAGCCAACGGTTCCTCTGCCTGCCTGTTGCTTGACCCCACTATTTATAGAAAAGTGGCAGACGTAGTAGTAGACATATGTCTGCGCAGTAAAGATGGCCCCATGATTCAGAAAATTGTGTTTCTTTTGGGACGTTCTTTTTTGCCACAGTGGGCATGGCACATAAGCAATCCACGTGTAATTGCTATGGTAACAAGTATGATCATGTGCTCCGACTTTTGTGCCATCACAGCGATTACAGAACGAGTCCCAATGCAGCCGATTCCACTTTTAAGCGGTCGGGAATCACGTACACAAGGCTTACTTAGGTAGCGGTCGTCACGGTAACACGTGCCGACAGTATGACGGCGTCTTCAAACCAAAACGAGATCTAAAAACATAACAAGCAGTATATCTCCCAGTGGAAGATAGCCTTGCTAGGGGGTCAAGTTGACCAGGATAAAATAGTAGACGTTTTTCTTTGTTCAGTCAAAATTAATATGCTCTTGAGTCTGATTGGTCCTCGTGTAATCGAACCACCTCACAGAGGTTGCTCTCCACAAGAAGAAAGAAATGGCAATGTTTATGACTGCTGCAAAGAGTCCAAGAACATTCTAGGTATAAGAAGGTGTTTTGTATACAAGGAGAAATTGAGTATTGATTTACTCCTCTCCAGAAGTTAGGCACAAGACCAGCTTTTATCTTACTGCCACAAGTAAGATGTGACCCAAGGTCGGGTCGAAAAAGTGGGGTTTAAAAATTGCCTGGGCAGCCCAGTCGGCATTCTGTAGGGGCGCCTCAGGCAGTAAGCAATAAACTTACTCCTCCCCAAAGAGGGGAGGCGAAGCCTGGGAGGGTGGACCTAGAACTGCACAGGACAGACCCATAGACCTGCGTAAATCAAGCCTCGAAGGCCAAGATGAGTAGCCATGTTTATTTCGACTGTCGTGTATGTAAAATGAGTAGGCATTGTAGTCTGCTTTCGATTTAAATAATTGAAATTAAGGAAAGTTTTTTTTTTTTAATAATAGGCAACAAATAAATGTTACAAAAGGCAAGATAGATTTCTCTTCTACTTATCTGTATAAGTTTATTTGTTTATTTTATTTTGTTTGTTTTTATAAATGATCTTTTTATTTATTTGTTTATTTACTAAAAATGAAGAATCTGTCATTTCTTTTTTTTACCGTTTTAAGGTGTTTAAATTCAAGGATCACTTGAAAAAAAATTTTGCCACTTCTGTAGTATATATGAAGCAGCTGCCGATTAAGAAATCGAAATTGAAGGGTTCCGTTTTTTTTCTCCAAGTACCATTCATTCAGAATTCACCGGAAGTTGAATTTAGTATTTAGAAAATGGAGTTAAATGAGATTAATCTTCGAGACATTGGTAATTTAATGAACCAGCCGCAAAAAACAATAGATTTTTTACAGGCACACCGCCTGATTTCTTAGGGTTAGGGTTAGGGTTTAGGGTTAGGGTTTAGGGCTAGGGTTAGGGTTTAGGGTTAGGGTTTAGGGTTGAGGTTTAGGGTTAGGGTTTAGGGTTTAGGTTTTTTATTTAAAATTTTTTTACTTCATATAATAAAAAAAAGAAATTGTTAATTGTTACCCAAAAACAAATCAGTCTTGCATTTTTTTTTTTTATGTTGTAAAAAAATCACTTCCGGTTGAATTACCTCCCTTTATTTTCAGTAGAAGGACAGAAAATCTGCTGCTTCATATATACTACAGAAGTGCCAAATTTTTTTCGTAGCCTTTTCTTTAAAGTAAAATAATTGTCTTTAAAAAATTATATTTTTTAATTATCGATGTTTACAAATTCTTTTTTCATTATTTATTTTGATTTAGTATAGTTAAGCATTTTGTAAACAAAACGGATGTAATAATAATTCGTTTTGTAAAATATGTTTTCATGATAACAAAACAATAATATAAAATACCGTCTGACGATAAGTAGTTGAAAGTGTAATACACTTAATAAAAAAAAACGAAAAGTAAAAAATACTTAGTAATGTGGGGAAACCCCACCAACGTTAATTCTATTTTGAAAAGTAACAAAATAAAAATAAACCGAAAAGAAAAATACTGTAGGGGGGGGGGGCAATAAAATGACAATTAGGTGCTAATTTTTAATAGTGAAGACGATTCTCTATTTTTAAATGATTGCGATTGATTGGTTCATTTGAGTCACGTGGATAGTGGCGGATACAAAAAGTGCTGCTCAAGTTATATGCGAAAGTGATTCCCTATTCTAAAATATTGCTGTTTTTTTTGGGGGGGGGTCGTTGTGGTTGTTTGTTTTTATCGATACTTTTTCATACCGTTTACATGTAATCGCCTACAAATAGTAGAATCTTATTTTTATTTTTAGCACAGCGTCTCAGACTCCACTAATGCCTTCAGTTTTTTTATTGATTGTGTTTTTTAATACCGTAAGCGACTCAACGGTGTAGCAGTAAATTATGTTCCCGTTAAGTAAACGTCATAATGAGAAACTCTTCTCTGTTAGGAGATTCAATTCTTCTTTCAATCTTCTCTTATTAGTATGGAGGGAACTCCTGGTTTAGAATTATTATTTTCTTGTGCGAAGACACAATTTAAATCTAAACAAGACGTTGCAGTTTGCCTTATCCACTGGAATTTTATTAATAATGGCTTCACCTGCATTGGGATTGGAGAAGAGGTTTGTCATGTTTGATTATTGCTCAGTAAAAGTGTCCAGTCATTGTTCGACTAACAACGACGAGACTTCGTATTAAAAGTTGATATTTATTACGTAAACAAACGGAATCCTGTACAAAGTAAACAATGCAAAAAAAGGAATGAGATCGCATCGAACGCACTTGTACTACGTGTTCGAATTTATTTTGTTAAATATTAAATTAAAAAATGTTTAAATTGTGTGTCCATTTTAAACAATCGCGCGTCTGCTTTTATTTTACTTTCACTCTACAAATTTAATTGGCCCCGTTACACCCCCGTCGCGCACATCTTTTGTGAATTCTGACGGTAAAAAATCGCTTTGAAATACTTTAACACAAAAAAATGATCCGGGTAGATAGAAAAGTAAATTTTATTGCCTTTGGTAACATTTGTTGACTTTTTTTTTACAATTTATTGTGTAGGCAATGTTTTTAATTATTTTCGGTGCTTATTTATTTTCGGTGCTTATTTATTTTCGCTCCGACATGTGAGGCCTCTCTTTAGAAAATAGCTAAATAAATGTATAAAGTTTGTTATGTACTTACGTGATAGCTGAAAAGAAGACTCTACACCAAAAATTACGCAAATTCATCCAGTATTTATAAAATTTAAAATGAAAACGATTAAACACGATTTTATCTATCGGTCGTCATTTTTTTTAACCATTTCGGTTTCTAAGTAGGCAAGGGAGATAACTCTTTTTTTCTTTTTTTTTTTTACCAATTTCGGAAAAATAACTTACGATATAAGATAATAAATTTGAGTCATTTCCCTTGTCCAATCAGAAATCGAAATGGTTACAAAATGGCGACCGATAGTTAAAATCGTGTTTTTGTTTTGTTTTTATTTAATAAATACTGGATGAATTTGTGTACTGTCTTTTTAAGCTACTACGTCAGTACATAAAGTTTATTTAGTTATTTTGTTTTAAGAGAGACCTAACGTGTCGAACCGAAAGTAAAGAAGCACCTTATTTTCTTTTCTTTTTTTTTTCAGTTTTTTTCTTTTGTAATTATTTTTTGCAGGGGAAGAAGACTACAAAAGGAGAAGAGTCCGATAAATTGTTTATTATTATTATTATTATTTCGGTCTTGGGGGAGGGGGGTCATAAACATTAACATTTCTTTTCTCTCGCGAAAAGCAGGCCCTATGAAGTGGTTGGGTCACCCGAAAACCAATCAGCCTCCAGGGCGTACTAATTTCGGCGGGGCTATTAAAGAACTACTTCCAGACCCTTTTTGATTTACACAACAGTCACAGAGAGTGCACTTGCCCCTGAGCAAATCTATTCTCCTCTGGAAGATATACTGCTTGAAGACTGTTGGCAGTCTAACTTTCTTACTTCCTTCACTGTGACACCGTTTTAACTGTCGGTAAATAACATTTATTTGAGTGGCCTATACTGTTGGGTGTACCCAACAGTATAGGCCACTCAAATAAATGTTATTTATAGAATGGTTTAGTTTTCCTTTCATTTGACGACATTTAATTACAAAACACTAGGAGTTTGGTCTTACAATCCATGCAAAAACCAAGTTCCAGGCCGATTTAGGAAATATTAGAAAATGGGTGATGTTCTGGTTGCCCCCTCGACATAAATTCACTAGACCAACTCGGCAATCAGCTAAATCCCATCCATTCACTGTGGAGGTCCCAGGATGCCGGAGAGCCTTCTATTCCAATAGCTTCTTTCCTCGTGCTGCTGGCCTCTGGAACTCTCTCCCTGCTCTTTGTTTCCCCGGCAGTATTGACATGCAGATGCTTAAAACTAATGTAAACAGACATCTCGCTACACTGCTTCCAACTTGGAGTGACACCAAAATTTTCAGTAACCCTTTACGACTAAAGTGGCGGCCTGCCTTGTTTGGGGTGAAATATGTTAAAAAAACAATTTTTTTTTTTAAGGTTTAAAATTAGGACGTCATGGAAAAAAATAAGTTAGACTGCATAATACTGGCCCCCTGGCTGTGCGCATGCGCCAAGAAACGGAAGCGCAAAAGATTAAGTCTATCGATAAAAAAAAATTTAAAACACACACACACACACACCTAAATTAAAACTGGATACAAATTGTGGATTTTATTTACTAATGCAGTAAAAACATCTTTGTGTTCTTTTCTAAGCAAATATTCACAAATATATTCTCATTGATGAGGAATTCTATTAGCGCTTCCGTTTGTTGGCGCATGCGCACAGCCAGGAAGGCAGTGTTATGCAGTCTTACCAAATATATATATAAGCTATGAAAATATATTTATGGCAATTAAGCTACACAGAGGTCTCCGCGTTTCATCCCCGGGTGGAATCCTCAGGCGACTAATCTTTAGCCTGAAGATTCCCCCGGGGATGAAACGCGGGAGCCTCTGTGTAGCTCAATTGCCATAAATATATTTTCATAGCTTACTACCTAGCTCTACTTACGTATCGAGCACTGTTGAAGTAAATACTGAAAATTGAGGGTATCTTTTAGAATGACCAGTACAGTCGCGGACGGGGTCCAAAAAACGAACGAGAACGGGGTTATAAAAATAAATATGCAACAAGTGAGTTTAACCTACGTCGAGAAGAGATATTTGTCTACTTACCTATGATATTTGTTTGTATTTTTACGTACTATAAATTGGTTTTTATTAGATGTAAAAAAAAATTTCTTGTTCATTTTCTACTCGTATTCTTTCTAGACAAAATGGCGTCTTCTGCTCACTTCCTTACGAGCAAACGCCTTTTTTTTTTTCTTTTTTTGCAATGTTCGTGTGACAAAACTATTGATTTCTAATAAATAGCAGTTGGAACGGTTTAAAAATACAAACAAATATCACAGGTCAGTTTTAAATTAACTTTTATCGACGACAGTTACTTTTATTTGCTGTATATTTGTTTTTTTGAGCATTTTCAGCGTACTGATCATTCTAAAAGATACCCAAAATGGATACATAAAAAATTATATCTCCTTATAAAACTTTATGTGGATACATGAAATACTTATATATATATATATATATATATATATATATATATTATATTATATAATCTTTATGATGTGCGTACCCGTGACGGAACGCATATATCGTATACCAAAAATCACGTAAATTGACCAAGTAGTTTTTTTTTTAACAAAAGAAAATAAAATGTTATCGATAAAATTCCAGGCTCTATTTATCTAGTTCGCAAAAGTTGGACTTACCTCCCTTGATTATGTCCAATATGGCGATGATACATCAACGATACTCATTTAGCGATAAATTTTGATTTTCTTTTATAAAATAAAAAATATTTGATTAATTTACCTGATTTTTGGTATACGATATATGCATTCCGTCTTTTTTTTCCATGACGTCCCAATTCTAAAATTTCACCGATGTTCTTTATTCGAAAACGGGTACTGGTACGAATTTTTTTTTCGTTAAATAATTTCTTGGCAAAAAAACTCGCAAAAATTAAGTTCTTTTTCTGTTCGCGGAACTTCGTTAATGTTCGCCAGTTTCGGAAGTCTTCGGTGAAACTCAGAATTGATGATGTAAGTACTGAATTTTTTTGGATACCTAATCAGAATTTGTACCGTAAGATTAATTTATGCTGTTAAAACAAATTGAAACGAAAATGTCAATCTTCCGTTTTATGATACGTAAGATCAAACAAAGCCATAAAAAAGTATTTTCACTTTCTACGACGTAATTGTTCCTACCCGTGTTGAACTTATCCCTACATTTAGATCCTCTAAGAGATTTTCCCACTGAATAATAATAGTGTTTGGCGATTGCGCAAGAAAAATCGGGGTGGAAAAAAAAACAAAACAACAAATAACTGTTAGCAAACTTTAGGAAACTATTTGTAAATTTTGTTATTTCAAAATGTGTGTCGTTACTTTCACTTAACCGATTTCGACAAAGAAAATGGCTGTCGAATTTATTTTTTAGATGATCGATTATTTCAAGCGTAAAATATATTTAAAATGTTTTGGGGTTTTTCTATAGCCTTACGGTATCACTAACCCTAAGTCCGAGGGGAGGGGTCCAGTCGGGTTAGGATCCTTTTTTATCTTTCAAGCTTGAAAATGTTCGGTGCTTATCCAGATTAAGGGATACATTCGAAAAAAAAAACTGGGAAATATCTGAGGTACGTATCTGTCACGGGCTGAATATATCTTATACCAAAAATCAAGTAAATTAATCAAGTAGTTTTTATTTTATAAAAGAAAATTAAATGTTAATGATTAACGAATAACGTGCAGATAACCAAAATTCATAAGTCTTAATGGCGACCGTATTTCCACGTTAGTCGTTAATCGGTAAAATTTAATTTTCTTTTATAAAATAAAAACTACGTGATTAATTTACATGATTTTTGGTATAGGATATATTCAGCCCGTGACAGATACGTACATCAAACAGATATTCCTCAGTTTGTTTGTTTTTGTTTTGTTTTGTTTTGTTTTTTCGAATGTCTCCCTTAATCTGGATAAGCACCAAATGTTCTATCGTTTAGTAACAGTTATTTGTAGTATATTTCTTTGTTTTTATTCATACCTTTTTTTGTTAACTATAATGCACAATCACCGTTTGTTTGTGTTTCAACATTTATTTTTACGGCATGTCAACCATCGTTGGGTCATTGTATGCCGAACGAAACCGTACATACGCTTTGTTGATCAACTTATTTTTGTAAACAAATAGTCTGTAAACGATAGTTTCTATTTAACCCATAAACGGAACCCTTAAAAGTATTACTTCGGGTAAGAATGGACCTGGGAGTAGTGGTAGCTAAAGGGCGATTCTCAAATTGGGACCTTACGGCCTCACCACCAGATGCGGTTTAAGGTCATACCCTGGACGGTTATGGGAGGAGGAGGGGGCATCTTGAGTCGTTTATAAGGTTGGGGAATAGGGTAGCCAGAGAAAAAGGGTAGAAAGAGCTGTAAAAGATGGATTTCGGGGTGGTGGGGTACATGCGAACACCGAGTGTGTCCGAGATAATTTAGTATCGTGCATGGGACACATTTTTGACAGGGACTACCAGTCCGGGTACAGTGGGCATGGGAGTAGCACAATTAAGGGTTAACTCCACACTTCCCAAAGCTCTAAAATTGAGGCGCCTCACTTTAGGGCCATACTCGGGGCCCCAGAATAGGAACACTTTTTTTCTTTTTTTTTTAAATAGAGCGTTGTAATTTTTTAAAGTTCACTGGGTACAAGTCCAGTTGGTGATTTTTTTTTTTTTTTTTTTTTTTTTTTTTTTTTGATGTTCTTAAATTGAAATTCTTTGACCAAAATCTTTGTTCGCTTCTGATAATATGCATCACTTGAATATGAAATAAGGGTATGAGATTATACTAGCAGTGAGATTATATTGTCAAATATATTTGATGCTTGTGCAGAATATCCATTTAAGAATTTCAGTATTTACGGAGTCGTGATGTATGTAGGTACGTGAACAAAAAAAATGTTGAAGTTTTTTTTTTGGGGGGGGGGGGTGCAAACAATGTATTGTTGATTGCTCGGAAGAGTGCAATAATTGTTTTGTATTTTGTTGTTTTCTTTTTCCAGCTTTCTTCCTTATATTTGTGGAGGAAGGAAGACAATAAATTGTTGTTTTTTTTTTCTTTTTTTGTAATTATTCTTTCGGTCTTTTTTTTTGGGGGGGGGTATGTTGCCACCCACGTGGACTTCGGGTTAGTGATAGGGTTCCAGCGCTTTGGGGAAAGGGGCTGCAAATGGAGAGTGGAGGCGGATAAATTGGAATTAAGCATATTTACGAAATATTAGAAGAAAGCAAAAAAAAGTAGTAAGAAACGATTTTGTCGAAATAGAACTAGGTGGGTGTTCTTTATCCGAAAACATACAAATTGGAAATCTGTTAAGACTAACTTTGTTAATTTTTTTTTATTTTGCGACACATTTTAAAAACGACTGCATCTCACATCCTAAAATAAGGGAGACAACTCTCAACCGACATATAAACTTTGCGCTTGGTCAAAGAAAAAATTAATTTATTAAAAATGAACAATGAACATAATGTGACACAGCCAGTAATCCCTTTAGGGGAGCTGCAATTCTCCACACTTTGACCCTTGTACCTAACTTGGACTGCCACAGATGAGCATAATCGAAATTTCTCTGCACTTCAAACTCATCTGCTGTGCTAATCTCAATGGTTTTCTTTTGCATGTTTGAAACTGAAATTGAACCCACATCTAAAGAATTGATTTTTTTTTCTGGAATATTATCTCATACAGACCCTACAGCAAACCGAACTGATAGCAAGTAAGATTGTAATTATGAAAAAAAAAAAGTAAATAAAAATAATTATATTAAATAAAATATACGAAATTGAAAACTCATTTCACTTTCATTTTTATATGTTTTAATTTGGTTTCAGTCCACATTTATCCGTTACACCACGGCATTGGAATCGCCTCCTATAAATTATCTTTGTGTACACTACACACAATGCATTAATCTATTAAAGTTATGCTTTTTTTTTCTTCTATATTTGAGACAAAATGTTCTATCTTCTTTGGAAGCAAAAACATTTAAACAAGTGGCATTATTAAAACACTTTCTTGAGTCAACGGCCCAACTGTGAACATTTGTAAATATTCTTATTTTGTACATGAACTTGTTATTGTGTAGAAAAGTAATGTTTTAAGTTTTGTTAAACGTACAGAAGTAGGTTGTTTTTTTTTAACATTTTCAATTTTCTATCATGCAAATGGAACGATTGGAGCACCATTTTTACTCAGAAACTGCCAAGAATGATAACTCGATTCAACTAAATCTCTTGATTTACTCGAATAGAGATATCGTCATATCCTAAAGTTAAAATTTGACAATTCACCTTTGAACAATATTTTGTAGCAGATAATTGAACTGTATTCTTTTCAGTAGGCCCCCTTTCACCGCCACCCCCCACGCACGCACACACACATACACCCAAACAAAATCTTTTTTTTAAAACTAGTAGGACCTGTATCCTGGCATTGACCAGGAAAATTAAGGAAGCCAGTAACTTCTCCCACCCTCGAACCCAATATTACGCTAAATTGAGTGTTAATGTAATGCCTGCTCAGTGTATAAATAATTAAATAAAATCATCTTTGAAACAAATGGAACCGTTATATTTTGTGGGAGCAAAAATACATAAGAAAAATTATTTTAAATAAAGAATGGAGGCCAATACTTTGCCGACTGATGTTTGCGTCTTTGGTCACTTTGAACGGCTTTCGCCTGTTGCTCTCCACTCATCGGACTGCCGATTTGGCATAAAAATTAAGTGGTGGATCCGTTAACACATATTGACACGAAAATGATGGGGCAGATCCGTTAACACATTGACACAAAAATGAAGTGGTGGATCCGTTAACACATATTGACACGAAAATGAAGGGGCGGATCCATTAACACATATTGACACGAAAATGAAGTGGTGGATCCGTTAACACATATTGACACGAAAACGAAGTGGTGGATCCGTTAACACATATTGACACGAAAACGAAGTGGTGGATCTGTTAACACATATTGACACGAAAACTAAGTGGATCTGTTAACACATATTGACACGAAAACGAAGTGGTGGATCTGTTAACACATATTGACACGAAAACGAAGTGGTGGATCCGTTAACACATATTGACACGAAAACGATGTGGCGGATCCGTTAACGCATATTGACAGGAAAACGATGGGGCGGATCCGTTAACGCATATTGACAGGAAAACGATGGGGCGGATCCGTTAACGCATATTGACACGAAAACGAAGTGGCGGATCCGTTAACACATATTGACACGAAAACGAAGGGGCGGATCCGTTAACACATATTGACACGATAACGAAGGGGCGGATCCGTTAACACATATTGACACGAAGGGGCGGATCCGTTAACACATATTGACACGAAAACGAAGGGGCAGATCCGTTAACACATATTGGCACGAAAACGAAGGGGCGGATCCGTTAACACATATTGACACGAAAACGAAGGGGCGGATCCGTTAACACATATTGACACGAAAACGAAGGGGCGGATCCGTTAACACATATTGACACGAAAACTAAGTGGATCTGTTAACACATATTGACACGAAAACGAAGTGGTGGATCTGTTAACACATATTGACACGAAAACGAAGTGGTGGATCCGTTAACACATATTGACACGAAAACGATGTGGCGGATCCGTTAACGCATATTGACAGGAAAACGATGGGGCGGATCCGTTAACGCATATTGACAGGAAAACGATGGGGCGGATCCGTTAACGCATATTGACACGAAAACGAAGGGGCGGATCCGTTAACACATATTGACACGAAAACGAAGGGGCGGATCCGTTAACACATATTGACACGATAACGAAGGGGCGGATCTGTTAACACATATTGACACGATAACGAAGGGGCGGATCTGTTAACACATATTGACACGATAACGAAGGGGCGGATCTGTTAACACATATTGACACGATAACGAAGGGGCGGATCCGTTAACACATATTGACACGAAGGGGCGGATCCGTTAACACATATTGACACGAAAACGAAGGGGCGGATCCGTTAACACATATTGACACGAAAACGAAGGGGCGGATCCGTTAACACATATTGACACGAAAACGAAGGGGCGGATCCGTTAACACATATTGACACGAAAACGAAGGGGCGGATCCGTTAACACATATTGACACGAAAACGAAGGGGCGGATCCGTTAACACATATTGACACGAAAACGAAGGGGTGGATCCGTTAACACATATTGACACGAAAACGAAGTGGCGGATCTGTTAACACATATTGACACGAAAACGAAGGGGCGGATCCGTTAACACATATTGACACGAAAACGAAGAGGCGGATCCGTTAACACATATTGACATGAAAACGATGTGGCGGATCCGTTAACACATATTGACACGAAAACGAAGAGGTGGATCCGTTAACACATATTGACACGAAAACGAAGGGGCGGATCCGTTAACACATATTGACACAAAAACGAAGAGGCGGATCCGTTAACACATATTGACACGAAAACGAAGGGGCGGATCCGTTAACACATATTGACACGAAAACGAAGAGGTGGATCCGTTAACACATATTGACACGAAAACGAAGGGGCGGATCCGTTAACACATATTGACACAAAAACGAAGAGGCGGATCCGTTAACACATATTGACACGAAAACGAAGGGGCGGATCCGTTAACACATATTGACACGAAAATTCTTTGTTGTTGCATTAACACTGTTACAAACAACACTGTAGCGTCGATGCATTGTTTTTGATCGACTGAGCAAACGCGGTACCCATATTTTACATGACTTTCTCATGTAAACTTGTGAATACACTGCCTTCTGATATCCTGAATTCCTCTGCTAGCTCCCGCAACTCTAATTTACGATTGGCCAAAACGAGTTTGTGGAACTGTTTTTGTTTTCCGGGACAACTTCTGAATTTGGGCAACCTGAGCAATCAGCCTTTGTTTGTACATATCATCTTTTAACTGTTGTTTATGACGGAACAAAGTCCAAGTAACACTTATCAAGCCATTGCTGCGCTTGAACGGTATTTTTCCTATCATAAAACAATGTAAAATTCAGATTTTTCCATTGTTTTTAAAAATCGCAACAATAGCTTCACAGCTACTGTTGCAATTTTTAAAAACAATGGAAAAATCTGAATTTTGAAATAATTGGGGTAAAATTTTGACACGTGCCATTTGAAGTTTATAACGATCATGTTTGGGTTTTTTTTATTAGTTGCGCCATTTATATGTAAGGTTCGAGACTTATTGAGTGATGTTACTTGAATTTTGCCATTAAAATTTAATTCATTCGCTAGAAAATAATTTTTGAAGAAATTCACTAGTTTTTAAACTAGTGAATTTCTTCAAAAATTATTTTCTAACTTCGAAGAAATCACTTTAGTAAATGCAAGTCAGCCATTTTAATCTATTAATAGATTAAAGAAAGGATGGACATGTTTACTATCGAGATTCGAGGGTAGTTATTTATCTACCTCCCACAGCGGTAAGATGTGACACAAGGTCGGAAAGTGGGATTTTGAAAAGCCAGCGCCCGAGAATTTGAGCACTCTGGCCTACAAAAAATGCCTGGGCAGCCCCCGTCGGCATTCCCCGGTAGGGGCGCCTCAGGCAATAAGCAATAAACTTACTCCTCCCCAAAGAGGGGAGGCAAAGCCTTGGAGGGTGGACCTCCTAGAACTGCACAGGACAACCCCATAGACCGGCGTAAATCAAGCCCTGAAGGCCAAGACAATACCGGTCTATGAGGTGAAGTACCCATCGGAACAGATACTACACTTTCATCCCAAGATTCGAGGGTAATCTTCAATCCAAATAAAAAATAATTTCTCTAGAATTTGTCTGAATTGTAAAAGGGGAAATAACTCTGACTATTAATGCGGAATTACTCCCCTTGAATTTTAGATGTAATACTTGGATGTATAAAATTAAATATTGAATTTTTTTAAGTAAAGTTGTGGCTTTCTTCTGTTCGTTTGTTCTGTAATAGTTCTGATGTTTTTAATTTAGTATTTCAAATGATAAAATGTCGTTCTCAGCCAAACGTATCTAAATATAGAACTAGACATACATTTACATGCTTTTTTTTTAACTTTAAGTTCTACTTTTTTATCTTAACTTATTTTTAGATTTTAAGTACGCTTACGGCATTCTTGTCGACATCCATCTATATTATTTGTTCTTTGGCAAAAAATCTGGAGAGTTCGCATGCTCCACACTTGCTAGAATTATTTAGTAAACTGAGGAAACCAAGAATCGCAATCCACGAACAGTAAATTGACCAAAAAGACTCTTTTCACCCGAAATGCTCATGATATAGAAAATATCTGTGTTATATTGAAATAAAAAGAACCATCCAATAAGAAAAGTAAAAAAAATAGTTAATTAATAATTCTTTTTACAAATTAATATGCAAATTAATCAACCTTCCGACATTGATCGTATCCACATGATCAGTATATTAGAAAGCTGTTCTTCTGTTTTAAATATCAATATGGCGTTTTAATCTCACTGTTAGTGACAAATTGTCCAACTTTATCAATCTACAGAAGATCTTTCTCTCATTTATTTACATATATATATATATCGTCTGTTTAATACAAATTATTGAAAAATTTAAAGATAATGGATATAATAGTTTTAATGAAGTTGACACTAATATACTTAAAATGTGTCAAAATGAGGAAGATGAAATAATTGAGACAATGCGAGTAATTTATATATATGGTCTAAATATTAAAGAAAAAAAAATAACTTGCAAGACGAATTAGAAAATGTGGGGCGATTATATCCAGCTTTGCCTCGCTACGGTACAAGAGATAGAACACATGTAAATAGAAACAATAGAGAATCTGCCGTTTCCTGCGAGGAATTCTTTAAAAAAACTAAAGATATTATCATGACTAATATTTATGAGTTTTTCAATTACATTAGAAAACTTCTTAAAAATAAACCAATCTCAGACTCTATGCCATCAGGGAGATCGTTTATATAGATCAGGAACAACAAGGGTCCAAGGATAGATCCCTGGGGTACACCAGCATTTATGTCATGTTGCTTAGATGAACGGCCATCGAGGACAACCTGGATTTTTCTTTTGTCTAGGAAGGATCTAATTATATTAAGTAATTGCCCAGTAATACCGTATGATCGTATTTTCAGGAGGAGCCCTTTATGCCATACCTTGTCAAAGGCCTTGGACATATCAAGCGCTACTGCCCTAGCTTCACCTGCCTTGTCGAGTGTATGATACATGCGTTCAGAGATGACTGTTAGGATGTCTGCAGTAGATCGTGCTTGTCTAAATCCATACTGGCGGTCAGAAAGAAGTTTAGCATTAACTAAGTGTTGTACTATCGCTAGATTGATTAAGGATTCAAAGATTTTAGCAAAGATCGGCAGCAGACTGATTGGGCGATAGTTCTGGGGATCGGTTCTATTTCCAGAATTCTTGTAGACTGGTACCACAGAGGCAATTTTCCAGCTATGGGGGAAGCAAGATTCAGCTAGACACTTATTGTAGAGTTTGGAGAGGACAGGGGCCAGTTCAGCAGAGCATTTCTTTATTACTATTGTAGGTATAAGATAAGGCCCACAAGCTTTGGAGGTGTCAAGGTTTTTTATGATGTCTCTAACCTGGGATGGGGTGATGACCAGGTTATCAAGTGTGGCTTCGGTCAGCAAAGGGAATTTGGGGAGGGGGTGATTATCTGAGTCCAAAGTAGAGTTAGAAGCGAAGCACTGGGCAAGTAGTTCAGCCTTATCAGTGGCCGTGCAAGCGACATCATTGTGGTTTGATAGTGGGGGAAGCGTTGATTGACCATTATTCACTACACTATTGTAGATTTTCCAGAAATCACGAGTACCTAATTTCTGTGACTGGATGCGTTTTTTTGTTAACTCATTAAACCTTCTCTTCGCTTCACCTATCACGGCCTTGCAATTATTTCTTGACTCTATAAATTTATTTCTATTAGTAGCTGACTTATGTCGGCCGAATTTACGGAATGCTTGTTGCCTCTCAGAAATGGCAGCTGCACATTCCGAGATGAACCATTGAGGAGAGTGAGGCTTGCTAAAGAATTTTCGCATGGGGACATAGGCTTCAATGCCTGCTTTGACCCATTCAGTTAATTCGTTTGCACACTGATTGGCAGGCAGTGAGAAGGTTTCCCTCCTGTGTCAAGATTAATAAAAATGATATATCTAGAGCTTATAGTTATCATGGTTGCAGGCGATTTATTGATGACCTTGTATGTATTAATGATAACAAGGAGTTTGAAAAAAAAAAACATTTGATATATCCAAAGGAGTTATAATTAAACTGTGAACACACGGGAACACAAGCTACATTTCTTGATTTGGATATTAAAAATTGGGGATGAAATATTTATCTATAAAATGTTTCATATTGTTTGTATGCCGCATAAAAATAGTACCTGTCCTGTGTATATTTTTTACGGGGGCATTATGCCCGAATTTCTGAGAATAGCTCATGTTACTTTAAAATTAATAGATTTTATACCCCAGTTTCTGCTTAAAGAATAAGAATAATTAAACAAGGTGGTCATCAAAAAATATTTAGACAATTAAATAAAGCAATTACCTGCCATTCGGATGCTTTTAAGTCATATCAAATTTATCAGTAGATTGATTGAGCAAATTCAAAACTATCTAAGAAATTCAGTAGAAAACGTATATATATTACACATATAGTATTAAAAAAGAATACATGTGTGTATATATATATATATATATATATATATATATATATATAGAATTTTAATTTTTTAATTATTTTAAATGAAACTAAATATAAATACATAAAACTATAAATAACCAAATAATTAGTGTAATGGATTCGTCCGAAGTCAATAAAATACAGCAAAAGTTTTGTAAATAACAAAAACATTTTTCTTAAAGACAGACAAACAACACAGGTAAGGAGAACATTTTTTTAATAACAAAATAGGTTAACAAAAAATTAATCTGGAGCAAAAAACTAGATCTGATATCCGAAACATTTTTGTTCTTGTTTTTAAGAAAAGTGGTGTCTGATCAACTCTGCTGGGAAGCAATTAGATAAAATACTGTTTAGTTTTTAAATTCTCGAAACAGTTTTTAATGGTAAACAACTGATGATCCCTAAAATAATATTAAGACTAGCGTAAATTCTTGGAAGCAAACTAATGTAGTAACTGCAAAAAATTAATTGGCTTACAAGCAAAGTAGTTTTCTAACGAAAGAATTAGGACTAAGTGTTTTTTGGGCTTTTTTTTTTGTCATATAGTTTTAATGGTTTAAAAACTTCCAAGACTATATATATATACAGGGTGACCCAAAAAAAACGGGCCCCAATTCTAATTAGGCTCCATTTTTTAGTGTTTCATCCGAATGAAATTAATTTTTGGTCATAACTAGTTTATTATATTCTAAACATCCCATCAGAACACTAGGGTCTTTGGCCTTTTTTTCTCGGTTCTACAGCATGTCTTCTAGATGGCCTCCATTTAGCTCCGTGCATTTCTTGAGGCGCAGAACGAAGTTGTCCATGACGTTCTTACTAACTGAATTGGGAATGGCTCTCATCTCCTCCCTGATGGCTTCCTTGAGTTCCGTGATGGTTCTGGGTTTCCCTGCGTACACTGTCCTTAAGATAGCCCCCAAAGGAAAAAATCTGGGGGGCTTAGGTCCGGGCTATGGGGTGGCCACTCAAAATTAGTCTGGAGACTGATCACTCGGCCTCCGAAGTTCTCTTTCAGCCAATCTCGGGACAGGTTTGAGGTGTGAGGACTTGCTCCGTCTTGCTGGAACCAGAACTTGCTCATGAGCGACGGGTAGAGGGTCTGGAGCTCACTCTTGAAGGTTTTGAGGACCTCCACATACCGCTCCTTGGTGACTGTCACTGCTGCGCCAGATTCTTCGATGAAGATTGGTCCAATGATGCCTCTGACCGAGATTGCAGCCCACACCGTACACTTAGGAGAGTGCAGGAGCTTGGTGGCTACTTCATTGGGTCTGGAGGACTCCCAGAAGACATTTGTCTTGGAGTTCGCCTTTCCGTCAAGATGGAAGTATGCTTCATCTGAGGTCCAAAGGAGGTTAAGGAAACCTGGTGTCTTCTCGATCTTATCGAGCATCTTGACTGCCATAGCGCCCCTCTGCTTCTTGTCTGAGGCTGTAAGGGTCTGCAGTGTCTGTATTCTGTATGGGTAAGCCCTGATATCGTTCACCAGCACTCTCCTGCAAGTCTCAAGGGAGATACCGAGGGACTGACTTCGCTTACGCACAGAGCGTTTCGGACTCTCCTGGAGACTCTCTCACACTTTCGACCAGCCTGGCTGTCCGCTTCTTGGGACGTCCCGAGTGGCTTGGACGGTTTTCACTGGCAGCGTTGAGGTTCTTGACGGTCCAATACTTCTCGAAGTGGTCCATCCAGTTCTGAATTCTGCTTTTAGATGGAGCTTTTTCACATCCGAACTGATGCATGAAACTGTCCTAGGTTTTCTTAAACGAGCCTGTCTTGTAGTAAAATTTAACACAGTGTATTCTTTGTCCCAGCTCCCACTGAGGTTGTGGTGTACTCACGGTCGTTGATTCTGCCATGTCCTGTAAAATAAGGGCAATCGGTGAATAAATAAAGGAGATATCACATAAAGTGTACACGGGGCCCGTTTTTTTTTTGGTCACCCTGTATATATATAATGTGTGTATGTACAACCTCTGTCAAAAACTTCCTTTGATTATTGGGGGGCGGGGGGGGGAGGGGGGTAGACATTCAGAAACATCAAAGACGTTAGCGGTTAAAAATGAAATTGAACGAGTATAATCAGGGCTCACATTAAAAAAATCAGAAAAAAAGAACATATACTCTCCGCATATGCCTTTGACCAGGGGAAGCAAAAGAAAGAACACTTCAAACACTTGGATGTACAGCTCCAACATCTTGCACACATCTACACACGCACTAACAAAAACAAGGGCCTACACATACTTACAGTGCCACATTGTCTAGTATTCCTATTGTCACTTACATACACTCTCTATTACTCACACGCATATTCACACTAACAAATATATAGACATACACAGCCCAACCCCTCGTGTCTGATATTCACTGAACATTTTCCTACCAAAATACGAGTTTGCTTGCGTAAACTTTCCCCAAATGAACATTTCTGACTAAAAATGACTTATTTTCTTGTAAAATTATAGTATATAACTATAATTTAATGTTTTGTTATTTATTCATATTTTCCTTTATTTAGTATTTACAAAACTCCGTTTATGTGTTAAGTTAGCACTTGCTTACTGTCGACCATTCTATTCTCTCAAATTTTATTTCTTTTCATGTTAATATGCATACATGCTCGTTATAATCTTCATCTTCCTTCCTTCGCCATATGTTTTTAGACAATTCTTTCGTCTTGCCCACTGTGAAAAGATTAGATTTTGATTTATTGAAGGATTCTGCAACTAATGCATTTTATACAGCTAATGAATAATAGGACTAGTGTATAACCGGTCTGTGCGGCCTGAACCATTGGTAGGGGGGTGAATTTTTTTTTTTTTTTTTTCAATAAAAACAAATATTCAAAAATAAATATAATGGGATTTTCTAGAAATCTTTTCTTATATATTCTTTCACTCACTTTCAAGGCGGACTTACCCTGAAAATGATAGACTGTTCCTATTTTTAAGGTGGCAAACTCCGAAAATCAACAGGATGAAATACTTATTTTCCCCGCTGTACAAGATTATAAATTAGGGTCTTCCTAATAAATGCTTGTCAGAATGAATAACCTTCTTCTTGGCATGTCTTTGAAGTGTCATGTGATCAGACAATAGTTTCCCACTTTTTTATGCACTCCTTTGCATTATTGTTGTACTCTTCAAGATCTTTCAAGCTTCACTGGTTGGGTAGTAGAGGTCAGACAAGGCAGTTGTATTGTATGGTTCCCCTCTCAACATTCGCAAATGGTTGGGTCGGGTTTATAGCCCCATCGAGCCATAGCAACTTTTAATTACCCCATTCTCATTCTCAGGCGGTTGTTTGTTTTCCACTGGACCAGGGTGCTTGTGAGCCAGGAGGTAGGACCTCAGAAGGAGAGGTTTCCATGTCAATAGGAGGGTGGGGGGCATTCTCTAGTCCATCTAGTCTGCAGCTGTAGTCTGGTTTCTTCCTCCTGAGATCTTGTTAAGGGCTCGACCATCTTGAGTTCCGTCATTGGGTTGTTCGTTCATGTCCATGAAGAAGATGGTGTGCATCACTGGTTGTGATCTCGACTCAGCTGGCAACTTTCCACTTCACATCTGCAGGGGCAATGCCCGTGAAGAGATGCAGGTTGTTCAGCTTCAGAATGAATAATGTGAAAAATTAAATAAATGAAGATATTGGAATGTGTCATTCTGGAGCTGATGATATTATGCGATCTCTTGTTTGAATATAATTTGTGCACAAAATAAATTCATGACCTGAAACTGCATCTGATGGTAAGACGCAGGCTTCGCGGAGTATGTAATTGCTTCTGAGTTGCCTGTACTTTCAAATCCATTCTGATCAGGTGAGTAGTTGAAGGATGATAACAATCAAAGGTGACCTAACAGCACTCTCAGGTTCACAAGCAGTTGTTCTACGACGTTGGAATGTGAATTGGCTGGCCATATCGTGTGATCTACCTCGGGATCGGCGAAAGTGAGTTGCAATGGTCAGAGATGCTGTACTTGCTTGGAAGGAAACCAGCTTAACCTAGCCATGATGATAGCCATTACAAGCAAAACTACAAGACCAGTAGTAGTAGTAGTAGTAGTAGTAACTCTTAGGATCCTATCAGTTAAATAGAATCTGTCCTGGGTCTGAGATGAAACTGTATACACATGTACATGAATAAATACTTACAGATGTTAGATACTGTAATTGTTGGAGGGGGTGCAATTGTCTGCCCTTCTCCCAACCGAGTCTGGGGAGTTGACGTCAGAACTGAAAGAGGATGAGGTAACTTCTGTTTCCATCTTGCTCTCCCTCTTTTCTGTTGGATTTCTGCAGGGATGGACGGCTTTCCTGACAGTCTATGTCTAGATTGCATAGTGGACTATGGGGTGTCCTTTGGTGAGAAATCAAGTTATTCAAATGGAAAATCCAAAATATTGTGTAACTAGATAAAATTCCCAGTATTTTGTAAAAAAATATCTGGTCAATATCTCTGCATTAAAAAATATGGCAATTTGAAGTTAAGGAAATTCAGCAAAAGTTTCCACAATCTTGTATATTTACTTGGAAATCTTATAAAATTCACATTAAAAATGAAAACCCCTTAAAAAATCATTTATTGGCCTGTTGATTGGTTTTTACGTTTTTTTGGGGGGGGGGGGGGGGGGTAATTATCATTCTATCAGCCTCAAATACATCATCTAACATATTTTCATACTTTTTAGGGCTTTTACAACCAAGTTTTGTTTGAATTTGATCAAAAAATTCCTATTTTTGCATAAATTTGGCCTAGAAATATAATATTTAGCACTAAATATCTCCAAAACAACTGTAGTCCACATACCAAACTATTATATTTTCTAAAAGATGATTTAATACATTTTTCAAAACACTAGGTATGTGGACTGTATAAATAAAGTAGAGTGATCTGCCCTTGTGTCCGGCAGGGCAGAGTTATTCGCCCCCTTGCAGATAACTATATATAGAACATGGCAGCAGCCATTTGCAATCTTAGGATACACACGTGAAAACGTTCCCTGAGATAATAGATGCTATACATGGCGCTACAAACAGGATCAACCTCGAAAGTTACCAATTTTAAACCATATATTTTGGAGTCATTTACCCCTAGGCATAATGGACCAACAATATTTGGAGTTGATGAAACAACTTGTGGAGTTGCAAAAAGAAAACATTGAGCTCAGAAAAGAGGGAATTTGCGGTCAGCCAAACACGTCCCATGTTAAAAGGCTGGAGTGACTGTCAATAGGTCTTGATACCACAGACGGTGAATGGGCGTTGTTTCTGGATACATGGACCCGATATAAAGACATGTGCAGAGTGAAAGATCCAGCTGTAATCCAAAACGAGCTGAGAGCCACGTGTACGCCTGAAGCAAACAGACTACTGTTTGAATTAATAAGACCTGAGATGCTGAATTCTGCCACGGAGGAACACCTATTAAACAAAATACGACTCATTGCAGTCAATGGATTACATAAGGAGATGCACCGGCAGAAGTTCCACTCCATGAAGCAGGAGGGTAAGTACGTAACACAGTTTTTAGCTCGTTTACGTGATGTTCAAGCCAAGTCCTGTAAATTAAGGGTTAACTGCCCAAACAAACGGAGTTGTGGGCAGTAAGTGGACTATTTGGGCAATCTGGTTGCTGGGTAGATACTGCACCGGATGAAATCTCATCGGATGAAGGGACGCCATTTGAGTCCCAGGAGTACAACTCCTTTCTGAAGAACTGGAGGATACAGAAACGAATGTCATCAGTGTACTACCCTCAAAGCAATGGGCGCGCAGAGGTAGCGGTAAAGACAGCTAAACATATACTCACCAAGAATGCAGATAACTACGGACGCCTATGCCATGATCGTGCTGCCTGGACACTGCTGACCCATTGCAACACCCCTGTTCAGAACCTTCACATGTCCCCAGCTATAATACTGTATGGTCGGGTTATTAAGGATTACCTCCTAGTCCTACGGGATTAGTAGCAAACACAGAAGGAGTGGAAAGAGATAGTTGAACTAAAAGAGGTTGCGATGGCCAAAAGGCACATGCGGAATGAACAGTTTAACAACCAGCATTGCCGTCCACTTCGGGAACTAAAAGTCGGAGATTTTATCCAGGTCCAGAACCAAGATGGAGAAAGACGGAGAGGGTTGTGGAAACAGGTGACAACTGACAGTACCAGGTGCAAGTGGATGGGAGCAATTGGGTAATGCTACGGAACCGTCGCTTCCTCCAGGCGATCTACCCAGTTGTTGATGGCCCGTATTGCTCCACACCAAAAAGCCTTCAATAAATTCTGAAACACTGCGGAAACAAGCCCCTGATGAGGCTATGGGTGTCAATGTCACGTCACCCGATAAACCCAAAGAAGAACAGATGGAGGTTGACACCACAGAGGTAGTGGGAAGAAACACAGAATACACACGCCTGGTCGAGCCCCTATCGTTGACTACCCTCATGTCGAAGGGTACGAGCACCAAGAAGTATATCCCCACAAATGCGTGAAAAAACGCATGAGTTCTCTGGCGCATAAATGAAGAGATGACCACATCCCTTCATCCCGTGGTCACGGGAGGGAAAGGGCATGTATAAGTAAAGTCGAGTGATCTGCCCTTGTGTCAGGCAGGACAGAGTTATGTGCCCTGGCAGATAACTATATATAGAACATGGCAGCAGCCATTTGCAATCTTAGGATACACGCATGAAAACGTTCCCGAGATAATAAATTTTATACATGAACTAGTCAGGTTTTCAGGCTACCAACTGACAAAGTGACAATGGACATGAATTCATTTATGCATCCCTTAAAATCCTGGAAGTGGTTTATGATCATATGTATGAATTCTAAAGCTTTTTATTAGTCCAAATGAGTCAATAGTCATGCTGTAAATCTAAAAGAAGATATTACATTGTACATTGCAACATCATTCAGTATTTGACTAAAATAACTTATTTTTTACATGAATAATACTAATATCATATCATATAATTGAAAGGGAAAGTTTATATCTGACACATATTACTATTCTGAGACTTTATAATTCACCTAAAAGTGAGATTTATTCACTTGTTTTACTGTTCTTGCACAAAGCTGGTATTCACTTATGCCAACTGATACAGTAAATATATGGATTTGGAAGCACAGTAATTCATGGGATCAAATTTGTGAATTTATCACTTATAGACCCCTAAAATAATGATTAAATACATCATTATACATGGTAACAATAACTCCAAAATATGATTTTATGTAAAAATGATTGGTAGAATGAGCATAGAATTCGAATGGACAGTATATAGACTGAATAACCCACTGTGGACTGTTGGAATCACGTCCCCCCCCCCAACTCTCTGGGGTACTTAAAACAAGCACGGTTCATTGTTTCGTTTTCTGGAGAACTATGATAAATGATGTGAACCGTAAGAAGAGGTGACGTTGTTTCTTTTCAGTTTGACAAGCACGTGCCTCCTATTTAAAACTAGCAGGGCTACCCGGCGTTGCCCGGAACCACCAAAAGAAAACAAAGTAGAAGTTAGCGTGTGTAATATCTTCATATTAAGACTTCGATCCCTCTTCCTCTCTAGCCACCTCTTTTTCTTCCCCTCTACCCCTTTTTTCGTTTCTTTCTAATCATTTTATATGAAATGCATTAGAATGAAATTCTCTTCCTAACCCGTCTAGTTTTAACATTTATAACATTTTTTTTCCATACTTTTTCTTCTATGAAATCTGACGTCTCGACAATAAATGCCTAAAGATAATGGCCGCCATTAAATTTTATTCTCATACGTTTCATATAAATTATACTTTTTCTTTGGGGAGAGGGGGGAGGCACGATTATTTATCGCCTGTTAACTATTATGTATGTTTACTTATGATTTGAAATCATAAAGGCTTTCTATAAACAAGTAACTTTCACTCAAAAAGCCGAAGCATTCGTTAAATAATAAAACTTCTAAGCAAAATTTGATCGTTGAACTTTTATATGTGGCAAATAATCTACATTCAAATGGGAGGGGGGGGGGGGCAGACATATCAAAAAATAAAAACATAATAAAGATTAATTTTATAGTTAAAACATTAGTTGAAATAGTAATTCTTTAGCACTATGAATAATATTTGGCGATATGTCATGCACCAATTTAAAGAGGTTGGCTCTTTAAATTATTTAATGTAACTGAATTACTCATTGTGTTACAATATAGCAAAATAATCTACATTCAAATAACAGAAATTAATATATATATAGTTAAAAAATGACTATTTCAACTGATGTTTTACCAAACACAATGAATAAATATTTGAAGACATTAAGAACTTGAAACAAAAGTTTTACAAAAATGACTGAATTTGGCATTAAATGACTTGGAAAGAGTTGATATGCCATAAAATAACAATGACGAAAGTAAATTTACATCTTATATATTTTCAAACCAATCAAAAACAGAGTATGTATTATCCAAAATGTAAGAAACAAAAAGATTTTTTCACACGAATCAGAAATGAAATCTTTATTTTGAACCATTCATTTTTCCAGGCTGCAGCCGAATCTGTTGTTGAGTCTGAACTTTTACCAGAAGGATGGAATCAATCATCAGAAGTGTATACACTTCGTTACCAATCCACAGCATCGTCATCAACTAATAAAAAAGATCGCTACCTTTTAAAAGCAGTTGTGGCTGACAACACCCTGATTGTCAATGTGATGGTAAGTGTTCTGTTTCTCTAGAGTCCATCTTTCTTTTTCTTCTTGCTGACCCCCTTCCCCTAGACACACTTTACTTTCGCTTTCTGGGTGTCCCCTCAATTTTAAGGTTGTTTTGTCATCAGGGGTTAGAAGTCTACTGCAAAAAAAATTTTTTAAACTCTGACTACTTTCTTTTTTCTTTTTTTTTTTTATTTAAACTTTAGTTCACCCCAAACAAGGAATATTGTCACTGAATCGTATGGGGCTACTGTGATAGGAGCCAGATTCATAGGAGAGCAACCTAAGTGGGGGAATTGAGAAGCAAGATGTTTATTCACATTATATTTAAATTTTTGCATGTTGGTGGAATTCTAAAGGCATGAGGTTTGAGTGAAAAAAGCGAGTGTCGAGTGAGATTCTACGGTGAGCAGAATTATTTTTCGTTCATTGGAGCTCAAAGTTACACAGAGGGTTTTTGTGCTTCTACCAGAATTGAACCAAACTGGGTTTTTTTTTTGTTTAACGTTTGGAGTTTAGTCATAGACTTCTGAATTCCAACTTTCAGAGGAAAAAAGTTACTATAGTATAAAATTTTCCAGCATCTATGGATTTCTAAAGTGAAGGTTTGATTTGCTGCTAGTCACGTGGATCAGGGTATTAACGTTGAGGTGGTACAAGTGCAGTAATTTCATCAGGGCACATTCCGTGGAAGTACTTGTAAAACAAGCACAGGGATGCAATATTGTAGTGATATGACACGTGCTGGAGCTTGGCAGAAAGTGCAGCATCTATCAGGTTAGACTCTTTTTTTTCCACGCTGTCCAAGCCCAAATGTGGTAACAATACTCCATGCATGGGCAAATGGTGGCTTTATAGAGATATAGGATACTGGAAATAAAAGGAGCCTACTTTCTTTGCAGCAGACTTGGCAATATCTTCTATGTATTTATTCCAATTCATGTTGCCAAGAATGGTAGGCCGAGTAGTTTGAATGGTGAATTCTCGGGAAAGGTGCCATCGGCCACAAAAATTGCAGATTTACTACTGATAAATATTTTTAATGGTCAGGTTCTTTTCTATCTTGCATTTAAAGACTTTACACTCATCAAATCACCATAGTTCTATATTCATATGCAGAAAACCGAAATATGTAAAAAATATATGAAATAAAAATTCCTGTCTCAACAACTTGATCACAGAAAGAACCTTCATTATTATAACCCATGCCAAGGTAATCACTTTGGCTGCTGGTTTTACATGAGTTTCCTTCTCCTAGATGGGTTGTTAATATGATAAATGGGGTTCCTTTACTCCATTTATCATATTAACAACGATATTAGGGCTGGCAAAAAAACAATAATTCTCAAAACCGAATTTAAGTACTAGTCATTTTCAAAACCGGTTAAAAACCAGTTTAGGCAAACTTAGATTAGTCCCTAACTTTTTTTAAATTTCTTTCTTGTTTTAAATGATTTTATATTGATTAGACGCCATCATCACATTGACACACCGGTTGCCATTAGATCACCGAAGTCGAGCGACGTTGAGCCTGGCCAATACAAAATGTGTGACCATTTGGAAATACTAGGCGCTGTATGTCATCTCTCCTAATCAGGATATACATGCTAACTGAGGATCGCATGTGAATTTGCATTCCCCATAAACTTCCACTTTCAAAAAAGTGGTATTACCGGTTATTCGAGATGCCAAAATTCCAGATTCCCGCAAAAGAATTTGGTAAAATGTATTATTTTCAAAGTTTTCAAGCTTATAGTAAAAAAATCCTCTAATGGAACCTGTCCTAACCTTTAGGAGTTTAAAAATGTATTTTATTTTTTCTGAGTGTGCAAGAATGTAAAACTTTTACATGTGATCCAGATTGTAAATATTAACATCCACGCACATTGCATGTAAAAAACTGCGCATAAATAGAATAAAATTAAAGATGCACTGAAATAAAACTAATTATGAAATTAATTTGTTATTGTTAAAAGAATTAAATTGGGGAATTATTTCCATTTGTGTGTCGTTTTCAACATAAAGCAATCAAGTCTATGATATTTAATTTCTGACACTGTTAGAGGAATGAATGCACATAAAATGTTTATATATAAAACACCAATCACCGTAACAGAAAAATGTTTTTCTGACAACAGTGCAACCAAGATAGGAAATGTATATTTTACACACTATATCATTCAAATTCATTTAAAGCGGCAAATATACTCAACGAGAAAGATCACCTACCTTAACAGCATTCTCTTGGCATGTTATGAATAAAATCTGTAACCTTTGAATTCTAGGAGTCGGCAAGAAGTTAGGGAAGGAAATGGCAAGACGCTGATCTAAGATATCAAGAAGGTGAGAATTGATATGATTTATTTCAGTAAAACAGACAGCACTCAGCTAGCTAAAGGTTTGCTGGCTGCTGTTACAATAGAGAAAGTAGACACTACAAACATTAAAATCAATTTCAGTTTTAGTGATATCATCATCATATATGGTTTAACATCCGTTTTACATGCTGGCATGTGTTGGATAATTATATGAAAACTGGTTTTGAGACCTAAATCATACTAGCATACATACTAACAAAGTGAAAAAAAAACAATATTGCTGATCTGTGACTAAGATGAAAATAATCTTATTTCTTTTTTTTTCTTTTTCTTTTTCTTTTTTTTTTTTCTTTTTTTTTTTTAGAATTTAGAACAGGAAAAATTGGCATCCAAAATTATGAAAATTTCTGATTATGTGACAGACGATTGGAATACAACTTACGTTAAGTAAGTATTAATAAAAAATATTTTTTTCTTTATCTATTTATGTAAAGTTAGGTATGTGTACATGTTTATATATTTTTATGTATAGGATTCATTCTTAAACTAATTAACTGATCATTATGAATTTTGGGACACAGCTGCTAGGCATGAGGGGTCCAAATGTGGGCTATATTTAGTTTAATTTAGTATTATTAAAAGTGGATTGAAAGCTCTTTGTGAAAATTGATATACCTACAATTTGCGGGAAATTTTAACAATAGGTATTAGACATCAATTAATAAATATTCTCCAAATTTCGGTTTCTTAGGAGTATTTTAAAGGGTTTTAGAGGGCAAAATAAGGGCACAACTTCCTATTTTAAAGTGCAAATATATCAGATTTGCATTAAATTTTATCAGTAATTATTAGACATCAATTAAGCAAGATTCCATGAATTCCAATTCTTTCTTAAGACCCATAAACTTAAGCCTTAAATTTTAAACATTTTTTAGAATCAAAATCATGTAATGGATTTTGATCAAAATTCGAATAAGGATTCTAGATATGAAGTTCAGTAGCATTATCAAACTTTTTACTTACAAAAACAAAAAATTATTTTGTTTATAATTTTAAGAAATAATAATAAAATACAAACAATATTAACAAACAAAAACGTGAGAAACAATATTAATATTGTTCTCAAATACAGATAAGTGTCGAAAATTCCTTTGATGCCAAGGTGTAGTTTTAGATCAGTTGGGTCGAATGTAAAAAGCTGCAACTCCAACTCTGTCAGGAGTCAAGTACCAAGAAAAAAAGTAACACCTTGTTCACACAATCTCTCAAAACAAGTGCTTCTCGCCCAGAAAGGATAAATGCTCTTAACTAGTAATCCATACATATGCAAATTATTCCCTTCCGGTAAGAGGTATAAAACTAAAGCCAGGATCGTTACAAGGTTTAGACTTTGAGCAAGCCAAAAGACACCCGGCATTCCTCCACCTACCGGCAACCCCATGACACGTAAGCCATTTAACTTATTTTTCTCACAAACGATACGAGAAAATACTTGTTCCGCTTCTCGTCATCTTCACATGAATTTGATCAAATGTAACAGAAACATCTCCAGTCGGGTTCCTAACAGTTTCCATATTTTCCTCTTTCTGTGTGATAATAAACCTTCATTTAAAAGTTCTTTTCCCTTATTTTCACTGGTGATACCAGATCAGGCTGCCCTGTGGCTCCCTGAGACGAAATTCACCTACATTGACGTTTTTTTGTTTTTTTGTTTCTAAAACTTAATTATGTTCTACAAAACCAAAAACAAAAACAACAGCCCCTCTCCCTTTCTCCCTCCCCTTTTTTATTTTTCCTACCCTACTCCCGGTCCTGGATATGACCTTAAACTACATCCGATGGTGAGATCCGGCTTACGGACTTTGGGGAATGTGGAGCCTCCTCTTAATTACCATTGCTCCCAGGTCCACTCTGACCCGGAGTGGTAGTACCTGTTAGGGTCCCAACTATGGATTAAATAGAAACAGATATTAAAAGGGGAAAGAAACAAAAAAGAGAAGAAAACAAATATACCTTTTTTTTTGCCCTGTCGGTAGGGCATGAGAACAAACCGACTGCCCCCCTGCAGAGGGTAAAAACCCCTCAATGGGGCAACCAGTTAGCCGTGGGTTGCTACCCGTAATGTCTTAGGACGTGATCCTGGTGATTGAGCGAACCTAGACCAGGTTACATAGAAGTTTAGGCACTGCAACACATTACTTTGGCCCTTACTTCGACTAGACGGGCGGTCGGAGAGGCCCGATCCGACCAATCGGCCAGTCACGCCAAGCCCCACCATATATTGCCCACTCCAAAAGCTCTCTATTAATACAACACACCCCTCCCTCTCCCACAAATAACCCTACTCCCTAATATATGATGGAAAGCGGTGGCTGAGGGCCAATCAATTAGGTGTGAATATCGATGACGAGGCTGTAAACCCCTCAGGATTGCTACAGATCCCATAGCAGTATTAAGAGAGAACAGATAATCATTATGATACCACCAAAGTCGGTTATATCATCTTTGTATCCCTGTGGAGGCTGGGCGAATGGGTTTCCCCCCAGGCTCTTCCCTATTAGGACTCCGAGGTGGGTGGGGACCAAGGATGACGAAAAAAGAAAACAAAATTTATGGCTTATTCCTCCCAAAAACCACCCAACCATCTGAAGAGAAACCACTCTGATGTCTCTGACACCAGTAGCTCTGAAGAAGAGACGACAATATCAAGGAACTCAACATTCGTAGTAATAGAATCAATGGAGGAAACTCCTTTGAGCAAACTATCACCTTTCAAAATTGAAAGAAATCTTAGAACTTTAAAACCAAAGTCTATTAAAAAACAATTTAATGGCAGCCTACTAATAGAAACCCATAACGAAGAACAATCTAAAGAAATAATGAAACTAAAATTATTTGAAAACATCAAAGTTAAATGCTACAGACATCCAACCCTAAATACCTGCAAAGGAGTTGTGAAAAGTCACGAACTTGCACTTTGTCCCTTGGAGGAAGTCAAGACAAACTTACGGAAACAGAATGTGTTAGATGTTCGAAGAGTCCAAATAAAAAAAAAACAGTGAAAAAATCGATACCAACACATATATACTAACTTTTGATTCCCTCACCATACCCAAAGAAGTGAAAGTTGGATATATGAAAATAAATGTAGAAATTTATATTCCAAATCCCCTCCAATGCTTCAAGTGCCAGAAGTTTGGACACCATCAAGATCGGTGCACACGATCACCAGTGTGTGGAAGGTGTGGAGAAAGCGGCCCACACATTGACTGCAAAAAAGATTTCAAGTGTGCCAACTGCCTTGGAAATCATGGCGCTGGCTCTAGATATTGTGAAATATGGAAAAGAGAAAAAGAAGTGACTAAACTAAAACATACAAAAAATATATCCTACCCAGAGGCCAGGAAAAGCATTGAAACTAGAACATATGCAGATGCAACTAAAAAAACTACTCCAATCAACAATCAAAATGGTCATATACATGTAACGGATACAACTGACAAGAAAATTGATATCCTAAACAAACTAATAAAGGAAGTGAAAGAACTATTAGAAGAAATGAGGAAAATGAATAGTGCAATGTCTGCAACCAGTCCAGGGATAATATTAAGTAAAGACACTATTGAACCACAAAAAGAAACAAAACCACAAACCATTTCTACAAAAACAACCAAACAACCATCAAACACATCACAAACCAGGAAAGAACCAAAAATCCCCCCAGACAAAAAAAACAAACAAAATAAAACAGGAAAAGAAAGATCCCGATCTATATCCCGAACAGGAATTCCGACAGAAAATAGATTTGAGAAATTGGAGTCGATGGAAGTGGAAGTTGAACACAATTCCAAATGAACAAAATATTACAATGGAACATCAGAGGGATAAAAGCAAACCAAAATGAACTCACATTATTAATAACAAATATGAACCCAGCACTTGTCTGTCTGCAGGAGACCTTTCTGAAAGAAAATAATACCATCAACATAAGACACTACACATCTTACAACTACATAAATAAAGATACGGACAGAGCTTCAGGAGGCACATCAATACTCGTGAAGAATGAAGTCCCTCAAAGACAAATATAAACACAAATTTACAAGCAATTGCAGTTTCAGTGACTCTACATAGAACTATAACACTCTGTTCAATCTACATCCCTCCAAAAGATACAATCAACGAAACTGAGATAATTCAATTAATTAAACAACTCCCTAAACCCTTTCTTCTACTAGGAGATTTCAACAGTCACAATGTAATATGGGGAAGTAAAGAGACAAATAAAAAAGGAAAAGAAATAGAAAACATAATAAATAAAAATAATCTATGCCTCCTTAATAATCAAAACTACACCTATATGTACCCAGCAACAGGTACTTTCACCGCCATTGACCTTACCTTATGTGATCCTTCCATATACATGGACTATGATTGGAAAGTACACAATGACACCTGTGGG
Source organism: Sepiola atlantica (assembly GCA_963556195.1). Taxonomy (NCBI): domain Eukaryota; kingdom Metazoa; phylum Mollusca; class Cephalopoda; order Sepiida; family Sepiolidae; genus Sepiola; species Sepiola atlantica. The sequence goes on from OY744531.1 coordinate 72,187,414, forward strand.
AGTGATCATTTCCCAATCATCCTGGAAAGTCTAAGTACTAGTACTGAACAAAAAACACCCAAATGGAACCTACATAAAGCGGATTGGGAAGACTTCCAGGAACAATGCAAAAACCAATTAATTATCGAAAAGAAAGATGAAGATGACCAATTGAACTACTTCATTATAACACTCATAAACATAGCAAATAATACCATACCGAAAACAACCAAAACCAACAACCACAACAAACCTTGGTTCACAAAAGAATGCAGAAAAGCCATCAGAGCTCGACGAGCTGCTCTGAGAAAATTCGAAAAGTGCCCAACAAGCGAAAATCTAGATTTCTTCAAAAACAACAGAGCAAAAGCCAGACGAATCATAAAGGAATCCAAAAGAATAACATGGAGAAATTATATATCCAAAATTAATGTAAATACCAAGGCAAAAACAGTTTGGAACATGATGAGGAAAATAGAAGGAAAGTGTAGTAGTACACCAATATCCCACATCTCTAAAGACAACAAAATATACACCGATCAAAAAGACATTTCCAATAATCTGGCAGACAATTTATCAAAAATTTCATCATGTGACAGACAAACAGAGAAATTCAAAAAGATCAGAGAAAAGGAAGAGAAAAAGAAAATTTCATTTAAATCACAAAATACCGAAAAATACAACCAACCTCTTACCTTGTCTGAATTAAAAGAATCGTTAACCAAATCCCATGACACAGCTACAGGGCCCGATGAAATTCCATATGAAATCCTCAAGAAACTTCCAGAAACGTCAATGAAATACCTACTTGAAATTTTCAATATTATATGGTCCAGTGGAAACGTACCTGAGACCTGGAAAGAAGCCATAATAATACCAATCCCCAAATCTGAAAACCCAAACATCCAATCCCAATCAAATAACGTCTCAGATCCATTGAATTTCAGACCTATAGCTCTAACAAACTGCATTTGCAAAACTATGGAAAGGATCATAAATAAAAGATTAATCTGGTTCCTAGAAACAGAGAATCTTATTACAGAACTTCAAACAGGATTCAGGAAAAACCGTAGTTCAATAGATCACATAGTCAGACTTGAAACCTTCATCAGAGAAGCCTTTGTAAGGAAGGAACATTTAACAGCAGTGTTTTTTGACATGGAGAAGGCCTACGATACTGTGTGGAGGTACGGGGTTACAAGAGATCTGAAGGTGCTTGGACTAAAAGGCAGAATGCCAATTTTTATTGAAAATTTTTTTTAAAATAGACGGTTCAAAATAAAGGTTGGCACAACTCTCTCGGACTTGAAGGAACAAGAGAATGGAGTACCTCAAGGGAGTATACTGTCAGTGACCCTGTTCAGTATCCGAATTAACAATATTGTAAAAAACCTTAACCCTGGGGTAGATTGCTCCCTATATGTGGATGATTTCCTAATATGCTGTAGATCTAAATATATGTCTATAATAGAAAGGAAGCTCCAATTGTGCTTAAACAAGGTAATGAGATGGACGGAAGAAAATGGATTTAGATTCTCCAAAAGAAAAACAAAATGCATGCATTTCTGCAAACTAAAGAACATGCATAAAGATCCTGTCCTAACCATGGAAGGAACGTCCATACCCGTTACTGACCAGTACAAATTCTTAGGGATTTTATTTGACAAAAAGTTAACATTCATCCCACACATAAACTATCTTAAAAAAAAATGTAACAAAGCTATAAATCTGTTGAGAGTGGTAGCACATTCCGATTGGGGTGCAGATAGGGAAACACTCCTTAAACTTTACAGAGCACTAGTCCGCTCAAAACTAGACTACGGTTGTTTCATATATGGATCAACCCGAACATCCTATATAAAAAGCCTAGACCCTATTCACCATTCTGGCCTAAGATTGGCCCTAGGAGCATACAGAACCTCCCCCGTGAACAGTCTATACACGGAAGCACATGAACCCCCACTAGATCTAAGGCGAGAAAAGTTAGCTCTTCAATATTTACTCAAACTGAAGTCTTGCCCAAACAACCCTGCATATCAATGTACCTTCTATCCTAAATACGAAGAACTATTCAACATGAGAGGAAAAACTATCAAAACTTTCGGGCTCCGAATGAAGGAAAGCATTGAAGAATCGAAAATTCCAATCTCCAGCATTCACAACTCCATACTACCTAAAACACCTCCATGGACCATGAAACAAGTAGAAATAAAACTGAACCTAAATAAAAAGTCCAAATCTACCACAAACCCTATTGAATACCACGACGAACTTCAACATTTAAAATTACGATATTCAGACTACATCTTTATCTACACAGACGGGTCTAAAAGCAACAACCACACTGGATGTGCAGCAACATACCATAAAACCACAATGAAGAGAAATCTTCAAAACGAAGCATCTATATTCACTGCAGAGACTATAGCTATCGATCTAGCACTCAATATAATTTCAGAGGAAAGCACCAAAAACTTTATCATCCTTACAGATTCTCTATCAGTCCTATTATCTATAAAAAATCAAAAACAAGAAAATCCACTTACAACAAAATTATTAGAAAAAATCAATATCCTTTTAACCACTAAAAACATTATTCTTGTCTGGATCCCCAGCCATGTGGGGATCAAAGGCAATGACAGGGCAGATTCAGCTGCAAAAAAATCTTCTCACCTTCCAACTAACAATCTTAAGATCCCACATACTGATCTTAGACCCCAGATAAAAACATACATACTGGAAAAATGGCAACTGCGGTGGAATCAGCAAGAGGACAGCAAATTATACTCAATCAAACCTAAACTTAGGGAACGATGTCCGGACATCAAGAGATCACGCCGAGAAGATGTGATACTGACTCGACTGCGCATAGGACACACCAACTTTACTCATTCTTATATACTTAATGGAGAATCGGCGCCAGAGTGCATCCCATGCCAGGAGACACTCACAGTAAAATATATCCTAGTTGGGTGTGATGACCTCTCCCCAACTAGAAAACTATATTATACAGAAAGCAGTATGGAAGACCTGTTCGAAAAGGTCAACTCAGCAAATATTTTAGCATACCTAAGAAAAGTAAATTTATATAAGAAAATTTAAGGAAATTTAAAGTTACCCAAATATACTTATCCATATATAAATACAACATTTAATTTCTTAGTTCGATTTTATAAAAAAGGGAGGAAAGGCTAAAAAAGTCTCTCCCCCCCCCCCCCAATAAAAAAAAAAAAACTCCGGCATTAAATGACCACATAGGTTGATATGCCGCAAAACCAACCAATCCAATCCAATCCTTATTTCCAATGGTTGTGGAAAATTCGTAAATCTATTTGTCATACTTATTATTTAAGAATTAAAAACATTTAATCTTCAGTGTTAATTGTTTTTTAAATGTTTAAAAGGAGAGGGTGCGGTTAACAATCGTAAATTTAAAAACCCTTTGATTGTTTGGGTCTGGATGCTATTGTCATCAGGATCGACAAAGTTTTGTTCAAAACAACAAAAAAAAGAAAAGTTATCTCCCTTCATCAGCATTAAACACCATAAACTAAAGATTAAATATTATTTTTTTAAGCAAATAGGTCACAAATGAGTAGGTAAAGCAAAATAAATTGTTTTGGACTAATTTCCCGAACGGTATTTCCTTTAAAATAATGATTGCAGATTTGTTTTTTGTTTGTTTTTAATCGGTTGACAGGATTACTTCTCTTTGTTTAAGCTTTCTTTCTTAACGGAATTGTGTACTATTATGTTCTGTTGTCATGATATTGTCCTAGGCATTAACTCATGTTTGTTCACCATGGTATCTGCGCCAGCTATGCGACCATAGGGACCATGTATTTGCTAGTATATATATAATGATGATGATAGTTATGGAATTTGGGGGGGTAATAATTCAACATAAGGAAAACCGAAAATTGTTGATATGCTCATCGATGTTTTGTCTTTATTGTTCAAAGACTTTCTCAAGATGACTGATTTGAAGACAAACAAATTTTAACTTCTACATTTTTCTTTAAATAAGTCCTCTTGAGAAAGTCTTTGAACAATAAAGACGAAACATCGATAAACATATAAACAATTTTGGGTCTTCTTTTTTCATATAAATACACATTGGTCTTTATTATAGATGCTGAAAATTTTTATAATTTTTTTTTTTTTCATTCGTTAAAAAATTAGATTGACTCCCTCATTTTTTGGTACCTTTGTTTTTTTGTTCGTTTTTTGTTTTGTTTTTCAATTTATTAACTCTAAACATCCTGTTGAACATTTTCTAGTCCTGTAAGGAATTACCAAAAAAAAAATGACTGAAAACGTTTTTGTTTTAAATATATATATTAATTTCTGTGAGACTGCTACAAAATGCATTCCATAATTTTCCTGCTTTTAGCTCCTGGCTTCCAGGTGAAATACTCTCCAGATCAAGTGGAGATTTCTTTTTGAAAAGGAGGTATACCTCGAAAATGTACAAATTAAAAAAATAAAAAATTTAAGTAAAAATAATAATAGTAAAATTTCACTCCATACCATCTTGATTAGATACACTATGTTGATAAATAACTATTTAATTGAATTCTTCAATATTGTCATTTCATCTGTTTACCATTGTCTCGTCTCGTATCAAACAAATTGCATTGGCATCACCTTAAAAAAAAAGTAAAATTTTTTTATCTCTCCTTTGTCTTTTTAATTTTTTATTTTATCCTTTTCAGCACGTTTAAAAATGTGGAAAAACTAAAAACGATTTTCAAAGAGCAGCTATTAAAAGAAGTGATTCCTTCCCCTCGTGTAAGCAAAGAGAAAGAGCCAAGAAGTCCATATGAAGATGACCCACTTCGAATACCAAGCCGGTTTCCAGAAAGACAACCACGCATGTTAGTAATGTGTTCTTTATTTTTAACAGTACTAGCATCGTACACATTCTACAGACTGTCTTAGATTATTAATGTTTTTAAACTGAATAGTTTTGAAATGTATTTAAGTGAAATATTTTTGAAAATCAACACATTGTGCAATTTAAATTTTAAAAAATCATTTATTTAATTTTAATTTTTTTTTTTTATCTCTCATAACAAAAAAAAAAGATTAACTGCCTTAAAACGCTAGAATGGTCAGGAAATGGGGATTATTTTACGTTAAATTTATATGCGAAACTGATCCCTCACCCTAAATTCTAGAACAATTGTAAACAAAAAAGCAATTGTTTCTGATAAATTTTTCAGGGTGTTCACAAGTAATCGCTTAAAAAAAGTAGAATCTGATTTTTTAGGGGGAGGGGTGATTTAGCGGAGGGTGTTAATCTACAATAATACTGAAAATGTAATGTTTCATTTATTGAGAAAATAAAATAATGGGGATAATTGTTTGCCAAATAAAGGTATTTTTCATTTAATCGCTGACTGTAAGAAGAAACGGTCTATAAAAAAACATTTTAGAATATTGTTTAATCCAATTTACAAGAAATCCTGAAACTATTATAATTAATTTATTTGTTCAAAAAATGAAACCTGATAATTTTTTTAATCCTTAAAACCAGTGTCTTTGTGTAAAAAGAATATTTTAAGTTTATTTTTGCCTCATGTCTTTTGTTTTAGTGTAATGAAATGTCAAAAAATTTTTGACACAAGAACTTCACAAAAAACTAATGCCCGCCACCAATTAAAACATTGAATTAAAGTTCGATACTCAATAGTCAACACTTTAAAAAGTAAATTAGAATTTTATTTCATGACAAGAAATAGAATTTAAGAGCAATTTTATCCAAAGTTTTCAAACATGAGCAAGAAAATGCAGTCTTATAAATAAAGTTTTGCCATATATTATAACGGGCAATTGTAAAATAATTAAATTTACTGGATTTAAATTCTGACATTAACTTTGTGATAATAAATTGCCTTTTTATTATTATTTTTGCAGTTTAAAGAATTACATTCTGGTTTTTGTTTTTGTTAATGAAGAACAGTCAAAAATGACTTTTTTTTAAACACTGACTAACATAATTCTAATTTACTTCTTTAAGTGTTATATTTTGAATGTTTTTAAATGTTATTACACACAAAACAAAAGAACAAGTTTTAACGCAATTTAACAAATTTAAAAGTAAAAAATCAAGTAGTTGATAGGAAAATTTTGCAATTTTCGGGTATTTTTTACCAAAGTTAAAAGAAAAGGGTTAAAAAAAATAAATGTGCAACAAATAAATATTACCAAAGGCAAGATAAGTTACTCTTCTACATACCTGGATAAGTTTATTTGTGTTTTAACTTATTTTAAAGCGTTTTTTTTTTTTGTTAAAAAACAAACATAGTGTCGACTGTTCAGTTATAACGAAAAAAAGATGGCGCCGAAAAGTCCTCCACAACGACCCATGATAATCGCTTAAAAATCTAAAATTAAACAAAATACTAGTAGAACATTACATTTTTACACGATTTGTGACATTTATTGAATGCTTCTACCAGTATTTTGCTTAATTTTCGATTTTTGAGCGATTATTAATGTCCCTCGTGGAGGGCTTCTTGGTGCCATCTTTCTTTTTTCGTTCTAACTGAAAAGAGTCGACGCTGTTTTTAACAAAAAAAAAAACGCTTTAAAATAAGTTAAAACACAAATAAACTTATCCAGGTATGTAGAAGAGTAACTTATTTTGCCTTTGGTAACATTTATTTGTTGCAAATTTGTTTTTGTTTTTTACCCTTTTTTGTTCTGTTGACTTCACTTAAAAATAATCTAATTTTCTTTTAGAATTTGACATGAAATTTGAATTTTATATCAAATTCTAAAATAAATTTGATCAATCCAACGGTCCAAATTTCTAGAATTGAACCAATATAAGTTATTACCTATGGGTTTCAAACACAACATCCAAGTTTGCCCAAGGGCAAAAATGTCTGTATTGTCCTCTCTTCAGTCAAATGGCTACCGAATGCTGTGATTGGATAACGTACAAACCCACAAAAAAATGTATAGAAAATAAAAAAATATAAGAATGGGATGAGAACGGCTGCTACCAGGCATGTATCTGGTAGGGTAGGAAATGGCGTACATATATACATGTACACACAATCACAGCATAGTCAATGGAGGAATTCTGGGGTCAGTCACACACACTTGTAAGGTTGGAAAGGTAAGGAGAGAACGTACTTGCATACATACTTTTACATAACCACTCACCCCTGCTTTCATCTCCATCACATATATTCTGCCGGCCGCACTAACGTGTACATGTATGCACATATATAAAACCCAACAAGCGTTTTTGAAAATCCAACTATTTTAGTTATAGAAGTCTCTAATAACCAATATTCTTTAGAGTTTCTCCCACTCTTCCAAACATTAGTCCAGTCTAATAATACAAAACCAGCAGTGACAATGGCATATATTTATTCTCTCAATGGTTTTGGCTTTTGTTCACTTCTTGCTTTTTCTTTTTGTACTGTTTTTCTTTGTTCCTTCTTCAGCTGGATTTTTATCAACACTCATTTTTTTTTTTTTTTTTTTTTTTACTGTATTTTTTCTAACTTTCTATTTAATGCATTTACAGTCTGTTAATATAAATGAATGCTCATGGGGGGGGGGGGGGATATAGAGGGAAAGCACGGGGTGCACTTTGGTGTATTAATATAAATATATCTTGATACTATGTTTCAGAATTTTTTAGATGAGGATTGATAATTTGTATCATTTGGATTTTCAGATTACCGTTCTCATCTTGGATGTTATTCTCACAACATTTTGACCAATGTAACCTCCGACCTTCTTCCGGTGTGTCTTGTGGAACTGAGGAATCTATATGGAATTTCAAACTGAACCCTTTATTCATTAGGGTAGATTCAGTCAACCATGGCCAGGTAGAATTCTTAAGTAATTCTTGATTATATTCTTAGCATTGCCTGTACTATGTAACAGTCTTCTGGAGGTTGAAGTTTCAATCCTCAGTACAAGTGATACTAAGAATATAATTAAGAATTACTTAAGACTTCTACCCGGCCGTGGCTGATAGAACGAGAGAAATCTCCACCCATGGATTAAATAAAAGGTTCAGTTCGAAATTCTGTACAGATTCCAGAGTTCAAAATAAAGATTCCCAAGTTTGAGACGCACCTGAATAAGGTCAGAGGTTACATCGGCCAAAACAAAGAATAACATCCAAGATGAAAACAAGTCTGAATAATTCAAATAATGCATATTTTTTATATATTTTTTTCTTTTTCAGCGATCCACGTGATCCATATAATTTTGGAAGGACTGATTTGGATCCCTTTGCTGATGGAAGTGGAGGTATGATTTTTGACCCTCTTCGTACCAACCGGCGTTTACGACTACCTGAAGATTTTCCCAGGTTAGTGATTATTGATTTTTCTTTCCTTATTTCTTTTTTGTCTAATGCCAAAACACAATATCACTTGTAAATTATTTGTTGAATGGGAATTGCTATGTTACACAAAGCTGGGAGGGGGTGGTTCATACCGTTCCTTTTAGTGCATTTCCATAGTCAACATTGGTATCCATTGCACTACAGATACATTACATGCCTTTTATAGGTAGGGTGGGTTGTCATCATCATCATCATATTCAGTTTAACGTTTATTTTACATGCTGACATGTGTTGGATGGCTTTTAAAAATTGACTTCCAAACTAACCTATCTCTGGCAGGTCTTTATTTATTCCTCTTTCCAGTCTATCCTTATCACTTAAAAATTCTACCTGACCATGTTTGGTGGAACGAGAAGAATCTACCCCCGTGGATTAAATAAAGGGTTCAGTTGGAAATTACATAAAAATTCCCCAGTCTGACAAGATGCACCAGAAGAAGGTCGGAGGTTACATCAGTTGAAACGTGAGAATAGCATCCAAGATGAGAACAGTGGTCTGAAAATGGTTTCCTTAGCCTTCCCCCGTGAATTGAACCTGCTACCTCAATTGTTCTACATCTACTAACCCAAGAACTCTCGTCGCTTCTTTCAATGTGGCTATACCATCGAAGTCTACTGTTTGGTACACATCTCCTTATAATGTCCAGATTTAATCTTCTTATGAGCTCATAAGATCTAAGCTTGTCTTTAAAACTCGCATTACTCATCCATTGTATCATTCTCATATCATTTCTCTCCATGTAATGCATGTCCTCAACCCTCACTGGCCAAATTTCACTACTATACATCATCACACTACATACACATACCTGATAGACTTCCCTTTGTCGACAGTGGTAATACCTTACTGGTTAGTAATAACAGAAGTTTCCTGAACATACTTCATCCATTCCTAATTGTTGCAATCACACTAGCACCTGCTTCTCCTTGTGCTCCAATGGTCTCACCAAGTTAACAAAACTTCTAAACAACTTCAATAATTTTGCCATCCAAATATATTTTTTCCACGGGTGAGTCCTAAACTAAATTCTAAAACAGACAACCTATACCAAAGCAAACATTTCGATGGCATTTAGTAATAGTTTCGTCTGCTTAGCCTGTTCATGGCATATATGTTTTTTGACATATCAACACTTATGCAAGTCCAGATTTTAACGCAGTTATTCATGTAACAATTTGTACAGATAAGGTTATCGATCAAATCTTCAGTTCTACTTGGTAACCGTTTGAATTTAAACGTTTTGGAGGCGATCTACATTTCTTGTTGACAGAAGTTCATTGTTCTTAATCTTTTACCTACATTTATAAAGGCTAGAAACATTTTCTTAGTCCATGCGGAAGGCTTGCTTGCTTTGCTTACATGACGCTAATCGACTCATAGAAATTTTATATAGTAAAACAAGAACATAAGTCAGTCGTGAGACTGTATGACTCTCTAAAGTCTTATCTGAACATTGCAGGAAATACCAGATATTCACTGTTCCAGGTTTTCCGATTTTAGCATATGGGATATAATCAAAGGCTTCAAATTGAAAGAGAAAAGAGGCCAAAGAAAAGCAGAAGCCTTGAAGATCAAAGAGACCTCCACAAAGTCAACTAAAATAACAATTCACCAACTAGCACAAAAGATGAAGCAGCAAAAACGAAAATTATCAGAAGTGTACTAGCTGAAGAAGTTAAAAAAAAAAAAGAAACGTCAAAAGTGTGTAGTGTGAACAAAAGTTGCATCTTTTCCAAAAATGTAATTTCGTTAAAAAAAATTTTAATATCATATTTTGAATCTTTTTGAAGTTATTTTATAGTTTCAACATAAATCATATTACAAATGATCTTCATTTTTAGTTTTTTTTATATATATTAACTGACTTCAGTTTTGTTACTAAAATAATGTATTTTTCCAATTGAAATTTATGTAAAATTTAAAGTTCAGTTATCACTAGAAACCACCACAGCTTTCTATTTTATGTCACATTTTCCCAGAACCCTTTACTCCCCAGTAATGATTGACATAATCACCACTTTAATATCAATAAAAAAAAATATTTCAGAAATGTTTGAAAATTGTCACTTTTATCTAAAGGGAGTGACAGAGAGATGAAAATAAATTTGAGAATTCTTCTTTCTGGTGACCATGATGAAGATGCAGACGAAGAAGTTTTATTTCCAGATGAAAACTCCATTCTGCTTTCTTGCACGACAGATAATGATAATAATGTGAGCGTTGATACTGAGGAAGATGTTGAAATCCTAGAAGAGTCTGATGATATTCCTCTGAATGAACCTTGTGTTGCAGTTTGGGACACTCCACTTGGAAGAAATTGGTACATCGGAATGACTAGAAAAAAGGTTGACAAGAACAACTACATGGTGGAGTATCTGGAATGTTTCAACCGTGATTCTGCAAGGTGTTCATGGAGATACCCCCAGATAGATGATGAACAGAACACGAATATAATCCAGATCATTCCATGCAATGTGCTTGGTGCTTGGGACATGAGTACACCCAAAACTAGTGTTAAACCTTAGTGTCTTGTCAGTTACAACTATCTACAGCCATGCATAACCATTGTAGAGGCTTGGGAACCAATTAGGTTGCTTAACAAAGGATTTTGGGAAATTTTGGCTAATTTTGGCTATTTTTCACTAGTTTTTGGCTATTCTACATTCATAAACCCTTTTACAGCCTGAAAATGGTCCTAACTTACAGTACTATATCAGATTTAACAATCTATATCCATTCATAGCTTTTGAGGATGTTTTAGGACCTGCAATGTTACATGAAACCACTTTTTCAGCGAAAAATGATGGATTTTGAGTTCCATGGAGCCCTAACGGCTATTTTTGGCCTGCACCTTCTGAATTTTGCAAAATTTTCAAAATGTTTGATTGTTTAGTGTTATTTATGTATAAATGAACACAAAAAAATACTACTCGCATGAATCTGAAATTTTCACCCATTACGTCCCACCCCTACTGCAAGGTTTTATCTACCTACCTTTTTAAATTTGTTAAAAACTTCTTTTTTCTTTTTAACAGGGGTGCCATTCCACCAGGAGCCAGGTATGATCCGATAGGACCTGGAGGACTCCGAGGCAGGTAGGTTTGCTACTTTTTTTCTTCTTCCTTTTATTTCATTATATACTTGTTGGTGCCTTCATGATTCTAAATTCAGACACATTTTATTCTCTGAGAGTAATGTGTGTAGCAAGGGCCGCTTTAAACTCAACGATGCAAAAGGACCTGACATGAAGAGACCAAGTGCGGCTGATTAGAAGCAGTACACTTTCATCATGGGGTTATTACCAATGAGGTAACTCCATGGCGGATAAAGTCCAGAGGGGAAAGGGGAAGCACATTTTCTAATATGAAAATCACTTTGCATCATCTTAGCTGCAAAGCAACATCAATGTGATTTATCAAGTCGATCCATTCTCGCATTATGAAAACAAAATATTTCTATGTTTTGATTTTTTGAGATGAGGATTAATAATTTGGATTATTTTGAATATTATTCTCATCTTGGTTCTTATTTTCACAACATTTTGGACAATGTAACGGAACCATGGGGATAGATTGTTTTCACATGAACCTGTGGTACAACGGTTAAAGACATTGATTGACCATCATTTCTGAGTGACAGTTTCTGGGGGTTGAAGGTTCAATCCTTACTACAGGCAATAGTAACTAAGAATAAGAAAAAAATTAACATTTCTACCGAGTTATATCTTATAAGAAATACCAGTTTTCAAATTTGACATCATCTGGATTTTTCACAAGAGTGAAGTTTGGCAGAATTTAAATTTGGGGCCAGATTAAAACACATGCACAGTGAGGGTTTTTGTTTGTGTTTTCTTATATGTTGTTTTTGTTAAAAGCAACTCTATATAATCTTTTTCAACAAAATTTTAAAGGAAAATAAAATAAAGAAATTCTCAAGAGTGGTGGTAGTAAGAAGAGTGACCTGCATCATGATTTGTGTCGTCTGATTCAGAAATATTAGCTGCAGCTCAGTGCTCCTTGAATACCTTGAAACGTTAGCTGGAGAATTACAACAGAGATATGGAAGGAGTGGCTAGCAGGAAGGATCATAGCAGGCATTCTGATTGTCTTCACACAACAAAATTTGTCGAAGCTGCAGAAAAAGTATGGCAAGATCCAGGCAAGGCAATGCAGACATTGGCAAGAGAGATGAGGTGTCAGAGTGGTGACTATGAAGAAAGCGCTGAATGAGGATCATTACTCCTTATACAAGAGTTGCAAAGGCCAACTATTTACTGCTTAGGCCCAAAAGAACCGCCTTATGAAAACCAAGAAACTCCTCAACAAGGTCAAACATTCAGACGAGCTGGGGATGCTTTTTTGCTCAGGATCAGTTGTACAACGCACAGAATAACAGATGGCTAGACTACAGTCTACATAAAGTCCCGCATAACATTATCCCAGTTATAATAGGAGCTAAAGGCCTCATGAAGAAAAATTTCAAAAAGTATCTGGAAAATATTCCCGGAAAACCAAGTGCAAAAGAAATCCAAATAATTGCATTTAAGGAAACGGCCAAAATCCTTAAAAGAGCACTCGGTTGGAGCCTCTAAATAGCAGGTGATAGTCTGGCATTTGGAAGAATGCCCCGTCCCTATGCTAACGAAAACAGAAATAACAAAATTTTTTTAAAAAGAGAGACAACATTTCATTCAACGTGTGATGGGCATTTGGTTGTGTTTCCAGTGAAAGCCACATCATGCTGCCTCGCATCTTCAAAAAGGAACTCTGACTCAATTCAGATGGCTATATTGAGTTGCTGTCAACTGTTGTTAAGTGCTGGGTGGCAAAGAGGATGGCTGCGGGAAGGTTATACGTGTGACAGCAGAACTCATTCCATGTCACACCTCTGGGAAAACCCAGAAGTGGCTGTCTGAGAACTTCGATGACTTCACTAGTCCCAACATCTGACACCCCCCCCCCCCCCGCCTCCAACTCAACTGATTGTAACCCCATGGATTATTATGTGTGAGGAGCAGCTGAGAAAAACACCAACCGTACTTGGTACGCTTGCAACACCGAAGATCAACTGATTGCCAGGATCTAATTGGAGTTAGGCGTCTCTTGAAGAGCACTGTAAAGGCTGCATTCCCCGTGTTCAGATCTTGCCTGGAGGCTATGGTGACGACTCAAGACAGCTTCTTCAAGTGAGCAGTATTCGGTAAAATATCCTCTAAATGACACACTTTGAATTTTGAGAATGCATTAATTATTTGTCGAGATATGACGTTTTGTTTGCTTTCCTCTCCAAAAAATGTCAAATCTTTCTAGAACATCCTGTATAGATTTCATATCATTGTAATAAACAAATTAAGTCCTATTTCTTTCTCATTTTCAGATTTTTTTAGATTTCCAGTCAGTAAGAGGCAGTCAGGGCTATGAACTGAATATTATGGGGTGTACCCATTGCAATCATGCAGCTAGGGTCCACTACGGGTGGCAGATATCATTGTCATAACATAATCAAATAAGTATTGTCTTCATCTTCTGTGAAGTAAAGGCAAACACCTGTACATATGACAAAACATTCAGAATAAAATTTGCAAAAATAATCAAAATTATTGTTTCTCAGGATTTTTTTTTTTTCTTAAAGTATTTCCAGACTTTGTCGATAGGTGATTCTTTGGCGATGTGGAACTTGCTTTCTAGTCATACTATGCAATTACATTTTCTATGATTTTAATTGATTAGTATAAACATTTTCTTTTAATAATGAGTCACCATTTATAAAGGTTATAGGCCACTCGAGGATAAGGATTAATGCGATAGCTAGAATGTCAGTTGAATGATGAAAAATATTATGAGAGGATTGGAAATGATGAATTAATAAAATTTAACATATGAGGATGGTTATGACAAGCGTGTTGACGACCATGTTGTAGCTTGCAGGGAAGCAGTCACCTGGTAATGTGTTCCACAGATTGATTCTTTATTATTTCAATATCATCTAAAAATGTTCCTAATTGAATAATTAAACAATTTTTCTGCATAATGGCGATTTCAGTATAATGGTTAGAGTGTTTGCGAATGGGCTGGGAGACCAATCTTCGATTGAATCATACCAAAGACTCAAAAATGGTACTTGATGCCCCCTTGCTAAACACTCAACATCATAAGGTGAAGATCAAGGGTAAGTGGAGTAATCCTGGGAAAGGATTTCACTTTGGTGTAGTAGTTTATGAAAAGGGAGCGTTCAGGTCGCCCTCAACTATGGTCGACCACTTTTCTTTTTTTTTATGCTGGAAAAGATTTTGTTCTTTTTATGGTGCATTTTCTTTTTTTTTTTTCTTTTTTGTTTACTAATGAATCGCGATTTATCCTTGAGTGGCTTTTAGCTTCGATAAGAGTTAATGAGATGAATAGATTATCAGTTGAATGATGAAGCACATTATGAAAGGATTGAAAATGATGAATGGAATGAACAAAATTTGATTACTTATGAGAACAGTTTATGATAAGCATTTGTTGATAGTCGATTTGAAAACGACCATGTTGCAGTCCTCAGGGAAGCAATCTTGTGGCAGCATGTTCTAAGGATAGGAAGTTCTTGGAAAGAAACGCTATTCATGGAAATTCTGTTTGATGTTAGGCACATGGAGGAAGAAAGGAAAGTTCTTTTGCAGTTGTCATAGAGAGAGGAGTTATTGCTGTAAATGTCTTATAAGGAGGAACCAGAGATTAAACCTTATGAGTATAACGTGAATAATTACCTGTCAGATGCTTCTTAATAATATGTGTAATTGCTAATTACTGACAAATCACTTACTACAAATGTTCTCAGTAATTGTAATTTAGGTTCCGAAAGGCCCCCCGGTCGTGGAGCCTCGTTACATTACTGCCAGGCTTGTTAAAGGTATCACTTTGGATGTACGCAACGGTTTCAATTTCTGTTGCCTTTAAAACAAACTAGCATGGCTGCTGGAGGCATGGACAACAAAATAGAGTTAAAAATTGGGTGCTTTTACACTTTAGCAGATACTTTAAATAAAACAAACTGAGGAATATCTGTTTGATGTGCGTACCTATCACGGGTTATTTATAAAAGAAAATTTAATTTTAGCCATGTACAAAGAGGACAGCCATTTTGAAAGTTTCCAAAGACTTTTAGGCTGCGATACAAGATTTGAAAAAACAAAAACTGAAAATGTTCCAAAACTGAAAAGCTACATAGATCGATAGAAGATTAAATCTTCTGGCGTTTGGTGAAATTTTTTTTTTTCATCCCTTTTTTCTTTTAACTATACTGCACAAATCGCCATCTTCTAAAACACCTCTCTTTCTCTACCTCTTTCTCTACCTCTACATACGTTAAAAAAATATTACATTTTCAAATGTCAAGACAAAATGTACCATTTCACACCAATGGTCGATGGAAAAAAAATCGTTCTAAATGTCCCCCCCCCCCGAGTAATTTTGTTCCTGTTGACCCCCAAAAGAAAGCGTATTACAAAAAAATGTGTCCATATTATGTCCAAGGTAATGCTGAAAAAGAATATATCAGCTTTGTGTGTGTGTGGGGGGGGGGGGGTGTCTTGTGTAGTCGTCTACTTTTAGATGAACGCACAAACAAATGAACAACTGCTCTTTATATAATAGAAAATAATTCACAAACTCTTTATCACCTTAACATTTTACCTGCCAATGTTCACATGTGGGCATATTATAAAATATATAAGAAACTTTTTACTTTTGTTCCTTTCCACTTATAAAATACAATGTGTTGCATTTAATACAAGTTTAATAAAAAAAAAAGTCTCTTGTTTCAATTAGAAAGTCTTTATTCCTGTGATTTATTTCAGACTCTTTTTCAGGCCACGTCCCGATCCTGATCATTTGCCATTACCAAATTCCAGTGACTATGATGACATGTTCATGTAAGACTTAACGCACACGATTCAGGACAGCAACATTTTCTCCAATTTCTGTACAGAATTTTGCTTTTTTTTTTCAAAAGGTTGTATTCTTATATCTATCTTTTAATTTCTTAAAGCATTAAACGGATTTTTTTATATAAAAATTCTCAAAAGCTATCCTTTTTTTATTTCCTTTCAAACTGTCTCACTTTATTTACCAGTGTAAATGATATTAAATTTGATTACAATCAGTATAATACAATATTATATTATTCAATAATTAAATACCTTTAAAAAAAACTAATGGTCCATTTTTAAATTCTCTGGTAGTGGTAAACAAATGCAGGTAAGTACTAATAAATCCTTAAGCAACATGTGAGATGCTATGTTTCCGCTTCTATTAAAGAAAAAGACAGATAACCTCTATGCTCGCTGCTACTACCAAACATCATGACAACACTGCCCGACATGCGATGGCCATATTTGTTACATGGTGAAGCTGCGGCCGCTACATTACACATAGACAATATAAAGTTAACCTACTTCAACCTTGAGGATTATGAAAGATCAAAGAAGCTAAAGTAACTCTATGAGGTGACTAGAAACGGATCAGAATCAACCTTGGTTTTTAATAACACGGTGCTTGCGGTCATGCCAAACACTAACACAGGAAAGAAATAATTTAAAAAGCAAAAATATAACCAACCAGCTATACCTACCCAGCATTGCCCGGGATGTAGTAATATCATTTTGGTTTGTAAATTCTTTTGTTTGCACATTTTAAAGTTATTTTTAAAAGAGATGGAAAAAAAGGGATGCCTATGTAAGGTAGATAACTTGTTTTATATTATTCAAGTTAAAATGAGTTATCTCCCTTAGATTATTTGAGTTGTGCGTAAAAATATAGACACTTTACAAATGAAGTTATGTGACTTTCTCAAGTTTTCAGACATTGCCTATTTCTTTCAACGGCAGTTACTATCTGAATGAAAATATGATTTTTAAGTTATTTAGTATTAATAAACTATTATGGTGTGGTGTTAATCTACCCTATTTCGGCAATAGATGGAGTCTTCCAGTCACTATAGAGTTACGATTAAGTGTTGTGGCAGTCATAGCCACAGTATCAGACACAGACTTTCGGTAACATACTTCTGTAAATACACTACAGTGTTGTCTAAATTATCATTGGCCCTTCAAGGTCACAACACTGGCGACGAGGATTCAAAACCTATATCCTACAACATTGGAGATACGGTACTGACTTATTTAGACCCACATTTTTTTCAAACGTATGTCGCACAACTCTGGCGACAAGGATTTTGAATTTATTCGGACACGAAAATAATCCGGACTTATGTTTCACACAATACTGACAATGAAACTCAGATTTATGTCTACAATGGGAATGTTGGATTTTTGAAAAAAAAAAGACTTTGGTGGTATGCTCTGGATATTTGTGAACAATTGAGCGAGAAGTTGAAATCAAACTGAAATTTTACAAGCAAAGTGTGTAAATTCTGAAAAAAAAAAAATCTAACATCGCAAAAAGAATTAAAGAGAAATTGTCGTTTTCTGAGTAGGACGAAACAGTTTTCAAATCAATGTTTGACGCTTCAAGTCACTGAACCGCAAAGGAAAAATAACCTAACATAAAGATCTCTATTTTTTTTTTCGTTAATCAGAAGCATGTAAATAAGTTTTGTACGGCCTCATTTTTTTCTTTCCACTGAGAGGTTACGAACTTATCTCCCAGTAAGAAAAACTGACTGTGTGAATAAATATATATATATATATATATATATATCTAAATGAATAAATGCAAAATATTTTTTTTATTAATCACTACCTATATTATAATCAAAACAGGTTACTCTAATTAAAATAATTAATACACTGTATTCTTTTGAAATACTCTATGTATAGTCAAGTAAAGTTAGAAATACAATCTTTTGTTTATCTAATTTGCATAATTATATTTTTACACAGTTCAAAATAAATAATTGTTTGCTGTTATTCGATTATAATTTGATTGTCCTATTTGTTTATATATATGGAATAGTTTTGTCGATATTACCAGTAATTAATTAAAGTGATAATAAAAATCACGAGAAATCGAAACCATGTTCATTAATTTTCAAAGGACGTGCGTCCCCCCTCCCCCCTCCCCCCGGCAAGGGGAATAATTTCTTTCGACAAATTATTTATTTCAAATTCTCCTCTGCCACCTCCACAACAATCGACATGTTTTTTTTTAACTTACCTAATTATTTTTATGAATCTAATTTTTAAAGCGTAGTTATTCCTAAAATAGTAGCATTCATTATAACTAAACGCTTCAAAAGAAATTTCTTCTTTTTTTTTTTCAGCATTTAATTTTCGTAGTTTTAAATTTTCCGTGAAAAATGATTGTTTAATGTTTTGTTTACAAACCGCCGTTTCATTATTCTGACTTTGCCACTCAGACTTAGGGTTAGTGGTTAAAATATTTTTATTAATTTTCCTAAGTTTTGAATGGTCCGGAGATGGGCCATCATTTTACGTTAAATATATATGAAACTGATTGCCCACTCTTAATTCTAAAATAATTGTTTATTTTTCGTCTTTCTGTTTTCCAGTGTTCACTCTTCACATGTAATCGCCTAAAAAAGCTGTTCCAGATATTCATTTAGTCATTTCATTATATAACAAGTGGGGAATTCATTTTCATTTTTATGCTGAAACAAAATAAAATTCCTCGACTTTGAATATCTTAAAGACCATATTAATTAACCTTTTTTTTTTCTAATAAATAAAATTTGACTATGTTCATGCACAGTAAATTTCCCAACATTAGAATATATCAAATAACATTACGACAATCATATTTTTGTTGTTTTCTTTCAAATTACCAAAATGTCAAATGGAATTTTTTTTTTCTTTAAAGAAAACTATTGTTACAGTAATTGCTGCCCATGGGGCGGATTGTTTTTGCTAGTATATATATATATATATATATATATATATATTACACACACACACACACACACGGAAAAGTCAGTTTAATTTAAGTGATGGGAAAATGGATGCAGAAAAGGCAGAATCTCAAAAGAAAATTAATGTGGGGAAAATGGAATTTCAGAAAGAATAACAAAGAAAAGCTTCGAATGGAAGAGAAATTCCAATAACAACAGAAAGAACAGCTGGTACAAATGAACAGATTTGAGGAAATGTTTCTTCATACCTAATAGGAACAGAAAAAATTATTTTAATTATTGAATGGGTGTCAAAATGGTAAAGATGAAAATGCGTTTTCATGAAACACTATTTGGAACACCATTGATAATTTTTAACTACGATCCTGACAACAAAGTTACGTTTGCTTCATATTTCAGACAATACGAGGACATTTATAATACGGACTGAGCGAACTGGACTGATTTTAAAATGGTTCATTTGCTTTTAACAAAATTGGGTATGGTTGAACATACCAAATTTGTAAATTATATCTTACCACAAAAAACAGCGACCTTACATTTGGTGAAGCAATACTATTATTGACTTAATTGTTTAGCCCTAAAACGTCTCTTTTTTTCACAAAAGGTGGAAATGCATGAACCTTACAGGAAAAGACGACAGACGAAGACTATACTACTTTTGCTAGCATAGTTAACAAGCACTGCGATGATTTCAAGTTGTCAGAGTTGAATGCTAACAATTTCAAATGCCTTAGATTTTTGCAAGGATTAGTATTGGATGCAGATGCGGAAATAAAAAGGGTCTTTAATAAATTGGAAAATCAACCAGATTTAACACTCCAGTATGTCGTAGAGGACTGCTAACGGTTTATTAGCGTGCATCAAAATTCAAAAGATATTGAACAGTGGAGTGTCACATTAGAAAAATCTGCAACAAGAAGAAAAGTATTTCATCTGCTAAATTTGATAATCAAAAGAATAGTAATCTGTCTCCTAAACAGTGTTTCGATTGCAGTCAGCTGCATTGGTACAAAGATTGTCCATATAAAACGAAAAAGTGCTTTAAGTGTAATCACATGGGACACAAAAGTATGCGCTGCAGAGTAAAAAAAATAAAATTTTAAAGTTTTATTAGAATTGCTAAATGTGATGAAGTGGAAAATATTAGGAAGTTTGTTTAAGTAAGAATATTGAATAGAAATATTAAAATGCAACTTGACTCAGGCTCAGATTTGTCAATTATAAATCTTCAGGCATGGAAGAAATTGTAAAGATGACTTTATTGAGTGTGAAACAGTGATTGTAGCCGATGCAATCTGCCCCTTTAGGGCGCACTAATATGCATCAGGAAAATCGGGCCCTACGTAGAAACAAGTGGAGATCTAAGAACTAGTACATATTTTCCGCGGGATCGGCTATACAAAACAGCTCTGGAAGTAGCGCCGGGCTGGCTGGAAAAAGCGTGTAAGCCGTCAGTTATAATTATCTATACACAATGGGAGAACATTGGCCAGAAAGAGGGAATGTGATAACGGCTGTACAATTTTGGTCAAGATTCTTTTGGTCACTCCCCTCCCTCCCCCTCCCCATGGTAGGGAGAGGGAGAGAATAAGTCTTTTACGATAACAGGAAAGAAAACAACCCAACCAGAAAGGGAGGGGAGAGGGAGAGTAAGTCAGTATGCCCCACCCTGACCCCGAGAGAGAGTGGAGAAATGGGCTGGAGAAAGAAAGGGTGTGATGATATGCCTTTCTGGGAAGCGAGAGGACCTTTGTTGTTGAAACGAGAAGACAATTACGGGGAGTTAGAAATTGGAATTCGACCAAAACGGACGTGCGCCGACCAGGCAGGGACTTGCACGAACAAGTTCTTGTCTGGGTAGTGTTAACGATAGTGTCCCCCCACACCGTTTTCAGTAGACAAGTTACAACTTAATTAACAACTTGGAAATCGTAAATGGAGTTTCACACACGCACAGAGAGAAGACGGACTAGTTTAGTAAACAAAGCCATTATCGAAAAGCAGACTTTAATTCACCGTTTTAAAAACAGTTGTTATCTTATTAATAATTAATTGGGTACAAAAGGAAACTGCTGAGTTTGTTGAATTATTCCTATTGTTGTCAGTTTGTTGTTTGAGTAAACTTGCCTTCACAGCGAACCAACGAGGCAATCGTCATTCATCCGACCGAGAGGAGTTCCGACCCATCTTTCTTTTTCTGCCGCTACGACATCACGAGCTAGAGAGGGTGTTCACAGTCTAGAAGGATTCCTGCGCCGAGGACCAGACGTGTGAGTACCGAGATAAAGACACGAGTGGACCACCTATGTTACAGTGGTTCAGTGACACCGGATCAGAGTGAGGTATCTGTATTACTCGGCACTGCGACCTATGTTTACATTAGATGCCGTCACCAAGGAAGAAGCGTGTGGGGTCTCGTTACAGAGGACTAAAAAAGACAAAAGCGTCACTGAAGAAAAAACTAAATTTGAGGGCGAACTTATAACTACAGTTACACACTAAAAGAATAAACTTTAAAATTGAAAATTTTTGTTATGAACAATTCAAGTAACCTTCTGTTCATAGATTGGATGGAAAGTTCCAACTGTGGGATTCGCCTATAAATTCCTTCTACCAGAATATAAAAACTTTAGATGCTGCAGCAGAAAAGTTAAAGAAAGAATTGAAAGAAAGTTTTTCAGAAGTTTTTTTTTCTGGTGGGCTGGGTAGATACAAAAAAGTAACTGCAAAATTTGAGTTGAAACTGAATACACAACCGATCTTCAAAATGAAGCAAAATGTTCCATTTGCGTCAGTAGATAAAATCGACACAGAGCTATAGACTTGAGAAAATGGGAGTGATATCAAAGGTTGAATACAGCAAATGGGGTTTGCCTAAAGTTTACGTGAAGAAAAAGAGTAAAGAAATTCGTGTGTGCACAGATTTTTCCACAGGTTTGAACCAGGCACTGAAAGATTATCATTATCTGCTGCCTAGTCCAGAAAAAATATTTGCAAAGCTGAAATGAAGGTAATTTTTTTTTTTCAAAAGTTTACTTAAGCGATGCACATTTGCAGATATGTGTGGACGAAAAATGCTCGAAGTTACTGTGTATAAATACACGTAAATGGTTATACAAATTTAAAAGACTACCGTTTGGAGTAAAGGATGCATTACTTAGGCCGTCGAAAACTCTAGGCCGCTATCTGGATAATATTCTAATAACTAGTAAAACTACAGAGCAACATAAAGTGCATGTACATGAAATTTTCAAGAGAATTCAAGACTATGGTTTCAAATTAAAGGAAGAGAAATGCGAATTTTTTATTGAAAAAATTAAATATCTGGAACAAATAATAGACAAGAATGGGAGAAGACCCGACTCCGGTGCAATAAAGAATATGCCAGCTCCAGAAAACATTGTCATTGCAAAGTTTCCTTGGGTTAGCGAATTGCTACAAGGTATGCACAACCTACAAGAGCTTTTAAATGAACTATTGAAGAAGGAGAAAGCCTGGATCTGGATGGTAGAATGCCAGGAGGCAATTTAGAAAATAAATAACATTCTCACGTCTGAATTATTTTTAACACATGATCCAGAGCGCTAAATCTTTATAGCTACTGATGCTAGTTTATACGGTATTAGAGTTTGTATTTTACACAGAATGGATGACGGTTCACTGAAGCCGATAGTGCATGTGTCTCGTACACTTTTGTCAGCAGAAAAGAGCTACTCGCAAATTGAAAAAGAAGCGTTGGGTATCATTTTTGCGGTAACAAAGTTTCACCGTTTCATGCACGGAAGACAATTTTTATTACAAACTGACCATAAACCGTTACTAACAATTTATGGGTTGAAGAAGGGTTTACCAACACATACAGCGAACAGATTAGAGATGAAGAACTATCCTCCTAAATTAAAATTACAACATGGAGTATCTCCCATCTTCAAAAATCAGTAATGTGGACAGACTGTCTAGATTGATAGCAAAATCTGTTGAACCCCTTGGGGACACAGTTATTGCCTCTTTACAAACGGAAGTTGAGGTGAAAAACATGTTGTGTACCATCATAAGAGAGCTTCCCATGATACTTGGAGAAATAAAGACGAAGGCGACGAACAATGATGTTCTAAAAAAACATAAAAACGGGTATGATAGCAAAGAACTGAAAAATTTTGGAAATGTATTTCATCTGCGATGATGTAGTGATGTGCAGTGATCGGGTGAATGCAAGTCCTATAATGATGAAACTAATAGCTACATTGTAGTTACTACTACTACTCGTTCATGTAGACTCATTATGCATCTGGTAAATTCTAGTTGAATTTACCAGCATTTAAAAAAACACAATTGCCCCTCTGAATTTAGACAAAAATATTATATTCAAAAATTTATTTTTAAAATACTTAAATAACATTACATATGAAACTAGTAAAAATATTTTTACATGTTCAACATAGATACAATTTATTGCGGGACGCTAATTCTTTCGCTCTGCCGGAACATAAATTGTAAAGCTCCTATCTCGAACTAACATCGGTTTTTGTTGTTGATGTTTAATGATCTGGCATGCAGCGTTCTCGGTTATTGTTTTTAAATTTTCTTTTTTCTCCAGCTTTTTGTTTTTGTCACTTGAAGATGATTCGACCAAGAATCGAAAAACATTTATTAATGTTTTTTTATTTTGAAACTAAAAAGATTATTAGAAATTTTTTTAAAATAGCAAAAGGTATAATTAAGTAGAAGAACTCTGTTTTGTTTAACAATGTTTGCATAAATTAAAGAAATCTGTCTAAATACACATGTGTGTATATATATATATATATATATATATATATATATATATATATATATATATATAAAGTGGTGTACTGAAAGCAAACTTTTAGGAAAAGTAAACCTATTGTGAAGAGTATACAGCTCAATATATATATATATATATATATATATATATATAATGTGTGTATCGAGGCAGCATTTTTTCTCTAAGACACGTATTATTAAAAATAACCGACAACTCATGTCTGGATATTTTTGTAGTAATCCCTTCAATTTTCCGGATTAAAGTCTTAATCTCGGATGAGAATTGGCTGATGAATCTGACGTAATACTAATATACTTAAATGTTTATAACACTAAATATATATAGTTTCGTATTTAAATTTTCCCGCTATAAATAACTATAAACCCACTCCAGGTCTTTACCTGATTGACATTATTCCACTGAAGATGGACCCAGATGGGTCAGAAAGTACTCTGGACTTAAAAGAAAATTACGGCAGATTCATCAGCCAATTCTCATCCGAGATTAAGACTTTAATCCAGAAAATTGAAGGGATTAATACAAAAATATCCAGACATGAGTTGTCGGTTATTTTTAATTATATATATATATATATACTAGAATATCCGTTCCAGGACGGGTAAAGTTAATTCCCTGAACAGAAGAGTTTTACACCACATTTATGTCCCCTTACAAAGATCTATTACATTATTATTATCTACAAAATCTATTACATTATTTTGATTCTAGAAAATGTCTTAAATTTAAAGCTGAAGCTTAAGAGGTCTTGAGAATAAATTGAAATTAAGGGAACTTTGCTAAATTAGTGTCTAATGATTATGAATCCAACTTGATGCAAATCTAAAATATTTGAATTTTCAAATGGGAGATTGTGTCTATATTATGCTCTTTAAAATACTCAAAAAAACTGAAATTTTGGTAATATTTATTAATTGATATCTAATAGCTATTATTAAAATTTTACAAATATTGGCATCTGAATTTTCATAAAGGATTTGTCCCTTTTGCACAAAAAACGGAATCTAACTAAATATAACCCACATACCCACCCTTACGTCTAGGAGGTGTTTTCCAAAATTCATAAAGATCGGCTAAATAGTTTAGAAGTGAATCCTCTACATACAAATATATAAGCATATCCACATACTTAACTTTATATAAATAGATATATCTATATAATGAAGTAAAGTTATTTTCTCTTCTAATATATAAAGTAGAGATGATTTTTCCCCTGTGCCTTCTCGGAGTATAGGAGAATAACCACATGCTTCACAGGCTACTAAACTCACCACTATACTACACTTATTCACTCGAACATGTTTTAGTAAATTTGTTATTATTTTTTTCTACCTAACACTAAATATTACATTTGGCCCACCATCAACGTCTCTCCGAAAAACCAACTCCATATAGGTGGTAGCAAAAACTTTTCTCCCTAACAATTCTGTACTGTCACTCTACTCATCGACACCGGGAACTAATACACACAGTTTAATTTTTACAAAACACCGGTTCTTATTTATTATTTGCCTGGTATTAATTTACTACATAATATAAAGCAATATGCAAAGACTTAATGACCGCTCCCGTTCACTCCGATGATTTTCTACGAATATCAGATTACGTTATTTCTAATACTACCTATGACTTCTACATTTATATTCATTCCGGAATTAAGCGAATGAAATTAACGAACACAGTTCCTGCAACATTTATTCATTCAACATGGCAGCTACAATTTCTTGATCGAATCGATATTCTATTTAATTCCAAGATACTGGTAGACCCCGATACATTTACATTTTCAAAATCATACACCTTTAACACGCATATTATAGAAAACTTGCCCAAAACTAGTCATTTTCATCAACTTCAAATGACCTAAACCGTGTCATTGCTGAATCTTAACATAACACGCATGCCCATAATCAAGTTTAGCTTAATTGACCTATTTTCACATGTATTTTTAACTCGAAACTGTGGTGCAGTGGTTAGGAAGGCAGGTTTCATGATCGCCAGTTTCAGCGTTCGATCCCATTCTACTCTACAACCTTTTTCTTTTTTTTTTAATTTATAACATTCGCCAACACGGTAGACGGGAGAGAAACAACAATAGGCCGTTTCTTTTTTATTCGATATGCAATAGGTAGTACTTTCTCCCGTGCAACGGGTTCCGCTAGTATAATAATATAAAACAAATTTTTTATAGTTAAAGTTAAACAATTTATTCTTATACAAATTTATGATCAACTATACAAATCAATTCCAAATTGCCATGTGCAAGCTCAATATTTAATATCGAATAAATTAAATTGCTTTAATTAATTTTATTAATAATTATAATAATATTACTATCAACAAACTTATTACGTATATATAAGAAAATTTAGCAATACAAATTAGAAATGTGTATTATAGAATATTTATTTATTAGAAACTCTTTATAACAAATATTCAAATGAGGAATACCTGTGGGTGTTTGAAAATTACTATAATCTCTCAGGACATGCATCAATGGTTGGATTTTGGGAGGCATAAACATTGTGTTGACTTAAGGTGTTAAGCAGACCAACCCTGTTCCCTTGAGATACAATAAAACTCATCAATTAAGTTTAATTGAATTACTTTGATCATTAAACAATTTTCATTCAATTAGAATGAAATTGTTTCAAATTATAACATACTTTTTAACAGTTACATTTACATGTGAAGACAGACATTTTTAAGTTAATTTAATTATTAAAAGCACAAGAAGTAAAAAGAGTTTATCCCAGGAGAAAAGTGTGGAAGTTGAATGAAGAACATGTGAAACGCAAGTTTATAGACCAAGTGATTGAGTGTTTGGTTACTAGATTCACTTCAGGAAATGTGGGAGAACAGTGGGAGGATACACTGTTGGGGCTAAGAGGCCATACTTGGGAATGGACGAAAGGGCCCCGAAGACATAGTTACATGGTGGTAAAATGTGAAAATTGAGAAGTGTATCAAAGAAAAGCGGATATGATGAAGTGAGGGAAGAAAAGATTTAGTGAATAAGAACGATGGTGTGAGTGGAGAAAAGGTTTTGTGACTAAGGATATGTATCTGGTGGCAAAGAGGCCGGTAAGAAGAGCCATCTACAAAGCAAAATTAGAAGCTAAGCTAGATAGGTTTCCAGATATACTACAAAGAGATAACCAGAATAAAAATATTCAGGATATCTAAACAGATGGCAAAGACAAATATAAATATTTTTGGAGAGAAGTGCATTCGAAATGACAATGGGGTACTGGCAACAAATGAACAGAACAAGAGAGATGCTTGGAAATGCTATTATGAGAGATTGTTGAATACTGAGTTTTCATGGGACAAAAAAAAATTTGAAGTTGCAGAAATAGTATCCGGTCCAGCCATAAGAATTGAAGAAGTAATGGTATGGTAAGCTGTGAGTAAGATGAAGAAGAGGAAGGATGCCGGACCCTCAGGTTTGCAGAAATGTTGAAGGCTGCAGGTGAAACGAATATTGAGATGATCACAGACTTGACAAATAAGAGAATGGATTGTTCTGGGATCTTAGTACAATTGTGAACTGTTATTGGGGTAAAGAAAGAGCTCTGGATAGAGGTAATTACAGAGGCTTAAAGTTGAGAGAATTATTTAGCAGCAAATAAGTCAGATAAGTATGATAAGATGAAATGCAGTTTGGTGTTATGCCTGGGCAAAGTACTGCTGATGCTGTTTTTATTCTGAGACAAATGCAAGAGAAGTATCTTGGTAAGAAGAAGATCCTGTATTTTCCTTTTGTGATTTGGAGAAAGTTTTTGACAGAGTGCCAAAAGATGTTGTCTAGTGGCCTTTCCATAAATTAAGGGCAAGCGAGTGGTTGATGAAGATTGTTCAAGCAAATTACAGAAATGTTCAGTCATGTTAGAATTTACAGCTATCACTAAATGTGCTGTTATGTTTAAGTGGAAGTAAATTAGAGATCTGTACCGAGTCTGTTGCTTTTCATTTGTGACTTAGAAGCATTGTGCAGGGAGTTTCGTACAGGTTGTCCAGAAGGGACACCTTATGCTGATGATTTAATGCTTACCGATGAACTAATGGAAGGTCTACTTACTAAGTTGGAGACTTGGAGGAAAGCTATGGAAAGTAAAACTCTGATAGTGAATGTTACCAAGATTACAAGAATGATCCGTGGTTGTAGTGTTGTTGGAAAGCCCTCAACAAGAGGACAATTTCCCTGCCCAGTTTGTGGAAAGGGAGTTGAAAGCAACTCAATATTTTGTAGTACTTGTAAGCATTGGGTGCACAAGAAGTGCAGTAGAATTTCTGGTAGGTTGAGAGATAATAACCAGTTTGTGTGTAAGAAGTTTAAGGCAACGGAGACAGATGAGAACTCGGATGTGAAAAAAGTCTGTTGGATGGCAAAGCTATTGAGATGGCTCAGAACTTTAGTTAATTTACTGATATTATTGGAGCACAGGGGAGGAGCTGGTGCTGGTGTAGTTCCAAGAGTTAGGAGTTGATCGAATAAGTTCAGGGAACTTCTGTAATTATTAACCAGCAGAACGTTACCATTGTCAATGAAAGTAAAAGTCTATCAGGCATATATGCATGCAGTGTTATGATGTATGAAAGGGAAATCTGACCAGTGAGGGTTGAGGACATGCGTTGCCTGGAGAGAAATAATATGAGAATGATACGATGTGTTGCATAGAGAGAAATGATATGATGGATGTGCAATGTGATTCTTAAAGACAGGTTTAGTCCTGATGATTTCGGAGGAAGATCAAATCTGAACAGTATAGGGAGATGTGCACCAAACAGGAGACTTTGTTAATTTGCTCAGATTGAAAGAATGTATGAGAGTTCTTGTGTTAGTAGATGTAGAAGAGTTGAGGTAACAGGGTCAGTTGACAGGGAGAGGCCAGGTAAAATATTGAAGGAAGTGATAAGGATGTATTTGAGAGAAAGAAGAATAAATAAAGACCTGGCCAAAGATAAGTTAGTTTAGAAATCAATTTCTAAAAGACATCCAACACATGTCAAAATGTAAAACAGATGTTCAACTGAATGTGATGATGACATCTTGTTAAATTGCTGGTTTATAACACGTTGTGTCGGAATCTCTGGTCGTCGTAGAACTCTTCCTTGTTGATCCAGAACGAATGGAATCGCTGCTAATGGGACGATATGTCGTTTCTCGATTCGCATTTCCCAACAGCGCGGGAACTATTCGTACTAACCTTGTCTCTCTCTTTCTCCATTGCCTTGCCGTCGTATGCAACTATTTCTACTAACCTAGCGTGCTTCGTTGTCGCCTGCAGCTTGATATCTCTGTAGGCTTTTGTATCGCCGCTGCCATCGCTAGCCTGCTGAGCCGTCGCCGTCATCACTCTTTGCAGATGCCTGTTGTTGTTACATTTTCTGCCGGCGGTTTCTTTCTGTAACTGAAACCAAATCTCCCCGTACACGATAAAATATAACAAGGCTTCTCATTTTTTTAAATTTAGAGCCATTTATTACTATACTGCTTGTCGATACTGGGCAAGTTCGTTGTAGCAGAGAGAGAGAGGCTTACGCTAGTTATTTTTCTAATTACTTAGCTACTTGCAAAGGAAGGAAGATGGAGACTTCGTCTGGCTCTACTTCGGGGGATCCGAAATCCCCTAGCTTGTACTCGCTACATGGCTAAAGCGTGTTGGCTCATCGGCTTCCAAGTCCAAACTCAATCTCAACTCCAGTTTTCCGAGCGGGAAAACTGTGACGTCACGAAATCTCGTGATCAACACGCAGGTGTGAACTAACCATTGAACTTAAGGTCTCGTCACCCATCACTGCAACCGTGCGAAACATTGTATCAAGTTGCACGAGGTGACTCTGCTACAAATTGCGCAAGTCAAACCCGATCTCCAACAGACATGTCCACTCCCATAGGGCCATTATCTAACAATCTGAAACAGAATGAAGATTGGAAAAAACAAATGAAAAGCTAAGTAGAAAAATAGAATAAACAGGAAATGAAGAATAATCTGATACTAACAGATGTTGCATGCTGGTCGATATTTCCTTTGTTTTTAAATCAGATTTTTATGAAGTTTAATTGAATTACTTACAGTATAATTTCGTTATTTAATTGAATAAAAATTGTTTAAAATTATAACAAGTGAACTCCCACAGCCAGGTATAACGGAAGTTTGGGATGTGGATAGGTGCATATGATATCAGATTAACAGCAGAGAGAGTTGTGAGTGAAGCCTCTCTGAGTTTCACTGGAAGTGTTCAAGAGACAGTACATCTTAAATATGGTATAATGAAAACTGTAATATGTTAAGCAATGTGCTTACCATAATTGACTCTCTCTCTCTTTCTCTCTCTCGCTTCTGTCTATGTTCTGATCACAAAATTAGAATGGAAGTGGCTGGAATTGATTGATTAATTGTAGCGTATATGACGTCACTTTGTATGCAATTGCTATTTAACAAGCATTCTCTGGATTTCTGGCAGTTACAATTATTAGAAGGGGGTATAATAGGTGCTGGTTGCTGGGAAGATTTAATTTTTTTTTTGTTATTAGAGGTGATGATAGTTTGTGCTATATTGGGCATTGTGGAGTAGGAAATTTTAATAGAGTTTTTATTTAAAATTGTGCTGTATCTATGTGGGTGCTTGAAGGAGTTATCTATAATTTTGAAGAATTCCTTAGGGATATTGGTTTTAACATTACAGTTATAGAGTGGATTAAACTAAATGCTATTCTTTCTTCTAAGTCTTTTATTTTTCCTATGTTCCTGAGGGTCAGC
This sequence comes from Sepiola atlantica, assembly GCA_963556195.1. NCBI lineage: Eukaryota > Metazoa > Mollusca > Cephalopoda > Sepiida > Sepiolidae > Sepiola > Sepiola atlantica. The sequence goes on from OY744531.1 coordinate 72,218,213, forward strand.
TAGTTTGACAATATTGATAGTTTTTGTGGGCCTATTTATATATGTTTTGGTTTTCTTGGATAATGTAGTATTTATCTGTTTTCTATCATGTATTGCCATGTTATGTGTGATTACACTTAAAGGTTTATTTTCCTGGATGAAGGGATTATTTTTGTATTTAATTTTATCATTGTAGCCCGAATTGAGTAGTGCGTTATTGTAGAAGTTAGAATTTTGTTTGAAGATAGATCTATTAGCAGATAGTTTTGAAATTCTATTAGAAATTGAGGGGACCATTGAATTAATGATGGATTTTGGGTGGTTAGATAGCTTATGTACGTAGAAGAGGGTTAAGTTTGGTTTGTGGTAGGGCTAAAGGTTTCGGAGTTTAGGTCTAATGTTAGGTCAAGGAAATTAGATATTCTTTTCTCATTCTATCTCCATCCCCATCCACCTTTTATATCTTTTAAAATTTCTTTTTACAAACAGTTCACAGACATGGAAACTCAAAATAAAAGATGAAATGACGCCAAAGTGTGGACTTCTCATAGATGTGAAAATATTTAAATTCACTAATTCATTTATACGTAATCAAACTCCATACCAAGCTTTTCAAAATGTTGAAAGTTGTTTTTTTCACACCTTTTGCCCATCTCTTGTAAGCGTTTCCAATGCTGAGGGACTGAACAAAAGCCCACTGTTATGAAAATATTAATAAAAACTATTATTGTATCATTATGTTTGGGCAGTGGTTACACTGTCCAGCGTCATTGTCGCCATACTTTATTGTAATTGTGTACTGATACATATATTTGTTATTATTGCAGTGTCATTATTAAGGATTTTTACTACAATAAAACCTATCCTTGGGTCTGAGTTGTCTGAGTTATTTTCTTACAACAATTTATTCTAGTTAAAATGAATGTTAGCGCATTTGTCAATGCCAGCGATGATCCCATTTTTCTTGCTGCAATGACATCAGCAGCTGCTCCTTCATCTTTGTCCGAGGCAGTTATCAAGATATATTTAAATGGTGCCAAAGTGGATGGACTAATTGATAGCGTGAGTACTAATAATTTTGTGCACCCAGATGTTGCTAAAATGCATTCTTTGAAAATACACCAAGTGCATAGTGATGTATCTATGGCATCTACTTCTTTATCTGTGGACACTGAAGTGTTTGTAAAGTGGATTTAAAGGTAGAAGGTCAAACTTATGATGGATTCGGACTGACAGTGTTTCCAAATCTTTGTAGTGATTTTTTACTTGGAAGGGATTTTCAAAAATTACATAAATCAATAACTGTGAATTATGATGGCGAATTACCACCTCTTGTTGTGTGTAGTTTAAATACTATTGAAGTTGAACCTCCAGAGTTATTTGCTAACTTAACACCTGATTGTTCTCCTGTTGCCACTAGGTCGCAACGTTATTCTTTTCCAGATCGCAAGTTTATTGATAAAGAAGTAAAGAGACTACTAAAAGAAGGTATCATCGAACGTAGTAAGTCACCTTGAAGAGCACAAGTGGTTGTAGTGAAGAGTGAAGCACGCAAGACTCACCTGGCCATTGATTACTCAACGACGATCAACAAATTTACTCTACTTGACAGTTATCCATTACCTCACAGTGATGAAATTGTAAGTAAAATAGCAGAATATAGAATATTTAGTACTATAGATTTGAAGAGTGCCTACCACCAGATTCCTATTAAACAGGAAGATAGGCCCTATACAGCTTTCCAAGCAGGCGGAGGACTTTATCAGTTTACACAAATACCATTTGGTGTTACAAATGGTGTCGCCTGTTTTTAAAGAATAATGGATTCTATTATTGAAGATGAGAAGCTGAGTGCCACATTTGCATATTTGGACGGCATAACAATTTGCGGTATGACAGAAAAAGATCATGACGTCAATCTGAAGAAATTCCTGGACACAAATAAAAGAAGAGGTATTATTTACAATAAGGAGAAATGTATATTTTCAACAAAGTCCTTGAATATTTGGGGACATGTCATTGAAAATGGTGAATTGAGACCAGATCCCAAGCGTCTTAAACCGCTTCACGACTTGCCTCTGCCTACAAACTAAAAAACATTGTGACGAACCCTAGGCTTATTTGCATATTATTCTCGGTGGATAGTAAATTACTCTAGTAAAGTTCATCCACTGAGTTCAATTACCGTTTTCCCTGTTACTGAGGAAGCTAGAGAAGCATTCTATGAACTGAAAAGAGATATAGAGAATTATGTTGTGAGGACAGTTGATGAATCAATTCCATTTGAAGTAGAGGTTGATGCATCAGAATCTGCTATAGCAGCAGTGTTAAATCAGCAAGGTCGCCCTGTTGCATTCTTGTCTAGAACTCTGCAAGGACCTGAAAAACAGTCTGCTGCAATTGAGAAAGAGGCTCAAGCCATCATTGAAGCCATCCGCCATTGGAGGCACTACTTTACAGGTCGCCATTTTACTATTAGAACCGATCAACAATCTGTCAGATTTATGTTTGATAAGAAACATAAGAGTAAGATAAAGAATGATAAGATCACACGATGAAGGATAGAGTTAAATTGTTATGATTTCGAATGTTGGGATTAAATATCCCTGGAAGAAAGTTCAATTCTCGCACGTGAGAATGCAATAACAATTATGTAGATAAGTGCAAAATAGAAACAGGGCAACAGCTTTTGTGAGAAGGAACACAACAACAATCGTATATAAGTTTAAAACCGTTTTACTTGTGAGAAAACATGAGTGCAAATATATACAACAAATGGTGAGTTTAAAGTTCAGAAAGGAGGAAGTTAATTTAGGTTTGCGAAAACGTGCTTCCTAGTAATAACAAGAATATGTATTTCCTCAGTATTATTGATGAATATTCAAGGTTCCCATTTGTATTTCCTTATAGAAATGTACTATAGCATTGACTGCTGAGCAGACTAGAGCAGAAGTTGTCCTTGGAAGGACAAGTTGAATTGCCGAAAGTGTCGAAGGTGATTTTTTTTTGGCTCTAGCTGCTGATTATATGTGAATTAAACAGGTTAGTGAAGATGGGCTGTTGAAGATAAAGTATCAGAGTAATTGATTCTTTGTCCACGATCATACAAGACTGACATATTTAATATGCGATCATACAAGACTGACATATTTAATATGCGATCATACAAGACTGACATATTTAATATGCGATCATACAAGACTAACATATTTAATATGCGATCATACAAGACTGACATACTTAATATGCTGCGGTGTTATATTATATGTCAGCTAAGCTAATCTCTTGTTTCACTGTGTGTTGATTTGATGTACGGGAATATATAACATGGCACACATTTTATTAACTAAAATTCATAATTCAACACATTCGATTTGGTTAATTAAGGATAAAATGAATATGCTACACACCGACAAGAAAGAATTTTAGAATTTATTTTTTTAAATAGCCATATTTTATTTTAATTAAAAACGCTCAGTGAAAATAAAAGTTTGTACAATTCGTTTTTTAACGGATTCAAGTTTTTGGCTCGAGCACGCCTAAAATGTATTCATTTCCAAATTGTGACTTTCGGGTTATCGTTTGATTGGTTGATTTAAGTCACGTGAAAAATTTTAAAAGTAAGCAAACAATTTGATGATATTAAGATTAAGATTATTTCGTCAGAGGAAGATCAATGGTTAAAGCGTCAACAGCTGATTTTTGTCTCCGTGGAAATAGTTTTCTTTCTTTAGGAAAATTGTATCCACATTAAATTAATTTTCTCCTTGCCATGTAAAATCGACATTATGATGTCGAAAATAGATTTAAATGATAATTTTAAAATTAGTGTCATAGATATGAGACATAGATCTCTTAAAGTTTTCAAAGTTAATTTTTTGACCGAGTAATTTACTCCTCTCCAGGAGTTAGGCACAAGGCCAGTTTTTATCCTACTCCCACAAGTAAGATGTGACCCAAGGTCGGGTCGGAAAGTGGGGGTTGAAAAGCCAGCGCCCGAGAGGTGAGCACTCTGACCATCAAAAATTGCCTGGGCAGCCCCGTCGGCATTCCCCGGTAGGGGCGCCTCAAGCAGTAAGCAATTAACTTACTCCTCCCCAAAGAGGGGAGGCAAAGCCTGGGAGGGTGGACCTCCTAGAACTGCACAGGACAATCCCATAGACCGGCGTAAATCAAGCCCCGAAGGCCAAGACAATACCAGTCTATAGGGTGCAGTATCCATCGGAACAGATACTACACTTTGATCTCGACCAAAAGTTGACCGATTGTGTCAATTTTTGGACTACAAATTTGTATTCTGTTAATTTGATTACTATTTAAACTATAATCCTTGGAAGAGTTCCGAGAATCATAAAATATGTATGACTGGAAAGTCATTGTTTTAAGTTATATTTCGAGAACCCAGATATTAACTATTGTTTGGTGAAAAGAAACTTATGAGAAAATGTCATTATTTAAAAGGTTATATTTAGAAAACTGAAACCAAATATTAGCCAAGATTTGCTGAACATATCGAATAAGAATCCAGAATATTTTCTATTTAGTCAAAGCGACTAATTATTTAAAAGATTTATTGATTTTAATATTTGTTTATCCAAAGGATAAATAAATAATGAAGTCATCATAAATTTAATTTAAAATTTACAGTCCAGAAATTCACATATTTTATATTAAAAAAAATAGGAGTAATAATTATTTAAAATATTAATATTAGTATTAATTAAGTTCAGAAATAAAAATTATTTTATTTTCAGATTCACAAGTAAAATTTGAAAATTTATTACTTGAAAAAAGAAAAAAAAGAAGAAAGCCAGACATTTGCCCAACTCTCCAAGTAACTTTGTTTAAAAAGAATTTTTTTTTCAATTAGAATTTGTTTTATGCTGATAAAAACATTTATGATCGAACTTAAAAAAAAAAAGAAATAACACACAAGAAATTTTTCACATCTAAAAAAATATATTTATTGTAAAGGTGTGAACTGTGAGTATTGTTACCATTTTTCTTTTTACATTATATATGAACAAATATGCATGTCAAACTTTTTTTCCCATTTATTTTTAATAAATTTTTGATTCAAGCCAACTTGTTCTTTTCATTTACTTATTTCATTATTAATAAAGAAAAAGAGTGTATAGATGAAAACGTCTTACGCAGCATTAAAAAATGTAAATTTGTTCAAGAATGGTTTGGATTATTTGTATTGCTGTTCTCATCTTGCATGTTATTCTCACAACGTTTCGACCTATATAATCTTTGACTTTCTCCAAGCTCCGGAATCTTTATGTCGAACTTAGGAATTTGTACAGAATTTTGAACTGAATCCTTTTTTTAATCCACGGGGTAGACTGCTTTCATTCGATCAGATATGACCGAGTAGAAGTCTTAAGTAATTCTTACTTATATTTTTAATATCGTCTGTACTGAAGATTAAACCTTCAACCTCCATAAGACTGTCACTTAGAACTGATTATTACGTAGAACTTTATTCGTCGCGCTACGGGTCTGTTCAATATTCCTGCACATTCCCGAGTTCAACAAACTGCACCTGCAGAAGGTAGGAGGTTACATTGGCCGAAACTTTGTAAGAATAACACCTAAGATGAGAACAGCAATCCAAATAATCCGAATAATTCAAATTATCAATCCTCATCTAAAAAATTCTGAAATATAAGAAACAATGGTTTTTTAAAAAATGGGGAGAAAAGAGAGGAATAAACACCATTAGGATTTAGCACAAAAAGTTACTGAACAGTAACAGTTTAAAAAACAGCAGACAACATTTGATAGCATAAAAGGGAGAGTAGGGGTCTTATTGGCACATTTGATAGCACGTAACTTCTGTATCCAGAAAAATCTTTGATGGAAACACCTAAAAAAATACAGACTTAAAAAATATCAATGAATTCAAAGCAAATCAAAGATTTTAGTACTTCTACAGCTGGGGATTAACATCGGCCCGAATGGTTTTGAACAGTCAATTGATATCGACATTAAATGAAACAACTGGTTCATTTTTTCCCTGACTTAGGATAAATTACCCCCAACTCCCACCCCCACCTCCACGTTAAGAATGAGTTTAATAATTTTCTTCGAATCATAATTGAATCCAACTATATTTTATCTATTTATTTTATTTTAGGTAGTTTTTCAACTTTATTTACATATTTGAGGGGCTAAAATTATTTTAACCCTAACCCTAACCCTAACCTTGTAGCAGTTTACTACGGGCTAGCACACAGCCGCCATATTGTTTAAATATCGATGACTTCTTAGCTGCCCGCTGACTGGTTCAAGCAATCTACTTCCTCCGTGGCTTGACCAATCAGTGGCCTTCTCTTAGGCGAATCTTGGATGGCTACCATAACTACATAAACACCTGAGCGCCATCCGCTCTTTCTCTTTTATTTCTGTGGCATGAGACGCCACTTCTCTCTCTTTCCTTCTTTGGCACTGCCAAACACAAGTCCCCCTCTTTGGCCCTGGGTTCGACTTCAACAAGAAGACAAAATGGCTACTGCCGCATACACATGGAATTAATATCCACTCACTCTCTCTTTTCTATCCTCTCTCGACATGTAGACGACTACTACACCGGGCTACCTAGCTCTGGCCACTTTGACATGAAGTACCGAAAAGCCAAAATGGCTACTGCCTCATACACGTGGACTTAATATAACACCCACACACATAACTGCTTACATGTGAACTGACTTTCACACCGGTGTACAGACACACATACTTACATACACACATGGACATGTCCTGACACCATAGCCGGTGTACAAACATAATATGTTATGTACTATTCTCTCTTCCCTACTAATGGGAAATTATAGTAATGAACTTCCTTTACGTTTGTCTTCGTCCATATTTATGGACATACCAACCTCTTTCCTTTTTGTTCACGTACTAACGAGGAAGACTCAATAAAGTTGTTTTATGTATTAGAAATGGACTTTGTCCCATGTTTCTATAACATCACTCTAGCCCTGATCCTAATCTTACACAATAACCTTAACCAAAAGGGTGCATTTCTGTTTGAATTTGTTGCAATTTTGGGTTTTTACCATGAGGCTGTTTTGTGAGAGAATGCGATTAGTTCTTCAGGAGAGTGAACAGCTGCTGTCACCGTGGTTAAATTCATTTTGGTTTTACAATCGTATGCTTTAGTGTTGTCTGTCTTTTTACATTTTTTTCTTGGCTTCCAAAATGTAAACTACTTCAACTATTTCCAGTTTGTTCCGTAAATCACAATCGGAAACATTCAAGCCGATATGGATCCCCAGCTATAGAAGATTCAAAATCTTTTTTTCAATAAACAAACACACTGACTGTTGGTGAAAGGTAATGTAAATATACAACAAGCACCAGGTGATACCATTTGAGCACAGGGTAGAGTAGGTGCTAGTGTGATTGCAAGAGTTAGTGGATGGAGTAAGTTCAGGGAAGTTTTGCCATTACTAACCAGCAAAGTGTTACCACTGTCGACCAGGGGAAGAGTCTATCAGGCATGTGTGCGCAGTGAAATGATGTATGAAGTGAAACCTAGTGAATGAGGGTTGAGGACAGCATTACATGGAGAGAAATGATATGAAAATTATACAATGGATGTGTAATCAGACTTAGATCTGATCTCAGAGGACAGTATAGGGAGATATGTGCAGAACAGGCGACCTCGTTGGTATGGTCATGTTGAAAGTATGGATGAGAGTTCTTGGTTTAGTAGATGTAGAACGGTTGAGGTAGCAGGGTCAGTTGGTAGGGTAAGGCCAAGGGAAACATGGGAGGAAGTGATAAGGATGAACTTGAGAGAAAGAGGGATAAATAAAGACCTGGTCGGAGATAGGTTAGTTCGGAAGCCAATTTCTAAAAGCCATCTAACGCATGTCAGCATGTAAAACAGACCTTGAACCGAATATGATGATGACCAGTGGTGACTTGTGATTTTAAGTTGGTGGGGTGGGGTAAAAATATCAAGAAATTCAAAGAATTTAAACATTAAAACTTTCATTTTTTATAATATTTTTTTAACAATATTTTCTCAAATCTTAAAAAAATGTTTTTTTTTCAAATAAATATCAAAAAAACATTTTTCTTCTTACTTTTTCCCACTTTACTTAACTTTCAAAAAATTCTTATTTATAGAAATAAAAAAATTTCTTTTACAGAGTTCATTATTAACGTTTTGAAAAATTTAAATATTCAAGGGTGCTTGTCCAGAATAGTCATCAAAGAATTCCAGTACTTACAGAGATTTCTAAGCTGTGATGTACGTAGCTACTTGAATGCTCAGCGAACAGAACATTTTTTTGTAAACAATTTATTGTGTATTTTTTCTTGATTTGCTCAGAAGAAGGCAATATTTTTAATTGTTTTTTGTTTTATTTTTTCATTGTTTTTTTTTCGGGGGGGGGGGTAGGAAGACCGCAAATGAAGGCTGGGAAATCGTTTTTTTTAATCTATTATTCTTTCGGTCTTTGTTTACGGGGAGGGGGCACTTTAACTTACAGTTAGTGGGAGGGTTCCAGTGCTTCTCTTAGGTGGGAGGAGACTGTAAATGGAGGATCTAGGCTGATAAATTGGAATAGGGCATATTTACTAAATATTAGAAGAAGAAGAAAGTGAATGAAGTTCTTTATCCGAAAACGGGTAACAATGGAAAATCTATGAAAGTAAACTGACGAAACTCGGGAATCTCTGTTAAACTCTGAGATGACTATTCTGCATTTTTACCTATTCAAGTTTTAAAAGATTAATAAAAAGTGAAAAACAAGCAAAAAATTATTTTATTTTACTGTAAATGAATATTTAGAGGGAGGGGGTCTTCCATCATTTTATCAACATTTTTCTTTTTACCTACATGACATAGTCAATCCTCATCTAGAATACATTGTGTATTTGTTTATATTTTTTGTTTGTTTGTAACCTCCATTCCATGAACTTGCACCGCTGACTTCAACCATAGTGTAGACATACTGCCGTTATCCTATATCTCTATAAACCCACCATTCGTGCATGCATGGAATATTGTTGCCACATCTGGGCTGGTGCACCAACCACTAGTCTCTCCCTCTTGGACAAGGTGCAAAAAAGAATCTTTAACCTAATAGGTCCCACACTGTCTGCCAAGCTCCAGCTTCTGTCCCATCGTCGTAAAGTTGCACTCTGTGTTTCTTTTACAAGTACTTCCACGAAATGTGCTCCGACAAACTTACTGCACTTGTACCTCCTCAATGTAAACACTCCCGACAAACCCAACTAGCAGCAAAATCCAACCCCTTCACTGTAGAGGTTCCCAGATGCTGGAAAACTTTCTACTATAAAAGCTCCTTTCATCGGATCGCTTACCTTTGGAATTCATTTAATGCTCCCTACTTCTCAGACTGTACCAACATGCAGAAATGTATATGTAACATAAACAAACATCTTGCTGCACAACTCCCCACTTAGGATGACCCCTATATATCTGACCTCTAATCACAGTAGTGCCTTACGTCTCAGTGGCAATATGTCTTGCTTGGAGTGAATAAGATTTTTTTAAATTTGTACCACTGACTTCGACCATAATGCAGACTCACTAGCAGCACTGATTTAGACCACGTTGAAGACACACTTGCACTCATCACTTCGACCGTTTTTGCAGACTCACCTCTAGCATGTATTCACATCCGTTTTTTAGCTTTTCGCCCAACGATTTTTATCATTTATACAATCAATTATTGTCGGAGAAGACCTTGCATGTTGTTTATAACTTGGCAGTCCTAATAACAGAACCGGAAGCTAATCCTTTGGTGCATGTGACAGAAATCGATATAATTCTGTCTCTCTTCGTACATCTCTCTTTTCGTCGACCAATCAGGTGAAATCTAGACACTGCTACCAGCAGCAGCAGCCCGATGAAAGATGTCCCATCTTCTGTGGTGTCAGATGTGTGCCCCCCCCCTTTAGTGGTACTGAAGTGGATCGCAACAACATTCAATTGCAGGGCTTTTCAACAAACCTGGGATTTGGCGGTCCTCAACCCTGGACATTTTATCGGCAGGGCCAACATCTATAGAGAAGAGACTCCAGCTCCAGTTGTCGAACTCCAACTTCTAATGTCCGGGGACGTCAAAGAGAGCTTTGAAATGTATCCAGTACCCACAAAGTCATCCTCCAGAAATGTAGTGATTTAACAAGAATGGAAGTGGAAAAGAATTCCTCTCAGAATAGCTTCATCTGCAGCCACTGGCTGATCATAAGCTGATCAAACTCACCACACCTGCAGCAGCAGTGCGAACAGTATAAAAAGACATGTATTTTTTAACACTTGAACACTTCGAGGCTTGGTCCCACACTGTCACTGTCAGGTGACATAGCGACCCATGACAACTACGACAAGCAGCAACACCTGCACAAACACCGACCTGTCACTGACAACACTAGCAGCAGATTTTGATTCTACCTGCAGTGCAGCATCAGCAACAGTTTCCGATCCTGCCCACAGTGCTACCAACAGCTTGCACTGCCAACACTGACTCACCGATTACAGTTGCAGTAAAGCCAACTCTCTTAGTGATTCAAGACAATAGGTGACATCCCAACACTGCTAGGAAAAATTATCACCATTATACACTGCGACAAGCTGACCCTTAGTGATTAAAGAGGGCAGGGTCTGTTCCAATACTGACACATCAACATTGACCACTACGGCTGGAGCCCTACACCTAATGATTTACTGAGCCATGAACCGCTAGCAAAGAGATGTATTTATTTCCTCCGAAATAAAAACACCAATCGTTATTTTACACATGAGTTTAAAGTGGTTGATAATGACGACGATGAAGACCACCATCGTGTTTCTTGTGCGCCCACGACCTTGTTGGGTGCTTGTTGCTGTTGTCATCTTCAAGGAGGATCGACACGTGGATGTATCAGCCAGAAGAACTCTTTTTTTGTTGTTGTTAGCAGACAGCTGTTTATATTGAAACCAGTTATTTCACATATACTCGACGAGAATTCATTTCCAAACGAGCGGGAATCCTTCCCATTGGTTGAGAATCTCGAGTTCACACTTACATGTCAGATAAGATTTTTTTTATTTCGTGACTGCCTGCTGTGTGGACGTCATGAGAAGCAATTGATTTGAGTGCATTCCATTTCCACTCAGTACAGGAGGAAGAAGAAATGAAAAGGAAAGAAGAGGAAAGAGTAAGACGAATGAACGGAGAAAGAAAGAGAGTAGCTCATACAAGTTAGTATCCTTTTCACGTTCGCTCGTCTCACATACTTACCAATACACTACCTTTTGTGGTTGTCACATTTTTTCATCATGCAGATTTATTTTTACTTGATAGCAGAATTTTTTAGATGAGGATTGATAATTTGGATTATTTGGATTATTTGGACTACTGGTCTCATCTTGAATGTTATTATTACAGCGTTTCGATCGATGTAATCCCCAACCATATGCAGGTGCGGCTTGCCGAATTTAGGAATCTTTTTGTTAAACTCAGGAATCTGTGCAGAATTTCGAATGGAACCCTTTATTTAATTCACAGGAGTAACTTACTCTCGTTCCGTCAGAAATGATCGGATAAAAATCTTAAGTAATTCGTAATTATATTCTTAGTATCGCCCACACCGAGGATTGAACCTTCAACCTCCAGAAGACTGTCACTTTTACTTGATAGAAGAAGTCATGAGGATTGATAAAAAAAAATAAAATGGAATGGTTACATAATCACAATGTTGTTCGAAGAAGCAGCGGCAGCGAATGTTTGGTTTTTACATATCGACTCTTGATTGGACAAAATTTCCAATAAGCAGTTTCTTTCAGCCAACCAAAGAAGCGGGTGTATTTACATCTGAAAACTTGTATGTACTATAAAAACCTAAACACACAGATTTATTTTTCTCTTTTCTAATTATTTTTTCTCCACAGACAACAAACGTGTACACGTCACAATCCAGCTAGACCCTTTGGGGCTGAAAGGCACTCGGCAATAGCGCACACATGATGAGAAACATTCACAATCTTCTGTACACCCAGCGAAACAGACACACACACGCTACTCACTGAATGCATACACACAGTTCATACATACACTCTCTCACTGGCAAAACAGGCACACTAATATAAACACACATCTTCATGTCTATCCCATTTACACTCACATAAACCCTCATCGCGCCAGTCAAAATGAACAGCTGTACTCAGTTTCTTCTTACATGCTAAACAACTTTGTTCACCAGAACGTCCTTTGGACTCTCATTCTTCACAAAGTCTTTATCTTTAATTGTCTCAACAAAGTTGTCAATAAAAAATAATTATTTTGTGTGGACAGACTTTGTCATTATTTCTTTCTGATTTTATCCTTCACTCTACAATAGTTTGAATGATTGTCAACGAAACGCTTTCAGTCAGTGTGGATTTTTTTTAAACGTAGGGAATTGCCCCCCCCCCCCCCCAAAGGGAGGTCACTCTGGATGGTTATAAAATTAGCCTGGATTGGACTCATCGGCATTCCCCGGTGAGGTGCCTCAGACGACCGGCAATAAACCTGAAAGGAGGAGGCAAAACCTGGAAGGACAAATAGCCTTCTGAGCCAGAACTGAACATTTTTTATGATTTTTAATGATCCCAGCCCGAAGGCTACGCCCGAACTTTGAATGTTAACACAACGTAACACCAGCCTTTTTTTCTTTTTTTAATTATTTATTTCCTTCTAGAGAAAGAAAGAAACGAAAAAAGAAAAAAGCAACTGCGAATAAAAATCGATGTTTTTCTTGGTGGTTTATTGATTTTTCGACTGCCCAGGAAACGATTTCTAACCCTAACTGCAACCCTAAAAAAAACTCGTTTGGAGACGGGAGTGATTCTATAAAATTAACTAAAAAATGGGCAAAAGTGCATTATAGTTAACAACGAAAAAAAAAGGGGTGAAAACACACACACACACTAAAAAACAAAACAAATATTCAACAAATAACGTTACCTTTCTACCTACCTGCATAATTTGTTTTGTGTTTTGCGTTTTTATTTCAATGTAAGATTTTTTTCAAATAGTCTATCATTTGAGTCATAATCCAAAATGACTGCCGCCACTTTCTGGAAATCACTGAATTCTGATTACTTCTTTTTTTTGTTGTTGTCATTTTCTCTTTTCAATTAGGCAGAAAAGTACATTTTATTGCGTTTGGAACAATTATTTGTTACCCGAAAAAGACGAAAAACCCTTCAATAAAACCTCGGTGATTTCCGCCAAAGTTGGTATCATCATGATGAAATGTAACTTTAACGATAGACGATTTGAATCAAATATTATATTGAAATAAATAAACCTTACAACACTTTCAGAAACAAAAATTATGCACGTACAGTAAATTTTCTTACGTTTGGTAACAGTTATTTGTTGTATATTTGTTTTTGTTTTCAGACCTTTTTTCGTTGTTAACTATAATGCACTTTTGCCAAAATATGTAACGGCCAACCGATGCAACATTCCACGACCTTGAAAATTGTTCTGTATTTTGTAAAGAAAGGACAAATAGTTCAGTTTCCGAGCAATTTCATTTTAATTTTACGTTGAATGACAATCTTAGCTTTCTAGAGAATCTTATTTTGAAAAATAAATCACTGCTTTTGCTAAGCAGGAAATTCGAATTTAAATTGAAATAAAACAAGTTACATCGGTGTCTTCTCTAGAGAGTTAATTCGTAAAATAACGGCACCGTTACAATATAAAACGCTCCCGTGTAACGCGCGTTACGCTGCTGGTACTTTTATTCGGACGGGAACAGATTTCGCTTTACACCGTCTCACTCGTTCTTCTTCTCTTCGAAGCGTATCAAGATGGCTACTTCCAGGGTTGGACACCATCTTCTCAAGGTTCATTGTGTTTTCACTTTACTGGATTTAATGTACACTTTGTTAAAAGATCTCGCCTAGGACCATTCTTTACGTCTATTTGATTTCGTGTGCTTTTATTATTGCAGATCTCCACGGCTAACCACTTTTTTCGAAGATGTTTCAGTGCCACTTCAGTGAAACCTGCACAACAAGTAAGTCGCGCTCGGGTTCCCCCATTTCTTTCTAACTGTTTTGTTTTATATTAAAACAGTGTCTTTTTTTTCTTTTAATATTAAAGGTCTTTTAAAAATTTATTTTTGTTATTAAATTAGATTATTTGTTGTTGTTTATCTCCAATTCCGTTTTTTCTATATCCCTACTCTACTAATCCTATCTCTAAAATCGTAACTTAAAATTATTTTTGAAATTAAATTGTTGCGTATCTTATGATTTATCAATGAATGGGATTTAAAAAAAAAATATTCTAAAAAATAATTGTCCCTACTTGCATATCCCCATGGAGGGCACAGTTTGACACAAGGTCGGTTTTTAATGTGCAGCTGGATACCCCCCCCCCAATACACTGCTTCTACAGAATTTGAACCGAACTTTTTTTTTTTTTGTGATTATACAGTTTACGGACCGGACTATATTTTTTTAGATAGGATTTTCCAGTTAAATTTAATTTTTACGATATCATTTGTTTATTAAATTGTTAACTGAAAGTACAGAATAGTTAGTAAAGTCCCCCCCCCCTCTCCATGGTAAGAATGGCTTTCTAAATAACGTTATTTCAGCCCGGTCCGTAAATTGCATAAGTACACTTTTATTTTATTTTTTTAACCCTAAACTAAGTTTTAGGTTTAGTTCGGCAAAAGTCGGTTCAAATTTTGTAGAAGCACTAAAATAACAATTCCGTCAGTATTTACTCTCGCACAAGGGTGCCTTAAATGAAAGACATCCACTTCTTCGAAAAGCGGTGCCAATTCCTGGGAGGACAGTTTCCTCAGACTGAACAGATACTAGACTTGGATCCTAACTAAAAGGCCGAATAAGAGATATATAATTGGTAAAGCCCCTATTTAATTGCCCCATTCACAGAAAGGCGACGTTTGAAACTATACTACACGTTTCTCCCCAGCCTGAAGACCTTGATTTCGGTTTTATTGACCCTTTTCTCTAACTTATCGGGTTGTTTGTTGTTGTTATTAAAAACTTTGTCTTTTTTTTCTTTCATAATAGTTTCAGTTCATGTGTTTTATTGGAACGTTAAAATATCTCGCCGATTTTTTTTCACGTTTTGAATAAGATTGTTGGTTTTAAATTTTATTTCTTCTAAAATAAAATCCAAATTTACATTTTAAAAGTGTTTATAATTTAACTTAAACTCAACGTTTTAATCGCTATTTATTATCTAAAATATTTAGGTAATTTGATCTTTTGGTATACAAAGATATCAGATTTTTGATAATGCAATGACATACATGAAATATACTTTTTATTTATTAAAAGTAACGAAGTTTACCCCCCCCCCACTTCCCTGTTCTTTCTACATTTGTACTTATGCCGATTTAATTGTCTAATATTATAATTTGAAAACAAACTGCAATAATTTATAATTTTTCATTATTCAACTTTGATTTGAAGTTCAGTCTAAATTGGACTTATTAAAATAAAAAAGAAAATTACACATTTTAAAATATTTATGTAGACTTCAGAAATGTTTAATTGATTGTCAAGCAATTTCAAATATCTGATTAAATCTATTTTATTCCATGACTAGCGTTTCTTTTTTTGTAATTTTATAGAATCACTCCTGTCTCCAATATTTGTTAAATGCCCCCCCCCCCCCCAACAACAATATAAGTTTAGCGATCTTAATTTAATATATAGCTTATAATTTTAAGCTGAAACAAATATTATACACTTAGTGTTCGGTGTGTCAAGTTCATTTTTGAAACTTATATACTACTAAAACTCGTTTATCTTGCTGGCCACCGTTCACACTTCATCTGTACACGAAGATTTTAGATGGTGGGTTGAAGGGCGAATAACGTAAACAAAAGACGAATGATAAGAGAAGTAGTGAGAGGAATGGAATGATGTAAATGATTGAGAGGTATTATGACATCACAATGTATTTTGACTTTGGTTTGGTTGATAATGTTTTTACAAGCATTGCAATGTCAAAGTTTACTTTTGTTTAATATAACATAAATATGAATATATTATATAACAATAGATATTAATATATTATATAACATAGATAACATAATATATTAGTATAACACTGACCCAGTTGGTCAGTGGTCACTGATCGTCCTAGTAGAGATTAATATTAAAACCTTTTAATTAAATTAACAAAAACAATGCTTTTGCCTGCCTACGCACAACGCGCTCTTGTGTTTGTGTATTTTTTTTTTTTGTTTCGTTCGATTTTACGTAAGAAGTGCGAATTTATTTAGACAAAACCTTAATTTTACTGTCAACGTGCTTTTCAAACCCAATTTATTGTATTTTACGTAATATCTGTTTATATATTTATTTTTAAATGTTTTAAATATAATACTAGATTTTTTTCCACTTGTGTAATTTAAATGTAAACGTTAACAATGCGTTTTTTAATATAATGTTCGTTCGACTTTCCTCTCTTCCTGCGTTGAATATTTCCTTTTTTGTTGTTGTTCTGTTTTTAAAAATCATTTTAACGTTGTCCTAAAATAAACACTTGTTACTGATAACATAAGATTTGTAAACAAACTTATGTATCTAATTTGTGGAGAAAAGAATCCTCCGAATTTTGACTTTAACCTCTAAAACCCATTTTGCGTTAAGCCCTAAATCCGCCGCACCTTTTTCGCACAGACTACTAAACAATTCTGAATTCCTAATACTTAAATATATTAGACCGAATAATTATCAAAATCTCTCCCAATAATTAATTCGGTTGGCAAAAAATAGAAAATATTCTGATTATGTACGCTTGTCACATGGAAACGCGTGTCCTTTTTCTTCCGTGTTTTAGACGAAGGTCATTTAAATGTTCTTGTGAGATTTTTTAGCAAAATTGGTTATTTAGCTTATTAAGAACAAGACATTGAAATTCAAAATGTTTTTTATCGACTAGCCAGGTAAATACGGTCTAATTATTTATTTTCATGTTTTTTTTTCCTTAATAAAATACATGATTTATTATGAACGCTGTCTTTGGAAAGGTTAGTTGTAGGAAAGAAAGATCAAGGCTAAAGTTAAAGTCTTTTTCAAGTTTTTCACGTTTCCATAAAATGCTTATTCTATTTTCTCATTTTCTTTTAAAACTTAATTTTTGTTTAAAATTCCAGTTGTGTATGCTTTCAGTGTCCCAAATTCTCTTTTTAAAGGACTGTCATTCTTATTCGATTTGTAGGTTTAAAATCACATCGCAAAAGATGTAACAAAAAAATATATTTATAAAGATGTAATATCGATTTAAAAAAAATTTTTTTTTTAAACTTAATATTTTGTTTTGATAAAGAGAAAACTTTGTATTTTCTATACATTTTTTTTTACCAAGTCGATTGATCCAAAATTAAAACTTGGTAAAAAAAAAGAGTGTAGAAAATACAAAGTTCTCTTTAAAAAAAAAAAGATTTTAAATTAAATCATTGAATATGTTTTCATTTTGTTGCATCTTAAATTTCGATGAAATTTTCAAACTACAAATCAAATAATCATAAGAGAATTTGGGACGCTGAAACCGTACATAACCGTGGCCGACGATGGCCTCGATATAAACCCCAGTTTTCTTGATTTCCGAACAGAATTCCAATTGTATTTTTTTTTCTTTTCTAAAAATAGAAAAATGTAAGTTCGATTCAATAAATTTGGCTCAAAATAAAACAGGCAGGCTTCAGTTGACATGTAGGGAAAGGGGTGTAGAAATTTACACAGAAGAGGATACAGTAGCCCAGCACCT
Source organism: Sepiola atlantica (assembly GCA_963556195.1). NCBI lineage: Eukaryota > Metazoa > Mollusca > Cephalopoda > Sepiida > Sepiolidae > Sepiola > Sepiola atlantica. The sequence goes on from OY744531.1 coordinate 72,235,981, forward strand.
CTCGAATTTTGCCTTTAATCACTGCGTCGTCGTTAACGCATTTACTACTCTTCCGGGGTTCAGGGACGGTAGCACTTTTTATGCCCACCACCAACCACAATCAAGGATTTGTCTCGCGCGACAATATTTTTTATTTATTTATTTTTTTTTTTCGGTTCATTTTTATTTTCAAAATAGAATTAACGTTAAAGTGTACTGTATCTTTTCTGTCCTCAGCGAGGGAAGGAGAAATCCTTCTAGACAGCGGCAATTTAAATTTTTTGGGGGAAGATGGATGTGAGTGGGTAGCAATTTTGCTTCTGTTGGCCTGACTTGTTCCTATTTACTTGCCTCCCCACAAGGGCAGTTAGACACAAGGTCGGTTTTTTAATGTGGGGAAAATCCGACGCCCCAACAAGGGGTACTCTGGATTAGGACGAAAAATTTAAAAAAAGCTGCATTCTATGAGGATTTCTCTTTTACTGACCGAGGACAGAAAGATAAAGTATTGTATAAGGACAGATACTACACTTTAGCGTTAATTCTATTTTGAAAAGTAAAAAAAAAATAAACAAAAAAAAAATCGGCAAATGTTCAGACGTAAAAATTAACACCGGTTTTTTATTTTTTAAATATTCAAAGCAGGCGAATTTTCTTCAATTTCAAATGGCTACCATTGGTTGGCTAATTTAACTCGCGTTAGACGAATCCTTGATTAATGGCGGGCATATAAATTGCTGCCCGTCCGGGAATCCTAATTGAGACCCCCCCCCCCCCCCCCTCAATTCAATCGAAATCAGCGTTGAAACAGATTCTTGTAATGTCCGTGCAGACCTCTTTCTAGTGCAGGAGTGAATAGTAGTCCCTGAGGCTATTGATAAGATTGTTAGTGAAAAAGGGATCACCGTGCAAGGGAGAAAAGGTTAAGCTTGAGTCTGTTTTCGTAGGGCGAATCCCATAGTCCCTGCACCATAAACAGAAGGAAGTTGCGTTCACATTAGCTTCTTTTTTTTTTTTATCGAACCAATAAATAAAATTGACAGAACATTAACAAATAATAAAAAAAAAAACAGCCGTTTTCGCTTCGTGATTTTTTTTTTTCTTCGAAAGTAACTTACTTGGATATAAGCATTTAAATAAGAAAAAAAGAAAATTAAGTTAATTTTTTTTATTATTAATCTCTAATGTGTTATATATACTAGCAGGAACACCCGGTGTTGCCCTGGATTGAACCGCATGTCCTGTCTCCATTCCACAACACCATATTACCATTATATTTTATAACATCTAATTTTTGGGGTGGGGCTTAAGTATGTACTCCATATGTAAGTACAAGTAAATTTGAAATAATTTTTGGTCAGCGTGGCATCATCCTGGCAACCTAGACCATTACTAATCCTGAAACATCACTCTTCTTTCCCGGAATGAGGTATGGTCAGACTCAGTCCTAGATGTACACTCCCAGGCATTATCTACTTCATGGAAAGGTTGGTTATTACCGGTTGACTGAGGTGCCTCTACAGGTAAATGCCGACGAGTCTGCTCTTGCCTATTTTTGTACCCTTCCAGAGTGTCTCCTTGGGAGCTGTTTTTTACCTTCCTGTTTTAAACTGACTCCATGTTTAATCTTGCTGCAGAAAGTGGCAATCTGAATTGGGAATAAAATTTCTTAAAAATTTTTTTTTTTTTTAACGTAGTTCACCCTAAAAAAGGCAGGCCGCCACTGTAGACGTAAGGGGCTACTGAGAAGAAAGAAAAGGAGAGATGGTTGGGGGGAGGGGTGTCAACCTAAACTGGGATCTGCGGAGCGAGATGTCTGTTTACATTAGTTTTAAATTTCTGCATGTCAGTACTGACGGGGAAACAGGGGGCAGGGAGGGAGTTCCAGAGGCCAGCAGCATGAGGAAAGAAGCTATTTGAGTAGAAAGCTCTCCGGCATCTGGGTACCTCCACAGTGGATGGGATTTAGTTGATTGTCGAGTTGGTCTAGTGAATTTATGTCGAGGGAGGGTGGCACTAGAGTAGCCAATTCATCGGAGCATAATCCATTGAAGTATTTGTAAAAAAAGCACAAGGATGCTACATTGCGGCGATGGGACAGGGACTGAAGCTTGGTTGACAGTGATGGACCTATTAGGTTTGCGACTCTTTTTTGGACCGGGTCAAGGAGAGAGAGAGTAGTAGATGATGCACCAGCCCAGATGTGGCAACAATACTCCATGCATGGGCGGATGGTGGCTTTGTAGAGATACAGGATAATGTCAGGTGTGAGGAATTTACTAGCACGGTAGAGGGAGCCAACCTTCTTTGCGGCAGCCTTGACAATGTCTTCAATGTCAGTCTAGGAGGATTTCTGCTATTGACCGAAGACAAAACAGATATTACACTTGATCCTAGCCTGAATGTAAGTTTTCCTACTACTTCCCTATATTCATTTAGAGATGTGGCGAGAATGACACCTGCATCACTAGGGACGACACAAATAAACAGAACTGTTGAAATGGTTGGCTAAGCCCTCACTTCTATAAAATCTAAAATTTTTTTTTTTTTTTTTTTTTTTTTTTTTTTGAGATGACATTCACACGCTTTTTCAGAGACTCCAACCAAGAGATCTTTTTTAGGTTTCTAACCGTTGTTTGGATCTTTCTCAAATTTGATTCACCGAGTATATTTGCCAGGTAGTTTTTCTAAGTTCTTTTTCATGAGCTCAGTTGCTCCTATGATTATTGAATTGATTAAAATCTTCCTTAGGTTCTGGTATCTTTTCATGTCATACATAAGACCTTGGTATTTAGCTCTTCTCCCTCTTAACTCAGTTTACACCGGCATCATTGGCGAAACTGACTTCAACTCTGGTTGCTACTCTCTCTATTGTCTTGCTGGTGCTACCAGATCAGGCTGTCTGAAGTTATTGACTTCATAACTCAAAATGCACCAAACATTGATGTTTTATTTTTCTTTGCAAAACTCGATCATGTTCTGCAAAATCCAAAATAAAAAAGAATTTCCCTCCATCTCCTCTCCCTTCCTCCCTTTCACTCAACCAAACACTTTGAATAAATACTTAAACATATAAAGAGCTTGAAGCATAAAAACTTTCACCAAAATGACAGGATTCAGCATTAAATAGCCCGAAAAGGGTTGATGTGCCGTAAGACAAAACAACTAAACCAAACACCATGAATGAATACTTGAACATGTAAAGAACTTGAAGCATGAGAACTTTTGCCAAAATGACCGGATTCGAAAGGAGTTGATATGCCGTAAAACAACCAAACCAAACACTAAAAATATTAAAATACATAAACATTTAAAAAAATGAGATATTAAAATACATAAACATTTAAAAAAATGAGATATTAAAAAACATAAACATTTAAAAAAATGAGATATTAAAAAACATAAACATTTAAAAAAATGAGATATTAAAATACATAAACATTTTTAAAAAAAGAAAGATATTAAAGTACATTAACATTTTAAAAAAAACATTAAAATACATTAACATTTAAAAAAAAAACATTAAAATACATTAACATTTAAAAAAAAAACATTAAAATACATTAACATTTAAAAAATAAAAAATGTATTGAAATGACTCACTGCCTTAAGATTCAAATGAAGGATATTCCCTTCCACATTCATGGCATGAAATGCCTCTTAGGGTTTATGTGCCATTAAGCAATATCTTACCATACCTCTCTTGTCTCATATTTCTGTTAGGTGTTCAGCTTCCGATACTCTGCTGATAGTCAGGACCATTTTTACAAGGCATTTAAGTGGCGAGCAGAGAACCCTTCACTGAAGCATGGTTGCTGAGAGGAAGGAATCGGAGACCCTATTTACTTGCCTCTCCACAATGGCAGTTAGATACAAGGTTATAGTTTTAATGTAAGAAAATCCAGCTCTCCGTGGTTGGTCGAACAAGAGTTGGGGAGAGGATACTTTGAAATAGTCAACAGTTGCTGATGAACACAAAACACAGGCAGCCAGGTGTAGATGCTCTTCCACTTGGAGTTGAACTTGTGAGAATGCTAAGAGTCGGATTTTTTAATCTCCAAAGAATCAACATCCAGTTTGAATATTGAAAGACTTTAAAATAAGGAGTCAAATTTTTTGGAATTCTAGAAGTCAGACCATATAACTTTCGACTCTGCAACACTGCTCTGGAGTATGGAAAACATTTTTTTTATAAATATTAAAAATAATTGAAAATTAGAAGCCTTTTCAATGCAATTTTTTTATATATATTTATTTATTTTGTTACTTTGATTCTGAAAAATTTATGATTTTAAATTCCATTTTCAGAGATGTGAATTATCATTTTTCTTTCCTTTAAAACACAGTAAAAGAAATGTGTGTATGTATGTGTATATATATATTTTAATTCTATAAGGACTCTAGTTAAAATACAATGAAAAGGAATATTATTTGTGTAGTAGTAGTGATAGTTTTGACAATCAGTGTTCGTTGGTAACAATCCTTCGGGTTGGATGGGGGGAGGGTGCAGATCTTTTGAGCTTGCCTGTAACCAAAGATTTGATCGCTGTTAGTGCTAATATTGTCTAAATCTCTGCATTTTGTTTCTTTAGGGTTGGTTACATAGTTTTGTGAAGGGGTTTGACTATAGGTAGGCAAAGTAAAGGCCTGAGATTGGGGTGAAGGTGTGCTGTTTTCAGTGATAGCAATAATAAGGGATGGGGGTTGTTATCTAATTGAGGGTTGGGGTGTGATGACACTGCTTCATGCAAGATCAATAGCTCAGAGTAGTAACTCTGACAACTGTTAAACATAGTTTGTTGGGAACTTTATCTTTATTTTTCAACTTCTTATCACTCTATTCTTAAATTCTGTCTTCCCTAATCCTTTGTTCATAATATTCAAAACTTTTTCATACCTTCAGTCAAATCTGTTTCCTATCAAGTTTTTCATATGCACATAACATGACAATGGTCCGGCAGCTGGTACAAAGAGCTAACATTTCATGAATGCAAAACTAATAGTTTTACTTCCCATCCAGTGTTAAGTTTGGATGGTCACTGTGGGAATAGGGGTTGTCACCTAGTCTGACACAAAGAGACCATCCTCCCAAACTGGGGATAATTGTTAAGTTATGAGCACCGATTGACCCACGATAAGCACAACCTTTTATGTTCAGTCCTTGTTCTGAGGCAGGTATAGAACTCTGGTTGTAGAGTCTGAAGGTGTAACGTCTGACTACGACTCCTAGAATTCCAAAATATCCAACTCCTTTATGTTAAAGTCTTCTAATATTCAGTAATAATCAGTCGGATTAAAAGTCTGGCTTGGACTCAGACTCCTAGCATTCTTATGAGTCTGACTCCTTCCAAAACCTCAGACTTTGACTCCACAACCTGTAAGGAATTTTTTATTTCCTTTGTCAGAAGTGTGCTAATGTATGACTCCGAAACTTGGGGTGTCTCTGCCGACACACAAAAAGAAACTGCACCATAATGACAAGGCAATGGTCAGATGGATCTGTTTGGTGAGGCCCGAACAAAGCCTACATTTTGGGTATCTACTCGCACAAGTCAACTTGAAAAACCTTGCAGACAACAGGCAGAAAAGCAGATTGTTGGGGCAAGTTGAGCGCAGAAATAGCTGGATTGCTAAAATCTAACAATTGAATGTGCCAGCAGAAAGACGACCACTGGCAGCCCAAAGTTGTTTTGGGAGGACATAGTTAAACGTGAGAGGAAAGCCATGGGTATGGATTCCGTTGGGCCTCACCAAAGACAAGAATGGAAGGGAAGACTTGTATTGAGACTAGATAATTGGGGCCCCACCCTCACCAGAGGATTAATTGTGGCCTGATTCAACAAATAAACCGGTTGATGATGACTAATCATTATTTTATTTTTTTAACTTAATTTTAGAGCATAAAATTGAATTTAATCGTTTTATATGCACATCCTAAACTGTTGCAAATCGTGTGTTAGTGAGTGCATCAACATGATGCATAGTCATCGTCGTATCGTGTCGTACCAATGCTTTATTGGATAGTGATGTCATTTGTTTCCTTTAGGTCTTGACCAGAACACTTAGAAATTTGCAAGATGAGGACGGCACCCTTGTAAGATGTGTTCCATGGTTTGTGGTGTCACGCTACAGAGGTACTCATGGCTGTTGGCTAGTCGCCATTTGTGGCAGGTGTCTCAAAGTTTCCCTGTTGCTTCGACATTTCGCTATTGAAACGCATTCAAATAGCTATATCATAGTTATTTCATGAAACTTAAGTTGCTCCATCAGTTTGCGTCCTTCTTGAACCACTAAAAGTAAGGACACAAAGGCAAAAGACAATTTTAAAAAAAAAAAAATTTTTTAATTTGTAATATTAAATCTTACAAATTAGATAAAAATAAAGTTGAAAAACATTTTTATTGACTAAGAATTTTATAACTAGCAGGACCCGTGTCCCGGCGTTGCCCAGGGAAATGTAACAGCCTGATTTTAATTTTAAAGTTAAATAAATAGATTCAGAAAATAAATCGTTTTGTTAGGTAATTAGAATAGGATTTAACACGGAGCTGTGCCCTAGCGTTCTTGTGTTTGTTCCAACAGATGTCTCCTTTATAGTGGTAAAAGTTATTCGTACAAAGCTCTTGAACATCCTACATAAAACTGCCCATGGCTAAAGCAAGGTGAAGTCAAGTTTAGACCCACCACTGCCAATGATTGCCATTGGGACTTGTTAATTGTCATGGCAAAACACAATTTAACTGGGAACTAAAGCCTTTTAAATTTTATTACAGAATCCGACGGAATAATGCGTATTCTGGGAAGGAATGTCAGTTTGCCCCTTGCCACACCAGTTAGTATTACAGCTTCTATCACATGAGCTTGCATGCGTTTAACACACAGTCTCGTTCCATTACATAGCCTTGGAGCATCCAGATTCCGGAGTAACATAATTGGGCATCCAGCTTTCAGCGGTGTGTTGGCATACCAGGCAATTCTAATGAATTTAAAAATTCTGTAGGGTATTGTACAGCCTGGACGCCATCGAGAGTAGAATCCACAGAAGTGAAAGTTTGTTCATCACCTGGAATTTCATCAAGCAGTTGTTGATTGATGACATGCACCATGTCATTTTTAGGAGCTAGAATTACCCTCTCAGTTAGCCATTCAGGATGCACATAGTTTTCGGCTATATTTGGATAAACTTTGCTACTAAGTTCTGTGAGTGATGAAACAATTGAGCCAATACCTGAAGTAATAACAATCTTGCCATTATTGGTTGTTGCAAGCTTGCCATCACCTATTTTTAGGAGGAGGGAGGCAGACTCACCAGCCATTGGGTCACTATTGAGATGTACACGTATGTTTGTAAATAACGTTACAGTCTTAATGTACTTCCACAAATATGACAATTTAATGCAAGCATTAAGCTCATCAGCGGGACTTCCACGTGGAACAATAGGAAGCGTTTGTCGGAAGTCACCTGATAATAAAAGTGTTATACCACCCATAACAGCATCACGTCTCTTGAGATCACGCAATGTTTTATCTAGAGCCTCGAACGCTTGTTTATGTGTCATTGTACATCCATCCCATACGATCAAGGAACAATTCTGTAAGACTTTGGCTGAATCTGACCCTCTTTCTATTTGAAAAATTGGATCAGCATCTTTTGTTAGATAATGGCAACTTAAATGTGGAGTGAGCTGTCCTACCACCAGGAGTACGTCCGGGTGCATCAAGGAATATAAGGCCACCTTGCTGATCTTCTTCAGTATTAACTACGAAAAATATGAATTTGCTCATTATTTAGATACCATCTCGAACAATTGATGCTTGCTCATGAGGTTGATAACTAACTTCACGCGTCCATGCAGTAATGACCGGATGTGTATTAGATCGATTAGGTGAGGTAAGACCCAATTTTGTCAGTGGTTTACCATTGTGTGCATCCAAAAGTCGTTTTGGATGAGACACTGCACATGTCAACATGATGGCAAACAAATGTCTCAAATTGTCTGTAGATTCAGATATAGATGCTTCCTGTAATGTAGCATCCCAGTGGTTATCATCTTCAAGTAGTCCATGTGCACTACATGCATCCCTGAATGTAGTCATAACTTGACCATTGATCGTTTTTAGGTCATTAAAGCTCTGTGAACCTCTAACATTGTGTAGAAGCAGTCTCAAACAGAAGCAGTACAAATTGATTTGGATGCACGGTGTATACCCTGCCCAAAACTTCTGTTCTTTTAACGCACGGATAGCCTGGAACTGGCTTACCCTGTAACCGTCGCTTGAAGACCTTAGTTTTAGTGTCCCAGGTATAATAAAGTGGAACTTCTCAGTACAAAAGTGTACGTGCAAAAAAATCTGTTTGACACAATTTGAAGAAAGTTGTTAGAGTGGTTGAAGGTGGATTTGCAACTCTATCTGTTGCAGTACTTTCAGTAAAGTATATATGCTGTCCATTTTCTAGATGAACTGATAGGTGAATAACTGGGGGATGATGTATATGTATGTGAAAGTTAAGTATTCTCCAAATGGCTTCATTGGTTGATATGTAACATCCCGTATCGTATCTCTTAACTTCATCATGAGCATTACTTTCAATTGTGAAGATAGCTTGATCACTACCCTTATTTTCATATTTACAAATGTATTTTAGTGATTTCATGCTGTTGCAATATTCAACATTGATATGTGCATCAAAAGTCTTACAAAGCAGTTTATTATGTGGTACAGTCCATCGGTTATATACAGGTGCTGTTATGTTGCCAGGTAGGGTAACTGTCGTCTCAAAACCTCCAGCTAAAGGAGATAGTCGTCGATATTGTGGGTAGCCATTTGTATCCGATTGAGTTTCACTCAAGAAGTGTCTTGGATATCTCTTACTGCAGTGTCCATCTTTGAGACAGTGAACATCTGTTTATGTTTCCACATGGTCCATGAATCATTTGGTGCCTAATGATATCATGTAAAAGCGGATCTGCCACTGGATCTTGAATTTCCGCACTGATAACTGAATCTATGTCAGAGGATCTCAATTTTTATCCTCTTTTCTGCCACTCAACAGTGTACATGTATGCTATGACATATAAGGGCAGCAGTTTTTGTCGCTGCCACCAAGCACAATCAAGGATTTGGTTTACCCGACTCAAATTAAACAATAGCAAGCAATTAAAAGTAAAGAGGATTTTCTGCATGTAATGTTATAAGAAAAATTTTTTTTTTTACTTATTGTTATGACCCCCCCCCCCCCTTACACATGGTGGACCATACATTTGCTCGCCAGAAGGTGAATCGTAACACTTTTCCTGGTCGCCATCGGCATTTGGCTCACGTGACTCAATCGCAGTCATGATTAAAAAAATTAGAGAATAGTCTTCATTATTAAAAATAAGCATATAATCGTAATTTTAGTGCCCCCCCCCATCCGAATACAATTTGTAATGCTCTGCAGCCTACATTAATTATATTTGTGTGTTTCAGTGGTGCTCATTTTCCATTTTTCTTTTCAGCCAAAGAAAATGGAATTTATAAGCAAAGGTAATTGGGGTGGGATTTTAATGGGGCTATGTAGGCCTCTTTAATTTTCCAAGGGCCCTTATCACAGACAGAGCCGGTGTTTAATAAAAAATAAAAATAAAAATAAAAATTCTGGTGAAATCAAAGTAAATTGCTTTCAGTATATATCGAACAGGCTTCGTTTAACTATATTAATTTTCATATTAATATTATATTCCCCATCGGTGGGTTAGTGGTTACGACGTTACAGTTTTTGGCGTTCGATCCCATTCTAGTAAAACGAAATTGTTTTTTAATGTTAAACATTTGTCAACCCGGTAGCATGGGGGATTTAAAATTCTATCAGAATAGTCAATAGTGATCGTTTAAAACGAAAATGTATAATGTAAAATGAAAAATGCAGTCTGGCATTTCAGGTTGACTCGGTGGAATGAAGTTGTTTTAACTTTATGTAAATAAGGAAAACGTAAATGTTTTTATTAATTGTTAGAATTGAATTTTTTTTTGAAATTATTATAACTAGCAAATATATGCTCCCTTCGGTCGCATATTTTTGCTAGGCTGCCGCATCAGAAATGAAGGCTCACGCGTAAGCCAATGGAGCCCCAGTCATATTTCTGTGGTGGTTAGACATTGATTTTCTGTGTTTATGACCAAGAATATTTTTAGTTGAAAATAAAGAAAAAAAAAATTCGACCCTACCCCGATTTTTGTTGTACCCTCGCCCATAAATAGAAAGACTTGTAGTTTAAAAAGAAAGTAATTTTTTTTGTACCCCCCCCTCAATTTTTTTATATTACCAGTCATTGAACTATTTTTTAGTTAAGAAAAAAAAAAAATTTTTGACCGTTTTCCCCCAATTTTTTTGTCTTCCCCCCCCTATACATGTAAATATTTTTAATTAAAAAGGAAAAAAAACAAACCTAACCCTAACTGTAACGACGGGGTCAAAGTTAGCGTGGGTCCTAAAATGAAAAGGCACCAAAAAATCAAATACAGTGAACGCGCGTGTGCGTGTGTGTGTACCTTTTTTTAATTCAACAATTTGATTCTACAATCAGTTGTATAGTTTTCCAGTACAATGTGTTAGTTTATTTTGTTGACATTAAAGAAAAATATCACATCTTTTTTTTTAATAAATAAAACATGGAATCATAAATTCTGTTGAGGTCGTGAAAAAATGATAATATTGGATATGAAAGTATTAAGAAATCAAATACAGTAAACACGGAAAAATGTTTAACTCTCAGAAAGAAAAAGTTTACCTAGACTGTGTGGGTGTGTTCTTTCGCACGCGCGTTTTTATATAGTAATTTTTAAATCAATTATTATTTTAATCAAACAATTTGATTTAATAAATTTGTGTTTTAAAACATAATGGCTAAGAATAAACAAACTTAGGACGGTTTTAAAAATGGAAAACTGAGCACGGTGTTTGCCAGCATTGTTGTTTACATGTTTAACGTGCCAGATTAACGTCGGCTGCTTTATCAGATCGCCATATTTAATTACCGGAGGGAGGGAGGGCATACTGATTCAACAGCCAATCGTCTGCTTAATCAGATCGCCATATTTAATTACCGGAGGGAGGGAGGACACTACTGATTAAACAGCCAATCGGCTGCTTAATCAGATCGCCATATTTAATTACTGGAGGGAGGGAGGACACCACTGATTAAACAGCCAATCGGCTGCTTAATCAGATCGCCATATGTAATTACCGGAGGGAGGGAGGGCACTACTGATTAAACAGCCATTAGGCTTCTTAATCAGATCGCCATATTTAATTACCGGAGGGAGGGAGGGCACTACTGATTAAACAGCCAATCGGCTGCTTAATCAGATCGCCATATTTAATTACCGGAGGGAGGGAGGACACCACTGATTAAACAGCCAATGGGCTGCTTAATCAGATCGCCATATTTAATTACCGGAGGGAGGGAGGGCACTACTGATTAAACAGCCAATCGGCTGCTTATCAGATCGCCATATTTAATTACCGGAGGGAGGGAGGACACCACTGATTAAACAGCCAATCGCCTGCTTAATCAGATCGCCATATGTAATTACCGGAGGGAGGGAGGGCACTACTGATTAAACAGCCATTAGGCTGCTTAATCAGATCGCCATATATAATTACCGGAGGGAGGGAGGACGCCACTTATAAAACACCCAATGACTTTGCAATTTTAACAGTACTCGCGTTGAAATGGTTTAGAAAACACGCCGGTTATGATGAAAATGACTGTAATTAATTGTATGAATAATGTTTATTAATATAACCTCATCGGAAAATATTGTAAATACATATGTAAATTTGATAACAGCAGTTATAAGTGTATATTTGTAAATATTAATTTAATTGAAGGTTTAAAGGAATGAGTTATGTTAATAGCAAAACCCATCTGGTGTCTAAGCGACTTTTAGTGACAGTATATAAAGAATTTCAAAAAGATTAATTTCAGTAAAATAGTCATACTGGAGTTTCGGCTTCAGACAGACAGACAGATACATAAACTCCATTATTAATAGATATGAAATATCAGAATTATTCTAAATTTTTTTACAATGAAGGTGAATAACTGGGCACTGGTTGTGTTCGTATCGTAGCATGTTTTCGATAGTGAAGGTGGTCGGATTAATGTAATCCGTTATTCGATTACTGTGAATTGTTACGAAAGAAGAATAAAGGAATGATATTCGTCTAATCAGTAAGCGCGGTGGTTTGTTATCTTTCTTTAAAAAAATGTATCTAATCGGTTTGTTTGTTTTGTCTGAAAGTATTTAACGGTGAGGGAATTCTTCCCAAAGAAGTTAATCGATTTCGACAATGTTTTTTTTTTATTTAGTAACTTATAAAAACACTGTGAATTTTTTTTGTTATTGTATGAAGTAAAAGTTTCGCAAAGTAGGCAACAGTGATTTTTAAAACGAAAATGTATAATTTTCATGAATAGTCATTGATTTATTTATTGTATGATTGAAAAGTTTCTCAAAATAGTCAACAGTGATTTTTTATTTTTATTTTTTTATTGTATGAATTAAAATTCTATCAGAAGAGTCAATAGTGATCGTTTAAAACGAAAATTTATAATTTAAAATTAAACATTCAGTCTGGCACTCGGTGGAATGAATGGAAGTATTCCAAGTGATGTTTGAAATACAGAAGTATCCTTATGTATTACAATAAAATTCAAGGATCTGTTCTTTTGAATTTTTTTTCTTATAGTCGGTAACTGAAATCCCATTTGTTAAAGTATTTGCTTATTTTAACGAATTGAAAAAAAAACAACAGTTCGGTTCAAATAGTGTAGAAGTCACATGTTTGTTTTTAAAGTAAGTGATAGGTATAATTATTGGTATATATTGATTCTTGAGGTGTATATTTCGTAACATAAGGAAAACTTAAATTTTTTTATCTTATATTTTAGAGTTGAAATTTTTTAATTTTTGTATTATGTAATCGTGTTCGGTACGTGAAATAAGGAAAAAAAGTGAAAAATACGTGTAAATTGAGGCTTCCCCCCCCCCCCCGGCAGAAACATAAAAGTTATTTGGAATATTGTTTAGTATGTAATATAATGTTTGATGTGTATTCTTAGTGCAAAATAAATTGAACTGTAGTTATATCTGTAACTGGCTGTAGTTCGTAACGTGCCACCACAAGTATTTTTCAACTTGTTACTAACGTAAACTGGTCTGATTGAGGCTTGTGAAGAGTAAACTAATGAAAAAGTAAGTATTACATATTAAATCGAATAAGAAATGTTGTACTTTCTGTCAGAAGTGTACTAATGTATTTATTAGTACAATGAAGGTGAATAAATCGTCGTGTTTGCGATTGTCATTGTGTTCAGTTTAATGTAATCTGTTATTCGCTAACGTGAAAATGCTACGTAGGAAGGATAATGGAATGTCAATCGCTTAATCTGTAACCGTTTTTTTTTTTTCTGAACATATTACGTTAGTATTGTAGCAGCAATGTGAAGAAGTGAAGTAGATGAATGTATAATGGAAATAGCAGAACAGGAACGGTGTATTACCTGAAGGAAAGTTAGATCGGTAAGGGGAATCGGTATAATTGTTTAAGGGTAGTGAATCTGGCAGGCGTTTCGTGATCTGTAGTTGCTGGTTGAGGCTTAGAGTAGAAGCCTTAATTTTATTTGGCGGAAGTGACGTAGTCAGATGTATTGAAGGGAGCGTCTGTTATATTTTCTGCGCAACGGATGCTACTGTGTGGTGAGGTGAAGGCATATTTAACGTAAATAATAAGGTGTAAATTGTGTGATAGTATCCGTTGTGTAGTTGTTCCCGGTGTAGACTGATAGCGTGGGAGGAGTAAAATGTTAGAGAGAAATGTTCTTGCTACTACCTGTATGGTGTCTGGTTTAGGGAGAGTGACTGATTGAGGAATGAAAGTAATAATTTGCCCGAGGTGGATGTAGGAGTCTAGAGGTTGCTAAGAACACGCGCGAGCGAATAAGCTTTATGTTGTAGTGATTGTAGTAACCTATTCAGTTAGTTTATTTTCCTGTTCGACGCGAAGGTACAGGGGAAAAAACGTCTCTACTTTATATATAAGATAACATTTTACACTTTAAATTTTGATATTTCCGAAAGTTTTCTCTTGTATTTTTGGCACTATTTTAACAATGTCCTTGGTAGGAGTGAAATTTTGTGATGGATTTTAACATTTTTTTATCAACAAGTGGCATTCCCAAGTCTTCCCAGATGTCCAACATTCTCTGCCTAGAATCTGCTAATTTATTAAGCACTATTAGGTACTGGACAATCCTTCTGCATACATATCTAAATAGATTTTGATAATGCTTGTGTGTGTCACTTAAGAAGAAATATATCATAGTTATTTACTGTAGTGGAAAATGAAAACAACAATGTTAATTCATTAACTCTCTGTGGTTTAGCAGAGTTGTCCCCCTTTGCAAATTGGCTGTTTGGAGAATTTGAAAGCTAGATGGCTCTGGAAGAGTGGCTATCTGGCATAGGTGGGGCAAAAAGCAACATAAAAACTGTACTCTTTTGTGAAGAGCGCGAATGCTCAGCTCACTTTTCGGATACTTTGTCATTGGTTTGTCTATATTGCGCGCTTGATTGTTATTTCCTATTGTTACTCTTGTTATTATTGTTACTTGTTGGACATTACCGTTTTTTTTTCCCCCTTGTTACCTGTTGATATTTGTTATTTGGAATTACGTTTTTTTTTTCTTCCCACTTTTTTTTGGTTTTTTTTTTCCCCCCACTTTTTTTTTCTACTCTCAATAGTCTCTAGTTTTATTTCTAGATGGCTACTGAAATGACAACGTCCGAAGGAACTGAGTGGTCAAAACCACCCAAGATTCAAATTAATGTGGAACAGTTCGTCGAAGAGGCAAAAAAATGTGTACACATGGTCACGGAGACCGGTTTACTGGTGGACCTACCCAAATTGGAGGAGATCCAGAAAAGAACTGTATCCCTTTTTGTCATGGATAAGAAGATCAAGAAGTCGATCAGAGCCACACCAGAACTAATCCTAAAGCTTCTACACTCTGTTGGATTTAAGCCTCAACGTCTGATCAAATCCAAAGGCTTCAACACATGGTCGGCTTTGTTCCCAGACGAGGACACATGTAACAAACTGTCCTTAACGCCAATAATTACCCCGGATTATATTCTACGCACGGAATACATGGGAAGAAGACGCTCCTCAGTTTCTTTTTTTAATGTGCCCTTCCATGTGAAGGGGGAGCACATAGGAGCCTACCTCCTAAAATATGGTGAAATCACGGATGTAAACCACGAAGAATTTTCAGGAGTTTGGTCCTTCGAAATTTTCGTCGACAAAAAGGCTTACGATAGCATCCCTTACTACATGCTCATTGGGGAGGAAAAATTACCCATCATACTGACAGGACGTCGACCCATTTGCTGGTATTGCGAAGGAATAGGGCATCTAACGATGGATTGCCCTCTAAAGAAGAAGGATCCGACTCCTAAGACGACTACCAGTAAGTCGAGAGCAGGAGCTCATATTAATCCACCGTCACGAATTGGACTACCAATATTGTCGTCAAATGAGGAGTCCGACGAAGAATTTCCGGCACTGCCTACAGCCAAAAAAAATGATGACGATGAAACAGAAAATAAAAGAGAAGGATGGGTCATTGTACCAGGGAAAAAAACCCCGGGACGACACACTTTGGACGAAATAAGAGAAACAGAGATGTTGAAACATGACCCCGGAAAGGACTCATACGTGAAAGCCAAAAATTTACTTAAAAAAGTTAATAATAACCCCAAGCCCACTCCCGACTCTGCCCCTAAAAAAAACCCTAAACCGCAGACCCCCAAATCAATGCCCCCTCCTATAACTGGTCCCATTATCGATAAGCCCTATAAATTAATCCCCCTGAGTCCTCAAAAAGTTCCCAAAAAATCCCCTAGACCTTCTCCTTTTGTGTCCCCTGCCCAGACCCCCAGAAGCTCCCCACCTGCATCCCCCTCAAAGCATCCCTTTCCCGCACCTTCTCCAGCATCTCCCTTAGAGCCTAGCTCCCCCTCCCCTTCCCCCATGGAAGAAATGCCTCCACCCACTCCTAAAAGACACAGGAGTCCTTCCCTAGAGAAGAGAAGTTTTAAAAAAGCTACTTTTCTTTCCGGAAAAGATATATGCAGATGTACGCAAATACAAATTGACACGGTGAAGAATATGCGTAACTCCAGCCTCACCGGACTATTAAAATTCGAGGAGGTTGGAGGCTTTTCGATAGAAGACCCCAATAATTTCCCCAACGCCACAAGAGTGGTAACAGTTATAAGGAGAAGAGCTGAAGCAAAGGCTCTATGGGAGATGTTGGAGGAGGCGAACTCAGCCTTCAATTTTGACCTCCCCCTTGCCATATTCAAATCAAGTGAACTCAGAGAAATGAAAAATAACTGTTTCGGAAGGCTACCCATTAGAGTTCACCCCTCCCTGTATAGGATAGCCAAACTAACGTATCCTCGTGATATCGGCGGTATCTCCTATGATGGTCTGATTAACGACCAAATGGGCCAAGAGTCCATTGGGAGAGCCGTTGGTACCCTGACCTCATCTATGTTCGTTTCTCAAACTCAACCCAAAGGCATCTTTATGGCTCTCTATCTAGCTACTTTAAATGTGCGGGGCCTGAGGGCAAATGACCGTAAATTTCGGGTCGCTACCGACCTTCAGCGCCTCGGAGTGGATGTATGTTGCTTGCAGGAGACCCACCTGATTTCAGGGGACCATTTGGGTGCGTTGGGTAAGCGTTTTCACGTTTATTCAGCGTACTTTAATTCTTCCGCAAGGGGGGTTTCATGGCTGGTAAGCAAGACTTTAGATGCGTCGTGTGACCCTTTCTACATGGATCCGGAAGGGAGACTATGTATTTTGGATATTACCATAAAGGGGAAAGCATTTTGACTCGTTGGGGTTTATGCTCCCAATATCCATACTGAGCGTTCTTCCTTTTTTCGGCGAATCGAGCAGTTCTTGAATACTACTCGGACGGTCATTTTAGCGGGAGACTGGAACGCGGTCCTGGATCCCGATTTAGATCGTAATCGGCCTAGGGGTACTAACACTGATCAGGACGCTAAAATATTCCGGGACTTTCTCGATAAGTTTGATCTTATCGATAAGTTCCGGAATGAAAAGCCCCGTGATAGGGTATGGACTTGGACAAATAGGCGCGGCTCCGATTTGGTACAACTTTCGAGTTATATCGATCGGTTCTTAATTAGGGGAGTCGACGTAGGGGTAGTTGAATGTCCAAGTCTTCATAATATAGTTTACTCGGACCATAGACTTGTTCGGGTCCGTGTGAACTTAGATAGACCTAAGCCTAGATTAGATGGTCACTGGAAGCTCAACACTTCGTTGTTCGATGTGAAGGGCTACCGGGACCAGCTTCTACTAACCTTACAGCGGGAATTGACGGGGGCTGTAATTGGGAATAGGAAGTGGGGCCATTTTAAGAAAGTAATTAGGTCCTTTACTGCCGATTTTAGCAGACGGCTCAACCTATCAACTAGGGCAGTTAAAATGGCACTAGAGTCTAGATTAGATCGGGCGATTGAGGTGGGGAGTAGCTCTAGTGTTACTATAATTAAGGCTAAGCTGAATTCTTTGGCTTTCAAAGAACATCAAGCTTTAGTAATTAGGAATAGGTTAAATAGAATGTCTGCGGAAGCAACAAACATGGCTGCTGAACTGCGTGCAGAGGAGTTTCGCCATGCAACTGATCGACATATCGCTCGTGTCTCATTACCGGATGGGCGGCTCGTGACTACAAACGAAGGTATTCTGGAGGCCTTTTGCTCTCATTTTCAAGAGCTTTTTACTCGGGAACCTGGTCTGTCTTTAGCACAATTCGACCCCTATTTGGCTGACTTTTCTCGCCTTGAGGCGACCGAAGCGGCTAGGTGCGAAGGTTGCATAACAGAGGATGAAGTTCAGGAAGCGTTGAAGCAGGTCGGCCTTAACAAGTCTCCGGGGATTGATGGTTTGCCCTATGAAGTGTATTTGAGGATGTCGCCCATTTTTGTTCCCTTGCTTACAGTTTTGTTTAATTCATGGTTTAGGAACGGGAATATTCCCCAGTACTTGACCATGGGTTTACTGAAGCTGATACGCAAAAGCAAAAATGGTGGGGATGGGTTAGATAACTTTCGGCCCTTAACAATGCTTAATGCGGAGTTAAAGATTTTGGCCAAGATCTTAGCTAATCGTCTGCAACTTGTTTTGCCTGGTCTTATTAGCCCTGAACAGACTTGTGCTGTAAAGGGTCGGACCATTCAGGATAACTTGCATTCGATACGCTTGATCATTGAGAAAGTCGACACTGAAGCCGCGCTGATCAATTTAGATCAGTCCAAAGCATTTGATAGGGTGGACCATCGGTATTTGGAGGCTGTTTTATCGGCGGCCGGCCTTGGTCCTCAGTTTCGCTCTTGGATTCGCCTCTTGTATGCGAACCCCAGTGTTAGGGTAGAAGTGAATGGGGTGAGGTCGGAGGCTTTCAGGTTATCCAGATCTCTTCGTCAAGGGTGCCCTCTTTCACCGATGCTTTATGTGCTTGTTTTGGAACCCTTCCTTAACAGGCTAAGGGTGAATCCGGTCCTACGTGGAATTACTTTGCCAGGTGCTTGCACCACGTTAAAGTATTCTGCCTATGCCGACGATGTAACAGTGCTTGTAACGAGCAATGCCGAGATTAGTGTCGTCGGCAGAGAAATCAGAACATATGAAACGGTGACAGGGGCCAAAATCAACTGCGTTAAGTCTGTTGGCTTGCGCATCGGTGCCTGGAAGGGTGTTTCCTTGCAGGGACCCTTTGGCTGGACAGATGGACCTTGCAAGCTACTCGGCGTCTGGTTTGGTCCTGATCTTCAGCTGGAGAAAAATTGGTCGGAAGTCCTGAAATCGATAAGGGCCACAGCTGGCCTGTGGACCCGTAGAAATCTTTCATTAAAGGGGAGAGCGGACGTATGTGCTTCTCACATTTACCCGATTATCCTATATCGTCTTTCAGTACTTCCACTCCCGTCGGATACACTGCTTGAGTTGCAGAGGGCTCTTTTCAATTTTTTATGGGTTGGAAAGGCCCATATGGTCCGTCGCGAGGTTTGTTGCCTTCATCCTTCTGAGGGCGGTTTGGGTATGCCGAGCATCGATATTCGATGTCACACACTTCGGCTCTTTTATCTAATCCGAATGAGTACACAAAGTGAGGGAAACGGTGTCTTCTGGAAGGAAGACGCTAAGAAAGCCTTCCCGGCTTTGAGAAGTGTGCACTTGGACGAGGGGGAGGCACATAGGTTACCCCGAGGTGAGTGCTCCTTCTATCGCGAATGTAGACACGCATTGAAATTTCTTTTAAGAGCGACAGATGGCCTCTCTGACACTCTGCTGTTGTCCCGTAAGGCATTATATCGGGTAATGGTGAGGGGGACCGTTCGTGGAGATAGGATTGAGGGGCTCGATTTGACGAGGGGGGAGCTTCGCTCAGTCTGGCCTTGGGCGCCTGGGTTAAGGTGTCTTGATAACGACGAGGCATCGCTGACCTGGCTGACGATTAGAAATGCACTCTGGGTCGGTAAGAGGCTTCATTCAGCGCGCTTGAGTAATTCTCCGACTTGTGTTAGATGTGACGACGAGGACGAGACTGTAAGTCACGCCTTCGTTTATTGTCGCATTGTCGTGCCGCTGATTAAGCTTGTTTCAGGCTTCATGGTTCGTATTCTTAATGTGTCGTCTTTCCAACTGGAACCCATTAATGTATGTAGCAACTGGGCTCCGACAACTGATAGTCAAAAGCGTTCAACCTTTTTGAGCTTACTAGTCGCTATGAGAGTTACGATTTGGAAGACGAGATGCCAGACAGTCTACGGAGCTGAGACCTTCACTCCTCGCGACCTTATTGCGATTTTCAAATATTATCTGAAAGCTCGCATTAGGGCCGAGAGGGTGAAACTCTCTTCGGCAGATTTTGGTGAAAGGTGGGTGACTGGTGCGCGACTGTGTAGAACGGCTGGGGCTAGATTAGAGTGGTATTTAGACGTGCCTTAGGCGAATATCGGGTCGGAAAAACGAACATATATTTCAATTAAGTTAGGTTAAGACATTTAATTTTATTTTTTAGATTTTTTTGTTGAATTTTAAGTTCAACAACTTAGCTAGGGTGTGATTGTTTTCATTACTCCCCCTTTTATTTTGTCCTCTTCCCACCCCCTTTTTTATTTTCTACCCCTTAAATCCCCCTTCCCTCCCCAATTAGGTGACAGATTGCCGATTTGTCGGGATGCGGGTCACCCTTCAATATTTTCGAAGGAGGTGTATTTAAATAAAGCGTTGGGGCCCGCATCAAATCTTTATTTTTCGAGTTTTCGATTTCGACCGGCAAACCGGCACCTCTGCCACATTGTGATATCGGGGGGCTTTTTACTAACAAAAATATTTTTTTTTTCATGTAAATATTCCCATTTTATTTTTGTATATATATATTTTTAGTCCCTCCCCCCCCCTCCGTTGCATATTTTTATATGGGTTTTAAGTAGGTTTCATAGTATGGTTTGTTATGGTGATAGTGATGGATGTATAGCATGAATGTGGTATTTTGGTAAATGATGGTCGCGATTGAAACTAGCTAAGTTGAGTCCGTTTTTAAGTTAGAAGTTGACCTATCCGTCCCCTCCCCCTTTTTGGCCTTGTGCCACATTTTATATATGTTTGCATTTTTGTAAATTTATATAAATAAATAAAAATGCTCAGTGAGCTGAGTGAAGTGGAGAGCGAAAGAGGGGCAGAAGGCAGTTCGCAGTTTGGAGAATTCACAGATTTTTATCTTTTCAAGAAACTTTCCTTTCACGGATAAACCACATTTACAATACTAAGTTTCAAAGAGAATTCAATTCAAGGGAGAAGATTCTTGTATAGTAGCTAAGCGGAAACTTTTTTCTACATAAAAGTACTCTCCCCTAGCTTGATTAATCAAATTTGAAAGAGTGTGAGCCAAAAAAGCTCAAAAACTTTCTAAATTTCAATTTGAGCTTCTTACATATGCTTGTTTATGTTGCTCTTTTTTTTCTTTTTCGTGGCTGATTCTGCTAGTATCACTTTTCTTCTCGTACTTTCAGCCACACATGATGCAGCAGTTGTACTACAAGACTTTTTTTTTATTATTATTAATTCCAAAATCTTGTCTTGGAAAGGGAGTGATATTGTGAGTTCATACCTTTCCCAATCGTATTGGTGCACCATAGATCAAATAGGATGTTATTTTGGATTAACAGATTCCATAGTCTGTATTCATTTGACTAATCATGCAGAATCACTTGGTATGTTTTTGTTTTTAGTGTGAACAAGACTGTCTTTGTGTTGCTAATAAATTTTCACTGGTCACATCTTTGAAACTTGAATGGAGATTTGGATAGGGAATTTAAAATATCAGTGTTTTATAAAGTTTATTTTTATTATCAATTAGCAAAGTAAAAATATGCGACCAGAAGTCTGGTACCCTCCTCTACGAAAAAAGGGAGGATAGTCTCATGACAATAGAACAGATACTACACTATTTCCCCCCCCCCTCCCTCTGAATTGAGCATTAAAAGATAGTACAATAATACATTAATAGAAGAAATAGTATAGGTTCGGCTTATGCAAAATCTCCATTAGTAATAAATATTTATAACTTAGTAATTATACATGATTTTTATTAATGTTTAATCTTAATGTCCACCATGTTTACATATAAAAAAGGGTAAAACGATTCTGTAACAATTTTGGAAAAGGAAACAAATTTAACGAGACATTTTTATTATTCATAGAACTAAATTATTTGACTTTACAGTATTTTGACTAATTATTGCCATTAACAAAACGTGTCTCTTTTGGCAGCCTATTCTGTCCATGTCTCTGCTTCATGGAACAACCTGCCAGAGGAGGTTGTGACGATGACTACCATATCCATGTTTAAAGCGGCATTGAATAAACTTTCAGACTGTGGATGTAAATGGCCTCTATCTGTTTCTTTACATGGCTTTGCCAAATAAATTTTGATTTGAATTATTTTTAATGCACAAGAAATTCTGTCTAAAGTGCAATCGTTAATTTAGACGATGAACCAATTGAAAATATGCGGCAATTGATATATTGATTGAGGTCAATATGCTGCCCAACTTGCATTTGTTATTAACCAAAACACTGCATACATTGATGGAGAAGTGAATTTCCCTGAAAATCAAAATTAGGTTCCTAGAAGCTTACATCTGTGGCAAATTGTTATACGCAGTTCAAGCATAGAGATTCTGGAGAGATGAGGAAATTTGAGTGTTTAGAATGTTTTTGGTTTTTTGATGGATAGTGAAAAGTTGAATTCTAACACAAATCTTTCATTTACAATTATCATATTCGGTTTACCATCCGTTTTGCATGCTGGCATATGTTTGAGGACTTTTAGAAACTCCTGCCTAAAACATCGTTAATAGATGCCAATCAAAAATTGGAGCAAATTGGAACCTATATTACTGGATAAGCGAATTTACCTGAAAAACAGAATTAAATTCATAGAAGCTTACATCTGAAGCAGATTGTCCATATTTGATCTGTATATAACATTCTGGAGATGATGAAACTTGAGTGTTTGGAGATATATATATATATATATATAAGTTTTTATAGGTGGTAGTTAAAAGTTGAATTCTAACATAAGAACTTATAAAAGTCTATTAGGGATATAAAGTCAGCAATGCAGACATGACGCATTACCAATGCAACGTGCATTTAAGTGTTTTGTAAAGCACAATTTTGGAACCACGCTGCACCCTGACCGATCGCCTTACCCCAAACACATGTGCTGTGGTTTTTCATTTTTTTTTATGGGCAATGTCTAGATTTCTAGTGTTGATGGTCACCAGTGCACAAAGCCATAATCCACAATTTACATACATAATAAAAAACAACACACATACATTGTATACAAGCAACTCGTTGGACACTGGCGTGTGTGTGTATCGGCCGGCCGTTAGTGTTTTGTTGCCAGTGTCTCTACATCTGAGCTAAATCTCCCTCTCCCACCTTCTAAATCTCTGCTAAGACTGACTCTCTCGTCCCTCACTGCGATCCTTTTCAATCGAGCTTTGTCGCCATTCTCCCCCGCCTCAGTCCAACTGTGTCCTTTTTCTTTACTTCGTTTTCCTGGTCCCTACCTAACCCCCTCTTCTATTTCTTGTTCCGGTTTCTCCTTTTCCTTGTCTCTTATCTCTACTCCTTTTACTGTTTTTTTTTCCGTTTTTCCCTAAGCTTACTTTCGCAGGAAACTAGAGATTTCTCTATCTTGATCCTTTGTGTGTTACTGTTAACGGCTAATTGTTTATGGTGTCGCCTTGTCTGTGTAGTACAATATACCCGTCGTTTTAATGTCTTTTTACTGTAATTTTCCAGCTAATCTCTCCCGGTCGTCCTGGTTGTAGGGTGGGAGTATTCTATAGTATCATTATCTAAAGTACAGATGAAACATGATCTACAGAAACAATTTCTGCACTCTTTCAACCAATAGAGATACTTTACATTAGAATTTTCTATTGATGAATGACGACGGATAAGATCAGATCTATCGTATCATTTCTCTCCATGTAATGTATATCATCAACCGTCACTGACCAGGTTTCATTTCCATAAATATCACACTGCATAAACATAGCTGATGGACTTTTCCCTTACTGTTATATTTTAGAATTTCTTTATTTTGATGTCTTCCATTTTCTTTAATAGTTTTTCCAGTTTGTTCTTTTGGACATATCTTTTATGGTACTTTAATGGTTTTCTTTTCAAATGATATTCTAATGTAATGATAATCTTTTTCCTTTTATTTCCAAATCTATATTGATGTGAGTGTTATTTATTGACAATGCAAATTAGCTTTGTGCGTTATTAGTTTAATGTGTTGTGCAATATAGTAAGTTTTTACCATAGTTCTCAAGGTCAATCATTGTTTAATTCAATGTAGAATAGAGGAGTGTGTGTTGGCCTTTTCACTTAACAGCTGTTTCAATTCGATAAATCTCCCCATACTGCATTGATTGAATTACACTCGGAACACAATTTTTTAGGTTGGATCTGACTCTTCTAACTTCTCGGCCTTTGGTCTTACCAATGAAATCTTTGTGTATAAATATATTTATGAAAAAATTAAATTTCCAACAGTCCCTAGTGTAAATGTGGTATTGTGGTGACTGAGATGATTCTAGTTAAAAGTAGGATAAACATTTTTATCACTTTAGACCAAGTATGGCCAACGATACCCATCCACACATTTTTGATGTCCTTGTACCTAATTCGTTTTAAATGTAAATTTAAAAAAATGTTTTCTGCAAATAAATAATTCAAAGTGTAGTATCTGTTCTGTCCTCGGTCTGTGAGGGGAGATCCTTCTAGACTGAGGCAACTTATCTCTCCCAATTAAGAGTGCCCATTCTTTGGAGTTGGATTGTCCCCACATTAAAAACCGACCATGTGGAGGCAAGTAAATAGGGACATTTGTAACTTGTGACCTCTCGATTCGAAACTGATCCCAGTTTTTTTTTGTATCACATCAGCATTTTTAACTACGGGATACCCTTGCCCTATTTACTTGCGTCCCTGAGAGCAGAGTTAAACAAAGTTGATTTTTAATGTAGGGAATATCCAGCTCCGCCAAAACGTGGCACTCTGGATTGAGGCAGAAATAAAAATTACCTTGGTCTAGAAGGATTTCTCCTTCACTGACTGAGGACAGAAAAGATGAAGTGTAGCATCAGAACAGATACTACACTTTGTCCCTAGCCAAAAGATCCTTGCTTTGTCTCTAAAACCATAAAAATATTGCATCAAACTGTGTGCTTATTTTATAGAAGGTTTAAAAAATTTACATACAATAGAAAAAAAAAATTAAACCCTTTGACTAACGGGCAAGCAATACGATTGTGTTAAGAGTTGGCTGTTAAGAAAACTTGCTGTGATAGAAATAAGAGCATTTTGTAAATCAAGTGAAATCAAACAGCGAATTATGTTGAAAATTATTCAATGTTATTATTAGTCGTGAACATTTTTTATCTATAGGAAATGACTAATTAATATTCATGTCGAAAAGTAAAGGATCATTTTGACTATTGTCGTAATGTAAACAAGTGTAGATGCACAGAAAAATGCTGACATCGGGGACGGTTTTCCATGTGGTAGGGACACTTCCAATGAAAACCCTGATTTTCCCTGTGTGTTTCCGTGTTGCACTTACAGCACCGCTTTTAGCTTTGCCCTCTATCGTCACCTCACCAAAGGAGTTACTGTTATTGAGTTAATCTGATAAAATTGAAAAGATCCTGTCTGTTCACCCCTCTGCTAGCATTCCACCCCTCTGCTAGCATTCATGTCTGGTGATTTTAATATTCACAATGTTGAGTGGCTGGTCCACTCAAACAAGACTGATGAGGAAGGGAGGTTCTGTCACAAATTTTCACTTGCATGTGAGCTTACTCGAATTGTTGACAAGCCCACACACGTACCCGATGCTGCTGGACATTTTGCAAGCATTTTTGATCTTTTTATGACAACTTGCTCTGAACATTGCACATTTACTGTCCTGTCTCCTCTGGGTTCGTCCGATCACTGTTTCAATTAAGATCAAAACGAAGTTAAGCATATCTTCTGATATCCTTTCTCGGAGTTTATCAATATTCAAGGACGGATTAGGGCAGCTTAAGATCCTTCATATCTGAAATCCATTTTCAAAAGGAATCTTGCATCGTATCCGATATATCTGAATGAATGACCGTTGGTCTTGAGAGCTTTATACCCTCTAAAATATTCCAACAGACCCAATGGACAGCTATGAATGTGCTGCTACTATTGCCTATTTCAGTTGCTTTCAAAGAAAAAGATCCCTTAAAATCAAAGCCTCCTTTAAAACTTCCCGAAATCACTGCAAAAGGGTTATAGAAAAAGCTTAGAGTCCTGTGCCCAATCTGTTAAATCTAGAGTGGTCGATCAGAGGCTTGGCTGCCATGAGTTTTGGAGAATAAGAAACAGGGTCCTGATCAGATGTAAGACATCTATCCTAGCCATCATTAATAGGGCCGGAAATGATGATCTTATCGTCATCTGATAAAGCAAAATCTTTGCAAAGAATTTTGCAGTAAATTCCACCCTTTGCGATCAGGGCAACCTACCCTCAGAATTCCCCCCTATGACCGAAAAAAAAAACAACTCTAGGCTACATCTGAATAACTGTCTGGGATGTTGTGAAACTTATCAAGAACCTCTATGCCAGCAAGGCACTAGGTCCCGACAACATTCCAGTCATAATACTCAAGAAACTGCAACTCGAAATAGCTCCTATCCTTACAAAGCTGTTAAATCGTTGTCTAAAGGAGAAATGCTTCTCATCACCTTGGAAAACTTTGTTGGTTTGTCCGATATTTAAAAATACTGGAGATCAATCCTCTGCATTTCAGTACAGACCGATGAGTCTCCTGTGCATCATGAGTAAGTTGCTTGAATCTTATAAATCAATGAGTTGTCAACCACCTTAGCAAAAACGAACTACCTGGTGACATGAGGCTGCTTCCCAACCGACTACAAAATGGTCATCTTCAAGTTTAATGTAAACAAATACTTGTTGAGCCGTCCTCTTGGATAATAAATTCCTATTAAGTAATCTATCTATCCCACCTATTTGATTCCAATCCTCTTGTGGTGGTGTTCATTGTCCGACTGAAAATCTTAACCATTATCCTCGAGTGCCTTGATAAGTGGTAACCCAATTAGTAAAAAAAAAATTCGATTTTTGTTTTAGTATTTCTATTTTTTTTACTGTAATAAAGATTTGAGTTGACCGTTACAGACTACAGTACCTGGGGTGGGAGTTAAAATAAAATATTTAGACTTTAGTGTGTGTGGGTTCACTTATTATATAAATTTGATATACAATGATCACCCACTTCCTGATCAAAAAGTGTTATTGATAACCTAATTCTTAATCACATAGCGTATGCCAGAATGAGTAAAACTTTTGTATTTCCAAAATGATTTTTCCCCTAAAATTTATATTTTAATATTGTTTTTTCTGTATTGTCACCCTCTGATTTAGGGCTAGTGTTATGGTTAATGAAAGGAATTTAAAAAAAAACAAAAAAAAAAAAACAAACTTTTTTGCTAAAAAGATAAGGCGGGGGGGGGGGGGTATAAAAGTATCAAGAAAAACAAACCCCACGAACCCAACCCTAACCCTAAAAACATGTGGCAATTCAAAAAAAAAAAATACTTCAAATGTTTCTGAAATGAAAGAATATAAAAGAAAATTATCAAATTTATGCTGAACACCCAGTATATGTAATCTTGTAACAGAAAAAAAAAAAAGCCTGGTGAAATTTAAATAGGAGGGAGGGAGGGTTGTCAGTTGGAAAAACTTGGAAACCACTGACCTTGATAGATATGAATGTAATTATTAATGAAATGTATCTTTTTAATTTTCTCATTATTTTTATTGTTTTAAAGTTTTTATCTGTATTTCTTTTCAGGTGGCTGTGAGAGATGCCCTGAACATGGCGATAGATGAGGAGATTACACGAGATGATAAAGTCTTCTTGTTGGGAGAAGAAGTCGCTCTCTATGACGGCGCATACAAAGTATGTTATCTTCACTGACTTTTTCTTCTTTTGACTCGTGGCTAAGTAGATTTTATATCATTGACTTTGTCAATTATCCATTGACTTTGAACTTTAGGCATTTTTAATGGACCTTATCTTTAGGATAAGTCGATACGTTTTATTTTATATATAACCATATAACTAGCTGACCTGTGTTCCGGCGTTGCCCGTGAAAGTAGAGTAACTCAAGACCCCACAATCTTATAAGCAGATCCCCCCCCCCAAAAAAAATTTCTGTCATTTTGGGTTGATGTTACCTATTATTAGTAATAGTATTTTAACAACCAGTATCCCTGTGACTCCGTTTGTGTGTACTGACTTATGGTGGTAACTTGAACAGCAGAATATTCACTTTATTGGATTTGTAGTACACACTTAATCAGACCTACCTACAGTATATCTACAACCTCCCCCCAATATAGAAATTGTAAGTTTTTTCACTGCATAAGAAAAACAAAACGTTCTCCATCCATTTGTGTGGTGGGGAATAATGGGGCAACTTACAGATTTCTTTTGTTTTCGCAACTCAAAGTTCTTCCTATGCTCTCCTTCCTGGAGTTACCAATTTTTGAAAATTCTACTGGTTGACTTGCTGAATTTTTTATGATAAATTTGTCTCATTTCCTATTTGTGAAGAAAAGAACTTTGGCTTTGAAAACATCAACAAAAATTGCGACATTACTGACATAGTTACCAAAAATCAATTACTTTTGAAGGTGAGGCCTGATGGATCACCTCAGATTTGTATTGTCTATGTCAAAGTACATGTTGCTTGAGAGAGCTTGTGTTTCTGATATGTGTGCTATTCTATATTTCGCCTATTTATTAATGTAGTGGGGATGTTCTGTATTTTTTCAGTTAGTCTTATTACGGTAGTGGTAGCTATAAATATCAAGCTCTCCAAGTACCTATTATGTTGCCTGTTGGAACTACTTCACACCATTTTTGTTTTGACAAAAGGTTGTTTTTTTAATTGAAGATATACAATGGTGACTCATTATGCCCCACCACCTAAAAATACCCTACTTATTTGCATGTTTTAAACTATTGTTAAAGCAGAAAAAGAAAGCTAAATTTGATAAGTGAAAAAACAATCGCCTTCCTCCAAATAGTTTCTATTGTTATACGGTAGAATACGAAATAGTTTCAGCGCTTTAAGTTAGCCGCCGCGCCACCCGCACCCAACTCTGGAGGGTGTGATATTAAAAATCGTTAGTGAAAAAGAAAGTCGTTAAAAGTGAATAAGCGATTTTTGGTTGTTTTAGTAAAAAGAAAACAGTTGATGAAACTTTATATATTGTTTTAGTTAAAAAAAATTTTTTTTTTAAAAGTCGTTAAATTCAGTGATCGATTCTTTTTTAAATCTTTTTTTAAAACGATTATGTGTAGTTTTAAAAGGGTCTTTGTTGGAGGGGGGGACCACTCAGACTTTGGGTTAGTGGTAGGGCTAGGGGCAATTACGTGTGAACACCCTAAAAACTTACCTGAAAGGAAAAAAACTCAAATTATTTTAGAATTTAGAGTGGGGGGGGGGGGTTAGTTTCACATAAATTTAATGTAAAATAATTCATTTCCGGGCCATTCTAGCGTTTTAGGGCATTAATCGATTGTTTTTCTATGGGAAATAAATCCTGTGTGTTTTTCTTTATGGGTGTCTGCTTTTAGACGATTGTGTGGTTTTAATGGCCTTTTTGTAGGATTGGGGGCTTGCCACTCGGACTTAGGGACCGTGATAAGATTAAGGAAGTGTTTTTGTTTTGGAGTGAGGTTGCCATTCGGACTTAGGGTTAAGGGAGTTTTTTTTAGGGGGTGGCTTGTCACTCAGATTTAAGGTTAACATTCAAGAGAAGGCATTTTTAGGAGGTGGACTTGTCACTTGAACCTAGAGTGGTAGATTAATTATTTATTTTATATCAAGTTTTCAGCTTGAAAAAATATTTTTTAAATTGCACTAAAAGGCAAGAATGGCGGGGAAATGGGAGATCATTTTACATTAAATTTATATGCGAAACTGATCCCACCACTCAAAATTCGAAGTTATTTTTTATCTTTTTTCAGTCAAGACTTTGTGTTCACACGTAATCACCTAAAGTAGAATCTTATTATTTTTTTTTTAAAGAACCACAAACAGCATTAACTTTTTAGCACAAAAAGTATTTTTGTCTTTTTTTTTTTTTCAAAAGTTTGTAACCGAATTTTACAAACCTAACTGTTTACAGCTTGCTGCGGATTGATTTTTATATCAGTAATACTAGCAGCCATTGTTGTTGACATTCGCTCAAAAGGGGACAATATTTTTTCAGATAAGGTAATTTAAAATTACTACTCTCGAAAGACAAAACAACATAGTTATAATTTTAATGCATAAAAAAAGATAAGATTAATTTATTTACTAGTTAGGGTACGAAAAAGTTTTTAAAAATGTTCGATACATGTCATGTTGAAGGTTTATTTTTAAGATTACAAAAATAATAATGGGTCAATTAATTTCGTACCCCGACAACAATTGAAATTGATATTTTTCCTGATTGTTTTCCAAATTTCATGACGAAATTCCCCAAAGACGAATGGTACGATATCTTTAAAAGAAGGGGGGGGGGGGGGTAAAAAAAAACTGACGTAAATGGTCGAAAATGGTGTTAACATTTTTATGACTTTATTTGCTGAAAACTCTTAAAATATATAATGTAGGTTATTTATTAATGCATGTGAAAGGATATTCATTTACGGACAAAATGGTGTTTTTTTTTGTTTTTGTTTCTTTTTCACAACTTAAAGTGCTTTGGTTTTTAAAATATGACTATTTTAGTAGAACTACCTTGAAATCCGTGATTATCCAAACTCCATGGTTGATGGGTATTGCTATTTAAATTAAAAAAACAAAAAAAACAACGATTTTGTTTTTGGTTTTATTAAAATAAAAACAGTCGTTAAGATATTGAACGATTTTATGATTGGTTTTAGTAAAGAAAAGTTGTTTAAAGTTAGAAAGTGATTTTCTGTTTTGTATTAGTAAAAATAAAACAGTCGATTCTTTTTAGTTAAAAAGAATGTACTTAAAAAATAATCGATTTTCTTTGTTTTAGTTTAAACAAAACCAGTCTTTTCAACTTTTCTTTGTTTTAATAAAAAGGAAACCGTCGATGAAACTTAATTATCGGTTTTCTGTTTTGTTTTATATATAAAAAAAACAATCTTAATACCTGATTTAAAAAGTTACTTACGAAGAGCCTAGGTGTCAGGCTGTGATATTAAAAACTGTACACCTGAAACCCAAATGGAACTTCCATGAACAGTTCCTTTCTAAGAACTTCCGATCTGTAGAACACATTACCGCGCAGCTGCTTCCCAGCTGACTACTATGTGGTCTTTTTCAAGTCAACAAATACCTGTCGAGCTGTCCTCTTAAGTAATCAAATTCTGCCTACATCACTCATCGTTTCCAATCCTATCATTGGCATTATTAATTAAAAAAACCAAAACAAAAAAAAACCCTTAAAAAACTTACTCTCAACTGCACATTTCTACTACTCTTACTACTACTATTACTACTACTACTACTACTCCGCCTCTAATATACTTTCTTTTAAGTCTCCCTACTGTCTTCGGGTTGCATCTTACACATTGATGGCTTTCTCCCACTCCCTCACATGCACATTTTGATCTCTTTATCCTACCGCCCATGTCTGTATGTATAAATAGTATTCATAGTCGGAACGGAATAAGTATTTTCAGAAAGAATTGCTGTGAAATAAATTAGTTCTTGTAAAGAGCATGATACAAAGATAAAAAAAAAAGAATAAATCGCTAGGCAGAATCAAATATCGGTTGGCCACATGCATTGCTACTTATGTTTAAGTTCAAAATCCAACTGACTTAATTTTATATATATATATATATATGCCATGCAAATCCTAAAGAAACTTTTAAGTGGTGATAAAACCTCTTGATTTAGTAAAGGTCAATATTATGATTTGCAATAAAGATAAAAAAAGGTACTTTACTCTGAAGAAGATATAAGCATTCTCACCATAGGCTACACTGAGTTGAGTACATACTAGGTGCCTCATATTTAACCTCTTAACTTAGTTTAGTAAATACGTAATACATTTATGAAAATATATTGCAAGACCTAAATAGAGTCCATCTAGAAGGACAGGGGTGAAGATATTCTCTTCTCCCTTTTCAGGGGAGACCCGTATATTCTTGGAGAAGGTGTTTTTATCTAACTAACCGTCGATCTATCTAATGGATTTACAATTTAGTAAAATAAAAAAAAAAATTGTTGAATATTTAAATCTGATTTAGGTTTTGGTACATAAACATTTGGGTGCGAACAATATAGCCCTGCCTTCTCCGAGAAATTAGTCTACGAGTTTGTTTTTAAACAAACTGATAACCCCTCTTCACGTGAAAAATAATTAAGAAATATATTTTTAAAAATCTGTTGAAAAGGCAAAGCTGGCAACTACTTTTTTACCAACCACCAAAATCACGCTATACTACAATTCCAGATGGAAGTGTATTGTGCCCCTCTCCTTCTTAATATTCGGTTTAACGACCGTGCTGGCATGTGTTGGACGGAAACACAATTTTTATAAATAGTTTAATAGCCAAAATAGAGTGTCTAAACACTGAGAACAATCCTCTGCTCTATAATAAAGCGCAATGTGTATTTAATTATTTGAATTATATATATATATATATATATATATATATATATATATAATCTCCGTCTTGTCACAAAACTGCTAAACGAATCCGTTTCATGTATTTAGAGGAATTGAGAAAGCAAATCTATTTCCATAATGGAACTTTTTTCTTTCTATACCGATTCATACATTCTTCTTTTCCTTCTTTTGAACTTTCCGGTTTAGAAAGTTTTTTTTTTTTTTTTTTTTTTTTTTCTTCACCAATTCGGATGTTATTTTATATGAATTCTTCAGGTTTTACCTTCTCTCTGAGAAGGGGTTAGTTTCAGGCTAATCGCTTGAGGTGACCATACCAGAGAATGCCGACAGCTGCTCAAGAATTTTTTGTAGGCCAGAGTGCATTTATCCTAGTGTGTTAGCTTCTCAAAACGGAGCCTGACTTTGTGTCTACTCTCCTGGCAAGGAGGTATATATGAATATTAGTGTGAACATTGACGAAGGATAATTTTAATTTTCGTCATTTTTGATGGAGTCTGTATGCTCGTAGTTTGAATAAAAAGAAATTGCAAATGACTAATAACCCAATATGAAAGTTTGCATTTCTTGACTCTTTGTTATAAACGTTTATTTGTAATTTAATTATAAATTTTTTTTTTTTTTCGGATAACAGTTCTTGCAAATATTACTTACAATTATGATAAATGGATTATTTTTAGTCATTAATAAAATGTTTTGGTACTGATTTTGATGTTGGGCCAGAGTTGTCTCTCTTGAAGATATTTGTTTTTTACACTAAACGGTATTACTGGTGCAAGATTTTGTACTTTTGTTCCCCACAAATTAAAAAAAAAACAAGACTCAGCCTCTTATTGGTAAAACTTCCAATGTGATTGAACAGCATTCGACTAGCCTTCATTCTGAACATGCCTTTTCTAAAGCTTAACGGCTTTGCCTGTTAGGTTATCTTTCTAATGGAGTCTACTCTCTCACAGACTATGGTCAAGGAACTAGATGACTTTGTCATATATTATTCTACGAGTGGTGTGTTACCATCGTTGAAATTTCCTGTAAGTCAATTTAAATATTCTGTGCATTTGCATTCTAACAACAATGTGCATGTTTTTGTCATAGAAAAATTGTAATTCATGTTTAGATTTAATTAGTTACTTTGTATCATGTATTAAATGTCTCCTAATCTTCTTGAATGTTTGTTCTCGAAAAACTGAATAAATTAAATATTTTAACTGCTCCCCTTCTATCGGTTCTTTCCGGATGCCGTATTTGTTGATACGACAAAGAGAAATGGCTACCACATGCGCAGGGAATAAAAATTCTAAAATTCTAAACACGTGTGTGGCTAAAATAATAAATTTGAATGCAAAATATTCTATTTTGCATTGATAACATTTATCTATAATTATAAGCAGGGTTGCAGAATCTGATTCCTAATGTTGCGAAGAGACAGATTCCACAACTCTGATTATGTTTATTCTACTGTTATATATATATATGTAACACATACGTATGGTGGAAATAACTCGAAGTAGAGTATCAATCTTTGTACTGTGGATGATTCCATTAATTAATGTTAAGTGATGACTTATTAATCTCTGAAACTGTTTTAATCCGTATTACTTCCAACTCTTTCGATATTTTTTTTTTTTTTTCAACTGGTCTATGATTTTTTGCTTTCCCAATGCTCTTACCACAATGTTGAATCTGCAAATATCAAATTGAATCCTTCTGGTCACAAATGGGTCTCAAACTGCTTTTGTTTCAAATAATTATTTGATCGTAAAACGGAAAGCTGTTAACTTGAATTCATTTTGTTTTCTTTCTTTTTCATAGGTTACTCGAGGTCTGTGGAAAAAACATGGAGATGAGAGAATCCGGGACACCCCAATTACTGAAGTAAGTTCAGATTGAAAAATATTTTTATCATAGAGATAATCTTTATAAATTGAGAATCTACTAAGAAAGTTCATAGTTACAAAACTATGCGACCGCTTGAAAAAATAAATGATGTATTATGGTGTTTGGGTATGATTGTTGTTGATTATGTATATGCCCTGTCAACTAGGCTGTAGAATATGCCAGCTGTACCTTTGCAGGATAAGACCTCCTCTTGTCACCGATGAGGCCATCTGTGGGTGGCAACTCATAATGTCTAAGGACTGGATCCTGGTGGTTGAGCAGCCTGTGTCCTGATTGCTTAAATAGTCACATGATTTATAACACTCCACTTTGGCCCTTACTTGGGCTAAACAGGATATTGGAGAGATCCGATCCGATCAAGCGACTGGTCAGGACATACCCTAGCAAAAGAAAGTTAATCCCTGTATTATTAAACCTGATATTTCTTCCATCAGACATCCATCCCCTCTCTAACTTTTAAACGCTAGAAGGCGGTGGCTGAGGATCGATCGTACCAAGGAAACTAAAGGCGTAATCACTGCTTCAGGTTACTAAATAATAGTTTCCTGGTACCAATTCCGAAACTAGCCGTGACTTAAGACTGTACTTGGTGTGAGTATACTGGTTGTGTATCCCCGTCTCAACCAAGGCGATTGGAATCCCCCTTTTGGCATGTTCCCATCAGAAGTTGAACTCCACAGTGGGTGGCAGAGCACAGAACCAGTGAATAATTTCATTCTTTTTTATGAAAAACAAATAAAAAACGAAAGGGCAGTTACTCATCTAGAGATGCTGTGTCGATAAAAATATTGGTTCCCTCATCATTTCACTGGGTTGGTGTTAGGAAGGGCATTCGGCCTCTAAAAACTTTTCCTTGATTAATGAAAGGTCTTCCAAAAAAAAAAAATTGGTTAAACTTCAGGCTGTTGTCACGCTCGGCCTTCGTTGGGAACTACGGCAGCGTGTACGTGACAATGATAATAAAAAAAAAAGTAAAAATCCGTAATCGGCTTGTAGGCCCCCGGATTCCAATGCTACCAACAGTATACAAGGGAAGGGGATTTCTTCAATTCAAGACGTCACATAGTAAACAAGGGAAGACTACAAGCAAGTAAGAGATGACGCAAACACCAAATTAGAATGTAAACCATGTTTATTTAGAGGATATTTATTTAAAGGACAATTTTTATATATATATATATATTATAAATAAAAGGCAAAGCGTTATTTTAAGGGAGCGGGAGACTGTCTAATATGATTATGACTAGCAAAGTCAATCAATAAGATAAGTCCGAAGCAACTCACGGAAGGAAGGAAATGGGGGTTTACTCACTCGTGGAAATGCGTCTCTCCGGAGCTGAAAAAAGTTTGATAGTCATTTGACGGAAATGTCGT
Source organism: Sepiola atlantica (assembly GCA_963556195.1). Lineage (NCBI taxonomy): Eukaryota > Metazoa > Mollusca > Cephalopoda > Sepiida > Sepiolidae > Sepiola > Sepiola atlantica. The sequence continues at coordinate 72,271,632 of OY744531.1, forward strand.
TGGCAGCAAGCGCCGGGGACTGCATATGCATATGCAGCCGTTGTTTTGTCTCGACGCTATCCGGTCTTCTCATAGGGAGGTTGTAGTCGTCTCTCCTTGAGGTTCATACTCAGCGGCAGAGTTTGAGAAAAAGAAATAACGTTGAAGGCTTTTGTTTCATTGTGTGGCTTAGAGAAATCTCTCGGAACGGCCTGTTCCCGGCTCTCGATTTCTACGTCGACAGATATTTATAGTAGCAGGCTACTCAAGAGATGCTTCCCTCTCGGCGGTTTGTCGCTGACTGTCTTTGTCTCTCCGCTGTTGCTGCTCCCCGTGTGTGCGCGCGCGCGTCAGATCCTTCCAGGTTGACGACGGTGAGTCGGGATATCAAATGCTATTTTTGTTTTCTTGGGCCGTGACGCATGACCCTTTTATCTGGGGTCACCTGTGTTCAGTCAGGTGCAGGGCAGGGTATTGCTGGTTGGATGCCGAATTCCTTATCGGGGAGTAGGAGTGTTGGTTTTAACATCTCCAGTACACTTCCTTCGGTCGTACAGATTGACCCCCAATGGCTGCTCTCAAAATATGACAAAATGGACCTTGCTCACTTTAATAAAATGTTTATCAAATACATTCTACCTATCTGATTCGGGTTCCATCATCCTACATTTGTAACACTGTGCAGTTTGAATGTTGGAAGGTCATGAGAGATGGTTTGAGTTTCTCAAAGACGTATTGACCTGTGTTGTGTGCAGAAAACATGGCAAGAAATAAGATGTTTGGTATTGTAAATAAAAAGGGAACAGTTGGTGTTGGTATCTTTATTGCAGAGAAATGGATAGATAAGTGATTGAAGTTAATCATGTAAGTAATCAAATATTGATGAATAAGGTGATAGGAATATAGAAGGAGAAAGAATTTTGAAATTTGGGTTTGCCATGGACAAGTTGGTTGCAAATATGGGTTTTAAGAAACGGGGAAAGCCTTCTCATTACATATGAATCTAGAACGGCAAAGATTTGAGTAAATTATCTGTTGGAAAGGATGGAAAGCTTTTGAGTGATGTAAAAATATTACCTGGTAAAGAAATTTACACAGCATAAACCAATTATTTGTGACTTTAAGTTAAAAGCTTATTAGGTAAAGAGAAAGTTTATCCCAAGAGAAAGGTGTGGATGTTAAATGAAATGCGACTTTAGAAACCAAGTGATTGGACGTTCTGTTACTAAATCCACTTCAGTAAGTGAAAGAAGTTGAAGGAGACCAGACTTGTGGATAGATGAAAAGGCTTCAGACATAGGGTGACATGAGGAAGTAGAGAAGTATATGAAAGAAAAATGATGGAGTGAGTGGAGAAAAGGTTTTGTGTCCAAGGATATGTACCTAGTGGCAAAGAGGATTGCAAGAAAAGCAATCTACAAAGCCAAGTTAGAAGCTGGAGTCTGAGCAAGTTTTCTAGGTATAATACAAAGGGAGGACATAGAAAAAAACGTATTCAGATAGCTAAACAAACAGCAATGACAAATATGGATATTGTTGGTAGAAGTGCATTTGAAATGACAATGGGGGTGCTAGCAACAAATGAACAGGATAAGAGAGATGCTTAGTAATGCTATTATGAGAGATTGTTGAATACTGAGTTGTCATGATACTGAGAAAATCTAGAAGTTGCTGAAGCAGTTTCTAGTCCAGCTATAAGAAATGGTATGGGAAGCTGTAATATGAAGGATAAAGCTTTTGTTGAAGGCTGCAGGTGAAACAGGCATCGGGATGATCAGACCTATCAGATTATAAAAGGTTGTTCCGAAAGACTGGGATCTTAGTACAATTGTGAACTGTTACAAGGGTAAAGGAGGAGCTCTTGATAGAGATAATTACAGAGGCTTAAAGTCGATGGATCAGGTCCTGAATGTGGCTGAGAATAATTGAGCAGCAAATAAGAAGTCAGATAAGCATAAATAAAATGCAGTTTGGTTTTATGCCCGTGCAAAGTACCACTTATGCAATATTTGTCCTGAGACAAATGCAAGAGAAATATCTTAATAATAAGAACTTGTATTTTGTCGTTGTGGATTTGGAGAAAGCTTTTGATAGTGTCAAAAGATGTTGTCTGTTGGTCTTTAGCTAGTCATAATGACAATTCTCAGACATTTAATTTAGTCTAATAGGAGAGGTACACAGGTTTTTTTTTTGTATATTTTCCTTAATTATATTGTATAGACTGAAAGTGAAACCTGGCCATAACTAACTTAAGCAGTGGTAGATGTTGTCAAAGTTAAAATGAGTATAAAGCGAGTTGTCTTTTATTGATATTGAAAAACTGCTATTAATGAATTGATCTATTGTGGCCTTGTGCTCGTCCGCAGTATTTGTATACCTTTCTTGGCTGTGGAGTTTCTGTCTCTGCTTTAAGGCCTCCTCTTTTTTTATTGGCCAAGATGAGCTAGCAATCTGCTATACTGAAACATCTTTGTATAAAGAAAGTTAGATGAACAAATAAGCTTCAACCCTATCGGCATTGATATGACATGTTAAAATAAACATATGAAAATAATTTACTTACTTTCAGTACTGATTGGGCATAGGACGCTGGTTCATTTATTTTAATTTTATATCTCTATAAAGTTAGGTATGTGTATATATTTATATATTTCTCTCTCTCTCTCTTTCTGTATATATAGATAGCTAAACTAATTAACCGGTGATTATGAATTTCTTAAGACCTCTTAAATTTTAGATGTTTTCTAGAATCATGTAATGGATTTTGATTAAAATTGAAGAATTCTAGACATATGGTTTTAATCTTTGTAAAAGGATATAAGTCATGCAAAACTGTTCTGCTTGATGAATTTCACCCGTCCTGGAATGGGTATTCTTCTTTAATAAACAAATATGTTTCAAGAAAGGTAATTTTTTTTTTTATATATATACATAATGGAACTCTTTCTGTTATGTGGCTTTGGTAAGTGTCAATGTTACTTTATCACATACTTGCTGTCCCACCCCGGCATTGCCTTGGATTCATCAATGTCATTTTAGTATAAAATTTTTATGGTTGCACACTTTAAGTTTTACAGGAAAATAAATAAAATTTCATTTTTATTTTATTTCAATAATTATCTCGATAAAATTTGGAAAATGTAAGACACGTATAAGCGAGAAACATACAATGAAGCATATGAAGTGGTCACAGAATGTTGTTAGTATAAAAAAAAAAGAGATGTAAAACACAAATGCTCAATAATCTTTTTCTTATGCCTTAAACCTCGAGCTACGTTGGTGTCCTTAAAGGTAGATTTTTGTCTCCACTTAGCCGATCAAAGGCTTGGTTCGGATGAAGGCCGGTTTTACAAAGATCTTTGTGCAGAGCGTTTGCCCCATCTCATAATCGTCCTTCCTCTCAATTGCTTCCCAACAAATTCTAATGCAGAAGCAAGTTTTGCGACTGTGTCGTTGTTGGCCTTCAGCACTTCTAAACCATCTGAACGGCCATTCCCTCATCTTGCCCTCTATCTGTCAGATGCTGTAGCCCCTTCAGATATTCTAAGTGCAGATGTGGTCAAGCAGTGTAATTCCAGACATTAAGCAGAGCATTTTGGTTTCCATAATGATAAATCTTCACTGTCTTGTCGGTAAGCACTCAGAGCTGTACAAAGCGACAGGTCTCGCAATAGTCTGGTAGATCTTCAAAATGCTCAATAATAACTAAAATAATATAAGGGAGGTAAGTCATATTTTAAGCTGCAAAGATTTATCTCCCTTACATTATTAGAGTCATTATTTAAAATTGGTGCCATCGTAACCATCTTCCTAACCAAAATTCTTTTTTTCAAACTGAACTGAGACATTTTGGTATTCTAAAGAATATGATGGAAGGAAGAAAAAAGAAAAACAAAGTAGCTATGCCGAATTTAATATCAATGTGTCAGATGTGATGCTATTTATGTCTAAATTCTATGCTCTCCATATTGAGTCCTGGAGTATCGTGTTTACATCTCCAGAGTTGTAGAAATCAAGCTAGTTTGGGCGCTGTTGCTAATTGCAGTACGTGTTCAAATCTGCTTTCTTTCAGTCAAAGCTAGCTGATCGGGGATGGTTCGGGCTCTTACTACTCCCCGCAAGAGCCAGATTGGCAATGATCATAGTATGATCAGTCACCTAAGTGTTCCTCCGTAGAAATACTGATAACCGTTTCAAGAGTCATGAAGAGTAGATCCAAAGTGTTGTCACCTTGTTGGGGAGATGATTACTTAACCAGTTTGAATCCAACACTAGCTTAAGGAAATCAGTTCTACTTTGCAGCCAATTAAAGTTCTGAGGATATCCAAAAATTTGTATGTCCTGATCGGGGGGGGGGGGGGGAGACTGATAAACAACACCAAGCAGGTCTATTGACATGTTCATACACATATCACACAAAAATTCTTGTAATTGGTTCAAAGGTGATATGACTAAGAACGGAAGTAAAGATAGAAGAAAGGGGAAGTGTCGTCATAGGGAAAACAAAGCTAAGAGCAGTATTGGGGAAGACATAACAGGTATGGAATAACAGGAAGAATTAAGACCATTCCTCTCTCCCGCATAGTCTTGCGTAGAAAATACATTCAATAATGAAGAGATGAATTGAAGCATCCCAGTATTTGGCTACTAGCTTTATTTACCCGGTGTTGCCCAGTTGGAAGGCTGGGAGAAATAGTCATGTTCACATTTTTTTTTTTAATAGAATCTTTTAAAAATTCATTTTAGTTTTACCCTTATTTTATTTTTGATTTCAGTAAATTAATTTTCATTAATAGTAAATAAGAAAAATAATGATTCAATGCAAGAATGACACATGCAAAATCTTGTCTGTTTTATCAAAACAGATTATTAAAGCACTAGTGTACACCATTTATCAAAAATGATGAGGAAAAATTGTTTCAATAGTGTTTGCACTCACTAGTTATCTAGGTATATTACTAAAATATGAAATTATACAATTATGTCAGTAATTTATTTAAAAAAATTTTTTTAATGGAAATCGCTCCAGACAAGGCATGAAGCCACTTGATAGGAGCTAAAAAAATTACTTCAAGATAAAAAACTAACCAACTATAAGTGTTAGACGGATAGATTCCGACCCAGAAAACAGCAATTCTTCCCCCTTTGTCAGAAACATCGCTCATCGAATGTGAGAACTAAAGGACAAAATAAAGGAAGTGAGAGGTACGAGTCTGTCGAAAGTAAACCCAAGGTCCACTTTCTACTCTCCTTTAATTTTTCATATATAAATTATCATTTCTGATGACCTAAAGAAAAAAAAACACATAATTGACTTTTTATTATAGTGTGGAAGATTTCTTTCCAAATTCATTTCAGTCGTCTAACTTGCTGTTTGCTTTATCGTGTTCCCTCACTATTTGAAATGGTTTTGTCCGGAGGCTAGGAAAAAAAAGCATGTGTTTTACTTACTAACTTTTGCATGACAGGATGGAAGTACATATTTTCTTAAATTTCTTTATGCAAATAAATACACATTGTTCTTTATTATAGAGTGGAAAATATTGCAATTACTAACTTAATGAGTTTGTAAAGAAATAAGTCATTAACTTATCAACCATAATTTAGTTTTGTATAATTTTATTTATATTTTTTTTTTCCCCCAGCATGGATTTTGCGGTATTGCTGTTGGAGCAGCCATGGTAAGTTTTTTTTGTTTTTTTTAAATTTATTTATTTATTTTTTTTTTTTTAATTCATGTGTGTGTATACATATATATATATATATATATATATATATATATATAAATTATTTATCGGCTTGCTATCGCTTTCTTCGCAATTTTGAAATACTTCAAACACAAATTTTAAGTAAACATTTAACTCAACTGTCGCATTTATAGATTAACATTCTCTTGTAATTTTAATACAAATTTATTTATCTCTTACATGTAACCGATGGTGTGTGTCTGGAGTTAGGGGTCTTTGTTTTTCACTTACAATTTACAAATGGTTCACAACTTGTTGAAAATTTGAGTCCTACTAAAGAAAAGGCCAGAAAGGAACATTTGAATACGAAATGAAACAATATTCTGTTTAGAACTATTTATATTAAAATCAAAACAATCATTGGATTAAAAAAAACGATAAACAAATAATAGTAAATTAATAAAATGTCCTTTTTCAAAGGCAATATGCAAATTAGTTAACCTTACAGCTGATATCACATATACATAAGCCGTATATAAGAAATAGGGCGTGTATATTGAGTAAAGTTAAATTGACTTGAAATAGAGCATTTTGGGTTTACTGTTAATGCGAGTAATGGGCCTAACTTTCGCGTTTATTCATTTAGATATAAGATTAAATAAGTAAATACAATATATAAAATTAAGATTATACCTATTAATTCTGTTTTTGTCTCAATTATTTGAACAATAAATTGTTTACCTTAGAAACTATTTGTCTTGTTTAAACTGCTAAAACTTATTCAAGGAATAAAAAGCTCCTTTTCAAATTGTAAGTCTCATCTGACTGGTGCTTATCTGAGCTGCTTTTTTGTGGATGGCCTGTTCTCCCTTGTGCCATAACCGCTTCAAATAGTCGTTTCCCTTTGATTGCTGATATCAGTATAGGATATTTTTAGTTACCATTATTATAGTTGAAATAGGTAAACTTATTTAACTATTTATTCGGTAATGGGAAGTTATATATAGCTTTTCATGAGCTTAAAATGTATCTGCTGGACTTTAAAGTAATGCGGGGGGACCAAGTTGAAGGACTTTAATAAACAAATTAAAATTATTTAATGAATAAAAAATGAGATTGCCCCCCTCCCCTTTAAATAAATTGGTAATTTGTTATAAATGTTATAAAAAATATATGCCAATGAAAAAAATTCTAATACAACTTTTTTTTATATATACTTGCAAGTGTTTACATCTATGTATATAGAGCAAAGTTGTCTGTATGTGTCGTGGCAATTTAGAATCGGCACGCTTGATCCAATGTCCTTATCAATGTCAGAAGTTTAAAAAAAAAATTTTTTTTAACTCCTTCGAAATTTAAAAGTATGTAAAAATAACATAAACAAATGTTCTGACATTTTTAACATTCACTTTCCAGTTTAATATTTTCTATTATTAGCCAACCTAACAGTTATTGGTTAAAAAGACAAAATATTTTCGTTTGATCGGTGGCATTGTGGATAAAGCCATGAAACTGATATCAATCATCATGCTATTGCACTTTATTTTATCAATTCAAAGTTTTAAAAAATCAAATAGAACTGATGTGCAGGAGAGAAAGGTTTGAGAAACCCGGTTTGACGGATTCTTCGTATAGAAATATCAGAATGTTCATATGCATCTCTATACATTTATCTTTATAAAATAAATTAGAATTAAAAAAAACAAACAAGATTAACGCTAAATGTTATAAAAACCATTAATATGAAAGTATAAAGATTAATACCTTGTTGAGATCTCAAATAAAAAAAAAATGTGCATTCATGTAGTCGGTATATTATTGTGCTCTTCTAATGTATTGAGCACCATTAAAATGAACACTGGATAATTCCAAAATATCTGGATATATATTTCTGTAAGAACACAATCTTGTCCTATGTGGTTTATGTTTATAAATGTGTTTAAATTTATATATATATATATACATACATATATATATTATTTTTGCATTCCAATGACCATGGGAAATCAATCCAAAACCATAATTTTCATTAGTTCTTACAATCAATTTATTTCTGTATTTCGATGATACTATAACAATCTTGAATATAAGTTAAATTTATTTCACATCCTCTATAGTATGTGATCTGTTATCATAACATTAAATATACTTTACTAGTGTACACCCTCCATCAAAAATGACAAAAAATAAATGCTCTGCCAGTGTTTGCACTCTTATTAATATAAAATCATAAATTAAATTGGTGATGTAATTCTTTCATATAATATATAAATTATTATAATTTCTTATTACCTAAACAAACCCACCTACTGTCAACTTTTATTTAGAGTGGAGGGTTTCTTTCCGAATTCATTTTCAGGTAGTGGGGGTTGTTTGACTTTCTATTTTCTTTCTCGCTCTCCCTCATCACTTGAAATGGTTTTGTCCAGAGGCGAGGAAAAAAAAAAACACTTTTTTTTTTTTTAATTTTGATTTTATTTTTAAAAAAATTTTATTTTTATTATTTGCTAACTTTTGTGACGTTATGTATATATATATTTATTTATTTATTAATATAAAAATATACAAATAAATAAACATTGGTCTTTATTATAGTGGAGAATTTTTCCTTTTTATTTTTAACGGATTTAAAAAAAACAAGATTTCTTTTTATTTCAGGCTGGATTAAAACCAATCTGTGAATTCATGACGTTCAATTTTTCTATGCAAGCCATTGATCAAGTAAGAATCTTTCTTTGAGCATTTTTAAATTTTTTTTTTTATGAGAGAAACTCTAAACTTAAATTTGATTGCTATCAATTAGAGTTAAACGAGAGAAGTGAAACATGTGGGGAAATTAGATAATGAAGAGTTTACATAGATTGAAATATGCATGAACTTCAATTGTTAAGAGGTTAGTTTTGACAAAATGGTCAGAGGAAACTAGCACTGGAAGTAACAATATGTAGTGATTTCCATGAGTGGAAGAGGATACCAGCAGTAGGTTAGTCTGTGTCCTTGTATGTGCGGACCCTCAATACAGTGGGGAACAATGTATAAACTAACAAATTATTTTTTATACGAATGTCTTGTGTTGATCAATAACGATCTGGCCATAAAGGAGATTCTACAACCAGAATCTCCACCATGTATATCCCTCCCAAAATCTTCAAACAAAATCTTTAGGTCACAGGAGGAAGAACTGGATGATTGTTATATATTAAATTTGTTACTTGGAAGTTGATCATCATTCAACTCTGTAGATTGTGAACATTTAAATTTTTGTGTGGATTGATTTAAGGAAAAAATTTTTTAAGTGTGTATGTGTGGGGGGTAAACATATTGTAAAAATCCCCTTCTTCAGAATTGATTTCATCTTTTGAAATTTAATTTTGCTGGTTTTTAAAATTCATCTTTTTGAGGGGTGGGGTATATATTACTAATGGAGATTTGGAATCTGTTTCAAGCCAAACTTATACTATTACTTAGTACAATATATATATATATATATATATATATATATATATATATTGTACTATCTTTCTATGTTCAGTTCAAGGGGGTGGTGTGTAATGTATCTGTTCTGTTGTCATAAGACTATCCTCTCAGGCATTAACTTCTACTTCTAGAGTGGGGGGGGGGGGAAGATAGTGATATACTAACAAAAATATACGACTGATTTTTGCTAGTATATATAATAAAATGCACTTAGCTTTGACACTGTCCAGATTTAATCTTCCTCTGTGCTCTTCAAATCTAAGCCTGTCTTTACGACTAATTATCCATCTATTGTATCATTCTTGTATCATTTCTCTTCATTTAACGCATATCCTCAACTCTCATTGGCCAGGTTTTACTTTCATATATCATCACGTTTCGTACACATGCATGATAAACTCTTCCTTTGGTCGACTGTGTTAACGCTATGCTGGTTAGTAATGATAAACGTTTGCTGAACTTACTCCATCCACTCCTAGTTCTTACAATCACACTAAAACCTGCTCCACCCTGTACTCCAATGGTATCACCAAGATAACAATTTCTGAACAATCTCAATAGCTTCACTATCCATGTATTTTCTCCACATCAGAGTTCTCATTCGTCTTTGTTGTCTTAAACTTTTTGTGCACAAACTGGTTATCACTTCCCAATCTACCAGTAATTCTACTGCACTTCTTGTGTACCCAAATGCTTGCAAGTACCAGAAATTAACGTGACTCTCTTACCACAAACTGAGCATGGGAACTTTTTTCTTTCTATATGATTTACAACACTACAACCACTGATCATCACTCATTCTCTGACCGTTACTTTCCATAGCATTCTCTGACCGTTACTTTCCATAGCATTTTCTGACCGTTACTTTCCATAGCATTTTCTGACCGTTACTTTCCATAGCATTCTCTGACCGTTACTTTCCATAGCATTCTCTGACCGTTACTTTCCATAGCATTCTCTGACCGTTACTTTCCATAGCATTCTCTGACCGTTACTTTCCATAGCATTCTCTGACCGTTACTTTCCATAGCATTCTCTGACCGTTACTTTCCATAGCATTCTCTGACCGTTACTTTCCATAGCATTCTCTGACCGTTACTTTCCATAGCATTCTCTGACCGTTACTTTCCATAGCATTCTCTGACCGTTACTTTCCATAGCATTCTCTGACCGTTACTTTCCATAGCATTCTCTGACCGTTACTTTCCATAGCATTCTCTGACCGTTACTTTCCATAGCATTCTCTGACCGTTACTTTCCATAGCATTCTCTGACCGTTACTTTCCATAGCATTCTCTGACCGTTACTTTCCATAGCATTCTCTGACCGTTACTTTCCATAGCATTCTCTGACCGTTACTTTCCATAGCATTCTCTGACCGTTACTTTCCATAGCATTCTCTGACCGTTACTTTCCATAGCATTCTCTGACCGTTACTTTCCATAGCATTCTCTGACCGTTACTTTCCATAGCATTCTCTGACCGTTACTCTCGGGCGGGTACTCTCGGTAGCGCGTTCCCCTCGGGCGGGTACTCTCGGTAGCGCGTTCCCATCGCACGGTTACTTTACAAGTAGACATTCCATTGTTTTAGAGGCAAGTACTAAATCATCAGCACATGTACAACCATACAAAACTAGGTTTGAAAACTGGGTAGATGGTCAAAGTGTTCAGTAATATATAATAGAATGTTACTTTGGTTTTTGATAAAGCTTGTATGTTTTATTGTTTAAGTTGAAGGTTTTATCTAAATATTGATTTTTTTTTTTTCTTTTATTTTTAGATTCATTTTTATCTGTCCAAGTTTTTAAAATTTGTATTTTCCTTTATCTAAATTTCTGCTAGATGTGTTATAAAATATTGATATAATTTTTTTTTAAGTTAGGTTTTGACAGATTTTTTTTCAAAATTTGCCAAACGCTATAGTGACCATTCATCCTTTATGACGTCATCCATAATTAAGAAATTATGTATCTAATAATATAACTAATACTGACTCAATGGGTCATCTAGTATATTTATAAAAATGAATGTTGCCTATGTACAGAGATCGTCTGGATAAATGTAATTCAAAAATCAAATTAAAGATTAATCACAATTCAAAGGATGTGGTAAAATATATTTTATTTATTCATTTTTCAATGTTTATCATAAAATGCAATAATTTTTAGCATAGTTTAATATTTACTTAGCAGTTCGTGTCATGGTCTCCTTGACACAGTTAATGGTTTTTAGATGCCAAAAAGTAAATCTTAAATAACCACTCACGATTGAGCGAGATGATCTTATACATCTCACTTTTTATTTTATTGACAGGCATGCAAAACTCGGTTCAATACCTATTCACAATATTTTCCATCTAAGTCTTCCGTTACAATTCAATAGCTTGGTGTATATGTTAATAAAAAAACTAAAAAAAACTTAAGTATCTAAACTTATTTGTTCATTATTTTTCAGTAATCAAACTAATTAATAATTCATCTACTTTGTTTCAGTTCTATGAATATCTTATAAAACAAAAAAATTCACATTTAATTACTGATCCTCTTCATATATAAAAGTAAACATTCCATTTCATTAATCTTTTTCCTCGAGTGTTCTTGGCATTGATAAGTGGTGACACAATAAGATATTAAATGAAAAAAAACGTTGATTATTTTGTTGGCTGGTTCATTATGACATTTAAATTTTGGTCAATTTACAAAAAAACTTTTTCCTTTTTAAAATGTTTTTAAGTATATTTTCATCAGTTACTTTTTCAAAAGAGCAATGTTAATTTTTAATTAAATTTTTTTTCTCGCAATTAGAAAGATTGATATATTTTTATTAAGAAAAACAAAATAATTAGACTAATGTATTTATTTAGAAAATCAAACCTAGTTAAACATATCTTTCCACTAATTCGACAAATTTATCTTTTTTATAGAACTGAAATTAGATATCTAAAAACTTTTTCATGTTTTTTCCTCTTTGTAGCTAAATTTTATTTAAAAAAAAATTTTTTTTTTAAAATACATTTTTGTTACTGACGTGTAATGGTAGTCATAATCATCACAATTTTGAAGTAGAGACACTGACACTTTTGATAAAGTGAAAAATGTTTGGTTGTTGAAAACCTAATTAGGTGATGAAAAACTTTTTCTTTTCAGATTATCAATTCTGCAGCAAAAACCTTTTACATGTCAGCAGGAAATGTAAGTTTTTTTTTTGTTTTTTTTTTTCCCTTTTTTTTTTTTTTTTTGCAGAATCTGAGTCATATTTTTAAAAAATATAGGCACTAAGCCATTTTCTTTCTTTCTTTCTTTCTAAGTTAATTTTTGTAATTTGCTAACATTTTTTACTCAAACTGGACCCATGTATTATGCTTATTAGTAAATAGTAATTCATTGCATTGGATTTTACTTCAGATTTAAAAAAAAAATAAACACCCAAAATACTTGAAACTGCAAACTAAATTCTGGTGTTTTTGTAAATTTCGTCTTCCTCCATAGGGAAACATGGTGCTGTTTTTTTTTTTTTTTTTTTCCTTAAAAAAAAAATCATCTTAAAATTGTCCTCATTCATACTGCATACTGTTTTCACAACTACATGTAGCAAGGATGTGAGTTCCCTGCTTTTTTTTTTTCTTATATTAAACATATTTTTAATGTTTGAACACAAAAGCTTTTTGATGTAAACTGTGAACATTCTTTTTACACAAAAAGTTAATTTTAACGAATTTAAAAGCAAAACTGAAGTTAAAAAAAATATCAATCGACACTTTCAGTATGAAAAAAAAAGGTGGTGTAGATTAACATTCTTCGCTAAATCGCCCCCCCCCCTCCATTCTATTTTACTTTTTTTATTAGGCGATTATGTGAACACCCTGAAAAACTTGGCAGAAAAAAAAAAAAAAAAAAACTTAAATTAGCTTATCAGGTGATCTATCACCCTCACCCTTTTTTCACTGTATGTTGTTTGACCCCCCCCCCTTCCCTATCTCTTATTTTATACACTGTCTATCACTCTTGCTTTCATCACTTTCTGTTTATGAACAGTCAAAGATAATTAAATTAACTGTAAAATAAGCTTTTGGAATAGTCTATTATAAATTTTTTTTATAAAAACAAAAGGAAATATCAGCACAAGTAGTAATATTATTAAACCCATAGCTGGATGGGGTATATATCTAGCAGAAAGAGACTAATTTTGGCCTTTTAGTTTAAAAAATTTAACTGGCTTTGCCAACTCAATTTTTCCTGATTCAAACAATCTAACCTGAGCTTAGTGGGTGACCCAACGGTGTGTGTGTGTATTTTTAAATACTGGTTAGACTGACCCAATTTTCTAAGGTGAAAGAAAGCATTGCTAATTCATGCAGCAAGTGAATAACTTTCTAAGGATAGGAGCACAAAGACGGGAATGTTTGCATCAAAGTTCTTGATCAGATTTGATTACTTTTCAATTTAATGCAGTTTATGATTTCACAATCTTCTTTTATGCTTCTGTTTGTCGTGCAGGTGAACGTGCCGATTGTGTTCCGAGGTCCAAATGGTGCAGCTGCTGGTGTTGGTGCACAGCATTCCCAGTGTTTTGCCGCCTGGTACAGCCATTGTCCTGGCCTCAAGGTTGTCTCCCCTTACTCTTCCGAGGACGCCAAGGGACTTCTCAAGGCGGCAATCAGAGATCCTAATCCAGGTCAGTTGTTGCCTTGCTTTTAACATTCTGCACTGATATTGCATTTCTAAAACAACGATAAAAGTGTTACGGGGTTTCCCGGGATTGAAGATGAAGAAAGCAGAAGCCTTGATGATCAAAGAGACTTTATAAAGTCATCTAAACCAACTCGCACAAAAGATGAAAAAGAAAATGAAGCAACAAAAACTATCAGACGTCTATTAGTTGAAGCAAAAGTGTGTAGTGTGAACTAAAGTTGCATATTTCCTAAAAATGTAATTTAAGAAAATTTTTTAAATATCTTAGATCAACTTCAAAAAGATTCAAACTATGTTGAAACTATAAAATATCATATTATAAATGATGTTCATTTTTAGTTTGCTATGTACTGATTTCACAGAAATATATATTTTTTTTTTTTACTAAAAAAAAATTGTTTTTATAATTGAAATTTATGTAATATTTGAGCTCAAATATTATCGGGGTGGGGGGTGTACATGTCCCAGTACTAAGTTTAATTCAGTTCCAAGTGATAGTCATCTGAAGGTTGATGGTTCAATCCTTGGTGCGGGCGATACGAAGAATTGCAAATTATTGAAGACTTATCCCAGTCATGGCTGACGGAACAAGAGCATGCTACCCCTGTGGATTAAATAAAGGGTTCCGTTCGAAATTCCGTCCAGATTTCCGAGTTCGACAGAAATATTACCAAGTTCAAAGAGATACACCTGAAAAAGGCCGGAGGTTACAGTGGGCGAAACGTGATGATAACACTCAAGATGAGAAATGTAGTCCGAATAGCCAAAATTATGCATAATAATACTTATAAGTTTTTATACAGTAAAAGAATGTACTTCACTTCTACATATACATGAAAATATGAGTTTACATATAAAACAAAATAATAAAAACATGTTAGTAATTTTTAATTTATAAAATGCATTTTAAATTTCTTTCAAATATTTTTTTTTCTAAATACTCTTACATTCTTGTTGGCATGCAAATTTTCACTTTCATGTAGTTTGTTGTATTTGTGTCTTGTCAGTGGAAGGAAAATGAACTGAACAGCCAAAACGGTTTCAATAATAATAACCAAGAATCATTTTTATTATTTGTCTTTTATTTTATTGCCTTCCATCTCACCCCATCCACGTGTTATATATTTATAATTTTTGGTGCTTGTGCTGTTCAGCGGCTGTATGAAAAAATTATTTTTTTTATAAAAACAATATTATATACTTATTCAGCGTTATATTCTTACTGTACAAAAAAGTAGAAAAAATTATCCACTAGAACTTTAATTACAAGTATTTTTCCATTCTGCATATCATAACAGCGATTCGTTCACTAAGCCTCCATCTTCTTTCTTAAAATTTCAAGGGCAGATAATTCGAAATCTTAAGAAGATGGAGGTTTAGCGAACGAATTGCTGTTATGATACGCAGAATGGAAAAATACTTGTAATTAAAGTTCTAGTTGATAATTTTTTCTACTTTTTTGTACAGTAAGAATATAACGCTGAATAAGTATATAATGTTGTTTTTATAAAAAAATAATTTTTTAATACGGCCGCTGAACAGCACAAGCACCTAATTTTTTTTACAACCAGTTAACAGACAGCAAACTCAAAATCCAAGAAAAACTGATGCAAAAGTGTGTTTAGCTTTGAAAATCTTAAAATTCATTTATACCTAATTCAAGCAAGCCTTTGAAAATTTTCTAAGTTTTTTTTTTCTTTTTTTTTTTTTTTTTTTTTTTTCTTTCTCTCCACACTTTTTTGCAACCTTTTGTCAGGTCTGCCAATGCTGAAAAACTGGACAAAAGGCCACATTTCATATTTTAATTAATTTTTTTTTTTTCTTCTTTTTACACAAGTAAAACAAATTTACATCGTATTTTTTATGCTATGATATATTGATTTAATTTTACTGGTAGTTTAAAAATAATAAATATTTATCATTAGTGCCAGCAATGGAAAATTAAGTTTAAATAAAAAAAAAAAAAAAAGAATCGTCTTTGGAATCTGAAATTAGGCTAAAATATTTCTGATTTCGATACCCCCAAAAGTTTAGATTCCAATTAATCGCCCCAACATTAGTCTGAAGCTTAAGGACTTTATTGCTAGAACTGAAGTAAAAATATATTCCCGTTTAAATCCAAGTTGGTAACTGCTGATGATTTTAGCAGTAAACTACAGCTTACACATAGATATGTACTAGACATACTCGTGAAGAGTTGGGTTACGACCACTACCACTATTCATTCTACTTTTATTTCATTCAAAAATTTATAAACTGTGAAATATCTTTAAGATATTTTTCTTCTTGTATAACTAAAAATAAGTCTCTTTACTTCTAGATTATCTTTACTACTACTATTATTATTATTATTATTATTATATAGAAGTAATATTATTCTTCATTATCGACTACTGTGAGATAGCATCATATTAAGAGTTTATTTTAAAAGCAACCTTGATGTTGCCAGCTAGATATCTTACCCGCTGAGCTATTCAGATGTATCTGAATAGCTACTTAACCTAACGTTTATAGATTAATTTCCTTGTGTAACATGTTAGAAACGTGTCATTAGCTACTTTAAGGGGCAGCTAGAGATACAGAACTACTTCCATTATGTTCACACACAAATTTTACATGTGAATAAACTTACATTTAAGGTACACTCACTTGTATGTCTTCGTTTTTAGGGACACATGCACACACAAAGGTGTTCTCCTTTATTATATATAGAGATAGATCTAGGTATATAGAGAGCAATAAAGATAGCCTAGTGTTGCATACTAAATATATAAAAATTCCTCTTACATTTTATTATACTAAAAAAGGAAAAACATTCTTTGATTTGATATAATTTTATTTAAAAATAATGGGGGGAGGGGTAGAATCGAAACCGCACACTCGATGTTTTCAGTCTGATACTTTCCCAACTAAACAATTCAAACATTCGTTAATGGTTATTTTTAAAAGTCGACTTAAGAAAAATCGGATATACGTATTAGAAGTTTTAAGGGGGTTCTGTCTCCATGGGTCACTTAGAGGTGGGGGCACGTAGATATTCGGCACATAGAGATTTCAGATCACTTACATCGTCTTCCCCAGAAAATGTAATACCTATGATATAAATTTGATCAGAATATATTTTTGAAGTTTTAAACGAGGTTGTTCGGCCCTCATAGCTGGCAAGTGTGAGAAGTTTACGAGCCCAAATTTTCTTTGCAGCAGACATGGCAGTATCTTATATATATTTATTCCAATTCATGTTACCTGCGACAGTTTAAATGTTCGACTTTCAGGAAGGGTGCTATCAGCCATGGAAATCGGTGGTTGGAAATATTTCTTATTGTTTTAGGAAAGGAGCTTTGTCTTGGTAGCATTAAATATAAGTGTCCATTTTTGGCACCATTCTACGACAGACTAGATGTTATTTTATAGCATGACTGTCCATTCCTTAAATATTCAGGGCTTAGAAATGTAAGGTGAACTTTATATTATTTTTCTTGACGGCCAAATCATTTTCACTTTCTCAATTCTATTTTATTCTCTAAATCTACTGGTTCTTTCTATCTGGTTTGCTTTCTCTTTTTTCTTTTATCCTTCCTACTTTCTCATGTCTATTGCTTAGAATTTTTGGTGCTTGTGCATATCAACCCTGACATTAAAATATTTAAAGAATGTATAAACTTTGTTATGTACTTACGTGTTAGCTGAAAATAAGATTGTGCAGAAAAAATTACGCAAATTCATTCAGTAGTTATTAAATTATAAGAAAAAGAAAAAAAATGATTTTACGTACATTTTGACATTTTTGTAAACAATGGAGACCCGAAATCGTGAAAATATGAGTTATCGTCCTTGACCACTGGAAAATGGTGGAAATATCTACCGAGTGATAAAATCGTTTTTTATTTATAATTAAATAAATACTGGATGAATTTGCATAATTTTTCGTATAGTCTTTTTTTCATCTACCACAAAAGTACATAAAGTTTATACATTTCTTTAGCTATTTTATTTTTTAAGAGCGGTTTAACATGTCAGGGTTGATATGCACAAGCACCAAATTTTTATTACAGATTATAAAAAATATCTCTTACTCTGACGAGTCTTTTAATAAATGAATATGAATTATTAGCTACATATGAGTTGGATTTGATTGATTTGTATCTGTGTAGTTATTCACTTTTCCCACTTATTCTCTTGCCATTTAGTCAGATTTATTGCAAATACTCTCTGGTTAGAGATGTGTAAACTAAAAGGAATTCTTCCAAAGTGAAATTTGGTCTACAAACTGATTTTTGTCATTTATTAAACTGTTTTTCTTTCTCGTTTTGTAGTTGTCTGTTTAGAAAATGAACTGATGTATGGAATATCATTTGAAATGTCCGATGAAGCTCTTTCTCCCGATTTTGTTATTCCCATTGGTAAAGCCAAGATTGAAAGATCTGGTAAGTGCAACGGATTCGTTTACTCTTGTGTTGTTTATTTTGTATTTGTTTTTATTTACAGGTATATCCATCTGATCAATGTTTCTCCAAACATTTTCTTTTTAAAACCGTTTGTTCATTTATACTGGTGAAATTATGTAAAAATAGAAAAGTTTTCATATAAAAAAAGTAAAATTGTATGAATCAGCATTGTACGATTTGGAGGTTTTCAGACTCTAAAGAATGCCAGGAGTCGTATTTTTTAATCTCTGAAGATTCCTTATTTTAAATAAGGAGTTGAATTTTGGAATTCTAGGAGTCTGGGTCCACATTTTTGAAATCGTTGGAGTTGAACCTTATACCTTCCAACTCTGCAACCCCCATCGATTATTTAAAAAAAAATTTTTTTTTTTTTTTTTTTTTTTCCTCCAAAATGTAAATGAAATGCATTTTCTTAAACATTTATTTTCTTTTTACCCCCTAGGAAATCACGTAACGTTGGTGTCCTTTTCCAAAACAGTTGGCACATGTTTAGAAGCAGCTCAGGAATTGGCCACTCTTGGAGTCGAATGTGAGGTAAAATAGTTGGATGATTTTTTTTTTTTTTTTTTTTTTTTTTTCCCCCCACACAACTTTGATCATAAATAAGAAGTCTTAATTCTGTATTTTTAATTTTTTAAGTCCGATTGTGAATGTGAATATGAGGTCAGCTAAAAAAGTCTAATCTTTTCATATTTCAAAATCTGTCATTTCCGTCCTTTTGTCCAATTCTATACCTTTTTAAGCTGACCTCATCCAATTTCTTGACCACTTTACTCCATCAAATATTCTTTCATCTTCTTTCTTCAATTCTATCCTGTTTCTCTTCTCTTTCTCTCTATTAAATTTTTTCAGACAATGTTTTGCTAGTGTAGAACCATGCCCACCCCTCTGACCGACTGCCTGACCCCAGACGCATGTGTTTTGATTTTTCTTCTTCATATTGGCTGTGAAGCCACGATTTACATGTATAATGAAAACAACACACACACACACATACAGACATTGTATATAAGTGACTTGTTGAACAATGGGTGTTTGTGTGTCATTAGGGTCTCATCGCTAGGGTCTCTCTATCTGACCTAGACTCTCAGCTAAGGCTACCTATGTCTTCGACCCTACTGTCTCTCACTGAGATCATTCTCAGTTGAGCTCTGTCGCTGTTCTTTCCACCTCGGTCCAACTGCGCCCATTTTCTTTACTTCATTTTCGAAGTCCCTCTTTAGCCACCTCTTCTTTTTTTCCGGTTTCTTCTTTTTTTTTTTTTCTCTTCACTTTGTCTCCTGTCTCTACTCCCCCTCACCGGAACTAAAAGAGTTCCGTTCTTTTTCTCAGCCTACTTTTACCAGAAAC
Organism: Sepiola atlantica; assembly: GCA_963556195.1. Lineage (NCBI taxonomy): Eukaryota > Metazoa > Mollusca > Cephalopoda > Sepiida > Sepiolidae > Sepiola > Sepiola atlantica. The sequence goes on from OY744531.1 coordinate 72,291,266, forward strand.
TAAAGATGTCTGCTCTCCTCATCCTTTCGAACTTTCCATATTGACCTTCCAACTATTAACAGCTAATTTTTAATGGCGTCACTTCATCTGTGTAGCACAATGGTCCAGTCACTTTTAATGTCTTTTTAGTGTATTTCATTACCTAGCGAATCTCTCCCCATGGTCCTGTTGTGGGGGTCACTATAATATCACAGTAGGATAGAATGAGATTTTTTTCCCCATTATTTTTATCCTAGCTAAATGTATTGTCTGATAAAATCATGATACCGGTTAAAATTCATCTGTTTTCAATTTGTTACTCGTGACTTTTCTTCATCCTCTCTCACCACCTGTCACCTCTTGTTCACGTTCTTCCACCGACGTATTCGGCACTTCCAATATATTAATCATGACCCATATTATTCCTTGCCCCCTTTTTTTGATCAACCCATTTTTAATCTTTGCTCTTTCCTATAATTCTTTCCCCTCCTTTGATGGGGACTTCCTATATTCCTACACAATTCCGCCCCATCCACCAGCATCTCCATCTCTCTCTTGCCTTCCTTCCTCATGGGTATCAAATCCGCCTTAGAAGCTTCATCATGAAAGAAGTACAAAGTAAATAAAATTCATCATCATCATCAGTTTAACGTTCGTTTTACATGCTGGCATGCATTGGACGACTTTAAGAAATTTACTTCCAAACTAACCTATCTCTGGCCAGGTCTTTATTTATTTCGCTTTTCTTTCAAATCCATTCTTATCACTTCCTCCTATGTTTACCTTGGCCGTCACCTTTGAACTGAACCTGCCACCTTAACTATTTTACATCTACTAATTTAATGTGGCCATCTCACGGAAGTCTCCTGTTCTGCATGCGTCTCTCTATACTGTGCTGATTTAATCTTCCTCTGAGGTTATTAGATCTAAGCCTGTTTTTAAAACTCACATTACTCATCCATCGTATTCTCTCCATGCAACACATGTCCTCAACTCACACTGATCAGTTACTTCGCTTTAGTTAGTACATGATATGATCTGCGCCAGTTTAGGATCAAAGAATGAATATACCAACTTTGTGGCTCTTTGTTTTGTACTTTTAGCTGCACACTCACTCACGATAATCTCCTATTGTATAAAAAGTATCTAACATGTGGCAATCATCACTTCTTTCCAGAAGAAGGCCATTCCTACAAGATTGCAATGTCCGGTTGTGAGCATGTAAACATGTGCAATGCTACATGTTTAGTGTATTGTATAGTTGCAACGTATGCGAATAACAGGTTTGCTGCAAGTGAGAAATATTTAACTAAGATAAAATGGACCACCCAAGAAATCGGAAATATATGTGGCTTCCACCCAGAATTCGAATTGTCGACTTGGAAAAATAATGTTCTTTCAGATACAAGGTTTTCCAAAATTAATGTCCATACAAGATGGGGACCTTCTGGTCTGTCAGTTTCTGATGACAATAGATTGGCGGCTGATTATCTCAACTAGTTTTTCTAGTGTGGTCCCACTTGTTGTATTCCAGCAGAGGTGTAGAGGAGGTCAGTTGGTTTTGTGTGCTCCTCAGAGAGAGATGCGTCTAGAGCTAATGGATTGTGTTCGGTTGGAAGATGTTTGCCTTGATTTGCAGGCCTCTTGTTACAATGATACTCATTTTCTTCGAGTGAACATGTCAAAATACAACTTTGTTACTTGCTTTAAACTGGAGTTGTGGTTTTAGTTTGGAGGTAGTCAGTGCTGCAACAAAAGTATTCTAAGCCCATGCAATATGCGACCAATGTCAGAATCGAGCGCAGATTTCAGACCAGCATAACAAATGGACGATCATAGCCTGTGCAATGAACGCACACAAATAGCTCGGAAACCCACACTTATATCTGCGGCAAGACTTGTAAAAATGACATACGAGACAACTGGCTTCCATGGCTATATTCAACTCCTGCTTGACACTTACATAATTGGCTCCTTCCATAGGATCTCATGTAGACCAGTGCTTGACAGACAGGCTCTTCCACATGAACGATATGCCATGTTTATGTCTGGGACGTTCAGCACTGACCGCTTCCACAAGGCATGTTTCAAAATTGAATACTCTATTCGCTTTGTTTCAGATCGTTCAGTCATAGATATATACTGATTGCTCCAAAACCATCCTCTTCCAGTCCTCCACGTTCATGTCAAGTGTTTTCGGGTTGTTTTTGATTACATCCTTAAAAATCCTCTTTGGCTTGTCTTGGACATTTGCCAGTTGTTTGGGGAGTCTGTAATCTTCCATCCTAATCAGGTGCCTTGCCCAGTGAATCTGACTACGTATAACGTACGCTTCTATGCTCGACATTCCAGCTTGTCATAGAACAGTGGGGTCGAGTGTGAATGATTGCCAGTTAACATTTAGGATCCTCCTGAAGAACTTCTCCAGGACCTTGATGTGTCGGCGGTATGTGGTTCATATCTCCGAGGAGAACAGACAAGATGTGTGTGTATGTATGTGCATGCTAAATCTTAATGCTCTTGAAAATGTCCTTTCCTTTCATGCTTTTTACCTTTTTATAATTACATTTCAGGTCATCAATTTGCGTTCAATCCGCCCCCTGGACGAAGAAACTATTGTAAATTCAGTGATGAAAACCAACCATTTGGTCACTGTTGAAGGTGGATGGCCGCACTGTGGAATTGGGGCAGAGATTTGTGCAAGGATTGTCGAAAGTAAGCACAAGTTTTTTTTTTTTTTTTTTTTTTTTTTTTTTAAAGTAAAATTATGGTTTACCTCAGAGAAACCATTTTTCAATAAGTTTTTTTTTTTTAAATTAATAAAGTTTGAGTTTTTTGTTTTGTGTATACTGATATAAATAAGTAACAATATTGAATACCGGAAAATCCCATGAGCACACGCCATTTGAGTATCTTGGCTCGACACTCATAAATGACTAACATCCTCTGCAAAATCAATGTACATCAATGCCAGAAATAGTGCACCACCACTGCAGGATTATCGACAGCCTAAAGTCGAAGATCTACTGGATATAGTTAGACTCATCGCTTTGTACTACTCAGTGTTTGCTGACAACGAGGGAGGCAGAGCGAAGATTCACCATCATGGAACTAAAATGTTCCACTGAATCTGTTACACTGTTCGACCACATCTGTAATGACGACATCCAAAGACCTATGACATTACACCTATTGAAGGCAAGATGAGGGAGCGTCGACTCACATGGTTCAGACGACACTTGCAAAACGCGCTTTTAAATTTGAATTCGATGGAAGTGACAGGAAGGCTGATGATGAGAAAATCAACCTTCACTCAAACCAAACCTGTGATTGTACCAAGTGGAGACAAAAATCCATTGTTGCAGACTCCCTGCTGTAGCTCACGACTGGCTGAAATATAGTAAAAAAAATCGATAGCACCGGTGTCGACAACAGCCAGAATAAAATCTATACTTATAAAGTTTCTCCTTACATATAAGTTAGTCGCATTCTGCTCCATTCTTTTACTGATTCCATGTAGCGAAAGCAGTTTGGAGACGCCTCCTTCAAAAACGAGAAAAGGTTTTTCATAGCTTACATTTTATTGTGGTGGAATACCGACATTCTGTTGGTTCACTTGGCTCTACATGTACAATTAGCTCCCTAGCCTCTGATGGAGGGACCAAAAGGCAGAACATCTGCTTACTTTCATCGAGTCTAGCTCTTTATTTTCTTCAATTCCTACTCAATGACTGTAATCCACAGGAACTGGGAGGCCAACCGACCCCTGAACATCACGTGATCTAGGATACAAAAACTGCGCAAACCATATCTACCTTGGCATAACCCTGGACTGCACTCTCATTCAATGAACATATAAGAAAGACAAAAATTAAAGTCTGCTCCTGGAACAACTTTTTACGGAAACTAATCAACTCCAAGTGGGGAGCTACAGCGCAAACACACTAAAATGTACTGCCTTAGTCCTCTGCGAAGTATGCATGTCCTGCTTAGTAGAGATCAACACATGCCGCTTGATCATTGGTTACCTAAATCTCCTTACTAACATTGCCCCTGAGACGAGACGGGAAGTTGCCAGCCGAGTAGAGATTACAAAAGCTACCAGTGATGAACATCATCTCCTTCATGGATGCAAACCGACGGGCAAAACAACTGGAGTTAAGAAGCTTCCTCAGTCATGTTGGGCCCTTAACATCTCAGAAAGAAACCAAACTATAGCTGTGTACCAGAGGGTTAGAGAATATACCTTTTACTGACATGTGAATCCCCCCCTTTGAGGTCCTCCCTCCTGGCATGGAAGCACGTTGGGTCTGGTGGAAAACACTCTACCTCCTGAGAACGTGAATGGGGCGATTAAAAGCTGCTATGGCTAGATGGTGCTACAAAACCGACCCAACCATCTGCGAATGTTGAGAGGAGGACTATATGGTGCAACACAGATCTTTCAAGCTACACTGGTTGGACAGACAAGGCAGAGTAGAACAATAATGCAGAGGACTTTTTCACCCAGACAAGCAAAGACAAATGCTAAAAATTGCTTTTCTTGACACAATCCTCAAAAGACAAATGTTTCTATTTCCATGTAAAATTGTCAAACCAGCCAGTCATACTCGGAATGTGACCTCTACCTAGATCTCGTTACCATCTAGGTTATAATTCCTATTCGCTATCCTGCTTCTCCAGTGATCTTGTTATGGTAACAAGATCACTGTGGGTAATTGGAATGCAAATTCAGTTCCAACAATAGTGCTCAGAAGTTTAAGCATACTACACTGGCTGCGTTTCATCATTAATCAATGACCTGGCATTTATATGCATGTCCTCTTTAAAATTGTTAGTTTGGTTTGTTTTACGGCATATCAACCATCTACAGGTTATTTAATGCCGACTTAAGTTGTCAAATGGAATCCCAAAGTAGGATAATTATTTTATACTGTTTTAAAAAAGAAAAAGAATTTGAAATTTTTTTTTTTTTTTTTTTTTTTTTTTAAATTTTTTTTTTTTAGAATGGTCCAACTTCTTTAGAAGTCTAAGATTTTGGTCGGACTTGTGTCTTTAAACAGATCCTTTAGATTATTATTTTTTTTTTTTTAGTTATATTTCCTTCGGCTTTGTTGCATATCATGAGTCTATAATGTTTGACTGTATAAGATTTTTGACATGATATACACATTGGAGACCTTTCCCCTTCCAATGAATGTCCTATGTGGAGTCTGGCTACAACAAAAGAAAAAAAATAGCTTATTTTAAATTGAATGCATTAGGGGTGGCTACTTAAGTTAAAAATGTGAAAACAAATTAAAAACTAAAATGACTTCACTGCATCTTACAATTTTTATGAATTTTTTTTCTTTTTAAGGTCCAGCCTTTAACTACTTGGATTCTCCCATCATGCGTGTGACAGGAGCGGATGTACCAATGCCGTATGCTAAAGTCTTAGAAGAGAAGGCTCTCCCGCAACAATTCAATATAGTGAAATCTGTTAAAAAATGCTTGAATCTATAAAGAGAGCAAAATATGAAAGACTTTAAAATTCATGAAAAGAACAAACTGTTTTGTTTTATTGAAGTTTTCTAAAGAGAGAAAAAACCTACCTGAACAAAATGGTTTAGATACTTAATATTTATAACACAAATCTCATTAAATGCTTCTTGTTTAAGTTTGTAAACTAGAAACATTGTTAACATTTATTGCTAAAATGTGTTATTTTTTTTATTTTGTGTTTAGCCCCCCCCCCCCCCCCCCCCCCTCAGTTTAGAAATCTAGGGGTGCATGATTAGCATAATGGATACCATTGTGGACTATGGAATTGGCCAGGCTGAGTTCAATTTAGATCGGCTGTTTAATTTTGCATGATTTGACAAAGGTATGAACTCCCTCCTTCAATCAGCTGTGTATATATAAAAGGCGTTTTGGCATCCCCCCCCCCCCCTCCAAAAAATATATGGCTCCTATCACATGCTTCAGTGATAGTATGCTTCTTTTTGCTCAATGATTTCAGTTCTATGGAAGGCCGAAATTCCAAGACCCAACATCAGCTTGTTTTACAAATTGAAATAATATCAGAATTTGATCTCAAATAAATCCTTAAACGGTGAGTAAATAATAAAGGAATAAAAACAAACTCCACATTTGAAAACGATCTGACTTGGCTAATATGAAAATTGCCAAAAGAATTTTTATTTTAAATGATTCCATTTCTCAGAAGACAATTTTACTAACCTTCTGTCTGCATCACCATTTTATTCAATTTGAATAAAATGTAATTTGAAGACAAACTTAATTTTTCCTTTTTCTCTTCAAATTACTCTTCCTTGCCATGCAAACATTTATGGAATTCAAACCTTTAGTTACAGAATCTGGCAAACTCTAAATATATATTTCTCACTATTCTTTTGCGTGTATTTTTTTTGTTTTTTTTTTTAACCCCCCCCCCCCCCCCCCCCCCTCCAGTGGTTTATATATTGGTTATGGCCGGCTAAATTAACCTAAAAGTTTATTTTCCATAAATGTTTGTCAAGTTCAATCTTTTGAAAGGATTTTCAGTTTAAAAGAATTTCATTTAAATTTCTTTTAATGAATTTTAAGTTATGAGCAGTTTCTGTTAGGTTTTCAAATGAAGCCTTCAAAAATTACAAAAGACTTTTTCTTTTTTGTAAACATTTTCTTTATTCAATTTTTAAAAAAATTTATCAACACAAAATATACTGGACAAGCGAATTCAAAAGGAGGTTGGGGGGGAGGGGGGTAGAAAACATGAAAAGCTTGTTTGTTTTTTGTTTTTTTCCTGTTCATTCAGAAATTAAAAAAGCCAAATCCCAAAATAGTCAAAGCAACAAATTAATTTAATACATAAAAATAAGTTTGAAGATTTTGAGTTTTATTTTTATTTATGCATGAAAATCTCCATTGCCTTGTTTTTTTTTTTTAACATAATCAAATTCAATTTTAGTTGCATGACAATCTCAATCACTTTGGTATCAGCCTCAAATGGTTACTATCAGAGGGTGGTAGTAAGAATTGACAAACATTTTTTTTTTTTTCCGTAGGAAATTATTTTGGCTGTTGGCAAACAACATTTCTGTTTAAAACCTGTTACAGTTGATCTCCCAAACAATGAACTTTTATTTTATGTTCATGCTATTTACAATGTTTTTACAAAAGGTTTCTCAATTTAACATTTGGTGTGAGACAAAACTAGAATCCTGGATAGCAATGATGGTTTCAAATTGGTCGCAGTGTCATGGCATTTCCCCAGAACTTAACCATATAAAATGTGAGGAAAAATAAAATACACAAATGTATAATGTCTGAAGTTCACTCAACTTGGCTTTTATGAAACTTAGAAACTAGTACAGAATCACTTAATATATTTGGGGGGGGGGGGGGGGAAAAGAGAGCACTTTTCAAACTTAAATGACTGCATTTCTCATGGCACTTAACACGTTGAGATGCTTATCTAAACCCACTTTAACCATTATAGTAATAAATGTACGAGTCCTTGTGTCCAAATAAGGAGTTAAGATGAAGCCACTAACTAAATTCACGGCATAACTTACACATTCAATGACTTGCCAAATATTTCCATGCCCCCTTTCCTCCCCAGTTTAACTAACCACAACTGTCATAACCAAAATATTGATTCAAATCGCCAATTAAATTGTTTTCTTTCCAAAAGCAATTTTTCTCCATGACAATTGAACAGTAGTAGTTCATTTACAACTAAAATGTGTCTGGATAGAGGAAGAAAAAGATATCAAATTGCAAACTAGCTTTCATTTATCAATCATTCAGGAATGAACAATTGGATGAGATAGAACCTTCCTCATTCTCACCATAAACACACATGTCTCAAGTTTGAGAAATATGCATCTGGATGAGATTAAATGATTTATATAAATTACACACATGAAAAATGTTCAATTTTAGAACACCAAGAATATTTCATGAAAAATTAGTTTTCATTTGAAAATCTTTTAAAAGTAATGATATTTCCTCCGTGTTATCAAACTCTGCCCCATCCCAATATTCCACTTGAATTAACACCTGTCACAAGATCAAATTGTTGCAGTCAAATGAAATATTGAACTCTTGGGATTTAACAATTTAAATCTTTCCAACTGATAAAGGTCTGGAAAAACAAAATCCACAGAAATTTCCAAAACTGAGAGAATGTCGGTATTTGAGCCACCCTGTATATTAATATACACCGTCCCATAATCAATGAGAAATGCTGAATGTATGCCATTGAATATACAAATAGATCTTATACCTAAAATTGAACAAGGGCATCTGTACGTCCAACTCAAAAGAATAAAAACAAAAAAATTTTTTAAGTACAGATTTATTTTTGTCAATAGTTTTATACCATATTGTGGCTATTCAATTTTTATCTCTTTCTCATATTTTAAACTGGAAAGAGAAAATTAACGTTTTTCATTTTGAAAGTAGACAGTTTGATCAGAGTAAGGAAAGGAAGTCCATTAAGTTTCTTCTCTCTTGAAAACTGAAATACGATTAATATTTGACAGTAAGTTTCAATAATGGTATAAAACTAAAGATAAAAAATGAAAACACCAGTGGTAGAAATTGAAAACCTGTAAATATGACAATTAAAATTCCTTCAAGCAGTTGACGTTGAATGTTACCATATTGCGTGAGGAAGGACATGGGTCAGCAAAATAAAAAAAGCTGGGAGATAGGTTCATAAATATGCCCCATTTTTAAATCAATTAATAGGAATAATTATTTAATGTCTACCACCCAATTTTCTTTTCAGTTTTATAGAAAAGTTAAACCTTTTAAATAGCTCATAAAAGGGGGGAAAATCCCTTATATCAAAGAAATAGTAAGGATTTAGATGCGTTGGGACAATTTTAACATGCCTTATGATGGTTAATCAAAAGATCTCTGGAGAGATTAAAAATAAAAAGCGATTTTCATAACTTATTTTTCATCGAGTTTGTTTTGGTTGGCCTATTCTATCTTAAGAAAAAACAAAGAATTTTATTTCAAACTTGGTTTAATTTGCAGCTTTGAAAATTAAGGTTACAGAATATTAGCAGGTGGTTGTAAAGAACTTCGTGAAAGGAGATGGGCACTGCTTGTGACTTATTGCTCTACTCTGAGGGTGGGTAAAATTTTATGTGAAAAAAATAAACTTCTGGCCATCAATGTTTTTATTGTGCAAAAGCTTCCAGTAGAATTACTTATGCTGTATATTCAGTTTGTTTCAAATAATTTTCAGAAATTAAGATAAAAAAAAAAAAAACAGATCATGTACAAACTAACTTAATTCACACAATGACAGGCTGAAATTATTTTAATACAATTTCTATACAAGATATGAAAAATAAAAATGAGCAAAGCAGGGCTCAACATGATCCATCAGAAATGCAACAAAAACTAAAATATATAAATTGTGCAATATTCAAATACGTGGTTTGTGGTTTTGACGCTTATTTTTGTGTGTAGATTTACTTCCATGCCCCCCTCCCTCATATGTAAAAATAAAAAAAAGGAACTTTAGATGATTTTTATAAAAGAAATGAGTCAATGTAAAAAAAAAAAGGTAGAAGTCAGACGATTAACAATTTACAAAAATAGAAATAAGAAAACCAGATAATTATTAAAACCTTCAGATATTTGTTATTGGTAAAGACAGTGTTTATATCAACATCGAAGATGGGGTCAAAATCTGTCCCGTCCCCTCTCAAGAAAATCATCACATTAAACAAAGCCTAATAAACTATCAGGTTGTGTAAAGTGCAGTCGTTTTTCACAACACAAAAAAAAGTTTTACTGGCCATGTACAGCGTGCCACCCCTTGCATCAACTCCATAACATGCCTGGATATCCGAGCCACTAGGGAGCATGGTAAATTGAGGAAGACCTGGCTTGTGTGCATAAGAAGTGATACGACTGCATGTTACCTGACTGATATCAACTCTTTGGATCGGACCGTATGGATAGCAGGCATGAGACGTTGCCTGCCCTGGAGTGCGGAACACTCACAGCACCCTAAATAGCCAAACCGGATGTTCAATTATTACTGAAGAGTGGTTGAAAAAAAATCGACTTTTATGTGAAACTTAAAACTGAACTCTTAATTTCTTTTCAAATCTGAAAATTTAGTGTTTAACCAATCGTATTTACAGGAAGAAAAATCAGCACAGAACTGATTTATCATCAATATTTTTGTCACAAACTAAAAACGAGCGTAATTTTTTTTTTCTATACATTTTTAATAGCAATTTTGCAGAATGGAAAGAGAATATTGTCGAAAATTTGTCTCCCCAAAGTTTTCAACTCGCATTCATAAGATTATCCTCCTATCGTAATTTACAAAACATTTAACGTGATATATTGAAATAAAATCTCTAAAACATCCTTAAAAAATAAGATTTAGAGATATTGTAAAGATTTTGTTTGCTTTTCATCCATTCTCACAGATATGCTGAGCGCAGGTAGTGGATGTGAACTCAGTTCAACTACAAAGATGAAGGCAGCATGGGCAAAATATTTTTAGTCGTTGCCTCTGATAGCATCGTGAGCTGTCCTCCTACATCCAGTAAGTTGTATAGTAGCTGTGGCAGGAACAGGTTATATGATAGAATGTTGGACCCTCACTCGCCTGACTGCAACGCAATGATTAGGTAGATGTGCAATGTTAAATTTGACCAAACAACACATTGGGTTGGAGGATTTGCTGAAAGTATTACATTTGTCCAGCATAAAAGGTTACACTAAGGATGTATCAATTACACTGGTACAGTAATGTGGATTGTTCATCCTTCTGAATAAACGGTTGCAGAAGTATGAATGTCTTTAATCACAGGAAGGTTGACCGGCCAAGGAAAACTTGAAAGCAAGTGATTCGACAAGACCATACAGAGTGGAATTTGGAGATAGTTGACCTGCTGAACTGTGAGGACTGGAGAGTCAGCTTGCAAAATATCAAAAAACAGCTGAACCCTGGACAAGGGAAAAGTGATGTTAAATGAAGAGAGAAACAAACTTCTCTGATGACTGGGTTGCCCTCGGGAGCCTGAATCTGCTCCCGTCAGCTATTTTAAAATTTATTACTCGTTAAAGTTTATCAGACGAAATATTGTGCAGTAATATTGGTCTAGTACATAAAGGGGCTTTCTTTATTGCGGCTTTATGGACGGACAGTGGGGATACTATGGAAACTTGCTCTAACCCTTTCACCACATGACAAGCAAGTTGAGGCTACCCCACCCTCCTTATTAACCATCATAATGCAGAGGGCACAGCACAGTGACAACTGAGGGTGTTAAAGAGAAAAAGAGTAGGGGGTATGCAGGGTAGAAGCGGTTGAATTGGGGGAGGGACAATGAGCAGAAAGGAAATAAACTTTATGTCGAATTGAAAAAATAAACTTAGAAATCATTGTGTATTTTTTTTATTTTTTTTTTTTTACTCAAACACATAAATATGTAATTTATATGGTTTGAAATTTATTTCTTTTTAATTCCAACATGGAATTTTTAAAATACAAAAAATTTTGAAGTTAAATGTATTTTTTAAATGAGGTAGACGCAAAGAATGACCATATTTTCAAATAACAAAAAGTAAAAATAAAAATGGATAATAAAAAATTCTCAAAAAAATTTTTTTTAAGAAATCTTGTTAAGTAGGAAAAAAATATTTGTTAAAGTTTTTTTTTTTTTGTTTGTTTTAGAGATTAACTGTTCTATCAGGATAGGATAGATTTTTTTAAAAAGGATAATTATTTAAAAACAAATATTAGGACAGAATCGAATGCTTTAACATTTGAACAGAATTTTAAAAAACAAGTTTAATTGTGAAAATGAAATAAAAACTGTTTTTCCTGAAAGAATTGGCTTCATGCAGATTTCAAAGCAACAGAAAGAAACCGGCTAAATAATGAGCATTACATAAAGCGCAAAAGGAGAGACAGAAAAAAGGGGAAGACGGACGGATGGGGGGACACACAAAAGGAGAAAAACGGACGGACAGACAGAAGAGAGGGGAATGCAAGACAAAAGAGAGAGTGACAAAAAAAAAGAAAGAGAAAGAGCGACATATATATGCATGAGTGTATGTATGTGATTTTAAATGAATAAATATCTTCCTCAACTATAATAGTGTATTATTATTATTACTATTGTTATTCCAAGCTGAGATTGTTAACTTCTTAAAAGTCTTAACAATCCAAGTAATTTAGGAAATGAAAATGAGAAATGTAAAATGGGAATAAATGAGTTGGTAATGATTGACACGTGAAGAGAGTTATGAAAAATGGGAAGAAGAAGAAGAAGGCACTGCAAAATGAAAAGTGTAATTATGTCATCTCCAAAGTTGATTTATGGAATGGCTGGGACAGTGAATGCATCCGACTACTTGTGGATGGATGCATCGGAGTAATGGCCACCCGAGAGTCTGGAAATCTTTCATGGTAATATTCCAGGCGCAGATATTTCACTGTTACAAGTCGTCCTAGAAAGAAAGAAAAATAAAGATAAATAAGGCATTTCTTTTTAATGGGGGAAAAAAACCCAAAAAAACATGAAATTATAAATAACTTTTTACTCGTGTCAGATTTGCATTTCTGACATTAAAAAAAATACCTGAATGAGGGGGGGGAGATCTAAGATGGCATTCAGAGTCAAAATAATTTATACCATTTTTTTTTTTTTTCATGAAAAAAAAAAAAAAAAAAAAAAAAAATCAATTCAATATAAGAAAAAATACTGCTAGTGTAAATATGCACAATGCTGCATGAGACGCCTGCAATGGGACAAATATTTAGCTAAGAGGAGACCATCTAAAATTTGGTTTCTCCCCTTGGAAAAGTAATTGCATTTTAAAGGTGAGGTTCCATGCTGAGATTGGGAACCACTTGAAATATTACAGATGTTATAACTACTTCAACTGATAGACTCCCTGGTCAGTCAGTTTTTATGTCCAGTGATTAAACAGCCAATAATTCTCAAGCGGTCCAAACAGGACTGTAATTAGAGATCATTCATATATATATATATATATATATATTTCTGAGCAAAATAGAAAGAAAAAAAAAAAGGTCATTTGGCATTTGAGCCAGTTGGCAAGCAGGCTATGGACTCTCCTCATCGGGAGCTGTTTTTCATTTAGTCTGATTACAAATCTGTTGTTTGGTAGAGAAATTAAATGCCATTTTAAACCTCTCAAAATAAAACATTGTTACTTGTTTTAAACTCGAGTTGTGATTCTGTTTGGAGGGAGAATCCTTCTGTTATAGCAGTGACTGACACCACATGATTCACACTATGACCAGTGGTGAAATCACGCACCGAATTTGGATGAAGACGAGCGGACGATAACGGCTTGTGCATTGAACGTATACAAACACAAGTTTCGAATATTTTTTTGTTTTAGATTAAATAATATGTCCAGCTATTTCATCCATCCGTACTTACAAGTTAACAAAAGTGTCAGTTCATTTAACTCATTTGGGTTAGCTAATATTTTATCTTTATCAAAAGACTTCCTCAGAGTGAATTTAAATCTGAAATAAGTATGCAAATTTTTAAAAATTAGGGGTGGGGGCATAGAAAGAAAACTAGACATAAAATAGAATTGATGAGAATGGGAAAAATGATGTATCAACATTTAAAGTAAATATCAAAATGCAATATGTAGACGAAATTAGGTCAAATTGAACATGGGCAAGAGACAGGAAAAAAGAAAGAAAAGAATGTCATGGCAAAGATGTAAGCTAATAACGGATATGAGTGGCCAAGAGTAAAAAAATCTGAAATCGAATATGAATTTCTCAACCTGGGTCTAATTTCCCAACATAGGTAGGGGCCCAGGATGTTCAATCATAATTGCCTAAAAAAAAAAAAAAATAGAATCTCATTTTTAGGAGAGGAAAGGTGATTTAGCGAAACGTGTTAATCTACAATCCCTTTTTTATAGATACTGAAATTATCAACTGATATATTTTAAAGAAGACCGGAAGACATTCATTGATGAAACAAAAGTCTTCTACCACCACTACCCATGAATCGTTTAAAGTATGGCAAAATTAACATTTTCAAAAAGAGGGAATGGAGGCGAAGCAAGGCAAGATAAAACGTGACGGACAGAGAAAGAAAAAATAAACAAAGAAAAATAAAGCAAGAGGAAGAAATAAAATAGAGCGCTAGCAGAATTCCACTACAAAGTGGAGAACTCACTCCCCTGTGCTTGGGGGAAGGAGTCAAGTATGGTAATGGGGAACGGTCATAATAAAGATACTTCTATAGGAAGGGACCCATATTGACCCAAATGTTTTCAATTGCGGTTTGCGAAACAGTCAAATAGTATCGACATAAAATTCTATCGATGAGAAAAAGAGAAATTTGTAATCCTAACCTTGTTTTGAATTTGTATGCTTTAGAGTTTTCTGTCTTTTTACCTTTTTTTCACGGCTTTTAAATCGTAAACTGCTTAAGACATTTCCGGTTTGTTCTATAAATCGCAATTGGAAATATTCGGACCGATATGGATAGTCTCCTATAGAAGTACCATAATAAATATTTGTTTGTATTCGTTATCTATTCTTCAACTGTTATCTACCTTAATGTTATTCTCTGATATTATAATTTTACTTAAGTAGATTATTTTAAAAAAAAAATGTTTTTCTACCAATGAGTCGCCACAAGGCCATAAGTTGAATGATGAAGAATATTATGACAAAACGATGAATGGAATGAATAAAATTTGATTGATGAGGACGGTTTATGACAAGTTTTTGTTGTGTGATTTGGTAGAAACCTATTCATTGTTTAATAATTTAGTTAGACTAGAAATTGAATGCTTAAACTTTTCAAATATGACTGCATTTTTGTCCTCCCATCTGATGTCAACAAGAAGTGTTGAGGTAGGGTCGTATCGGGTCCGTTGTCATGATGCCCTCATCCCATGCATTATCTCCTCCTTTTTGAGAAGTGTAGAGGTAGGGTAGTATCGGTTCTGTTGTCATGATGCCCCCATCCCATGCATTACCGCCTCCTTTTTTGAGAAGTGTTAAGGTAGGGTCGTATCAGTTCCGTTGTCATGATGCCCTTACCCCATGCATTATCTCCTCCTTTTTTGAGAAGTGTTTAGGTAGGGTCGTATCGGTTCCGTTGTCATGATGCACTATTCCCATGCATTATCTCCTCCTTTTTTTTTAAATGTTAAGGTAGGGTCGTATCGGGTCCGTTGTCATGATGCCCTCATCCCATGCATTATCTCCTCCTTTTTGAGAAGTGTAGAGGTAGGGTAGTATCGGTTCCGTTGTCATGATGCCTCCATCCCATGCATTACCTCCTCCTTTTTTTAGGAATTGTTGAGGTAGGGTCGTGTCAGTTCCGTTGTCATGATGCCCTCATCCCATGCATTATCTCCTCCTTTTTTGAGAAGTGTTGAGGTAGGGTCGTATCGGTTCCGTTGTCATGATGCCCTCATCCCATGCATTATCCCCTCTTTTTTTGAGAAGTGTTGAGGTAGGGTCGTATCGGTTTCGTTGTCATGATGCACTCACCCCATGCATTATCTCCTCCTTTTTTGAGAAGTGTTGAGGTAGGGTCGTATCGGTTTCGTTGTCATGATGCCCTCATTCCATGCATTACCTCCTCCTTTTTTGAGAAGTATGTGTGGGTACCCTGCGACCAGCCGAAGTATGTGTGGGTACCCTGCGACCAGCCAAAGTATGTGTGAGTACCCTGCGACCAGCCAAAGTATGTGTGGGTACCCTGCGACCAGCCAAAGTATGTGTGGGTACCCTGCGACCAGCCAAAGTATGTGTGGGTACCCTGCGACCGGACGAAGTATGTGTGGGTACCCTGCGACCGGACAAAGTATGTGTGGGTACCCTGCGACCGGACGAAGTATGTGTGGGTACCCTGCGACCGGACAAAGTATGTGTGGGTACCCTGCGACCGGACGAAGTATGTGTGGGTACCCTGCGCCCGGAAAAAGTATGTGTGGGTACCCTGCGCCCGGAAAAAGTATGTGTGGGTACCCTTCGACCTGACGAAGTATGTGTGGCTACCCTTCGACCTGACGAAGTATGTGTGGGTACCCTTCGACCTGACGAAGTATGTGTGGGTACACTGCGACCGGACAAAGTATGTGAGGGTACCCTGCGACCGGACAAAGTATGTGTGGGTACCCTGCGACCGGACGAAGTATGTGTGGGTACCCTGCGACCGGACGAAGTATGTGTGGGTACCCTGCGACCGGACGAAGTATGTGTGGGTACCCTGCGACCGGACAAAGTATGTGTGGG
Source organism: Sepiola atlantica (assembly GCA_963556195.1). NCBI lineage: Eukaryota > Metazoa > Mollusca > Cephalopoda > Sepiida > Sepiolidae > Sepiola > Sepiola atlantica. Next base: position 72,307,530 of record OY744531.1, read on the forward strand.
TACCCTGCGACCGCACGAAATATTTGTGGGTACCCTGCGCCTGGAAAAAATATGTGTGGGTACCCTGCGCCCGGAAAAAGTATGTGTAGGTACCCTGCGCCCGGAAAAAGTATGTGTGGGTACCCAGCGCCCGGAAAAAGTATGTGTTGGTACCCTTCGACCTGACGAAGTATGTGTGGGTACCCTACGACTGGACGAAGTATGTGTGGGTACCCTGCGACCGGACGAAGTATGTGTGGGTACCCTGCGACCGGACGAAGTATGTGTGGGTACCCTGCGACCGGACGAAGTATGTGTGGGTACCCTGCGACCGGACGAAGTATGTGTGGGTACACTGCGACTAGACGAAGTATGTGTGGGTACCCTACAACCGGACAGAATATGTGTGGGTACCCTGAATCCGGACGAAGTATGTGTGGGTACCCTGCGACCGCAAGAAGTATGTGTGGGTACCCTGCACCGGGAAAAGGTATGTGTGGGTACCCTGCGCCCGGAAAAGGTATGTGTGGGTACCTTGCGACTTGACGAAGTATGTGTGGGTACCCTGCGACCGGACGAAGTATGGGTGTGTACCCTGCGACCGGACAAAGTATGGGTGTGTACCCTGCGACCGGACAAAGTATGGGTGTGTACCCTGCGACCGGACAAAGTATGTGTGGGTACCCTGCGACCGCACGAAATATTTGTGGGTACCCTGCGCCTGGAAAAAATATGTGTGGGTACCCTGCGCCCGGAAAAAGTATGTGTAGGTACCCTGCGCCCGGAAAAAGTATGTGTTGGTACCCTTCGACCTGACGAAGTATGTGTGGGTACCCTACGACTGGACGAAGTATGGGTGTGTACCCTGCGACCGGACAAAGTATGGGTGTGTACCCTGCGACCGGACAAAGTATGGGTGTGTACCCTGCGACCGGACAAAGTATGTGTGGGTACCCTGCGACCGCACGAAATATTTGTGGGTACCCTGCGCCTGGAAAAAATATGTGTGGGTACCCTGCGCCCGGAAAAAGTATGTGTAGGTACCCTGCGCCCGGAAAAAGTATGTGTTGGTACCCTTCGACCTGACGAAGTATGTGTGGGTACCCTACGACTGGACGAAGTATGTGTGGGTACCCTGCGACCGGACGAAGTATGTGTGGGTACCCTGCGACCGGACGAAGTATGTGTGGGTACCCTGCGACCGGACGAAGTATGTGTGGGTACCCTGCGACCGGACGAAGTATGTGTGGGTACCCTGCGACCGGACGAAGTATGTGTGGGTACACTGCGACTAGACGAAGTATGTGTGGGTACCCTACAACCGGACAGAATATGTGTGGGTACCCTGAATCCGGACGAAGTATGTGTGGGTACCCTGCGACCGCAAGAAGTATGTGTGGGTACCCTGCACCGGGAAAAGGTATGTGTGGGTACCCTGCGCCCGGAAAAGGTATGTGTGGGTACCTTGCGACTTGACGAAGTATGTGTGGGTACCCTGCGACCGGACGAAGTATGGGTGTGTACCCTGCGACCGGACAAAGTATGGGTGTGTACCCTGCGACCGGACAAAGTATGGGTGTGTACCCTGCGACCGGACAAAGTATGGGTGTGTACCCTGCGACCGGACAAAGTATGGGTGTGTACCCTGCGACCGGAAAAAGTATGTGTGTGTACCCTGCGCACGGAAAAAGTATGTGTGTGTACCCTGCGCACGGAAAAAGTATGTGTGGGTACCCTGCGCACGGAAAAAGTATGTGTGGGTACCCTGCGCACGGAAAAAGTATGTGTAGGTACCCTTTGACCTGACGAAGTATGTGTGGGTACCCTGCGACCGGACGAAGTATGTGTGGGTACCCTCCAACCGGACGAAGTATGTGTGGGTACCCTGCGACCGGACGAAGTATGTGTGGGTACCCTGCGACCGGACAAAGTATGTGTGGGTACCCTGCGACCGGACAAAGTATGTGTGGGTACCCTGCGACCGGACAAAGTATGTGTGGGTACCCTGCGACCGGACTAAGTATGTGTGGGTACCCTGCGACCGGACGAAGTATGTGTGGGTACCCTGCGACCGCACGAAGTATGTGTGGGTACCCTGCGCCCGGAAAAAGTATGTGTGGGTACCCTACGACCGGACGAAGTATGTGTGGGTACCCTACGACTGGACGAAGTATGTGTGGGTACCCTTCGACCTGACGAAATATGTGTGGGTTATTTTATCTAACATACACAGACATGAAGAAGTAAATAAATACCCTTATTAACATTAATAATGAAGACAAATATGGGACTTTAAATAGAAATGTTACATTTTTTCTCCAGGGAATGGAGAAGTTATGCAGAGTTTAGGGGAGGCCGGATGTAGTGTAGCCAGGGTGAATTGGCAACCAGGTACGTGACATCTTTTGACCCTGGAAAATGTAGAAAAGGTGAACCTGACAAGGGCAACACAGACGAGACAGCTTTGGCTGAGGGCAACGGGTGTAGTGTCCAATGGGGTGAAGGAGGGCGACTGGAGAAGAGTGATCCCCGTGCAACACCGATAGGTACGTATATAGTATGCGCACCGGGGCGGTGATAGGTACATATATAGCACGCGACCCGGGGCGGCGATAGGTACGTATATAGTATGCGCACCGGGGCGGCGATAAGTACATATATAGCACGCGACCCGGGGCGGCGATAGGTACGTATATAGTATGCGCACCGGGGCGGCGATAAGTACATATATAGTATGTGCACCGGGGCGGTGATAGGTACATATATAGCACGCAGCCCGGGGCGGCGATAGGTACGTATATAGTATGCGAACCGGGGCGGCGATAGGTACGTATATAGTATGCGAACCGGGGCGGCGATAGGTACATATATAGTATGTGCACCGGGGCGGTGATAGGTACATATATAGCACGCGACCCGGGGCGGCGATAGGTACCTATATAGTATGTGCACCAGGGCGGCAATAGGTGCGTATATAGTATGCACACGGGGGCGGCAACTGGTACGTATATATTATGCGAACCGGGACGGAATATGTACCTATATAGAAGGCGCATATAGAGGCAGTACTTTTTATAGAAATATGTCATACTTTTGCCCTGGTCTACGGAGGAGGAATGGTGGGGAAGTGAGGAAGTGACAGCTTTCGCAAAAGGCAAAGGGAGAAAGCTGTGAAATGGGGCGACCAGGGAAGAGAAAAATAGAAAGATAAAGAGACGGCTATAGAGAGAGGGAGAGAAATAGAAGTTTGAATATAAAGATCTTACACAAGCAATTTTTCTACAATTATGTGTTTTTTTACCCCGAGCAACGCCGGGTAGCCCCGCTAGTCATATATATATTTTAGTTGAATAAATCTTTCAATTAATTTAGAAAAATGACTCCAGATTTTGAGAGTGTCTTCGTACAGACGGAGGCATAGAATTTTTTTTTTTTTTTTAGAGATAATCATTAATCATTTTTCTTTACTTTTTATGGAAAATCACGGATATTTGGGCTGAATTTGAGATGGTCCAACAAAGTATGACGCTTTGATCTCCATGTAATTGATGTTGAGTATCATTTTTAGTGGCATGATGTAGCGTTCAACAACGACGCCTTGTTAGAGAAAGAAAGTAAAATTATTGTACTTACGATCAAACCACCAGCCATGCAAAGCGCGATGGACCTGACCTGCTGTGACACATGTGTCACATTTTATATACACACATCCCTGAAAAAGAAACCAAAGAATTTTTTAAAAAATAAAATGGATTTCATGGACAGTATTGAGAGCTTTCATATAAGGTATTAAATATTGTATATTGCATATACAAGGTGTTCAGGATAAATTTGACACTTTTTGAAAAGGAAAGAAAAAAAACAAAACATCTTAACCAATAATTGATACATTCTCAAAATTTAAAATGCATCTGACAGTCTTTTGCTCAAGACCCCTGTCCTCTCCAAACTCAACAACAAATGCCTTGCCAAATCTTGCTTGTCTGATAGCTGGAAAATTGCCGTTGTGGTACCAGTCTTCAAAAATTCTGGAGATAGAATTATCACTCCATCAGTTTACTCCCACTCTTCACTAAAATCTTTGAATCCTTAATCAATCTAGCGATAGCATTAACAAGATGACTGACTATAGTCAGTCATCTCGTTAATGCTAAACTTTTTTCTGACCATCAGTATAGATTTAGGCAAGTAAGTTCTACTGCGGATATCCTAATCGTCATCTCTGAATGCATATACCATACACTGGACAAGGTAGGTGAAGCTAGGGTGGTAGCGCTTGATATATCCAAAACCTTTGACAAGGTCTTCTCATAAAAATTAATTCATATGGTATTACTGGATGAATATTTAATATAATTTAATATAATTAGGTTCTTCCTATCCAAAAGAAAGATCCAGGTTGTCCTTGATGACCGTTCATCCCAACAACATGACATAAATCCAGGGATTGATCCTGATTTTCATAAATAACCTCCCTGATGAAATTGTGTCCGAGATGGGTATATTTGCTGACAACACCACACTCTACTCTCGTCATATGGGTAAAATGGATGCACACATACCCGAGGCAATGGCCGAATCCTTAGAAAATGAACTCTAGTATGTAGTGGAATGGGGTCATAAATGGATGGTAACATTTAATGCCTCAGAGACAAAGCTCCTTTCCTTCAATAACTACAAGAAACCTCTTCAACCACTGATTGCAATGGCAAATAATACCCTACCTGAGAGTCAAACGTTCAAACTCCTCGGCCTAACATTCACAGGTTACATAATACAAATACATAGAAATAACAATACCCATCGACCATAAAACAGTTTGGATAATCAAAGATTTCAAGGTAGTTCTACTAAAATAGTCATATTTTAAAAACCAAAGCACTTTAAGTCGTCAAAATACCACCATTTTGTTCAGAAATGAATATCCTTCACATGCATTAATAAATAATAATCTACATCATATATTTGAAGAGTTTTCGGCAAATAAATTCATAAAAATGTTAACACTATTTTCGGCCATTTACGTCATTTTTTTTTTTAATCCCCCGTTTTTTAAAAATGTCGTACCACAATTCTATGGGGAATTTCATGAAATTTGGAAAACAATCAGGAAAAATATCAATTTCAATTATTGTTGGGGTACAAAATTAATTGATCCATTATTTTTTTGTAATCTTAAAAATAAAACTTTAACATGACGTGTATCGAACATTTAAAAAATTTTTTTTTCGTACCCTAACTAGTAAATAAATAAATCTTTTTACTCATTAAGATTATAATTGTATGTTGTTTTGTCTTTGTCTTTCGGTAGTAGTAATTTTGAATTACCCTATCCGAAAAAATTTTATCCCGTTTTCAGCAAAAGTCAACAAATTAAACTATTATGCTGATATAGCAAGCAGCAGCTGGTTATAAGCACTTATATTTGTAAACTTTGTTTACGGACTTATTTTGAAAAAAAAAAAAAAAGACAAAAATACCTTTTGCGCTTAAAAAAGTTAATGCGGTTTGGTTCTTTTATAAAACGGTGGCTCCTTCAAAAAATACTAGTTTTCAAATATAATCAACTTTCGAACTTTAATTTTAGTAATAATGACGGCACTTGTGCAGTTTTGTAAACGGTGGCAGATAATCCACAGGAAGTAACGACAAATTCTTAATTGTTTTTTTTTCAGCTACGTTTTTAGGTGTTCACACGTAATTGGTCATAGCCCTATCACTAACCTGAAGACCGAGTGGCAAGCCCCCCCCCCCCTCTTACAAAGACCCTGTTAAAACCACAAATAATCGGCTAAAGAAAAAAAAAAAAGCACATGATTTATCTCCCACGGAAAAAAAATTGGTTAAGTGCCATAAAACGCTAGAATGACTCTGAAATGGGGGATTATTTTACATTAAATTTATGTGAACTAATCCTTACTCTAAATTCTAAAATAATTGTTTTTGCTTTTTTACTTTCTGCCAAGTTTTTCGTGGTGTTCACACGTAATTGTCTAAAAACGGTAGAATCTCATAGGGGCGATTTAGCTGAAGCTGTTAATTTACAATAATACCAAAGAAATCTTACAATATATTCATTTTAAAACAGTCCTAGTATTAGATTTCAGTTTCTTGCACATAAAATTAATTACAATTCAACTTTGAGTTCTCTAACTTCTTTTTTTAATGGATACATGGTATTTTTTAAGGTATTGCAGCATATTTATATGCATTTACTGCAGATCACTTGGAAACCATACATATTTAGAGATTTTCAGTAGCATATTCTGATTCCTTGTACAAAAGTACACTTATATGGCAAATATCATTAATCTTGTGTTTTAACAATAACATTACAGAAAAATTTAGTGTAAAAAATGTGATAAAACATGGTCTTAATGAGGGAAAAACATCCAATTGTGCAAGGCTCAAAAAGTCATAACTTCCTTATTTTTAGTAAGATTTTAAATTTTTTTAAAGATTCTTTCTTAGATCATCAAGCTCTTTCTATATGTCATTAAATCTTTTCATGTGTATTGCTAATAGAAGACATTGCCAAGACTGCTGCAAAGAAAGTAGGCTCCCTCTACCGTGCTAGAAAACCTCTCCCACCTGACAATATCCTACATTTCTACAAAGCATGGCGTATTGTTGTCATATCTGGGCTGGTGCACCATCTACTAGTCTCTCCCTCTTAGACAAGGTCCAAAAAAAAGAGTCTCTAATCTAATAGGTCTCTTACTATCCAGCCACTGTCCCATCGCTGCAATGTTGCATCTCAGTGCTTATTTTACAAGTACTTCAATGGAATGTGCTCCGATGAACTTGCTGCTCTAGTGTCCCCTAGACGTAAATACACTTGACCAACCCGACAATCAGCTAAATTTCGTCCATTCACAGTGGAGGTCCCCAGATGCCGGAGAGTCTTCTACTCCAATAGCTTCTTTCCTCAAGCTGCCGGCCTTTAGAACTCCCTTCCTGCTCCCCTGATTGTACCGACATGCAAAAATTTAAAACTAATGTGAACAAGCATCTCACTGTACAGCTCCCAATTTAGGATGACCCCTTAAACTTTCACCCTAATTCTCAGTAGCCCCTAACGTCTACAGTGGTAACTTGCCTTGTTTGGGGTGAACTAAGTTAAAAAAAAAAAAAATCCAACTTAATTGAGGAAGCCTCCCTAAGACTCCAGGATGGACGTGAAAACCACTTTGATCCTGGCAATCAGCTCGTCCTTGGTGTTGTAGGCGGTCCGGTTGGTATCTGCGCTCCACACATAATAGTCCATGGGGTTACAATCAGGCGAGATCAGACGTTGAGACTGGTGAAGTCGTGGAAGTTCTTAGTATTAAGTCTTACATATGAAGTGATTATTAAGAAAAAAATTCTTTTTAAATAAATAAATAAATAAACATTTGTTTATTTATTAAAAGTTTTAAGAATTTAAATCTTTGTACAACAACTTTCTCTTACTGAAAAAATATTTATCAGCAAAATATTTTTTAAATAAATGAAAAACTTTTTAACATTTTAATTTTATTATAACAATTTAAATCTTAAAAAAAACCAAAAAGTCTCTTTACTTCACAGTAAGACTTTAAATAAATAAAACAAATGTCATTAAAAAAAATATTTTGTTAAAATTAGATTAATTAAAGTAAAATTTTAAAAAAAGCAAAAAGTAGGTTAATTTTATGGGAGGACAGAATTCAATTTCGTAACAATTTATTTTAAAATTGGTAAAGTAAAGTGTCAGGTAATAATTAGTTATAATGAGTAAATAATATTCTGGGGGTTGAAGGTTCAATCCTCACTACAGGTGATACTAACTAAGAATAAAATAAAAGTTACTTAAGACTTCTACCTGGTCGTGACTGATGGAATGAGAACAATCTAACCCCATGGATTAAATAAAACGTTCAGTTTGAAATTCCGTATAGATTTCAGAGTTTAACAATATGCACCTGAAGGAGGTCGGAGGTCACATCGACCGAAACGTGAGAATAACATCCAAGATGAGAATAGTAGTTCAAATAATACAGAAAGGATGAACTCGAATTTTTTTTTCATCTTCAGTGATCTGATCATTTTATAAAATTTGGCGTAGAAGGTGATGATGTATGTACAAATATATTATATAGATAAGATTTGCTTCTTCCGTTTATCTTTGTTTCTTTCACTAAGCGAATCTGTTTAATCATTACTGTTGTCATGGAAAGAGTGGTAATGTTCAGATAGAAAAATAAGTTACCTCTCGTGAACCTTTATCAACATAGATGTGAAGGACGCCGCTGATGTTCTTGCATTTCTCTAGAATTGCATCTTCTATATTGATTTGCCAGTTTTCACCTTCCTCCCTGAAATTACAAAAAATACACATGGAAAATAAAATAAAAGTTAAACCACACGAAATAAGAAACATCAATTACAGACGAAAATCACAAGCAAGCCGTAACCGTGATCTTAACTTTACTTATTAATAGCTTTTTAAAATTTAAATATTAAGCTTTATCTTTGGAAAGTGATTCCTAGTTGAATCGATCTGAACTATATCAATTTACTTTTATATTATTACATTCTCTCTCTCTCTCTCTATATATATATATATATACAATATATATATATATATATAAATATATATATAAATATATATATATATAAATATATATATAAATATATATATATATACAATATATATATATATATATATATATATATAAATATATATATATATAAATATATATATAAATATATATATATATACAATATATATATATATATATATATATATATATATATAAATAATTATTAAAGCACTGTTCAAGTCGAGCACTTTTAGAAAAATATGAAAAGTTTCTAACCAAGCAATATTGCGAGTTATCTCCCTTGGCAGATCAAACACTTTCTGAGACTTACTATGTTCGTAAATAAAATATATGGTTTATTTCTCTCATATTTAAAATATGACTGTCAAGGTGGCTAAGTATGTTGGATTGGAGTTAGTTCGATCTACGGTTTCAAATCGTTCGACCAGTGGTATAGTTATATAAGCTACACTGATGTCTGTAGATAATAAATAAATATAAAAAAAGAGAAGCAAATGAGAAAAGAGGAAGAGGAGAAGTAAAGAGGAAGAGGAGAAGTAAAGAGGAAGAGGAGAAGTAAAGAGGAAGAGGAGAAGTAAAGAGGAAGAGAAGTAAAGAGGAAGATGGGGGATAAAAGAGGAAGATGGGGGGGAGAAAGAAGAGGAGGGGGGAAGGAAAAGGAGGGGGAAAGGATGGGGGAGGAGAAAGAGGAAAAGGAGGGGGAAAAGGATGGGGGAGGAGAAAGAGGAAAAGGAGGGGGAAAAGGATGGGGGAGGAGAAAGAGGAAAAGGAGGGGGAAAAGGATGGGGGAGGAGAAAGAGGAAAAGGAGGGGGAAAAGGATGGGGGAGGAGAAAGAGGAAAAGGAGGGGGGGGAGAAAGAAGAAAAGGAGGGGGGGGAGAAAGAAGAAAAGGAGGGGAGAAGAAGAAAAGGGGGGGAGAAGAAGAAAAGGGGGGGAGAAGAAGAGAGGAGGAGGAGGAAAAGAGGAGGAGGGGGGAAAGAAAAGAGGAGGAGGGGGGAAAGAAAAGAGGAGGAGGGGGAAAAGAGGAGGAGGAGGAAAAGAAAGGAGGAGGGGGAAAAGAAAGGAGGAGGGGGAAAAGAAAGGAGGAGGGGGAAAAGAAAAGAGGAGGAGGAAAAGAGGAGGAGGAAAAGAAAAGAGGAGGAAAAGAAAAGAGGAGGAAAAGAAAAGAAGAGGAGGAGGAGGAAAAGAAGAGGAGGATAAAAAAGAAGAAAACAGGAGGAGAAGAAAACAGGAGAAGGAGGAGGAGAAGAAAACAGGAGAAGGAGGAGGAGAAGAAAAGAGGAGAAAAGAGGAGGAGGAGAAAAGAAGAGGAGGAGAAAAGAGGAGGAGGAGGAGGAGAAGAAGAAGAAAAGAGGAGGAGGAGAAGAAAAGAGGAGGAGGAGAAGAAAAGAGGAGGAGGAGGAGGAGAAGAAGAAAAGAGGAGGAGAAGAAAAGAGGAGGAGGAGGAGGAGGAGGAGAAGAAGAAGAAAAGAGGAGGAGGAGAAGAAAAGAGGAGGAGGAGGAGAAGAAGAAAAGAGGAGGAGGAGGAGAAAAAGAAAAGAGGAGGAGGAGAAAAGAGGAGGAGGAGAAAAGAGGAGGAGGAGAAAAGAGGAGGAGGAGAAAAGAGGAGGAGGAGGAGAAAAGAGGAGGAGGAGGAGAAAAGAGGAGGAGAAGGAGAAAAGAGGAGGAGAAGGAGAAAAGAGGAGGAGAAGGAGAAAAGAGGAGGAGAATGAAAATAAAAAAGAGAAGAGAAACGAAGGATAAGAAAAACAAAGAAAAGTGAATGAGAATAAAAGAGGAAAGAGAAGAAGAGAAAGAGAGTGCCGTTTTTTGCACAAACAGTTATTACTTCATCTAGTAATCAGCTTCCTACAAGTGTCATTAACTGATTGCCTTATTAAACTTATCAACAATTTAAGTCTATGCATTTCAACTTCATAAAAAACGTTCATTTTCTTAGTTCCCATGTTTCTCACTTTTAAATCTCACTTTTAAATTGTGAACAGTGAGAGCTGCCACCCCCAACCTTGGCTGTTCCTGTTTACTTGCTTCCCCGTGAGGGCAGAGTTAGACACAAGGTCATTTTTTTTTATTGTGGGGGGGTGGGGTTCAGCTCCCAAAAGGGGGCATTCTGGATTGGGACAAAAATTTAAATTGCCTCAGTCTAGAAAGATTTCTCCTTCACTGACCGAAGACAGAAAAAATGAAGTATAGTATCAGAAAAGATACTATACTTTCCACCTCGTCAAAAGGCCAAGAACGTGTACAGTTGTCTGGTCACCAGATTTGTCCGGCTTAAGGAATCTTTACAATGTAACATTTATATTTCACTGAGAATAGCATAGTACAGGATGGTCAAGAAATCACAGAGTCACTGTAGGGTTGCAAAATGCTTTTTCTTTCAGATATTGTATAGAAAATACTTTGGAAATTAATCATGAATAAGTATAGCGTCGAAGAACGTACTCAAATTATAAAATTGTTTTATCAAAATCAGGGGTCGATTATGACTTCTTGGCCACCCTGTATAATAGTCCAACAAAGGCTGATTCAAGCCAAATAGGTTGTTCAAACAGTAAGAATTAAAAAGAGAATATGTTGATGGATAGAGACGTACAAAATAGCAAAGAAGTAAATTTATGTCTTCAGCGAAGATCTTTCAATTGAGATTCAGCAGGGATATCATCAGAATTGAAGTGAGAATTACAACTGAATTCCAACACTTGTCATCCGTCCTTCTCCAACGCTGTCTAAGATGATTTGAGCATGCAGCTTGACACTCAGAGATAGAACTCATCCACAAGATCACCGCTCTTCCTTCTGTACCTGGTTGGTACAAATGTGCTGATGGGCAGTTGAATATCTGAGTGGCGACAATCAAAGGTGACCTAGCTGCACTATCAGGCCCACAAATAGGAATCAGATTGGCCAGCTATATTGTGTGACTTAGTCAAATGTGGGCTACGATGGTCAGAGACGCTCGCTGTATTTGCTCGGGAAGAAGCCAGCTCAACCTGACCAAAGTGACAGCCGTTATAAGTACAAGTAATTGAGAATTTCACTACTTCATTTAGATTTTTGGTTTTGTCTTAGAAAGTAGGAAAAAAAAATATTTACATGTCAACTTCAAACATGTTTCGAACTTTCAAACAAGGTGTGGGGCTGTAGGGAGGAGTGCCGGCTTCATCATGCTCTCCAAAAGCTGCAAATCAAAAAAGGGATCATAATTAAAATAAATAGAGTAAATAAAAGATGCTAATTCGAAAAAGATTTGCATATGAAATTGTTATATCGTAGTAATAACAATAAATAAAGACACAAGACAGGAATAGAAGGAATAAAGAAATGTATTAAGAATACAACAAGTCAGTCGCAAATACAGGCTCTAGGCAGACGTGCTATAAGTGGTGCGCTAAGCGGTTCCGATTTGGCTAGGCAATGGTGTCGACTTTATAGTGACCTGACGAATCTGTCATTATGGGTTAATCCGGATCAGTCCACAACAGAAATATTAAAATGATAAACCATAAAAAGAGTTGTAGAATATGAAATAGTAGAAAAACTTGGTATTAATAGAATCACTCCAGTCTCCAAATCATTTTTTTTTGTCTACATTTTTTGAAGTTAGGGTTAGGTTAGGTAACAAATAAATTATTTATTTATGACAGTTTTTAATGCCAAAATCATTCTTAGGGCATTTGAAAGAAAAACAAAACCACCAAGAAACCACCCGGTTGGGAGACGGAAGTGATTTTATACAATTACCAAAAGGTTTTAAAATATATATAAATATTCATCGCACATTAACTACAGGAGAAGTACGTATGTGCAGATAGGAGACTTTACATGGACTTCGTGCACCTAGGGTGAACAATTTCATGAACTGCTGCTGCTAACATCGTAAGCTGCCCCCCTCTAAATCTGGGATAAGTTGTACCGACCAACGAAGACTTAGAAGCAAGTGATTGGATAAGACTGTACAGAGTGGAGTTTGGAGACAGTTGACCCACTGAACCCTGAGGACTGGAGAGTAAGCTTGAGAAATATCCCCCGAAATGTTTGACCTCTGGACAAGGGAAAAGTGATGTGAGAAAGAGAAAGATATCAAATTTTAAAATAAACTCACCTTGGCCTTGCCATATTTTCCCACCATTGTTTAAATTCTGTTGGAAAGAAAGAAAAATGATTTTAATAAAAATAAACCAAAATTTCTTGTCATAACAGCCATCCACTTGATGATCACAATGTTTTAAGAAACAGGTTTCTCAATTTTGTATACAATTCAACAAGATGGTCACAAAAGATTGACAATTTATTTTACTTTTAAAAAGAAAAATATTTTATGTAACAATAAGAAATGTGCCTCATCTTAACAATTTGCTGCAATTTAATGGGTCACCCAATCAATATAATTAACAATACTTCATCTGTGAAATATTGAAAAGTACAAATATGAACTTTTAAGTAATTTTTATTTGTTTAACCAGATTTTTTTACAGAGTAAGCAACACCAGAAAAAGATGAAATCAATGAGTTTCCCAGCCTTCTACCCCATCGGTCTATATTTATTTCCAACTTGTAGACATTAGTTCCAAAGAAAACATTGAAAATTAGTTCAAAAGAAAGCTGACAACTGTCATCTATGCGAGGCAAGCAGATTATATATATATATATATAATCGATATATCGACACTTTTACAAACCGTTTTATTAGGGAAAGCTGCTGAGGTTTACTCAGCACTTAGTATTGACGATGCTGCAGATTACGAAAATAAAAAAGGCATATAGAATTAGTACCAGAGGTTTAGACAAAAATTCAGAATCATAAAAAATTTGATCGACAGACATGTCGAATTCACAAGAGAAAAAGATCTTTTTGATTGATGGGTTAGGACGAAGAAAATAAATAATGACTATCAAAAATTACGCCAACTCATTCTTATAGAAGAATTTAAACGATGTGTTTACAAACATCTCGATGATAAAGATGTCCAAACAATTAACAAGGCTGCAGTACTCGCACATCCACATAACCTAACTCGCAAGAAAAGTTTTGAAAATTTTAAAATAACCGAAAACTACCCAAGCTTTCACCCCAAAACACTGACACTGTCCGGAACTCACCTGGAAAATGTATCCCGTAGAAATTCTACACTAGGTGCATACAAAGGTTTTGTTCAGACAAAATAGCAAATTTCCTGATAATCCCATTATATCCTACTGCCAAATCCTTAAAAGAAAGCGAACACAAAATAACTCCCCTCAACATCATGCCTTTACTATACAACATATAAAAAATAATTCTGTTGACCAGTCATACTCAAAACCATGTGATAATAAAATCATTAGAAACAATAACTCATATATGGAAGATTATAAACCCTTTTTATTCTAGGGTTCTGTTTATATCGATGACCCTGAGAAGGCTAGGCCTGTCCAAATTTTACGTGATACGGTGCGTCTCAAACTTTGTTATTAGAAGGGGTGTTACAGTTATCAGAATCGATCTTCACTGGTGATTTGGTTTTGTTACAAGGTGTAGAATTGGGTGTCATTGAAGTCCCCCCCCCCCTCAAAAAATATATATAAAATCAGCATTGGTTAATGGTCCAGTCATAGTTGTTAGGCAATGACTTGGCAGCTGGTAGAGTAGTAGCAGATCCGGTCGTTTGTAACAGAACAAAAATAAGTGAGGGATTTGCGACAAAGACGACAAAGACTTATACCCTGATTGCGACATTACTAGGGCGAAAGCAAAGAAACAAATTTCAAGGAATGAAGATTCATCAAATAATAACCAACTTGGTAAAAAGAAAAACAACACAGAAATAATAAAATATGATCTAAATCGAAATCAACTTATTATTGAACAAGGAAAAGACCCTGACCTTCGTCTTCTCAAAAATAGAACCCTTCCTTTAGAAGAAGCAAAAAAGGCTACGGAATGTTTTTATATAAGAGATGGCATTCTAATGAGGAAATAGCGCCCAGTGGATGCTAGTCTACATGAAGAGTGGAAAGTAATAAACCAGATAGTAGTCCCAAAGATATACCGACAAGAAGTACTGAACATAGCTCATGATACTCTCATGTCAGGACATTTAGGCCTGCCAAAAAATATTAAATTATTTTTACTGGCCAAAGTTTAAGATGTCATCAGTTTCTGTAACTCCTGCCATACTTGTCAAATTGTTGGAAAACCTAATCAAAAGATTCCACCCACCCACCCCTCTAAGACCTATTCCAGTAGAGTACTGGTTGATTGTGTTGGCCTTCTTCCAAAAACAAAAATAGGCAACCAGTATTTATTGACTATTATGTGTACATCAACTCCCTTTCTTGAAGCTATCTCCCTAAGAAATATCAAGGCTAAAACTATTGTGAAGATTTTAACTAAGTTTTTCTTTTTAGTTGGAATTTCTTCGACCATTCAATCAGACCAAGGTTCAAATTTTATGTCTGGATTATTTCAACAAGTGATGAATGAAACGGGTATTAAGCAATACAAATCCAATGTTTATCATTCCGAATTACAGGGTGCTCTTGAGCATTTTTATTACACTGTAAAGTCTATGATCAGAAAATGTTGTTAATATAAACGGGATTGGGATGAAGGGGTTCATTTTGTTTTGTTTGCTGCTAGGAAAGCTGTTCAAGACTCTCTTGGGTTTAGTCCTTTTGAACTTGTTTTTGGACATACTGTTAGGAGCCCTTTATAACATCTAAAAAAAATAAAAATAAAAAAATAGTTGACCGAGAAAAATGAGATGTGTCAAATTTTACGGAGAAATTACTAAATGCTTTCAAAATAGCTCAAGAAAATTTAGTAAACTCCCAAAGTAAAATGAAGTAGTCAAATTAGTAGTTTTGTAAAGGGTGACAAAGTTTTGGTATTTTTAATAATTCCTAATCATCCTCTATAAGCAAAATATTTTGGTCTTTATGAGAAGGATGACAAGAATATTAAAAAGTTACATTGACAGAGTATGAAGCTAATATTAAGTCAGTCTCAACTTTAACTAACATTATTAATACAAATCAATTTGAAGATGTGGTAATTAGGGAGAAGGACGTGGGTCGGAGTAGTCATTTAAAAAATTCGGAAATCTTGTCTAATTTAAATGTAACAAATGAGAAAAGAAATAATAATTTGGTCAGTGATTTCAAAAGTATTTTTCTTGATGTTCCTAGAAAAACAACGGTTGCATTACATGATGTTCAAGTTGGAGATGAAAAACCTATCAAACAGCATTTTTATCGGGTAAATCCAATCAAGCTTTAGCAATTAAGAACAGAGATAAAATATATGCTGGATAATGACATTATTGAACCAAGCAACAGTGAAGAGTTCTTGTATTCTTGTCCAAAACCGGATAGCACTTACCGATTTGTAACAGACTTTTGAAAAGTAAATGCAGTCACCAAAAGTGATTCTTGTCCAATTCCTAGAATTTACAATGTATTGACAACATTGACAAGGCGAAATATGTCAGTAAATTTGATTTGATAGAAAGGTTATTGGCAAGTGCCCTTAACTGACTACACCAATGAAATTTCAGCATTCACGACTCCGGAGGGTTTATACCAATACAAAGTCATGGCGTTCGGGATGAAGAATGCACCTGCAACCTATCAAAGTTTGATGAATTCCATTCTACATAATATTCAGTGATGTGAGGTCAACATAGATGATGTAATTGTGTACAGCATGACATGGGATGAACATTTAGACATCCTCAAACAATTTTTTCTTAAGCTCGAAGAATCAAACTTATGTGTGAAGCTAAACAAAAGTGAATTCTGTCATGTAAAAGTAAATTATTTGGGGCATACTGTTGGACAGGGACAGGTTAAGCCAATCATGGCAAAAGTGAAGGCCATATTAAGTTATCCTATTCCAACTAACAAAAAGGAACTAATGAGATTTCTGGGTATGGCAGGATTCTATGGAAAATTTTGTAAAGATTTCTCATCAATAGCAAGTCCTCTCACCGACCTCTTTAAAAAAGATGTAAAATGAGAATTGAATGAAACTTGTGATGAGGCTTTCAGTAGAATCAAGCCGACTCTCATTGGTGGTCCAGCTCTTGCGACTCCAGATTTTTCAAAACAAAACAAACTGCAAGTTGATGCCAGTGATGTTGGAATGGGTGGTATCTTAATCCAAGATGATGATGA
This sequence comes from Sepiola atlantica, assembly GCA_963556195.1. Taxonomy (NCBI): domain Eukaryota; kingdom Metazoa; phylum Mollusca; class Cephalopoda; order Sepiida; family Sepiolidae; genus Sepiola; species Sepiola atlantica. The sequence goes on from OY744531.1 coordinate 72,324,251, forward strand.
TGATGATGATGATGATGAAGGCATAGATAGAGCCATTGGATATTTCTCAAAGAAGTTAAACACATACCAGAAGAACTATTCTACTATTGAAAAAAATACTTAGCAGAGTTATCAGCTCTACAGCATTTTGACTTTTACCTCAACGTTACTGTTTATCCTGTTCTGGTTTATACCGACCATAATTGATTAACTTTCCTTCAAAAGATGACTAACATAAATCAAAGACTTACAAGATGGAGCCTTCTTCTCCAAGAAAATGATATCATTATAAGACATATTAAAGGGAAAAAAAACAAAACAATGTTATTGCAGATGCTTTATCTAGAATATAACTTTTTAACAAAAAAACATTGCTTTATAAAAGTTTTTTATTATAAATTCAAAACTTTTACTCTGAAGGAGGGGGGGGGTTACGAGGGCTTAGTATATATATATATATATATATATATATATATAAAAGGTTTTATCTATCAATTCAGAGAAGTTTTCTTTCACGAAAGTCTCTAATAATTGAGAAAAAAAGAAATAGAAAATTTTAGAAAAATCCAGAAGGTTCAAGAAGGTTCTAGAATTGGTTAGTGCTCCCTATAAATAGAGGTTTTCGCGCTAGTTAGGCAGTTGTCTTGTGGACTTAATGAGTTTAATTACAACCCCAGCATTATTTGCGGATTATTACCCAGTCGAAACAATCTATTAAAAGAACCCAGGATCTACAGAAATTGAAAGAAGATCATAGAAAAGGACCAAAGTTATCATATCCATATAAAGTAGACTGTTTTTCCCCGTGTCACTTTGACGATGGTAAGAAAATAACTACATGCATGATAGGCTACACATTTCACCTTACCACCAACAGCAATTCTTAATGCGTGTTTCACAAAAAAATAATTACATTTCTATTTCTAACAAAAAACATTAAAATTATTCCGAGATTTCCACCTCCCACAAAAACATCTTCGAAAGAGAGGGTAGCTACGATTATCCCTCTCTATAGAATTAGTTCTCATACTTAACCCATCAACACTGTTAGCTTTGTTTATAGAGGGGAAAAAATTTCACAATATGAATGCTTAACAAAAAAATAGGGATGCCACTTTTCATCACCACCTTTCACAATAAAGTATTTGCGTACGTGACTAAAATTAAACAATCAATCGCAACTATTTAAAAACAGACAGGATTATTTTTATTTTTAATTTATTAAATACGCGACTTCTACATTTCTTACTTTTAGGTTTTTAATTTTTTAATTTTTACTTTTCAAAATAGACTTTATTTTAAACTGAGCTAAATATTCGAGTTGTAATTATGTTTTTTTTCGAAATATAATAAAATATATCATATCATATTTTTATATAAAAAGTAAAATGTTTGTTCCATTATTAACAAGCGTTCTATTGCAGCACAGCCAGTTCAAGCCAGCAGATAATTATCTGTAGAGAATTACCGATGCTAATTAATGCAGCATGCCCGCCGACCAAATACGCAGCCGGATATAACTAACCCTTTCATTAAAAGGATGCACCTATTTTTGCCACTCTGGGAGCTTGTTACCGTGCCAGGACGCTAGCCGTCCTTTGAAAGATGTCCCCACGGCGCAGACACACTAAGTAACACTCCCCGGCCATGACTATCGTCCAACGATGATTGCTCACTGGCGATAACAATGAGTATGTTTGGATGCATACCAAGATACCCCCCCTCCCCCGGCAAATGATAGTAGCATATACATACATACATAAATATATACATACATAAATATATTCAGCCAATGTGACTTTTCACACTCACGCAATTGGTCAGTTTACCATGACTTGTAGTTATCATTTTAGGACCTGAACGTGAATTCCCACATTGGCCTCTTGTGACAAAAAAAAAAAAAAAGAAAAAAAAAAGAAGTCATAAACTTACCGGTAGCCACCGCCAGACTTGAAATTCTTCCCCTTCAATTGTCCGAGTTTCTAACCGAATTCTTGATTCATTATCTTCAATAAATTTAGCAGCTTTCTCCCAGGTTGTCAATAATTGTTTCCTGGAAGGCAAAGAAACATATAGCAACAATTTTGTAAGATTGAATTGAAAATAAATGTACACTCTATTTTATTTTCTGGAAATTTATTTTATATCAACCTTTTTGTTAGTTATTTAATGGCATAACAATAGATCATTAAAAGAACACAAGATGATAGTTTACCTACAGCTGGGGAAAATTTGGAGTTCATACCTTTCCCATAAATTAATATAGTAGATTAGACAGGATTTGAATGAGGGTTGCGGAATTGAAGGTTTTGGAAGGAGTCAGAGTCAGACTTGTAAGAATGAGGAGTTGGAATTTTTTGAATTTCCGAAGAACAAACAGACAGTCTGAATATTGAAAGACTTTTAAAATATGGAATTGGAGTCAGAATTTTTGGAATCCTAGGAGTCAGAGCTTACACCTTCCTGATTTGAACTCGGCATAGCAGATTCCATAGCCTGTACTATATCCATTAGACCAATCATGCACTCCTCTTTCTTTAGTATTGACATCCATAAACTTTGATACTTAAAACTCGCACATATCTATAGAGACTAAAACACAAATGTACATTAATTTAGAAACTAGTCGCTTGTATATGGTAGTAGATCACTGAATTTACACAATACATCTTAGAATTTCTAAATGAACCAATGAAAACCATGGTAATAAGGAATGTTTTTTTTTTGGGGGGGGGGGGGGATAACACTAAGACAAATAAGTGTTACTGTATGTGAGAAAGTGGGCATAAAATAAACAACTGAGAGAGATAGGTAAATCAAAGTTTTACCATCCTCTTTTCCATACCTTTGAGCAGGAGGCAGAAGTTGGTCTCTAACATGCTGCACTGCCAAATAAGTATCTTCGTCTTGCCGAGCCAAAGCTTCACAGTGACACTTCAGAATATCTGCGGAGAAGTGAGAAAAATTCAGAGAAAATTAAAAATATTTTCCATACATTAATGAGAAAGACTAAAATTGCACCAAGCCACAATTTATACACAATATTTCATTCATTTAATTATGGAACAACAATAGAGGATAAGTAATAATAACTATCAAGATGCATGGACATTCTGTTATATATTGAACTAGAATACCCGTCCCAGGATGGGTAAAATTCCTTGAACAGAACAGTTTTGCACCACTTTTATGTCCCATTAAAAAGATTAAAATCAAGATATAATGATACTATAACGAGACTCCTTACTTGATTTTGATTCTAGAAAATGTCTATAATTTCAGGCTTAAGCTTAAATGGTTTTAAGAAATTGAAATTCAGAGAATCTTGATTACTTAGTGTCTAATGACTATGGATCAAATTTAATGCAAATCTGAAATATTTTAACTTTCAAATGTGAGGTTGAGTCAATACTATGCCTACTAAAAATTCTTTAAAATACTCCAAAGAAACTCAAATTTGGGGAATATTATTAATTGATTTCTAATACCTATTGCTAAAATTTTGAAGAAATCTGAGGTGTCTGAATTTTCACGAAGGGCTTCCATCCCTTGTCTGCATAATAATAAATTAAATTAAATATAGCCCACATTACCCATTCTTATCCCTGGCAGCTGTGTTTCAAAATTTATAATCATTGGTTAATTCATTTAAGTGTGAATCCTATACATAGAAATCTATAAACATATACAGATACCAAACTTCATATAAATAGAGATGCAGAGTATGTGAACTAGTTTTAAATAATGGTTATTTTCTTTATGGTTGTAGTTAGAATCATTCAGGAAAAAGCAGTTTAGCAGGGCTAAAAGGTTAAATTAGAAATACGTGGGAAGGGGAGGAAGAAAAGGAAATTGGATTAAAAATGACGTCTTCAGATAAGGGAGAAGAGAATTACTAAGTGATCAGTCAACGACAATACGTGATTCAAAAACATGTGTTAAGATGAGCTCTTTAAACACAAAAGGTAAAAATTTCTGTTCTACCCCTCACTGTGTCGACTTTATGTGGGAGCCAAATAAAGTACAGTGATAACTCATCTTGGAATTTGTTTTATTCATTTCGAAGTATGATTAAGTTTCGTTCAGCCAGAAAAAACTTTCTTAAACTGATTTTGATAATTCAGCTTCTACAGCAGTACTACCTCACGTTTCCATAACTCTCTAGATAATTAGGTAACGGCCATCACCAAGAACAGATACGCAGGTACAACTTGTATTATTCAAACTATATTCTTATCATGGATGTTATTCTCTATTCTCACAACTTTTTTCCAACCTTCTTCAGGCGAGACAAAATTACCTTTTAAGATTTAGCTTTAATAATCACAAACTTGTTATTTGACAAAACACACCCTAAACCCAAATAGCCCCACATTTCAACCAATAAGAACATACACTACATAATATCAAGTACATTTTAATAGACATCAAATTCATATCTACATATGCATGCAAACAAAAAGAACAAATGGATTTTAAAACTAAACACACACAAATCAGGTCTGAACTCTTTTTAACATGTATAAGTTTTGGCACTTGTGTCGATAGGATGTTAAATGCAAGGGAGATCACTATGTTAGACTATGTGAAATAAGCAGACAATTTGGGGCGCTGAAAACATATGCAATTTATTAGACAGTAGTTGTCGAATTTGTTTAAACTTACTAGACAGCAATTTTAATAAAAAAATAAATAAATACAAGAATACTATACCTGAACAATGATACAATGTTATTCGTAAATGTAGAAAAATTCTTGAACATGAAACAATTTTTATTACAATTAATCAATCGAACAATGAAAATGCTAATTAACGAACTAAAAATTAAACAATTCTAATCAAAATTGTAATGTTATAAAAAATTTTTTTTACCATTAACCCCAAGTACAAATGGCCAGGTTGTAAAACCACACATAATTGCAAAAAAAGTAGATTCTAAAAAAAAAAAACACACAGAATTCATCTCCCATAGCAAAAATAAATAAAAATTGGTTAACTGCTCGAAAACGCTAGAATCGTCCAGAAATGTGTTCACACATAATCGCCTTATAATAGTAGAATCTCTTATTTGGGGGGGGGGGGGGGGGGGGATTCATTGAGGATGAAAGACGTTCAACTGTACATTCAGTTCTAGTATTCTTGTATTCATTTTTCATATTAAAATTGCCGTCTAATAATGTTACATTGTTAAAATTGATTAATTGTAATAAGTATTAATTTTTTAAATTAAAATTGCTGTCTAATAAGTTTAAACAAACTTGACAATCACCGTCTAATAAGTTGCGTACGTTTTCAGCATCCTAAATTGTTTCTTCAATATATGGGCATTTCAATTAGTCTAACATAGTATTAAATGCAAGAGTGATAACTATCAACACAAGTGCCTAAGTTTATTTTTTTACAAGCCGAAAGATTTTGTTTTGAAATAAAACTTTGTTGGCTAAAGGAATTATTTGCGGTAATTCACAATGAGATGAATGTGTGTACGTTGGCTAGAAAACAAAAAAAAAAATAATAAAAAAAAAAATACAAGTTTTCTTCACCATTGAAAATGTTCAGTTTTCATAATGGTTTCATATTCATTCAATTTTTATCAAAAAATATATTTTTTGATAAAGAGTAGTGGACCACCCAAAATATTAAAATTTAAATAACACCTATAATTTTACATGCTTTTATATTTTCCATAAAACTATTTGTGACAATATTACCAGACGGAAAAGGGTTGATTCGAAACCGGACCCTAGTTTTTCCTAAGAAGACTATAGAATTATTTTGCATCAAAAGAAAACTAGAATTGATATAAAAATAAAGGAAAGAGGAAAAAGAAAAGAAAACTGTTGTTTTTCCTTTCTTGGTATTTTGGGAGATAAGAAATCCTAGGTGCTGGGGATGAGAGCTATGGCACCCCTCAATGTCAGTTGTTGTGTCAACAAATGTGTTGTGAGGTCTGGGAAATCCGCATCCAATATGTTGCAAAAGCAAATAAGGCTTTTTGCTGATAACGACAAAAAAGGCTAAAAACGAGTATGCCATGTTTTTCTAGGTTGGGAAAACAAAGCCGAGTCAATTGATAAGAAAGAAAGAATTGTTTTTCTTTTTTGCAATATTTTGGGGAAATGTGAATTCCTAATGCCAGAGATAAAGAAAAAGCGGGTTTTCGTATGTCGCAAAACAATAGGTTTTTGTTGCCGAGATAATGTGGAATTGTGACAATATTATCGGATTGAAAGAGATCAAACTGAGAATTTAGATTATGAACACGTAAAAGTAATTTAAACAAAATGTTTTGACACGAGAAACCAACCAAAATTGATAAGGGAGGGAAAGGCGGTTTTCTTTGCCTCAAGATTTGAGATATGAAAAGGCCAGAGTCAGAAATGGGTGACCCGCCAGGTTGTCACTGCGTCACAAAACAGGGTAAAGCTGTTTTACATCCTCAGCGTTGAGTGGACACTGACATATTGAGATTACCTGCACCCATGAAATCAAAACCTTTTGCAAGAGATAAGAATTAAATTGTTTTACTGGGACCCCATGCATCGCCAGCCTGGCATAGCTGGGTGGGGCGATGGGGAGATGGGGTATCTGCTGAATGACATTTCTCCTTATTTTATAAATTAATAGAAATACAATTTTCTTGTATGAATAAGTTAACAGTAAGAGATAGAGACAGATGAAGAAGAAGAAAAGAGGGATGGAATAAAAATACGATTGGTCATTCCAGAATTAGAAGGGTGGATTGGAAATACTAAATATGGCAAGAAAATAATAATGAGAATAGATTTTTTCTTTTATTACTGAATGAATTCTATTGGGAGATGGGTTAAGTCACGCCCAGTCTCAAAACATCTGGTTCTCAATATAAGGCAAAGCATCACAGGCTTCGGAGACACTTCTTTGTTTGCCACCTGAAGTCCACAACGCGAAAAAGGCCGGACCTCCGGACTTAGGGTTGATATTAGCAAATCAAGATCACCTAAAATGTGCTAAGATTTTGCCGGTCCGAAACACAGAGTTAGAAGTTAGAATTGTAAAATTACCCCGCCTTATAAGGGAATACGTTTTTTTCTTTACCAAATAATTATGCTTCTAAAGAAAAACCCAACAGACGGAGTTGTTGAATTATTTTTTTTTTTATTGTTCTGCTTGAAATGACCCTTCACTTTGCAGTGGTACCAAGTTGCTGACCAGCGTCGGACAATTGCCCTCTGATCTTTTAATCACAACGTGGGAGCCGCTCTACAATAAAACCAATGTGAATTTATTTGGATATTAGCAAAAACTACCCCCCCCCCCCTTAATGAAGCTGTAATTTCTTTAGAGAAAAACAAAGAAATAATTTTCATTTGGTAATTTGGCGGAAAACAAAAAAAAAAAATGAGTGTCATGGTGTTATTTGATATATTCAAATGTTGAGGAAATTTACTGTGTACGAACAGAGTCAAATTTTATTAATTAGGGGAAAACAACAAAAAGGTTATTTTATATGGTCTTTTTTTATATTCAAAGTCAAGGAATTTGATTTTGTATAAGCATAAAATGAAAATGAATTCCCCAATTAGAAACTGATTATATAATGAAATGAATAAACAAAAAATTGTAACATTGGTCAAATAAAACAATCTTATATTACTGAGTAATTTGAAATGATTATTTTGTGCTTTTCGTCTTTATTATTAAAGACAGAAAAAAGACTTAAAGAATTTTTTTTTTTAATTTAGAAAGTAATCTAAGTTTTTGCTATGTGTAAATGCATGCGTGTTAAAATCCAACTGGGGGGGGGGGAACAAAATAATCAAACGGAAGTTATCATTTTGAATTTTTTTCATTAAATCGCTTTTATATTATTACTACTGATAATGATAATATTAATATCAAGAAAACTATTATGTATATATAATGAAATAGGAGAATCAAATTATAATGAATCCTATAAATATGAATTTATCAGACACTGTTTAAAAAATAAATCTGCAAATGAATTATAGCCTTGACTGTGTTTTGTAAGGTTTACTGTCAGTATATGTAGCGAATATGAAAATATTTTATTGTATCATTGAATTAAGTAAACTTAAGGTGTTTTGATATAAATACGATAAATGAAAAAAAAATAAAAAATTGCATTTATTCATTTAAAAAAAATTATTTTTTCTTAACTTAGTTCACCCCAAACAAGGCAAGTTGCCACTGTAGACATAAGGGGCTACTGAGAATTAGGGTGAAAGTTTAGGGGGGTCGTCCTAAATTGGGAGCTGTGCAGCAAGATGCTTGTTCACATTAGTTTAATTTCTGCATGTCAATACAGACAGAGAAACAGGGATCAGGGAGAGAATTCCAAAGGCTGACGGCTCGAGGAAAGAAGCTATTGGAGTAGAAGGCTCTCCAGCATCTGGAGACCTCCATAGTGAATGGATGGGATTTAGCTGATTGTTGGGCTAGTCGAGTGTATTTACGTTGAGGGGGCACCAGAGCAGCAAGTTCATTGAAGCACATTCCATTGAAGTACTTGTAAAACAAGCATAAAGATGCAACATTGTGGCGATGGGACAGGGGCTGGAGCTTGTTAGATAGTGTGGAACCTGTTAGATTAAACAGTAGGGCGAGAGAGAGGGGGGAAGGGGGCGACTGGGAAAGAGACAGCTTTTGCACCGGGAAAGAGAGAAATTGTTACACTTTTGCTTGCAGAGAGGGAAGAGAAAACGGGGGAGGGGGGGGGGGAGCCCTGGGCAATATATGTTCATATAGACACCTCATAGAAATGGCATTGTGCAAAAAAAAAAACCCTTGTGTTGCAATTAGTTTGACGTTTTTCACTGGACTATAGAGTGTCACGACAGTTTCATATACTCGTAGGTACGTCGAGAGTAAAAAAATGTTGAGAAACACTTGATTACAGGCTCTTTTTTTTAACCCTGTCTAAGAGGTGCACCAGCCTAGATGTGACAACAATACTCCATGCATGGGCAGATGGTGGCTTTGTAGAGATAAAGGATACTGTCAGGTGTAAGAAATTTTTTAGCATGGTAGAGGGAGCTCACTTTCTTTGCAGCAGCCTTGGCAATGTCTTCTATGTATTTGTTCCAATTCATGTTACTTGTAAATGTTAGGCCAAGGAGTTTGAACGTTGGACTCTCAGGTAGGGTGTTATTTGCCATGTCAATCAGTGGTTGAAGAGGTTTCTTGCAGTTTTTAAGGGAAGGAGCTTTGTCTGAGCAGCATTAAATGTTACCATTCATTTATGACCCTATTCCACTAGACTGGAGGTCACTTTCTAAGGATTCAGCTATTGCCTCATATGTGCGCGTCCGTTTTTTCCACATGACAAGAGTAGAGCTAATATACCCATCTCAGACACAATGTCACCAGGGAGGTTGTTTATGAAAATCAGGAACAATTACACCTGGATTTATGTCATGTTGTTGGGATGAACGGCCATCGAGGACAACCTGGATCTTTTTTTGGATAGAAAGAATCTAATTTTCTTAAATATTTGTCCAGTAATACCACATTAATTATTTTTTATGAGAAGACCTTTATGCCAGACCTTGTCAAAGGCTTTGGATACATCAAGCGCTACTGCCCTAGCTTCACCTGCCTTGTCCAGTGTATGGTAAGTGCGTTCAGAGATGACCGTTAGGATCTTTGCAGTAGACCGTGCTTGCCTAAATCCATACTGATGGTCAGAAAGAAATTTAGCATTTACGAGGTGACAAACTATCGGTAGATTGAATAAGGATTCAACGATTTTAGGGAAGAGCGAGAATAGACTGATGGGGGCGATAATTATCAGGGAAGCAAGATTCGGCAAGCCATTTGTTGTAGAGTTTGGAGAGGACAGGGGCCAGTTCAGCAGAGCATTTCTTTATTACTATTACTGATATAAGATCAGGTCCAGATGCTTTGGAGGTGTCATGGTTTTTTATGATGTCCCGGACATGAGATGAAATGATGGTCAGGTCATCAAGTGTGGCTTCAGTCCGCAACGGGAAATTTAGGAGAGAGTGGTTTCCGGAGTCCAAAGTGCAGTTTAAGGCAAAACGCTGGGCAAGTAGTTCTTCCTTATCAGTTGCTGTGCAAATAACATCATTGTTGATTTCCCATTATTCACCACACTATTAAAGATTTTCCAGAAATCGCAAGTATCTAATTTCTGTGACTCAATGCGTTTTCTGGTCATCTCTGTATACCTTCTCTTTGCTTCATCTATTACAGTCTTACAATGATTTCTTGACGCTATAAGTTTCTGTTTATTTGTAGTTGACTTGTGGCGATTGAATTGTCGTAATGCTTGCTGCCTCTGAGCAATAGCAGCTGCACAGTTCGAAGTGAACCATTGTGGAGAGTGGGGTGTGCTGTAGAATTTTTCTCATTGGGACACGTGCTTCAATGCCTGCCTTGACCCATTCGGTTACGTCATTTGCGCACTGATCAGCAGAGGGAGAAAAAGTTTCACTCCATGGGGCGTCTCTGATGTTATTTCTGATGGATTCCCAATCAGCCCGCTTGTAGTATCTCGTCGTTTTGCGCAATGGCTCATCAGCTTTGGGACAAGATTTTAGGGTGATATCAATCATTATTACAAGGTAGTCAGCATTCCCAGGTGGGCTATGGGCATTTGTTGCACAAGCCTCGGGCAGTGAGGTCAAGAAGTGAGGCTAGTTGGTCCACATGATCAGGTAGATGGGTCGGGAAAGTGACAGTCTGTGAGAGGGAGTACGCTATGGAGAAACTATACGTGGAGTTACCAGCTGCGTATGTATAGCTGGAGAATCCAAGCCAGTCACGGTGATGTACATTAAAATTCCCAAACACATGTATTTGGGCACTAGTCAAGTGAGAGTGCTTTATCTATGCTTTCAGAGACAAAGTTTAACAGGGTACAGTTCTGGGTCGAAGGAGAACGGTATATGAAATATAAGTAACTAACGCTGTGCTGTAATGGTTAATCTAAAGCACATGTAGGCTTGATCATCTGATTTTAGCTTATGTTCTCTAGTCAAGAGGAGGGTGTTCCGAACATAAACTCCTAGTCCATTCATGTTTGTCAGAGTCTTTATGGTAGAGTGGGAGGTATTCATCCATGTCAAAATGGTGTGAGGAGATTGAGGATTGTAGGTTTGTTTCACTTAGTGCTAGGATATCCAGGGAGCTAGGAGAAAAGGTTTCTACATCATTGATGTTGGTTCTAAGCCCCTGGATATTTGTGAATGCTAGCCTCAAGGGAGAAGGCGAACATGTTTTTTGGTGGGTGTCTGGTTTAGGTTTGTTTCTTTCTCTTTGTACTGTCATTTTGATTTTAGATAAATAAATATATGTACTTGCATCCCGACACGTAAAAGTTAGCGAGTAAAACACGTGCCTTATTTTTGAAAAGCTGGTTAATCTACAAGACTCAATTTCTTTAAGCCCAGGTTTCTTTTATGGAAATTTCACTCAGGCTGTTCCTTCAAAAGTGAGTGTCGTCAATTTCTGGTACCAGTCAAGTCTTATTTGACTCTAGACATTATTGAATTTCAGGTTTTCCCCCCGTTCCCTTCAGTGGAGAGCATGTTACTATTAAACATCATACACATCTAATTCTTATGCATTAGAATTAATATTTTATTTTAACCACATATATTACATACTATGTAAACCCTCCACCTAGGAAATACTGGGTAGCCTTACTAGTAAATATCAATAAATAAATACTTGCCAATGATTTTCTCCACCATTTCATAAACCTGACGTTGTTCCTCTTCTGTGCTTTTCCGTTTTACCAAATAGAATCGGAATAAAAGAATTGCAAAGATGAATACTGAAAAAAAAAAGAAAAAGATAGAAAATCAAATTTGGTAGTAATTACGAAATGGCGGGAAATTATAACAAACTGTATTACAATATTTTTGTTATTAATAATTAAAATATAGTTTATAAGTAATCAATAGCAAGGAACCATTATATGCATAAATTATCTCGAAATGCACTTTTATTAAATCTATCATATGATAGACAATAATATTATCTATGATAGATAATATCTATGAATGTACAGTAATATAGGGTCAGCAATGAAAATGAAAATAATTTGTTTAACCAAAAAATGAATTTTATCCTCAACCGAAACACAGAATTATCCGATCTTAATGAAATTCTCAGTATTTATTTATTTATTAAAATAGGACATATTTGAAATGAAAAGGGAAAAAGTAACGTATTTAAATGACCTCAATTTTTTTTTTTTTTTTTTTTAATTTTTTTTAAATCAAACAAAAATCTATACGTTTTTTCTCCATATAACAAATACTTTATTAACATTTATTTATACTAGAAGGATACCCGTCCCAGGATGGGTACAATTAATTCCTCAGTTTCACCAATTTTATGTCGGCCTAAGATTAAAATAAAGATATAATGATATTAAACCTTATGTCTAAGATCCTTATTATGATTTTGATTCTATAAAATGTCTAAAATTTAAGGCTTAATCTTAAGGGGTCTTAAGAAATTGAAATTCAGAAAATCTTGCTTAATTGGTGTCTAATGACTATGGAGCAAATTCAATGCAAATCTGATATTTAAATTTTCGGTTTCTGTGAACTTCGCGTCGACAGTGCTCGGGCATGTTACCTCAACACCCGAGAGATGCCAAGACAAATGGTGGCAGATGATAACTTCGATACGTTGCTGCGTCATATTTTTCAGTTTTATTTTCAAGAAAGATAGCAAATAACAAAAAACGAACAAAACAGTGAAATCATTGTTAATAAATAATTTTTATTTTATTTTTGTAACAAAACAATGCTAAACAACTGTTAACAAATACATTTTTATTATTTTTTTATTCAGTCAACTGGTTAAAAAGTAGTTTTTTGTGTTTCTTAAAACTGAAGATGATTTGTTGGTGTTTTGGTGGGCTTTTTTTAACGCTTTTTTTTTTGGGGGGGTAGTCTTTATTGTTTTTTACTATTTCGAACAGTCAATATGCATTTTTTTTTTTTTTCAGTAATTGTTCCTCGGCATCTCTCGGGTGTTTACGTAACATACCCGAACGCTGCTGACGTGAAGTTCACGGGAACTGGTTCATATTCGATATAAGTACAAAATTTACAAACGGGAGACTGTGCCTATATTATGCCCACTAAAAATAACATTTATTAAAATACTTTAAAGAAACTAAAATTTGAGGAATATTTATTAATTGATGTCTAACACCTATTGTTAAAATTTCACAAAAATCGGAGGTAGCTCAATTTTCACAAAGGGTTTCTACCCCCTTTTTACATAAAACTAAATAAAGCCCACATTTGGACCCCTTATGTCCATCAGCTGTTTTACAAAACCCATAATGATCTGTTAATTAGTTTAGGAATGGATCCTGTACATATGAACATACCTAACTTTAGAGATACATTAAGCTTGGATTTAAAAAAAAATTTTGGTGGAGTTTTTTTCCTTTTTTTCTTCCCTTTTTTCCCCCCCAATCAGGAGATATTCATTTTTTGATTAAAAAACAAACTGCTTTCAGTTTCATTGCACGACTGTACATTAATACCAACAAGAGTAATCTTCAAACTGAGAAGTAAAAAGACTCTAAAATTTGAAGACAATTTACTTTTTTTTTTTTCCGTTAGAGATTATGCGTACAGGTAAATGAAAGTAGGAATGCAAGACAAATCCGAAGATGTGAAGGAGACAATATATAATGTTGAAGAAAAATGTCCTTACCAAGGAAACCTAAAAGGAGTTGGTAGATCATTCGTAAAACAGCCCTGCGAAGACGACAGATGAAGTCCATATTTGGGACACAACTTTCCAAATACTTCACCTCATCTGCCACAGATGTGTTACTGCCATCAGCTGCAAGAGTTCTGCAAGAAACACAAGAATGGTAAAATGAAACAAAGATTCAAGTGTGGCCGAAGGTGGAGTGGAGAACTTCCACGTCAAATCTTGGGTTTCTTGTAAATGTGGCAACAATTCCAAGTTTACATCTTTCTCAAGTATAGCAAGAATTCTTGCAAATTAGTATGGCAGCAGACATTCAAGATCTGTTTTTGTTTTTTTTAAATATAAATTTTACAATTGTTTAATTTTCAACCTTTCTATTGAAACAACACAAGTACAAGAACTATGTAAGCAATCACATAAGGCGGCTAAAAGATGATATGAAGAGTTTGAAGGCAAAACGCAATACACGTCATTTACGAAATTGCGAAGAAATCATTAGAAACAGTGTTACATTTAAACACTACCACACCTCAAAATCATGTATTACATAATGTGCTATCGGCATAATTTTTGTTTTTTTCAATTAAAATAAGCTTTTAGATTTGATGTTTCTATTTTTATAGTTTATTGTCTCAGTCTGTCTGTTGCAGCACTGACCGAGATCACATGATCGACACTAAGGCCAATGTTGAAATCAGACTCCGAATCCGAACAGAGACAATGAGCAAACGATTAGGGTCTGTGCAGTGAACAGACGCATGTTCACACAGGGACACATGCTGAGAAGGCAAGTCACTCGAGATTCCATATAAGCTATGTCCACTTCGTTTGGTTGGTAAGTTTTTATGTCCATAGATTAACAGCTGACGAATCTCAAGTGGTTTTGTGATGTGGTCCACTTGATATCTATATATATTTGGAGAAAGATAGAGGGGAGATTTTGGTTTCTGTCAGACTCAGACAGATAGGTCTTTCGACCAAGTTGACAGGCTGTTTATTTGGTTGGAAGGGAATTCAGTTCTGTCGGACGCAGAGTAGTCAGGATTTTTAACTGACTGTTTTGTATTCGATTGGAAACAACTTTGTTTTAATTGCAAGTCTGTCTCTCGTAGGGAAACCATACATCCTTTTAAACTTCTCAAAATGAAACATTGTTACTTGTTTTAAAACTCAGAGTTGTAATTTCATTTGGAAAAAAATCCATTCATTACAGTCGTGAAAAAACCATATGACTAACACTACGGCCAGTGTCGAAATCACGCACCAAATTTGGATGAAGACAACGAACAGACGATCACGACCTGTGCAGTGAACGCACAAACACAAGTTCACAACTTCACGGAAACACAATATAGTCTGCTTCGTTTTCAAAGTCTAAAATAATATATTATTTTAGACCAGTTTCTTTTTTGGCAGGGGAGGGGGGGGGCTGAATCAGAAAATCATAGTTATTTTTTCTAATCTGATCAAGAAATTCCTAAATTCCAATCTATTTACTATAATTATTTTGTGTAACATTTGTTTTACATGCTGGCATGCATTGGACGGTTTTAAGAAATTGACTTACCAACTAACCTATCTCTGGCAAAATTTTTATTCTTATCACTTTCGTCTCATGTTTTTCTTGGCCTTCCTCCTGTGAAATGAACCTGCCACTTCAACTGTTCTACATCCACTAACCGAGAACTGTCATCCCTTCTTTCAGCGTGGCCATACCATGGAATTCTCTTGTTATGTACACATCTCCCAATATTGTCCAGATTTATTCTTCCTCTAAAGTCATCTAAGTCTGTTTTTAAGACTCACATTACACATCCACTGTATCATTCTCATCATTTCTCCCCATGCAATGCATGTCCTCAACCTTTATTGGCTAGGTTTCATATTCATGTATATGTACACGTGTTTGAGAGATTCTTCCTTTGATCGACAGTGGTGACGCTCTGCTGGTTAGTAATGGCAGAAGTTCTCTGAACTTACTTCATCCACTCCTAACTCTTGTAATTACACTAGCACCTGCTCCTCCCTGTGCTCCAATGGTATCACCAAGGTAACAAAAACTCCTGAACAACCTCAATAATCTTGCCATCCGAATATAATTTCACCACATCTTAGTTCTCATCAGTCACCATTGTCATAAACTTCTTGCTCACAAACTGGTTATCATCTCAACCTACCTGTAATTCCACTGCACTTTGTGTATACAATGCTTAAAAGTATCACAGAAAATCGAGTTGCACCCACCTCCCTATTTATTCACAGAATATTTCTAATACATATCATGAAAAGTACAACACACACAATAATAAACTCATGAAAGTTTGTATTATTTCGACTACTGTTCCATCAGTGGATGTTATTCTCATGTTTCGGCCGATGTAACCTCCGACCTTCTCCAGGTCCAAATATGTATAACTGCATATGAGTACAAGGGAAATATAGGTTCTTTTTCAACAAAAAATACAGTGCAAAGGATGTGCACAATTACAAGAAATAAAAATCAGTATGGACGATACTAAGAATACAATTACGAATAACTAAAGACTTCTACCCGGTCATGGCTGACGAAACAAGAGCAAGCAACCCCCATGGATTAAATTCAGGGTTCCGTTCAAAATTCCGTACAGATTCCAGAGTTCGACAAGATGCACCTGAAGAAGGTGACATCGGCTAAAACGTTGTGAGAATAACATCCAAGGTGAGAACAGTCCAATAATTACAATTATCCATCCTCATCTCAAAAACTCTGAAACATAAAACTTGTGAAAGATCGACTTTAAAGTTAAGTATACATCTTTGTAAAAACAAAATCTCTGACTTGCTTGACTGTCTGGAACAACCAGATGGGCACAGTAAGAACACATCCAATCAAATGTTATACAATTCTAGATGTGAAAAGTGTGTGTGTGTGTGTATTAGTTATTTAAATTAATTTCATGACAAGCTGTGGCAAAATTGGAGGTCATTAGCACTTCAATGATAGCATTATTTTGAAATAAATATGAAAAAAAAAAAAAAAAAATTAACCCTATCTTAGAAACTCGACCTGACCAACGAAAAAGAATATCTTTCAATTCAGAATGCAAAAATATGATCCTGAATCAATAAGTAAAGCTTTGACCTTTAAAAAAGAAAAAAAAGTTTGAAATAAAGGACCCCACTAAACACGCAGCATTGCGTATGTTTACATCAATAGTGATGATTGAAGAGAGAATTGTGTACATGTCGATGTGTGAAGACACCTTAAAAGTATGAGATGTGGGTAAACGGTACAAGGTTTAACAATGAACATGTAAGCAGAAATGATATTGAATCCTTTCTCTTCATCTAGTCAAACATATTCTAGCAGATTGTAAAAAATATAGCAATATCCACCAGTGCTGCAGAATAAGAAGTGTTAAAATTGAAAAGCTATGCAAATCGATAGATTAAATTTTCTTGCATTTGGTAAAACTTATTGTAAATTTGTTTTTTTCACACCTTTTTTGTTAACTATAATGCGCCATTGCTAAGAATTAGTCTTGATAGCCAGAAATGTGTACACATGATTGGGATGATTTTTTGCTTTACAGCACATCAACCCTAAAGGTAATGTTGTGCCATGCAACATATTTATAAAATAATAATTTGAAAGTTCTAGAAAGTTATTTAATTGTACCTAGTTTCTCTTATAGAAACTGAAAGTGATTTTTTTTTTCCGATAGTCTATAAATTGAGAGGTAGGGACATTTTCCAACAGAATGGTGAAGTTAAGTACATAATAGTATTTCTTGTGGGTATCATGGTTGCAGAGTAGGAAGGTATAAGGTCCGACTCAGAAAATTTCTAAAATTCCGACTCCTTATTTTCAAATGAGACAAATATCTATATGTATATAATCCAGCAGGATGGGCACAAGGAGGGGGGTCTTTAAATCTCAGAGACAGATGCTCCTTTAGGTCTTAAACTAATGGACTGAAGGCCACCAATCTGAACAACCTGCATCTTTTCACTGGCATTGCCCCTTCAGATGTGAGACGGGAAGTTGCCAGCCGAGTAGAGATCACAAAGGCTATCAGTGATGAATGGCATCTCCTTCATGGATGAGATCCAACGACTGAAATCAAGGAGAAGCTTCCTCAGCCATGCCGAACCCCTAACAACATCTCAGGAAGAGACCAGATTACAGCTGTGGACCAGACGGCTAGAAGATGGCCCCCCTCATAACGACATGGGAATCCCTGTTTCTGAGGAACTCCCTCCCGGTTCAGAGACACCATGGCTCCAGTCAAAAACACTAAACCGCCTGAGAACTGGAATGGGGGGGGGGATCAAAAGTTGCTATTAGTAGATGGGGCTACAAAACTGACCCAACCATCTGTGAATGTGGGGAGGACCATACGATGCAACACTGCCTGGTCTGCCCCCTACTGTCCAATCGGTATAGTTTGAAAGATCTTGCAGAGTACAAAACTATTGCAAAGGACTGCATAAAAAAATGAGAAACTGTCATATGACCACATGCTTCAAAGACACACAAAGAAGATCTGAAACCAACCCTGAGACCATATGACCCCACAATATAACAATAGCAAACTAGAAAAAGAAAAACATTTATAAGTACGGGGGATTCATACCCGATTCTCCAATCAAATTATCATCTTTGCAAATGATGGAGTTAGGGGTTGAGAGAAGTTTCTTGGATTCCTCTATTTTCCTGGGCAATAGCGGGACACGTGTTTCACTAGTATATTGATAAAATATAGCCATCCACAGACAGCCGATTTTTAATTTTTTTTTATTTTATGACTTAGTGTGGCGAAACGTAGAAACTGGACGCCAGGCCATTTCCAACCATACATCCCCACAATATAACAGTAGTAAAGATAAAAAAATCATTAATAGAGGGTGATTCATACCTGATTCCCCAATCCTCACTGTCAGTTACCAACCAAATTATCATCTTTGCAAACGATTCCTAAAAAGAAAAACAAATTCACATTTAGGAGTTATTTCATAAAAATTGGGGATTAAAAAAAAAAAACAAAAAAAAACTCCTTTTGAAATTAAAATGATTATTCACCTCAAATCTGTATGAGAAATATTTAAGTTTTGTATTAAAACATCAATATTTGATAGACACACTGGAGAAGAATACAATTGAAAGAGTCCCTTCACCTCATATGCTTTTGCTTTGTTGAAAATCTATTTGTGAAAATCTTTTAATTTGTGTATAATACAAAAGCATAACAGTAACATTCGTTTAAATATGATAGAGGGTGATCCTAAAGTCTTATTATCCCCCCCCCCAAAGTGTAATAACAATAGAAACACCACCAAAGCAAAGTTTTGTAAAATGTCACACAAGTCATGCAGTTGGGACATTGTTGGCAATGCAAAATGTGGTAAAGACACTCATCGTTAAAGACTTCAACTTCCGCTGTTCAACCACCCTCATTAGCCATGTCTCGCAGTCATAGAGGAAGACTGACCGGACAACAAATGGGTAGACACGCCTCTTGGTTGTTAATGATTTTTCCTGATGCCCCTACAAGAACCGTTTGAGGCGCAAAGTACTTCTTACCATATGACATTTTGGATGTTTCTGTCTAAGATGAGGGGAACTGAACTGTGAGGTGATTGCTGGCCTTGCAGCGCCTTTGTTTTTACCAGGGCTTTCCCCTGCATGTTTCTCTCAATTTCCCTTTCCGAGACAATTCATCTGGCTCTTGTAGATTTTTTAACCACAGATTTTGGACAGGATCTCCTCAATGCAATACCTCACAGATGCAATTGACAGAATTATCATTCTTCATTGCTTAAAACAGGAGGACACTATGTTTTGGAATTTGTGAGACGAGAATTGATAATTAGTATTATTGTGACTAATATTCTCATCTTGCACATTATTCTCACATTTCAGCTGATGTAACCTCTGACCGTCTTCAAATTTTTCTTGTTAAACTTGGGAATCTGTACGGAATTTTGAACGGAACCTTTTATTTAATCTACAGAGGTAGTTTGTTCAAATTCTGTACAGATTCCGAAGTTCGACAAGACAGACCTGAAGAAGGTTGGAGGCTACATTGGCCAAAACATTGTGAGAACATCGAAGGAAACCACTTTATTCGGTTTTAGACTTGTCGGTTTAATATTGGGGAAACCGTATACAATGTTTTGTGTTTCTTTTAATAAAAATATTTCTTGCCTAAGCAATATACTGAGTTTCTTCAAATTTGTTTTTAAAATGAACATACCGTATCCATTTCATTCAGATTCTTTGCAATGAGTCTTCGTAGTTCAGCAATGGAGACTTTCTGGCTGTTGACATCAGTCGTATATCCACATTCGACCTTGCCTGATTAAAAGAACAAAATAAATATATAATAAACAAAGAACAACAAAAATTTTAAATGATTTTAATATTTGATAAAAGCAAATAAATATCAGAATATTCAACTTTTTTGAAGCTTGTTAATTTTTTTTATATTAACTCGGTAGTTGTAGTGTGTTCCACCACGGGGAAAATATTTGTGAACATCTCCCTTCTCTACCCCCTCCCCCTAAACAGTGTGGTAGCTAACAATAAGAAATGAACCAGCCAATGTACAAAATTTAAAAAAAAAAATTCTACATTATCTAAATGAATAAATGGGAAAGTTTGGTCCATTTCTCGCACTAACTGTAAATTCAAAACACCCTATTTCAAGTTAATTTAACTTTACACAATAGGCACACCATCTTTTTTATATATTGCTTATGTATATGCGATATCAGTCACAAGGTTAACTAATTTGCATATTAGTTTAAAAAATGAACATCTATTAATAATGGAGATTATGTATCTGTCTGTTTGTCTGTCTATATTATTTGTTTTGATCGCTCTCTTTTTATGTCTACTTATCAGCTCCTATATATACCCATTCCAGAAGGAGAGAGAGATGGTAAAAGAGAGAGAGATGGAGAGAAACAGAGAGAGATGGAAAAAAAGAAGATGGAGAGAGAGATGGAAAAAAAGAAGATGGAGAGAGAGATGGAAAAAAAGAAGATGGAGAGAGAGATGGAAAAAAAGAAGATGGAGAGAGAGATGGAAAAAAAGAAGATGGAGAGAGAGATGGAAAAAAAGAAGATGGAGAGAGAGATGGAAAAAAAGAAGATGGAGAGAGAGATGGAAAAAAAGAAGATGGAGAGAGAGATGGAAAAAAAGAAGATGGAGAGAGAGATGGAAAAAAAGAAGATGGAGAGAGAGATGGAAAAAAAGAAGATGGAGAAAGAGATGGAAAAAAGATGGAAATAGAGATGGAAATAGAGAGACAGAGAGATTAGTAGAGAGAGATGGATAGAGAGATGGATAGAGAGAAAGAGATAGAGAGAGATATAGACACAAGATAGGGGCACGTTATTTGATTAATAACATGTAAACAACACATACTCTGAGATTTATCGTACGAGTCGCTCAAAAATGATATATTTACTTTGATTTTTTTATTTAACGTTTTGGGTTTGTTTGTTTTTTTAATTTTATTAGAAATCATGTTTTTAAGCACAAATTTATTGAATCAAATTGTTTTATTTTAAAAATAATTGATTTAAAAATTACTATTTTTTTGTAAAAAAACAAAAAAAAAACATTTTACTGAGCAATTGGTGCATGGAAAATACAGGTTGTCAATTTAGATGTGAATTTTCAATTCTTAAATTTTTTCTTAATGAGAAAAAAAAAATCAGAGAGCAACGCTTCTGCATCATAGAGAGGATGACTAAAGTGACATTATGAATATTCGGTGTAGGCATGTTCTATTTCTATCTCCCTCGAGTTATCTTCCAGCAAAGCGGAATGAATTCTATGATGGCTGTGTGGTCCACACAAAACCCACTTAACATTCAAGAAGGAATATCCAACATTAGTCCCAACAATAGAAAGATTAATAGAAGAGAGAAAGGAAGAAATACTTACCATATTTATCACTGAGGTTTTCATAAACTATCTTTAGAAGCCTTAGAATATTATCAATATGATAATCCGAACAATCCTGAACAGAAAAAAATAAGAAAAAAAATTGATTATCTTATTTTTAAAAACCAATATTTTTATATTTTGGAAATATGTTTAACATGAAATTGATAAATAAATAAAGATTTTTTCTAAAATAGAAGTTTTTTTTCTTTATATATTTGGAAAAAAAAAGGTTTAGTTTAGTACAATGTCAAATGAATTAGTATTAATTAGGAGCGGGTGGGGATTAGCCTTTTAAAAAATGATGGCCTTTAAATTGACTTTGATTTGTAGCTTAATAAAAGTAATACCCCCTTCTTATCGTAATAATTATTAAAATAAGTGTTATATGCAAAGAAAGACATAAAACAGAGTATTAATAATTTTCAAATGTTGAAATAACTTAGAAAAAAATAATGTTCATATACAGGGTTACTACAAACCCAATGGTAATTATAAAAAGAAAAAAACAACTCATTACACACATTTATACATTTAATAGTATAACTACTGTTATTCTAACAATTCATATATAAGATGCTCAATATTAGAGTTGGGTGGTTTTACTGAAAAAAATCACGGTTTTCCAGTTTCACTTGTATATCGAAAAACACACAAATTTAAAAAAAAAAAAAAAAAAAAAAATTCTCCACTATAAAGTGAAATTACGTCTAATCTTGCTGTATTGAGAGGCAGGTAAATATACTTAAATAGACGGGTCCCCTCAAAAAAGAAAAGAAAACTACTTGCATGTCAAAAAGTCAGGGATCAATTTGATGTTGTATTTATATTGTAAACAGGACCAAAATTTATAGCAAATTAATGTATAAAAAAATTGTTTTGAACTAGTGCTAAATGTCAATAACATAGCCAGACGACACCTGTAAACTAGGAAATTACTGGTTTTCACTACCAAACGTTTTTCTCCAAAAATACATAACTTGACTTCCTGGCCTTCATTCTGGGATAAAGGTGTAGTATCTGTTCTATCTTCAGTTAGAAGAGGAGATTCTTTTCGATTGGGGCCATTTTTATTTTTGTCTCATCCAGAGTGCTCCTTTTTAATGATTAGTTTTATCCAACAGAAATTGCTGCGGACAAGCCATGTTCACAAGAAGACTTTTTTAAATTAGTGTTGTGGAGGGAGCATGTGGATGCGTCATAGTTCTTCCTAAACTGCATAATAGTACACTTGTCCAAAGTTAGCTTCAGTTACCAGTCTGTGATGCATTGCTGCATTGAGTTCAGGTCTGATTGCAGGGAAGATTTATAAAGTGCAGGATCTGTTCTTTTTATCTCAAGGTACAGCTAGATGTTATATGCATATTTCAGTACTGCGCCATTCTTGAAGTTGGCATCTATGTCATTAATATATGCAACAAACTGAAGAGGACCAAGAACAGATCCCTGTTATACACCAGATGACATCTCATACACATATACTAGAACAGCGACTACTTCTTTTCAACTGAGAATTAAAGATTTTAACCAGTTAAAAAGATCATCCTTCACACTAATTGCAGCAAATTTTATGTGGCACAGAATTAAAAGCCTTAGTGAAGTCAAGGTAAATGATATTCACTCATGAGCCACTATCAGTGATGTCCTCAAGAAACTATATGCTGATCATAGCAATAACTGGAGTTAGGGATAAATCTGAATTACGATGGCCATATGAGGCTATGAGAGCCCAGAATTTCAGAGTGTTTCCACGACAACAGGATTCCATCAGTTTGGCGTAAGAATGACTGACTGGAAGATAATTGACAAGTGACGTGCGGTCGCCTTTTTAAACAGAGGAATGACAATGGCAGTTTTCCACTGCATTAAAATAAATAAATCATAGGATGCTGTATTTTAACAATTAACTCATTAAGAGATATACTGAATCACAAACTGTAATAGTGGCATAATTCACAAACTGTAATAGTGGCATAATTCAACAACACATAGAATAATAACTAATCATCAACACACAAAGAGAATGAATGGCTTCCTTAGAAAATATACTAAATAAAAAACACTAAATACTGGAAACCGAGGTATGAAGTGAAAAAAAACAAAAAAACGAACACCAACATTAAAATTGTCATATTGCCTAACTACTAAATGATATTGATATGACGGGAAAATTACCTATAATATAGAAATAACATCACTGATAAATGGCCATATATGTTGCACGACATCCCACAGATTCTGAATAGTCTCATAATACATAATTTCACTCACAAAGCTTGGGTTGACAAGAGTCTGGATGCCACAGAGGACTGAACCTTATAAAACAAGTAGCTTTTTCGGCATTGAAAATAGGAAGTGATATGTTGGAAATTATATCGCCTTCATCGACTTTGCAAATCAATCTTTTTTGGAGGGGAGGGGGAGAAATGTTATACAAATTGGCAACGAAACCCACTCCTTCCTCACTTTTGTTAATGCCTTAAACAGAAAATTTCAATAAGTTACAGAAAATTAAACTTATCTTTCCGGGTAAAAAAAAAATGTTTATAACCTCCAAATAAAGCAAAATAATCGAACTGCAAAAAGCTACTGT
Organism: Sepiola atlantica; assembly: GCA_963556195.1. Lineage (NCBI taxonomy): Eukaryota > Metazoa > Mollusca > Cephalopoda > Sepiida > Sepiolidae > Sepiola > Sepiola atlantica. The sequence continues at coordinate 72,348,473 of OY744531.1, forward strand.
AATTGATTTTATTTTGTACAGGGAAAATATCATTGATGTTGAAATATGTCATTAGGAGATTTAAAATTTTTAAAAGTTCAACATAGCCGAATAATTCATCTACTCATTATACAGGGTGGGCAAAAATAAGGGTCCTATTTTTAAAAATCCATAACTTTTTTATTTATTGATTTAAAAAAAAAATTTTTTTAGAATAAGTAAAGGACCCCTTCCGAAGCAAGCATGAGCCGTATTAGCCCTAAGGAACGTACCCTCATTTAGAAAACATTATTTTTGCTTAAAAAACTCAAAACAGTGTAAAAAACAATACTTTAGTTTTTGTAAGTTTTAAGAAGTGTTTTTCGGCTAAAATTTGTTTTGTTTATTTCAAAAAATCTCGGAAGGGTCAGACTACACACACATAAAGTTTGGTGAGTTTAACTTTTATTTTGTGGAAGTTATTCAAATTCAAGTTATTCAAATTTAAAGATAGGACCCTTATTTTGGCCCACCCTGTATATATATATATATTATTTATATAATAACAAATGTTTGTGTGCGTATTATAGAAATCGATATGTTAAGAGCAGATTCAATAAAGGGTTAAATTTTTCAATCTAAAAGACATTGAAATTTTCCTTCGATTCTAACTGGGGTCACTAGGAGCAATTATCGGTTAAGTCCATAAAATAACTGAAATATATTAGAACAAAGAAACGAAATTCATTTTTTAAAAATAATTTTCTTGTTTCATAAAACAAAGGATCTCTCGGTGAAGATTTAAAATAATTAAATAAAAACAAATTATCTTGTGTATCTAGTATTTGTTAAAACCATTTGTCGTCTTACAGCTGCAGCCTTTTTATTTTTTTCAGATAAAGACTTTGAACGCGTTCATTTGTTTTTGTTTTTTTTTACATAATACATAAATCATGCTGACGACAATAAAAAATCGAATGTAACCGTGTAAAAAATGCAGGAGGCTGCATTTTTTTAGTGATGCATATGGGTGGCAGACGTTGCAAGTGTTAGATTCTCGGCCAAAGGAAAGAGGGGGGGGGGCACTAAGAAAGTGAAAATATCTCTTGTTTTATTTTGGGCCACCCAGAAGTTTATTTCTGTTTAAAATAAAGTAAGTACCTTGTAAAGACAGAGACTCATGCTGGGATGCCAACAGATCGTCTTCCTGATAATCCTCTGTCTGACAGTTATCTCAAATTGAAATCTCAAGTGGCGAGTACTTGGGTGGTCTGCTGATGACCAGTAAGAAAGACTCAGTCAGGCGGAAAGGAGATGCGCATGACAGGAAGTTGGGTTTTTTGGGAGAGCTGGCAATGAGTTAACACTGGGGTGCCTGCCTAAAGGATTGTGCTGGACCCATCTTCCTTGGTCAGGGAAAATCGCATCTTGCAAGTCTGTCATTCAGCCTGGGAAACACGAGTTTCATTTGTAACCTCCAACAAGTAAACCTGTTACTTGTTGATAAACTGGACTCATAGTTTTACTTGGGACGAGAGTTCTTTGTTGCAGCACTGACCAAATCGAACAACAACTTTTAACCGGCAGAACGTGTGGAGATGACCACGGCCAGTGTAGTGAACACATACAGGTTCACAACAGTTGAAATTAAATTCAAACAACTAGCAAGATTTTTTCAACATTAACCCTTCGCATGCATTCATCTGTGGTTCTATTTTTTTTAAGTAACTCGTGATTATGACAATAAAATGACTCTTTTTTTCAGTTATACTTGCAATGTTGGCAGTAAGAAATTAACTGTTATTGTTATCACGTTTCAGACACTTCTCCACTCCAACCTCTGGGCAGTGCCAAGCACTGTGCGAGTATTATACATTTATAGCTTTTTGATTTTAAAGAGCCAGGAATGGTTTTTAAAGCTTTGTGAATTCAAGTTTTTTGCGTTTTGTTTTTTTTTAATGAAGGAAATCTAAAGAATCAAACATGAAAGTGTTTGACATTGACTGCCTTTGTCACATCTTGCCAGGCGGGTCGACCATGTCCCAACCGCTGTTCTCCACTGAAAACCTCAATCTAAAGTTTCTGCCATCTGTTGCAGCAAGTCTTTGATGGTTTGGGCAGGCAGCTCGTCACCTGGAGCGAGAGCTAATCTCGCAATGTAATCCTCCCTACTTCTCTGCCGGGATAGCACCAGCTGGTCGGTGGACAGCTGAGGACTTTGACAACCACCAGCAAGGAGGACTTAGCTGAGCTCTCAGGTTCACAGGTGGTCGGCCTTCGATAGTGGAATCAGGATTGGTTAGCCATCTCGTACTACTTTACTCTGAATCGCCATGCATATGTTGCCATAATTTGGAATGTAGTGCGGGCCAGGGAAGAAGCCAGCTCAACCCGACCAAGATGAACGCCATCGCAAACAACAACAGTCTAATATCTGACAAAAAACAAATCTGTAGAATTGGTAATCCAAATTCTCAACTCTGGGATAATCTTCATATTTTTGTTATTTCATTTTTTATTTTTTGTTCTTTTTCAATATTAGTTTTGTAAACACAGGACACAAAATGGAATTTTTCAGGTTTGATTGTCTCACACTTTTAGTTATTAATCCCGAACAGTCGGTTATATTTTTTAACTTTTTTCTTATGATAGGTAGTGCTCAATATCTGAAAGATGGAGTCATCCCCATCTGAACATGGTGCATACCGAGCATACATGAAATTGAAATAATATTTCTTTTAATCATTCTGATATTCATGTATTACTAGTGGGACCCATGGAAATTCCACAGTTGTATCCTTTATCAGTTGTATATTGCTACCGTGCTAAAAAAGCGTCTGTGACATACTTACATTCTATGGACGTCCAGCATGAACAAACACCTCACAATATTATTGTACCACCTCTGTTCAAACTGAAACATACTTATCTAACTAATCTGGTTAATGTAGTTTCAGAATATATCTGCTTATGGGGGTCTATTGCCAAAACCCTTGTAGGAGTTTGTGACATTTCTATTATATGGATGTCCATCGCAAACACAGACCCTACGATATTACTGAACAAACTTTGGACAGAACAAATACTACGCTTTGATCCTAGTCCAAAAGGCTAAGAAAGTGTATTTTTCACATTCGAGAACAGCATCATATGAAGATTTTTTTAAATTACTTTTTTGCATTGCATCTTCGGGATATCAGGGGATCCAATCTTTTAAAAAAACGGTGGAGGTTGATAATGTACAAATGAACAATTGCCATAGCATATTATTATATAGATATTATTTTTGAAAAATTTCACTGCTGTTAAGGGTTATTTTTGGCTTTATTTAAGAATCATAATTAGTATCCTTAATTTTATTACATCCAGCATCCCAAGGGCTCTTCATGCCAAATTTGGTTCAATTCTACCAAATACTTTTGATTTTGAATCCATAAGTGACTACACCAATAATAGTATTAAATTTTACCTCCTCCCAACATGTGAAAATTCAAGGAGTGTCTACATCGGTAACCAGTGGCGCCACTGGTTGCCCGTCCCTCTGCGTCAGTGGATAATCTGCCTCTGGGTTACCAACAGTGGCCTATCAATACAGAGGATAACTGTTTTCGTAGTAATCAGTATAATCTTACGACACTCCAATGATTCCTCCCTCATACGAAATTAGTCCAATTCTGACTAGTAGTTTTGGAGCTAGTAAGTGATTAACAAAGAGACAAACATGCTTAATTATATACACGTATATAAACTAGAATACTTGTCCCAAGATTGGTAAAATTACCACCCCCAAAACAGAACAGTTTTGCACCACTTTTATGTCCTCCTACGAAGGTTAAAAATCAAGATATAATTATACTAAACCTTATTACATGATTATAATTCTAGAAAATATCTAAAATTTAAGGAGTCTTAAGAAATTGAAATTCAGGAAATCTACCTCAATTGAAGTCTAATGACTATGAATTAAATTTAATGGAAATCTGAAATATTGGAATTTACAAACGGGAGGTAGTGCCCATAGCAACCCTCTAGAATATTTCAAAAACACTGAAATTTGGGAAATATTCAGTAATTGTCTAATACCTATTGTAAAAAGGTCAGAAAAATCGGAGGTATCTGAATTTTCACAAAGGGCTTCACCCCTTTTTTGATCCCTTTGCATAAAACTACATATAGCCCACATTACCCACCCTTACACCTAGCAGCTGTGTTCCAAAATTCATAATGATCGGTTTATTACTTTAGGAGTTAATACTATACATAGAAATATATAAACATATACACATACATCATATTCAGTTTAACCTCCGTTTTACATGCTAGTATGTGTTGGACGGCTTTTAGAAATTAACTTCCAAACTATCGCTGGTCAGGTCTTATATATATATATATATATATATATATATATATATAATGATGGGGACATAACTAATAACAGAACACACAAATATTCTAAACCCTAAGCAGCAAATGGGTTGAGAGAACAAAAGTAATCCAAGGCAAACCCCATAAAAAATAATTCTAACTTTCTTTAACAGATTCTACAAGTTGCTTTCTTTGTATATCTTCGGGGCTTTTGTCGTTTTGTTTCTTCTTTCTCTTCATACAAGCAAAGATAAATAATTGTATAATTCTTCTAATTATTTGCATCAAATGACGACCAAATTAAGAAATGTGACCGTGTCATGGAGTGCACTTCTTCAGGCATGTCCATTTCCTTATAATCACCAGGTTTATATATTTTCGTCTTCTCTATTTATATAAATACATCTAAAAGGACTTTTATAACAACAATCATTGTCAATTAATCTGAAGACGGTTTCCTGTGGCAAAGTTAATAATATGCAAAACAATCAAAGAGGAAATCATAGATAAATAGTTTCATTAGAAACGTCCTTTATTTTAGACCAAATGTATATTCAGCACCTCAAAGGAATCGGTTTAGCAAGACACCATACTAGACATTACTCCCCCCCCCTCCCTCCCTAACTAACAAAACACATCAATTTGTTCTCAAAATAATCCAAAACAATTTATATTTACTTCTTAAAACCAAATTTAACAATAGGAAAGTTATATATACTAACAAATATATGTGTCCTCCGGTCGCATATGTTTGCTAGTTTTATTTAATTGCTCAGTAAAATGTGTTGTTATTTTTATACAACTACTACCATCAATGACTACGACCACATAACAACAACTGTTCATACTACTATTGTAACATTTACACCAACTATCAACAATACAACTATTCGTACTATTATTACTACATCAACAACTACTATTTGTACTGCTATAACAGCAACAACTACTACTAGCAACGTGTTGACTATTCGTACTGATATTATTACCATCACCATGACTACTACTACTACTACTACTACTTGATTCAATAAATTTGTGCTTTAAAACATAATTTATAATATTTAAAAAAAAAAACAAGAAATATATTAGCAAATATATAAAATACTTGTACCAGTCACATTTTTGCTGGTAAATACAATGCTTACTTTAAATCTCTTAATAAATGAATTAATTGAATGCCAAAGATTTACATCCATAAAAAAAATTTGTTTAAAATCACAGAAGGTAGATGCTTATCAAATTTCTAGCGGGACCATCACAACCTACAGTGGATGCACACGTGCATATTCATACTTGGCTGTCATGTTACAGAGCGATTTAATAATCAAAATTGTTTTTTTAAAAATAAATAAATAAATGTAGTTGTATAAAATTGTATTTGACTGTAATTACCATGATCATGTATTCGTTTACTGTAGCTATACCACAATGATCATGCATTCGTTTACTGTAGCTATACCACAATGATCATGCATTCGTTTACTGTAGCTATATCACAATGATCATGCATTCGTTTACTGTAGCTATATCACAATGATCATGCATTCGTTTACTGTAGCTATATCACAATGATCATGTATTCGTTTACTGTAGCTATACCACAATGATCATGCATTCGTTTACTGTAGCTATATCACAATGATCATGTATTCGTTTACTGTAGCTATATCACAATGATCATGCATTCGTTTACTGTAGCTATATCACAATGATCATGTATTCGTTTACTGTAGCTATATCACAATGATCATGTATTCGTTTACTGTAGCTATATCACAATGATCATGTATTCGTTTACTGTAGCTATATCACAATGATCATGCATTCGTTTACTGTAGCTATACCACAATGATCATGTATTCGTTTACTGTAACTATACCACAATGATCATGTATTCGTTTACTGTAGCTATACCACAATGATCATGTATTCGTTTACTGTAGCTATATCACAATGATCATGTATTCGTTTACTGTAGCTATATCACAATGATCATGTATTCGTTTACTGTAGCTATATCACAATGATCATGTATTCGTTTACTGTAGCTATATCACAATGATCATGTATTCGTTTACTGTAGCTATACCACAATGATCATGCATTCGTTTACTGTAGCTATACCACAATGATCATGCATTCGTTTACTGTAGCTATATCACAATGATCATGTATTCGTTTACTGTAGCTATATCACAATGATCATGTATTCGTTTACTGTAGCTATACCACAATGATCATGTATTTGTTTACTGTAGCTATACCACAATGATCATGCATTCGTTTACTGTAGTTATATCACAATGATCATGTATTCGTTTACTGTAGCTATATCACAATGATCATATCAGTCATGATATTCCGTAAACTGCTAAAATAGGTTATGAAAGAAGAAAGTTTATTTAAGTAAGTCGCTGTTTACCGTCTTTGTTCTAACATGTCAGGAATGAACAACAATAGTGCAAGGTTTGGAAATCTAAGATTAAGGTCTGGCATAATGTAAGCACTTAAAATAATTGTAGATATTATGCAAGCAAATGGAGTAGTGCTATGAAGATAATTATTGAAAAGTGAGCCGCGCAAGGAAAGAGATTTCAGAAAAAAATTTGTGTAATTCATAAGTCGTGTATTGTTATAGTATTGATGTAAGCATGCACAATGATGCATGTTTGGTGGCGGTGCAATGCATGCAAACGACCGACCTGTGATGGGAAAAATATCTGGCTCTGGAAGTGGAGTTTCATGCTGAGAAAGCAAGTCACGTGTGATCACACAGAAGCTAAATCCATTTCAGCTGATAGACACACTGCTAAACCAGTTTTTATGTCCTATGATTAAACAGCCGATAATTCTCAAATGGACTTGCTATGTAGTCTATTCCGAAAGACAGGATATACATATATATATATATATATATATATATATGGGAAAAAGAAAAACCAAAAAATGGATGTTTTTTTATGTGTACATCAACGTTTCGTCTTTTTCCCATCACGTCGGATTACCTTCATCTTTCTCTTCCCATATATATATATATACATATATATGTATTAGCATATACTATCAGTTCCTTTTACTTTGTAGTCTCCTTAAAAGATTCAGTTCAATGATTGTCAATTATTGATAACAGAGCAAATATAAGTCAGTTCATATTATATTCCAATAACCATGGTTTTATTTTATTATTTTTATTTTTTCACATTTCCAAAAAACATAATATTTCTGTGAGATATATTTTTTACGGTCCGTTTCATTTGTCTTGTGCCAAACAACATTTTTATGTCAATATCGTCTCTGCAACACTACAAAATCATCAGAAAAAATTCACAAAGAGTAAAAAGTTCTTGGATTAAAGTGTCTTGAAAAAAACCTACACTATACAGTAGACAATTTTTGGGTGAAAACAAACAAAAAATTATATATATATATATATATATATATATATATATATATATATATATATATATAGTTTGAAAAGTCACACATTGAAGCGTTGCTGAAATGGTAATAATAAGGAGAATATTCTTAAAAAATATTTTGAAAACCTGAACAACGCAATTTATTTATGTTTTTTAAAATAAATTATTTAAGTGTGTGACTTTATTCACGTAACCGCGTGCTAAACACAGCGGCATATCAACATTAATTGTCGATAACATCAAGACGAATTTCAACTTGACTGCGATAAATATGTCTCAATCAAGGAGGATTAAACGAAAAAGAGAAAAAAAAATATGCTTATACTTCTGACAAGGGTATAAATCACCGAAAGTACTCAAGTTTTTAAAGTAAATAAATAATTTATTTTAAAAAACATAAATAAATTGCGTTGTCCAGGTTTTCAAAATATTTTTTAAAAATATTCTCATTATTATATATATATATATATATACACACATATATATATTCTTATATGTTTATTTTTAATGTGATAAAATTAAGAAGTGTACTTACTACACGTGGAAGTGTTTTTGTGTTATTTTGTAATGCAGCGCGTGATGTGTTTGTTTTAACGTAATCCAGTAATAGTAATAAAGAAATACTCTGCTGAACTCTCCAACAAATGTCTTGCCAAATCTTGCTTTCCTGATGGTTGCCTCTGTGGTACTAGCCTTCAAGAATTCTAGAGATAGAACTGACCCTCAGAATTATCGCCCCATCAGTCTACTCCCGCTCTTCGCTAAAATCTTTGAATCCTTAATCTAGCGATAGTCCGTCACCTCGTTAATACTAAACTTCTTTCTGACCACCAATATAGATTTAGATAAGTACGGTCTACTGCGGATATATTAACGGTCATCTCTGAACGCACTTACCATACACTGGACAAGGCAGGTGAAGCTAGGGCAGTAGCGCTTGATGTATCCAAAGCTTTTAACAAAGTCTGGCATAAAGGTCTTCTCATAAAAATTAATTCATATGGTATTACTGGACGAATATTCAATATAATTAGATCTTTCCTATCCAAAAGAAAGATCCAGGTTGTCCTCGATAAGTGTTCATCCCAACAACATGACATAAATGCAGGTGTACCCCAGGGATCAATTCTTGTACTTTTATTGTTCCTGATTTTCATAAATGACCTCCCTGATGACATTGTGTCTGAGATGTATATTTGCTGACGACACTATGCTCTACTTCCGTCATGTGGGTAAAACGGACGTGCACATATCCGAGGCAATGGCTGAATCCTTAGAAAGTGATCTCCAGTCTGTAGTGGAATGGGGTCATAAATGGATGGTAACATTTAATGCTGCTAAAAAAAAGCTCCTTTCCTTCAACTACAAGAAACTTCAACCACCGAATGCTATGGCAAATAACACCCTACCTGAGAGTCTAACGTTCAAACTCCTTGGCCTAACATTCACAGGTTACATGAATTGGAACAAATACATAGAAGAGATTGCCAAGGCTGCTGCAAAGAAGTGAGCTCCCTCTACCGTGCTAGAAAACTTGTCACACCTGACAGTATCCTATATCTCTACAAAGCATTGAGTATTGTTGTCATATCTGGGCTGGTGCACCATCCACTAGTCTCTTAGACAAGGTCCAAAAAAGAGTCTCTAATCTAATAGGTCTATCACTATTCACCAAGCTCCAGCCCCTATCCCATCGCCGCAATTTTATCTCATAAAACCTTTTAAAGAGTGTGTGACATTCCCACGATAGTATTATAAAATCTTTGTTCAAACTCAACCATACTTACCTAATTACTAATGAATTCACCACGTTTTTATAAAATTCCAACCCTATCGCGGCTCAACCCTGTACAAATGTCGATATCTTATAAATTCTCCATTAAATTTCATAACCCCCCCCCTCAATCTTGTTCTCAGCATTTTGGCTAAGATCAATGTGTAGTATCTGTTCTGACAGATGCTACACCCTATAGACTGGTACCGTCTCGACCTTTGGGCCTTGATTCCACTGGTCTCAGGGATGTTCCTGTGTCGTTCTAGGAGGTTCACCCTCCCAGACTTTGCTTTCTTACCCTTTGAGAAGGGGTTAGTTTATTGCTAATCGCATGAGGCGCTCTTACCTAGGAATGCCAACGGGGCTACCCGGGCATTTTTTTTTTAGGCCAGAGTGCTCATTTTCTTAAGCGCTGGCTTTCCAATCCCACTTTCCGACCTTGTGTCACATTGTACCGCTGTGGGAGGGAGTAAATAAAAAAAATCTTTGTTCTCGGCCTTTTGGCTAAGATCAAAGTGTAGTATCTGATCTTGTGAATTGTTTCTCGGCATTTTGCCTCAGATCAAAGTGTAGTATCTAGTCCTATCCTATCAGTCTCGATCGTACACTCTAATAAAAAATCAGAACATCATTCACTATCTTCTGTTCCCTTAGACTAAAGTGTAGTAGATCAAAATTACATTGATAACTACCTCATCTTTTGAGATCCCTCCCAAGCTTTACCTGACGACGAATGTGTACACTTTCCCAGTGTTTCGTACCTACCGGCTAATCCATATGCTTTTGCCTGAGGCGCTGCTACCTGTGAATACTTACACTTTTTCAGTATTGCCTGAGGCGCACCCACCGGCGAATGCTGATACCCTCCCAGACTTTTACCTGAGACACCCCTACCAGTGAATACCAACACTTTTTGAGGGTTTTGCCTGAGGCGCCCCCACCGGCGAATGCCGACTATCAATGTTTATAAGTTAAAAAAAAACATTTTACTTATTTCTTCGTTACAAAATAAATATTTTATTCATTTGACGAACGAAGTAGTAAATGATCAAAATGTTTTTTTCGTACAGACGCAAACCAAAAAAGAATAGGAATATAGTTTGTATTGTAGACGAATGTATTTTGGTAAATACAAATGTGTTCTGTTTCCATCTTTTTGAAAGCGATGAACAAGTTGTCTTTGCTGAGTAATGAAATTGATAGCGAATGGAAATGTGGGGTTGGCGTAGGAAAACGGAAGTGGCCCAAGTATTTGCGTATGCGTAGTATGAACAGATACCAAAAGCGAACAAATTTAAGCACCCCCCTGACTTGTTTCATGTCCGTTCTACACGAATAAATTAATGTTTTGATCTAATTCTTCGATATTATTCGTCCGAGGATTTGGGGGTTGGATAAACATCAAGTTTGTGACGTTTGCTCGTCTAGTATTCTTACATACATACATACATACATTTCCCTTTTATATACACACACACACGCACATACATATATTTATCTTAACCTTATATATAAAGAGATTTTCCTGTTACCTTGAGGTTAATAGCGTTGTTAATTAAAAGGTACATACTTGAAACTGTTCAGTTAATCAATTTTAGCAAATATTATATTTCTATATAAAATTTTGACCGATGTATACAGACACATTGAAATATCTTATATTTAATTTGTTTTATTTGGGGAGAAAGAAAATGGGAGTTGGGGGGGGGGGGGCACAGTTTCTATATAAATAAATATGGTTGAACTTTTAGTAATTTCGACAAGTTGAATCATTTTAGGTTTAACTTAGATCTCAAACTGCCTTCCACCTGCCTCCCCATTATTTAAAAATTGAGCAGTAAGATTAGAAAAATAAATTTGTTTAATAATCAGATTATTTGCTGTTCAATCAATATAGTAGTCTGAAGATATATATATATATATATATATATATATATAATTATTTTTTATAAATAAATATTTATTATCCACAGACATGTTTCATGTTCATTAACAATGTGGTTCAACTGTATCGTCGGTCGAACGATTTGAACCCAAATCACTATTAGTTAACTCCATCCAACATCCTTATCCATTCGGCCACCATGATAGCCATATTAAATGTGAGAAAAATAAACCCTATATTTTATTTATAAATATAGTAAGTTTCAGAAAGTGTTCGATTTGCCAAAGGAAGAGAACTTATGCTTATTGCTTAATTAAAAACTTTTCATATTTCTCCTAAAGTACTCGACTTAATAAAGACACACACAGCTATGCGTCCTGCATCAAAGACACATAAAAATCCAAAAGGACACAGTCAAGTCTTACCCATGCGTCCCAAGGATGCAATTCAATTGTTTTATAAAATACGATGCCTTGCAATGAACACAGAAAACTGTCAGAGTGTGAGTTCCCTTTTACCTCCCCTTTTTTCTCTTTTATTCCCCATCATTTCAAGCTAACTATGACCAGACGGACCCACTGTTTTCTTTGTAACTGAACAATTAAATTTTGTGACAAGGATCAGGGAAATACATTTCTTTGGTGTACATACAGCTGGCCGTGAACAAGGGTACTCAGCTCAAAAGCTCATTTTCACCCCTATAACCAGAACATTAAAACATCAAGAACAGAATTTATTTTAGAGTGTAGTGAAAAGTTCCTTGGTAAAATAACACCAGTAGGACCATTTTACATTAAACTTTCATAGCAAAACGAACCACCTAAAAAGTTGTAGCCTATCAAAAAAATTTTTTTTTAAAAATGGTATAACTATAAAAAAGGTCTCCAGTCAATCTCGAGAGACAATGGATATCCACTGTAACAGTACCCATGGAGGGAATCTCTAGTGCAACAAGTGTTGTGCAATACTACAAACACGCCTCTCCTGTACTGGTATTGCTTGAACCCAGTGGCAAGGAGAAGTTCAGGATCACTGGATTCAATGCCAGGATAAACAGAAAGACTGGTGTTATTTCAGGGTTTTCCTTCTCCGAGACTAGTTGCACAACCAAGGATTGAGAGTTAAATCTACCCTACTATTTAATCCATAGCTGGAGGATCCATATGAATATATGGATTCATATCTTTCTAACGAATATTAGTGAAAGTGATGCAGTAGTCTTGACATAACTAAACTAGCACACCAAGTCCACAGTCCGCGACTATAATCACTACACTACAGCACTATAAACATATATCAATATAAATATCCATATAAACCCAAAATATTAAAATTTTTTATTGTGCAATACAAACTCAAAACATTTTAATTCTGTTGCTGCAACGGCGTTCAACCCGGTCGGGTTGAGCCAGTTTCTTCCCTGGCCTGCACTACATATCGAATCATGGCAGCCTAGTACTATAGTACCTTTCCAAGATGACCTTCCGTGGTGCCCTTGATGGGTCCCCATGCACCTAGCACTCTACGTCTTAAAGCACTCTTGTGCAGCTAGTCTGTTATTAACCTCCCTATAGTAAACGGCCATCCGTGCATTGCGAAGAGTCACACCCTTCATGAGGTAACCCTGTTAATGCGCTTGGGCAAAGACAGAACACAGCTGATCTACGAGTCAAACCTCAATAAAAATGCCCCATATCCTTTACAGGTTCTTGTAGTTCCTGTGGCAATCATGGACAAACAAATGGCGCGGCAGAGAGAACATGGCAGAAAATTCCAAAAGGTGTCGTCACGGAACCCTGCAATTACTTTTAGTCCTTTCGTGTCTGTTGGATAATCTGCAGTATACGGAAGTGTCACAACAGGTTGGAACTGAGAAATATTCCCTTAAATGAATTCTCATGACACTTTTTTCCCATGACAGATCTTGGTTCTCAATAAAACTGTTAACAAATAAGTCAATTCAATGAAATGCAAAATATTAGCTCATACTGATTCTGTCAACCAATCAAGCCTTACGCTTTGTGTACAGACAAAATAAGAAAAAAAAATCAGACTAACATCTTAAATAGATGTTAAAGAATGGCGGCGGGGGGGGGGGGGGGGGGGGGGGGGATAAGTAAACAGAGAAAAATAATAGTGTATACTTACCCCAAAGACTGTTTTATCATTTATTTTGCAGAAATCTTGTATTCTAAGAAAAGCTGAAATAAAAAAACAAAAATCTCATTGAACTTGGTTAAATACACAAAGACAATCTACAAAATAAAATTCAAATACACGATGAAAGGATTTGCAATGAACCTGGCAATCTTTATAAAAAGACAGTATCCAACCGGGCCGGTGTAAGCTAAACTCTCGACTCTTTTTTTTAATAGTCAGATACCGACGTAAAAAAATTTCCACCTGTAATAATTTATATACATTACATTATTTATAGTTTTATTTTGATTTGAAAGAAGACAGGCATGTTTTTCAAGCCCGTCAAGTCAACGTTTTTGTTTGTTTTTAATGAAGGAAATCTAAATACAATATTTTTTTCTGAAGCGATACATGATAATTGAAAAAGGTCCCACTGACCCTTAAAGCAACGAATTTGCTCAGATTCTGGCTCCACAATCCTGCAATCCAACAGCGATTGAATATTTTAGTTCAAATTAGCCCCCCCCCCCCCAAAAAAAAATGTAGGGTACACTCTAAAACAGCCAAAGAGAGCGATGTATAACAGCAACTGAATACAGACTCATAAATGATAGGCAACTGTGTTGAAAGAGGTTTTGAAGCCCTTTTTAATGGATGGTGGGAGATGTTAGGATCAACAGAAGTAGAATGTCTGAAAAATGGTAAATAGGTCAGTTTCTTTTTTTGTTTTTTTGAAATCTAATTTTTCAAGTCATTTCAATTGGCCAAAAAAAAAAAATTAAAAAGTAAAAGTGATGTTTTTCTGTTCTAATAATCATTTGTATTTTTAGGATTGATCTTGCCAATGCACTCAAAAAGTTCTAAAAAATCACTTTCATTTCGGAATTTTTCAGATGAGGATTGATAATTTGTATCCTTCAGATTACTGTTCTCATCTTCGATGTTATTCTCACATCACAACCAACGTTTCGGTCAATGTAACCTCTGACCTTCTTCAGGTGCATCTTGTCAAACTAAAATTCATACTAGAATTGTCCGCAAGGACCTGTGACATAACTGATGTAAGTGCTAAGTAATAATCAGTTCTAAGTGAGAGTCTTCTGGAGGTTGAAGGTTCAATCCTCAGTACGGGCGATACTAAGAATACAATTATGAATTACTTAAAACTTCTATCCAGTCATGCCTAACAGAACGAAAGCATGCCACATTCCGTACAGATTCTCGAGTTCGACAAGATGCATCTGAAGGTCGGAGGTTACATTGGCTGAAACATTGTGAGAATAACATCCAAGATGAGAACAGTAGGTGGAATAATTCAAATAGGAATCACTTCTCTAAATTGATTTCGATATAATTGAATAGGTCTGATAATAGAAAACAAAAGGAAAGAAAGAAAAAGGATCAGTGCTGGCCCCAGAGCAGGTCGATTTGAAAATGGAGCATGTGATCAGGCAGAGAGTATGTGTGCGTAAAAATTCCAAGAGAATTCCTATTTCAATTGACCATTGCTATTCAAGATAAATGCTGGTATAAGAAGTGGTTTCCCCTTGGCATGCAGTGCTTAAATAACGACAAGATACCACGTCAACTCCCCACCCTTTCTAAAAGCCAAAGTTTAGAGTCAGCAAATTTTTAAATTTCCATGGGTCCCGCTAGTACATTTAAATATACAATTGAAAAATAATAGATTCATTTCATTTTCTTAAAATACTTTTCCTTTTTTCTTTTTTCACGCAAAAAACAAAACAGACAGCCAGACTCCGGATCTAAAGATATTCTCTGAAACAATGAGCAAGATAAAAAGCCAACAGAAAACAAAAAATAAATAAACGAAATATAAAAGAAGTAAAAAGAGTGGATTCAATAATCTGCAGATAATGACATTGAAGAGAAAAAAAAAAAGAGAAAGAAAAAAAGAAAAAAGAGTAAATGGAAAAAACAAAAACAAAAGGATATTCATCAGCATCATCATATTTGGTGCAATGTCTGTTTTACATGCTTTTAGAAATTGACTTCAAAATTAACCTAGTTCTGACCAGGTCTTTATTTATCCCTCTTTTTCTCAAGTTAATTTTTATCACTTCTTCCCATGTTTTCCTTGGCTTTCCCCTGTGAACAGAAACTGCTACATCAACTGTTCTACATCTACTAACCCAAGAACTCTCATCTATTCTTTCACTGTGGCCATACCATCAAAGTCTCCTGTTCTGTACACATCTCCCTATACTCTCCAGATTTATTCTTCCTCTGAGGTCATCAGATCTAATCCTGTCTTTAACACTCACATTAGACATCCAGTATATCTTTCGACGGAAATCTATAAGTGACATTATTCGATCCACATTTTTCTGAACTAAAATTTTTAACTTTTTATCTATCGTAGTTATTTCTAAGCAATCAAATATCCACAGGTTTTTTATATCTATAAATCTAAAAGTAGATTCTCTTTTCTACTTCAAAATAGAAGCTCAAAAAAAAAAGTTTTTTTAAAAAAAAAGTCCATGAGTTAGTTTTCTTATTTAAATGTGAGACATTCACAGCAAGAACACTTATTCTACCACAATTACAAAGAACTTTCCTTTCTTCCTCAGTGTGCATTAACATCAAACGGAATTTCCATCAACAAAGTGTCTTTCCAAGAAAAAAGTTGTAAACTCAGAAGGTATAAGGTCCGACTGACTGCTAGGATTAAAAAATATCCGATTCAGACTCCTCATTTGCAAGTCTCCCAATATTTAGACTTAATTCTTCAGAGATTAAAAAATCCGACCAACTCCTAGCATTCTTATCAGGGTTGCTAAGTCGGAAGGTCTAAGATCCGACTTCGACTCTTAGGATTCCAAAATATCCGAATCCTTATTTTAAACTATTCCAATGTTGAGACTTGATTTTATGCAGATTAAAAAAAAAAACGACTCCAACTTCTAGCATTCGTACGAGTTCGATTCCGAAACTCTGCCCAAAACTTTCCATCTGTGGAACATGTTACTATGGAACTGCTTCCTTGCAGGCGACAACAGGATTGGCTTCTAATACATAGGCAACAAATATTTGTCATAAACCGTCTTCATAAGTAATCAAATTTTGTTCATTTCATTTATCATTTTCAATGCTCTCATAAGATTCTTCCATCATTCAACTGACAATCCATACATCTCATTAACCCCATATCCTCGTTGGCTTTTGGTCTTTATAAGTGGTGACTAGTTATTAAAGAAAATTACTTTAATAGTAAAGATATATAAAGTTTTTCCTCAATTCTCCATGCTTACTAATTGTGTATTAACTTGATATTTACAAAAAAAAACACTTAAATTATTTGAGACTAAAACAGTACACCTTCCCCGCTACAAACAAAGAGAAATGTGTATTTACATAGACGAAAGTGACCATTTTCAAAAGCCCCCAAAATATTTTGTATTGACATTAAGGTGGTGATTATTTGAAAAATTGGACGTAAAATAGAAGCCTGTTGTGGGTTCTGGTGATGTCTGAGTTCCAAATATTACATAAATTTCAATTGGAAAAACAAATTTAAAACTATATTTTTGTGAAATCAGTACATATATAACAAACTAAAAATGAAGATCATTTGTAATAAGATAATCTATGTTGAAACTAGAAAATAACTTCAAAAAGATTGAAAATAAAATATTTAAAAAACTATTAAATTACTTTTTTGAAAAAAATGCAACTTTAGTTCACACTACACACATTTGAGTTTTGACTTTTAAAAACTACTGATAGTTTTCGTTTTTGCTGTTGCTTCATTTTCTTTTTCATCTTTGGTGAATTGTTATTTTAGTTGACTTTATAGAGGTCTCTTTGATCTTCAAGATTTCTACTTTCTTCAACTTCTTTTCTTTCAATTTGAAGCCTTTGATGATATCTCCCATATGCTAAAATCTGACACCCAGGGACCCCACCCAGAACACTGGTTATATATATATATATATATATATCTCCAGCCTATCACACAAAAGTTAGCAAGTAAAAAAACTACTGGCCGAATCCATTTCATGTATTTAAGGAAATTGAGAAAGTAAATCTATTTCCATAATCAGCCAGTTTCTTTTTCTTTCTCTACTTTCTATACAGATTTATCATTTTTTTTCTTTCCTTTTTCTAAACTCTTCAATTTGAGAGATTTTCTTACATTGATTCAGACGTTATTTTATATGAATATTAGTGTGAAGCGTAATCCTCCACTCCCATCATTTCTGATGGAGAGTGTACGCTCATAAATACATAAAAATAACATCTTTTTCCTTCTACTAACCACAGTATTATTCTAACAGATCCCGCTAGCCTTAGATTAAAATATTAAAAAGGATAACGCCCTCCAAAAATAAAAGAAAAAAAAGTAGGCTACCATCATAATTTTTTTAAATTCTTTTTTTTTATGAAGAAACACAAAGTAAAAACTGAATTATCAACAACACTTTTGACTTGTTAAAATGGTGTTTAGTTTCAATAATCAAGAAGCTTCATGCTAAAACATCAAAATCAAATAAGATTGTTGCCTAGGAAACAAATTTACCCCCCCCCCCTTCTCCGCCGGACAATTTGCATTCTTTTTATTATTGTTCCCGGTTAATAATGCTTTGCAGAAAAAGGCATACCAAATAAGGCTATTAATGCACAGATTGCCATATATGCTTCTGAAACGTGGATTCTAAAGACCGTCCGACTCACAAAGAGCACGGTGGGGCTATTTGAGAACAACAACTGTCTGAGATCAACGGCTGGAAAGAGTTGACAGGACACAGGGTGGGGAT
Organism: Sepiola atlantica; assembly: GCA_963556195.1. Lineage (NCBI taxonomy): Eukaryota > Metazoa > Mollusca > Cephalopoda > Sepiida > Sepiolidae > Sepiola > Sepiola atlantica. The sequence continues at coordinate 72,366,794 of OY744531.1, forward strand.
GGCCGACATAAGAAACTGGAAGTGAAAACTCATACTTGATAGTAAAAAGGGGGAGAGAAAACTGGTTTGGACATGCGATTAAAAGTGTTGAACACACACAGCTACGCCTACAGGTCTTATAAAGATAGCCTTCCTGGGAAAATAACCCGTGGAAGACCAACTCAACATTAGGTGGACCAAATACACAGACGTGACATGAGTTGCCAATGACAAAAAAATCTGAAATCGATTTTCTAACCTAGGAGGCAAGGGCGTTCACTCATAATCGCCTAAATAAAGTAGAAGTTCATGGGGGGGGGGGGGGGTAATGCAGGATGTTAATCTACAATATCTTTTTTTTTCATACTGAAAATATCGACTCATGTTTTAAAGGAGACAGGATGATATACATTGATGAAACAAACGTCTTCTACCTCCCCTACCCTAAAAAATGAACATTTTAAGAGTGAGAGGAAAGGGAAGCGAATCAAGACAACAGATTGAAAGAGGAATATAAAGCGAGAGAGAGAGAGAGAGAGAGAGATAGAGAGAGAAAGCGAGAGATAGATAGAGAGATAAAGCGAGAGATAGAGATAAAGCGAGAGATAGAGATAAAGCGAGAGATAGAGATAGAGAGATAAAGCGAGAGATAGAGATAGAGAGATAAAGCGAGAGATAGAGATAGAGAGAGGGGGGGGGGGAATAAAATCGAGCCAAATGGGGGGAAAATAAAGATGTAAGTTCTAGCGATTTGCCCATTTATATATATATATATGTATAAAGGGGAGCAGAATTCTACCATTTCTGAATTTAACTAAAAAGCAGAGAACTTGCCTCCCTGAATACAGTATAAACTAGAGTTGGGCGGTTTTGAAATTTTGGTATCGGTTTCAGTTTTTTTCCCTTAAAACCTCGGTTTACGGTTCGGTTTTTCGTTTTTTTTGAAAAAAATTTTTTTACTATGGAAGCTATTCATTCTCTTGTGTGATGATTAGTTATTATTCAACGTTTAGTTGAATTATGCCACTGTTTCGATAATTTTGTGACTGAATCATTCTCCATATGAATCATAACGATTCCTGCGTTATTTTGCCGGTTCATGTATATTTAACTAAATTGTTAAACATACAGTGACGCCCGGCACAATAATTATTTACTAATGTAAAGGGATCGTTATTATGCCGGTTCATTTTTTTTTTTTAAACCTAATTGTTATGGCCTTGCGAAAGAAAAGGTAATAAAATAAATAAGGGCAAATATTTAAAAACAATTTGTTTTCATCATCAGTTGTGTCAGTTAAAGAAATAAAATAAAATCGACCTGCTCTATTGTGTCGGTTAAAGAAATATCTGCTTTTAATACAAAAAAACATTAAAAGTAAAATAATTAAATGAACGGAAATATTAGAGACAATTAGATTATTTAGTCGGATTTCATTTGCTGTAAAGCGTATCTGATGTAATTTCTTTACGAATTGCTGTTTGCAGACGAAAATATTGGGACCCCATTCATACACAAGCATCTGAAATCCGGCTAAAGAATCTAATTGTTTCTAATATTTTTGTTCATTCAATTAATTTTTATTTTCAACTGCTACACATTTTAATCCAAGGTTGAATTGTTTTACAAACAAACATTGTGAAGCGGCAGCACTTTTTATACCCGCCACGGGAGCCGGAGATACCACGGGCACCAGTAGGCGTGGCTCAAATGAACCAAACAATCGCAATCATTTTAAAATAGATATTTTACCTTTATTATTAAAAAAAATACTATTTTTCTTTTCGGTTTATTTTTATTTAGTTACTTTTCATAATATAATTAATGTTGATGAATTTTCCCAACATTACTAAGTGTGCTCTCGATTTAAGTAATTGAAATTAAGGAAAGTTATATATAAAGAAAAAAATAAGCAACATAAATTATTCTTCTACCTACCTGTATAAGTTTATTTGTTTATTTTATTATTTATTTTGATAAATGATTTTTTTAAATAAAAATAATAAAATAAACAAATAAAATAAACAAATAAACTTATACAGGTAGGTAGAAGAATAATTTATGTTGCCTTTGGTAACATTTACTTGTTGAATTAACTTGTTAAAAATGTGCTTTAATAGGTGTTGCTTCGTAATCCTTGAACCAAAGCCAAACTTTTTCAAATAATGAAGTTATTAAGTTGTTGAATTAACTTGTTAAAAATGTGCTTTACAAAGGAAAGATTTTAATGTAAAATTCTGATTTTCTTTATGAAGAAAAACTTCGATAATGTTAAAATATACAGAAAATCACTGGATTTAAACAGTTTCTATTTTAATATGTTCTTTCAATGAAATCATAAAATAAGTCGTAATTTTGAAGAGTTCACTCCTAATCGAATCAACGGGAAGTAAAAATTAATTTTATCGTTATTTTAAAATATATTGTCGCTTAATAAAGTTTTAAATTATACAAAAAAATCAATCAGGCAAAGTTTAATTAAAAACAAACAAAAAAAATCAATCAGGCAAAGTTTTAAATAAAAAAAAACAAAAAAAACAATCAGGCAAAGTTTTAAATTATAAATAAAATTTCGTTTGATAAAGTTTTAAATAATACAAAAAAATTAATTTAAATAATAAAAAAAATTTTATAGTTAAATAAACACGAGCCGGCAAAATAACGTAAGACTCATTATTGTGCCGGGCATCACTGTATGTTTAACAATTTAGTTAAATATACATGAACCGGCAAAATAACGCAGGAATCGTTATTTTATCGGGACCGGTAATATAGCCTATTCGTAAGTTTTAAGGTGTTGACTGTTGTAATCAAAGTTCTGATACCTTTTCAACAGTTAACTCGTTAAAACAGTGACCAAAGATTCATGAAAGATTTCTGAAGAATAAAACTGAGTTTGAATATACATTCTATCTAATTCTTTAACCCATCAGAAGCTAAAATATAACTCAGAAATGCAAGAAATTAAAAAACGAAAATTTATTTAAACAAAAATAATTTTACAAATAAAATTAAGCAAAAATGATGATGAAATGAAATATTGTGAATCAAATAGATTTTCGACATCATACGGAACGCGTTTGATTTTTTCTTTTTCATTTGAAAATGCTAAAAATACGATGTCATGTTGTCTGTCGTATTTCTCTTCTTTTCATTTGAAAATTCAAAATGTTAATGATAAACAAACTGTAAACAAAGATTTCTTCCTACAAGTCAATTAAATGTTTTTATCATATATTTGTTCAATCTGTCTTCTTACTAATATAACATTTTTTGGTAATATTCCATTTTATTCAAATCGGAAAATCTTTTCAACCGTGTTTCCTTGTATATGGTGGCTTACTGTAGTAAAAACAATACCGAACGGTTACGGTTTAAAAAAAAAAAAAACGATTCGGTATTCGGTATGGAGACGAAACCGAAAAACCGCGGTTTTTCGGTAAAACCGCCCATCTCTAGTATACACACTCCAGGTTCTGGTCTCTGCGTTGTTCGGAAAATTGAGGAAACCAAGAATCATAACCTTGTAACAGCATTCACCTGGGGTGGGTTGAGCCGGCCGCAAATGAGTTCACCGCGTTAAGGCAGTCATGCATGCTGATCGACAGCCGAGTCTTCAGCATACTTCAGCCATTCCCGATTCCAGCGATGAATACTAAAAACGCGTAGGCCAACTAACAGCACCAAACTGTTTTCGCTATTTCAATTCATATCTTCAGTTGGCCGTTTTTATGCCCCCCCCCCCCAGCAGGTGCGGTTTAAATCACCAGCAGGTGCGGTTTAAACCACCAACTTGCGGATAACTTCCTCCTCAGAGTGTCAAAGAATGTGTCCAAACCAACAAAGTCTCCTTTTTAGATGTGTCTGATGCTAGTAATGATGCATCTTATATGAACGTTGGGATTTGGTCGGAGAGGCAGATGCGTCATAGGCAGTACATCTCAAAGACTTAGAGTGTGAAGATCTTTGTGCAGGGGACAAGTCTTTTGTGCATTCTCAATTTTGTGGAGTTTTATCTCTTGCCAAGGCCACAATCTATTCTGGAGGTGGCAGAAGGCTGCGCAAGTACGATCGCTATGGATCTCATCTTTAAACCATAATTTAAAAAACAAAACCGTTTTTTACATATTTATCGATAATTAAAAAAAATTTTAATAAAAGAAAAGAAAAAGATCTATACTATATTTGTGTTGTCATTTAAATGTATAAAAATCATATGGATTTTACAATGCACCATGAAACTAGTAAAGTGCTAAGATAAAACAAATGTATTACTTATTGTTATAAAGTTCTATCGGAAAGAATATTGAGCCTCTTTGTGTCAAGGTTTGTCTTTAATCGTCTCTGTTCTGATTGATTTTCATGTTTATATGTATATATATATATATAGTAATCCAGGTTGAGTATATATATTCACAGGATAAAAATTTAAATAATTTCAACCGGGCATATATAATAGTGCTCAATAGTAAATAGAGCTATTTATATTAATATTTTTTATTTATACAGACATGTACAAACGCCCCTACACTGACATGTCGAAGTTTAGGTCTTTAGTTATTAGAAACTAAGATCTCCTCAAGCGGAAAAAGTCTGTTCTTTCACTTAGGTGTTCATATTGAAAAAGAAAAAAAAGGAAAAACTCAAGATTCAAAACTGAAAGGTCACATGATCAAATTTAAAATAATTAAAAAAACGTTGGTCATCTGAAGATGGAATTTTATTCCAAAAAATTTAAGATTAAAGTAATACAAAAATAATTTAAGATAATGTTTTAATCACTATTTATAAAATGATTGAATGTAAATAGCTTCCAAATGTTTCAATCTTTTAATAAGTGAGGATTTGTCAAGAATTTTAAAGCCAGTTTTCAATGAAGTTTGATATTAAAGGTTAAAATTCTGTTATTGTTTAGTGATGAATTTTATTTACAATTTTTTTTTTCCTGGTGGTGTACTCATTTTTATTTCATGTTTGTTTTATTGGTTCAATGTGTTAATTATCTGTAATCTAAGTGAAAAGTTCACCATGTCATCAGGAAGATAAGCAGAATCAAACAAGTTCAGTCTTGGGAGTGAGAAGAAAGAACTAGTAACGGTAATAAGATTACCAGGAATTAAAGGTTTAGTTTTCTGCAGTAACGGTTCTTCTTATCTGTACAAAGAATTTTACATCACCCCCCACCCAAACACAGACACACACACTATCAACATTGACCAATCAATGTACAGAGGATTTCTGGGGGGGGGGGGGGTCAATCCAGTCAGAAATTGCAGAATAAATAAAATACTAGCTGGCTTTGTCGGCTCATTATCGTTTCGCAAAGTTCTCTACTTGAAATACCTGAAACATTAATTTAAAATAAACATTTCATTCATAACTTTGGTGTAAACACAAAACAAAATTTCTCATTCATATAGGTAAACCATAAGATTTTGGTAATTTCGATACAAATTTATTATTTATTCAAGCAAACTACCATTTCCTTTTAAATTTATTTATCTTTTAAATGTGACCGTAAAAAAGGGAAAAGAAAGAAAATCATTTACTCTTTCCACTTGCAATTAAGAAATACATCACAACGTCCGGATACTCTAAGGAAAGGAACATTTGAACACAAATGTTAAATATTTGTCCAGTAAATAAAACGATATTGCAAAACAAAACTATTTGTTATATTAAAATTAAAACAATCATTGAACAATAAAAAATATTAGTTAATTAATAAAATGTCCTTTTTCAAACCCAATATTCAAATTAGTTTACTTTGCAACTGATATCGCATATACATAAGCAGTATATAAAAAAGATGGTACGTCTATTGTGTATGGTTGAATTAACTTGAAATAGGACATTTTGACTTTGCTGTTCATGCAAGAAATGGGCCCAATTTTTGCATTCATTCATTTAGAAGATAGATATCAAGAGGACAGTTTCCCTAAAATAGTTAAAAGTAAGCAGGACAGACATAAAAAGAATTATACAAAAAGAAAAAAGATCATCTCTAAATGAAAGAGCAGTCAAAGTGTCATGTGATGAACACTAACAAACAAAAAACAATTGAATCCAATCAAAAGCTGAACATATAGTCCAACCAGTACACAATGATTATGAATTTTTGCACAATTGAAAATAGGCGAGAACAGTACCTTTGGTGCTTCTTGACATAACACTCCCTGGTAATATGCGCTAAACAACATTCTAATTTTTGGAAATACTTGTTATGGTGAAGAAAAAAAAACAACAAAAAAATTTAACAAATTTTACAGAAAACAATCCAGTAGTTTTTTTGTTGTTGATTTTTATTATTATTTAAAATATTCAATTTATCTCATTTCTGTCACCACATAGATTCCACTAAATAGGAATTCACCATTTGCACCAAAAATGATTACTCTCCGTGATGTTAAAAAAAAAAATGATGGCTCTGAAGTAATCTACCGATATGAATAAAAAAAAATATGATTTTCTTGAATAAAAAAAAACAAAAAACTACTAGATTGTTTTACATAAAATTTGATTACTGGTTTCTTTTCATCATAACAAATAAGTATTTCCAAAAATTAGAATTTTATTTAGTGTATATACCGGGGGGGGGGGGGTTATCTCAAGAAGCATCATACCTTTTCCTCTTTGCAGAAGTAATAAAAGAATTTTATTTTACTAACCAAACAATATTCATAGTTAAACATTTGATACAAAAGAACCATTTACATAACACCCTTTGTAGACTTCATATTGGACAGAGCCTGCAATTTTTTGAGGAGTTGGAGCCTGTTTCTTCAATATTTGTGATTAATATCTTTTTTAACACAAGGTACATAATTCTGTTTCACCAGGTATATACAACAAATATTGGTTAGTTTTCTTAAAAAAATAAAATAATTTAAAAAATTATATTTCTAATTAATTTTAATATTTAATCCTGATCAATATTTTATTTTGCATTAGGCATATTTAGGAGGGAGAAGACTTTTACTCTCACACTCAGAAGCCATCCCACAGTCACTCATTAAAATCGGATTATATTTAATACAAGCAAAACCCGTGTCCCGGCATTGCCCGGGTGGAATATAGAAAACGAATTAATAAAAAAATATCCACAAAAAAGGAATTTCCACCAAAATATTTTTTTTAAAATTTCCTACAATAAAATGAAGTGCGGCACGGAAACCATATTTAATGTTTTAGAATACATTTTTTTCTGGCCCCCAAAGTGTTTTTGGTGGTGCTTTTTAGGAATATGTATCCAGAAATTTGCAGTCGTGACGTAAGCAGTTCTGACTTTCCGGAGAAAACTGAATCAAGTTCCAATGCTTCTACACAATATGAACTGAAGTAAACTGACTTTACAAACTAAAACTTAGTTTAGGGTTAGGTTAGGGTAAAAATTTAAAAAAACCAAACAGTTTGATTTGTATTGTGTAGATTGTTCGGTTAAGTTCATTATCATCACTTTTACTTAGCCAAACATGGGTATTTTCCATCATGTTCTATTTTTTTTTGTGAAGTGGTCGCTAATTTCACAATTTGTACCCCCCCTCCCCCCAAAAAAAACCCTAAAAAGTTTTTAAAATTTAAAAGTACTCCCACTTCTATTTAAAATAGGAAAAAAATAATTTGGATGAGTAAAATCAACAGAGAAAAAAATAAAGCCCCACCCAAATTTTCCAGTCCTAAAATAGAGAAACCATGCGATTTAGCGCTAATTGGACAGGAAGCGGGTGCTCATTTCTGGTTAAATTTATATAGGAAAATGTCATGTAATTCTATTTATTTATTAATAAATAATTGTTTAACTTTTAAATATTTATTAATGAAAAAATGACAAAAATACAAACTTTCCAAATAATTGACGATGAAATGCGAAATTAACGAAATTGTTGAATCTCTAAAAATAAAATTTTGAGGGCGGTGTAAAAGTGAGTGGTGGATGGAGGGCTAATCCCACCTGTTTATTACAGAACAGGGCCACTATACCAATCCAAATTAATCGTTAGTAGAAATTATCCAATTTTTTAAATTCTTTTTTTCGTAATGAGTCTGATCCTCATTTTTTTCTTAAATTTTTTGCTTATTTTCAAGATTATAAAAATAATTTCTTACACTGCTGATGACACGTTCATGTGCAAAAGGGAAATATAATTGTGCCACAATAAAAGTTTTTATTTTCTAGATAGAAAAATATATATATATATATATATACTATTACATGGTCTTGAGAAAGGTTTTCACAGACTTGTATGGAGGTCAACTAACCTACAAACAAGTTTTTAATAGTATGAATCTTCATACGTGAAACGCGAGTCAAATTATTTATAAAACAATAATATATCGCATTTTTAATTTTCCCAGAAAGTCTAATCATTAAAATCACATAAAATATTTTTTGCAATCATATTTTTTGGTGAAAATATTGATTCAACAATGCTTTATTCAATGATGACATCGCTAAGAAATTAATTTTTCTTCGAGGTATAGTGATTTTATTAACATGGAATTTAGGAGCCTTTTTCGTAATATATATGAAATATTTCTTTAAAAAAAGTGCTTTATTTTCATTAAAATTTTTAAAAAAATGAATACATTTTTTTTTTGTTAATACTTAAAAATATAACTTTAGTAAAGGTGTATTTTGTTTTCAACAAATAATACATTTTCACTAAGATTTTAAGAAAAATAATTTTTTCATTATATTCCGTGATCGTTGATTAATAAATACTGAAAATTTCGTTAAAATTGGTTGATTTCCTTCATTTTGCACGTACCTAATAAAAGCCAAGGTAAAGATACACAAAGAGTTACTGAAGATGGATTGAAGGTGATTGATAAACCATCATTGCCTGGAAGATTCAAGTGTTGGTGTCTACAGTTTGTATTGTACCCAATATTATTATGGCCGATGATGATGTACGACATTACGCCTTCAAGAGTTGAAAAAATTAAACAACGATGCAACTGTTACATCCGAAAATGGCTAGGATTACAGAAAATGCTAAGAACATCGGCACTATACGGACTTGCGGCTCCATTGAAGCTAGCTTTTGCATCAATAGTGGAAGAATATAAAGATGGAAAAGTTAGAATGGTGATGACACTTAAATATTCTAAAGATGGAAAGATCAGGGAAGATCCACCGGAAGTTCAGATGGAAAAAAAAGTGGAATGCAAAACATGCTGTTGATGAAGCTGTCAGCCAATTAGAACATAGAGATATCATCGGATCAGTACAAACACATCAAGAATGATTCGGATAAAGAGGTTTTGAACCATTTTATGCAAGTAGCGATGTGGAGAAAAGAAAAGCTGTTGTGAATGAAATGCAGAAAAATATGAATTAAGAACGAAAAGTAAAGCTGGTACAGAGTAGTGTACAAGGACAGTGTTTAGAATGGGAGTCGATAGTGGTAGAGAGGAAGATTAGTTGGAAATAGCTGTGGGCGTGGGAGGCAGCGGGGTTATCAGCTTTGATAAAATCGACTTATGATGTACTTCACCAGCAGCAAATTTAACAGGCTGGTTGCAGAGCCAGGATGATAAATCTAAGTGTGGACAAAAAGGAACAGTGAAATACATTTTGTATCACATTGTCTAGTAGGACTAGATAAGCGTACATGGTGACACAAGCAACTGCTGAAGATCATAAGAAATAATGTTCAGAGAGGAAGTGGATGAAATAAATGATGGGAAAAGACCAAAGATTGAAAAATTAGAGAAGATAAATGTTGTGAAAGAAGGGAAAGTAATAAATACAGCGAATAGAAAGGCGACAAAGACAGATATAAATGGGGAAGAAGAATGGAAAGCTTCTAGTTTTCCCTGTGATTGAAACAGCTAAAAGGCCGGATATGGTAATAAAAACAGTGCAATTTTAAATAAATACCTTTCAAAAAGTGACGTTTTATTGCTTTGAAGAATATTTAGTTGACAATTATTTTAAATGGTATGAAGGCAGAATATTTATTGTTTTAAAAAGAATCAAATTGCTGCAATTTTAAATAAATAAGAGACATACTGGATTTATTTATTTAAAGAATATTTAGCTGACAATGACGATTATTTTATGAAAGAGTCATTTTTTTTTCTTAATAGTATTAATTGACCCTGACAGACATTATTTCAAAAGAAATATTATTATTAATCATAAATTATACAGATTGATGTAGAAGGCACCGTAGAATTTCAATAGGGTCTCACTAGTATATAAATTATTACGAGTGAAAGAAGATTCTCAGGTCGGCGCCTGACTCTTCAAAATTACAAGAGTGAGAACCAGAGTTGTGCATGCAAGTTCTTGAAATGGCATTCACCCCTGGTCAGTTGGAGTTAGCTTCTTCCCTGGTCTGCACCACATCTCTAACCACAGCGGCCCTGAGGTTGCAATTCCACTGTCGAAGGCTGACCTGAGATCTCAGCCAAGTCCTCCTTGATGGTTGTTGTCCAGTTCCTCAGCTGTCCACCGATAAGCTTGTGTGACCCAGACAAAGAGGTAGAGATGATTAAGTCAAATTAATTTTTCCTCTGTGCAACAAGCTGCATGCCTGAACCACTGAAGACGTCGCTGCAACAAGACAGACAGCAGAGACTTCAGGTTGAGGCATTGGCGGAAAACACTTCTTCCAGGTGACAAGCAGGACATATAAGCACATAAGACTTGAGAAGAGGTATTCAGGGGTGATCTGAATGCTTGGAACCCGAACCAAAAACCTATCCTTGATATGAACACTGGAGATCCTTTAAAAGATCGATGGGTTGTTTTACAGCATATCAACCTATTTCATGTTATTTGATACGGAATCCAGTCATTTTTGTACAAGTGTATATCAGAGTTGCGAAATTTGAGGTTTTGGAAGGAGTCAGACTCGTAAGAATTTTAGGAGTTTGAGTCAAGTTAGATTTTTTAATCTTCAAGGAATCACAAGACATTTTAAAGTTTTCCAATATTCAGACTAAGTCGTCAGAGTCTGAATTTTTTTAATGCTAGGAGTCCAGGTTAGACCTACCTTCCGACTGTGCAACCCTGGTGTATATGTTTCAAGCTCTTAATATCTTCAAATATTTATTCATGTTGCCTGTATCGCATTTTGAACCATGGTGGCTCATGCACGGCGGTCTTGAACAAGATGGCTAACCAATCACGATTCCACTGTTGAAGGTCGACCACCTGTGAACCTGAGAACTCAGCCAATTTTTCCTTGATGGTTGTTGGCCGAGATCATCAACTGTTCACCGATACACTTTCACCAACCAGGCAGAAAGGTACTGAGGATTACATGGCGAATTAACCAAACACTTTACAAATTAATAAAATAAATAATTATATTTAGACAAGATTAGGTTTAAGGCTCACAAAATCAATATTAGAATTGTCCACATGGATCCATAACATAATGGTTAAATGTGTTGGTAAACAATAAGTTCTATCTAATATTATTCTGGATTCAAATTGTTGGATTCTTACTCTGTAAGTCGATCACTGATGAAATGTGTGAAAACATTAAAAGAAACTTGGTGAAAAATTGTGCTTTATCAGGGACCATTGTGAATTGACTTGGCTTTACAAGCGCCTCTCCATCGCCACTATTCGTGGAAACGTCTTGAGCCTGCTCTAGGCCTGCCAAGCCAGCAGGACATCTGACGAAACTTCCTGATATTTGAATATTGGTTTTGAAAAAGGACTTTATTAAATAATTATTATTTGTTATTTATTGAATAAACGTTTCTTTTTACATAAGTTTTTTTTATTGATTTAAAAAATTGTGCAATCTTATATTTGAACATTAGTAATATGGGTGGGACGTAATGGGTGAAAATTTCAGATTCATGCGAGTAGTATTTTTTTGTGTTCATTTATACATAAATAACATTAAACAATCAAACATTTTGAAAATTTTGCAAAATTCAGAAGGTGCAGGCCAAAAATAGCCGTTAGAGCTCCACGGGACTCAAAATCCATCATTTTTCGCTGAAAAAGTGGTTTCATGCGACATTGCAGGTCCTAAAACATCCTCAAAAGCTATGAATGGATATAGATGGTTAAATCTGATATAGTACTGTAATTTAGGACCATTTTCAGGCTGTGAAAGGGTTTTCGTGAATGTAAAAAACTAGTGAAAAATAACCCAAATTAGCCAAAATCCTTCGTTAAGCAATCTAATTAGTTCCCAAGCCTCTACAATGGTTATGAATGGGTGTAGATAGTTGAAACCATTGTAGTGTCGAAACCATTGCATTGTATTATATTCAAGCAGTTTAATAACAATTATTTTCTTTTGTTTTCAGTTCAGTTCAGTTTAGTTGAGAAGATAGGATGAGTGGAACAAAGTACCAGTACGATGATTGGATTTCACTTTGCTTGAAAACCTCCCAACTGTACATGAGTGCGTTTTGGCCATAGTTCATCATGCTCCAACTTATGGATCTACAAAACAGAAAGAGCATCTCCATCAATTTTCTGTGTCTGCTAGCTCACTGGCAAAGAGCATTTGGAAGAGACATTAAACTAACAACAATAAAAGGAGTGAAAGATAAACTTGATCGATACTTGAGAGGGTACAATAGCAAAGTTCAGAAGGGCCATGGATCGAAGAGGTCAAACTTGATTCAATAGAAGACAAAAAGTCACATTCTTTTCAATATTCTGGGAAAGGGTGTTGACGTGGAGACGTTTGATGCAAATGAGAAACAGTTTTTCTTTGATCAAGTTGCACTCAACCGGAAGGTCATAATTGACAACATGCATATCGATGAAGAACATGAATCAATGGTTGTTGAGACGGAGGAAAGGGAGGAGCAAGAGATGACTATTTCAGTTACAGAGGAAGAAGAAAGGGTTACAATAATGAACAGTACTCTCGACGATAGTGATACTAATATCAATTTTGCTGTGCAGCGGTAAGGGAGGGTATGTACCACAGTCAGCTGTAATGAAGTTGGAGTTCAGACAGATATGACTTTCAATCTCCGTGAAGGAAGCAAAACATCTACTGACTCCATCAAGATTGCACTGGCTGCTTCCTCATCAGCCGCAAACATTTCTCCAGAAGCAGCACGGATGGCGTATAAGGTTGCAACTGAGAAACATCTGGGATTGAACTACGCTCTGAAAGCTGATGTTGAAAAAGATGAAGTTGAACCGCCGAAGAATAAACAACCTCACATTGAGGAAGAATATATACAATATAAGTATGTTCTCCCATCAGCAAAGACGATTCGGAAGATGAAGCACTTGATGGCAATCCAGGAAGAAAGGAATGCTGCCTTAGCACTTCTTGATATTACTCCATCTGATGTGGTAACCTTCCACTATGACACTACAACCCGCAAAAGACTAAATGGTGAGTGGCCATCATTGGTGATTGAAACTTCCAGTGGGAAGAAATTTCGTCTGCGTTCACTAAACATGGCAGTTGAAGATCGAAGGAACATTGTAAATTTTTTTTTGGCATCACTTAATCGTTTGTCTCTGACAGTAGGGTGCAATAAAGCTTTGATTTGGGAAAAACTGACAGCTGTCATGACAGACTCCGTTCAGAAGAATCTCCTAATTGAACACCTGATCGCCGAGTCTCTCTTCCAATCATGTACCTCTACATCTCCTATGTGTGTCCCACACATGTGAAGCTTTTGATGTTGGAAATTTTGGCTATTTTTCACTAGTTTTTGGCTATTCCACATTCATGAAAACCCTTTTACAGCCTGAAAATGGTCCTAAATTACAGTACTATATCAGATTTAACCAGCTATATCCATTCATAGCTTTTGAGGATGTTTTAGGACCTGCAATGTCGCATGAAACCACTTTTTCAGCAAAAAATGATGGATTTTGAGTCCCGTGGAGCCCTAACAGCTATTTTTGGCCTGCACCTTCTGAATTTTGCAAAATTTTCAAAATGTTTGATTGTTTAGTGTTATTTATGTATAAATGAACACAAAAAAATACTACTCGCATGAATCTGAAATTTTCACTCATTACGTCCCACCTCTAATAGTAGAGTCAGATTATTTTTATCTTTTAGACTAGATAATAAAAAAGAATGAAATTCGAATTAAAAGCTAGACAATATCTAAATGAATAGATGTGAAAGTTGGGCCCATTTCTCACACTAATGTTTGAAAGTCAAAACACCCTACTTCAAGTTAATTCAACTTTACTAAATAGACACCATCTTTTTTATATACTAATTATGTATATGCGATATCAGTAGGAAGGTTAATTTATTAATTTTTTATTTTATTAATTAACTATTATTTGTTATTGTATTTTAATTCAATGATTGTTTTAATTTTAATATAACAAATAATTCTGTTTCACAATATTGTTTAATTTCTGAATAGATATTTAGCATGTGTTCAAATGTTTCTTTATTTAGAAGGACTTGATTTTCAACAAGATCTGATCTATTTCTAAATTGCAAGTGAAAAAGCAAATCGATTTCTTTTCCTTTGATAAATAAATTTGTAGCGAAGATTACCAAAATGTTAATGTTTATCTATTTATATGAATAAATGAGGAAGTGTTTGTTTCATGTTTACAACAAATTTATGAATGAAATGTTTATTATTTTTAAGTAATGTTTCAAGTAGCAAATGTTGCAAAGCGATAGCGAGCAGGCAAAGGTAACTAGTTAATCATAAAACTGAATGTAAAATACATACTTATGTATTTTTATAGAATCACTCAAATCTCCAAACCAGGGTTAGGGTTTTCAATGCCAAAAAGACGGAAGTGATTCTTATATTCCCACGATTTGATGAAAATGAAAATGAAAAGATTTAAATCATCAGAGAAATGGAAAAACAAAAACAAAACCACAGATTTTGTATTTGTAGTTCAGGAGTGGAGTATCACTATCATTATAATCGGCTTAAGTAGATATTTCACAGCAAGAGAAACAAAAAAAAGGGTCCGAAAGAATATAGGACAATTTGTTGGTTGACACAAAATCATTCAGCGAAGTGGCATCACAATCACCCTCTAACATCTAGATGTTTTTTTTTTAATTTAGGTTTGGTTTGGTTGTTTTGTAGAGGAAATTTTTGTTTTTGTTTTTGGCTTTGCAGAACATGATTGAGTTTTGCAAAGGGAAAAGAAAAAACAATAATACCAATGTTTGGTGCATTTTAGGCCAGGAAGCCAGTATTTTCAGACAGCCTGATCTGGTAGCACTAGCTTTTTTAATTTATTTTTATTACTAAAGATCAATCAGTAAACTATATTTTAAAAATATTTGTACTCACATTTCAAGGAGAGTTGTTACCATGTATATGTCTTATGAAATTGATCTTGAACTTTTATATCAGAACAAATATGGAATGGTAAATCTCGAAAAAGTTAATGTGACAATATTGCAGTATTATCGAAAAAAAAAACCCCCAAAAAACAAACAATTCAAATTTGTTCTGATATACACCATTCAAGGTCCATTTTACAAATCTTTTACATAGCAAACAGTACCCTCCTTGTAAGTAGAGAAAAGTTTTTTTTTTTTTTTATACAGGGTGTTAAGGATAAATTTGACACTTTTTGAAAAGGAAAGGAGAAAAAAGTCATATCTTGGCCAATAACTGATATATTATCAAAATGCAAAGTACATCTTTTCTTAGTGGATTTTTTGGCGAATACACCCCACTTGAAGAAGCCACCCTAACCCTCTACCAGTTCTAGGTTCAGGTCCTGCCTGGAGACTGTTCTAACCTGGACCTAGAACGTGTCCTTCGAGAGATTCATGAACACCAGTTTGATTATGGCAATCATCCTGGTCATCCAAGATACAGGACTTCATTGGTTACAATATGGGCCTAGTAGTGAGTCTCTATGATGAACAGAACCAAAGTTATCGACAGAAGTGTCACTTTCACCTTTTCCGTGATTTTGACATAGACATCCTAAAATTAAATCAGTTCTAAGTTAGATCATAACCGATATTTTGACCAAGTTTGGTGACGATTGGTCAAGAGATGTGGAGACTAGACTTTACATAAACTCGACTGAAAACATAACCTCCTTGGAAGATATAATAAAAATTATGTGACAACTCCTTGTGTCTTACTCGCGACTTATAGATTTTTTATTATTATTATTTACTCTTAATAGATTATTAAAAAAAAAAAATACAACTAAGCCTTTAATAGGGTCTGACCACTGCCGTCATAATAATGACGGCCGTGGTTTGGCACAAAAGCTTGCTTCACAAACTAGCTAGCTATAGAATATCTGGCAATGTCTTCGCAACCATCGAATCCTTTCTCTCGGATAGGTTCATAAAAGTAGTTGTGGATGGGCAGAGGTGAGAGATAGACAGAATCAACACCGGCGTACGTCAAGGATCTATTCTGGGGCCAACACTTTTCCTGATCTTCATTAATGATCTGCCAAATCATATTCTGAGATCATTCATTGACATCTACGCAAATGAAAACTGGCTATCGCTCACCTCGAAGAAGACTGGTGATCAAGTTCTTGCTGATTCCCTCTCTTCGAACTTGGAGCACGTGGAGACGCAACAGCCAATGATAGCTCGTGAAAATTCTTTGCAATACTTTCGCGTTTCAATCAGTTGAAATGTTGGCATTGTCGTCTGCTTATTTTCTCGCAATTTGATTGGCTAACCGCCTCGGTACTTTCCGGCAGTTTACGTAAACATCCGCAAAGTACAAACGCCAAGTCGATTTTAGCGTGGGTCCTAATCTAAGAAAGTACTGAAACTGTTTAGGCTGTCGATCTAAACATTTGCCAAATATATTTACAAGATTTGTCAGATTTTTCTTATCTCGACGTAAATGGTGTGTGTGTGTGTGTGTGTGTGTGTGTGTGTGTGGTGCGATTTAAGCAACTCACGGCTTCAAACAGAACTCACTGTGACGGGAGGAGGGGTAAATAAAGGATAAAACTCTTAACTTCTGTAGCATTTCCTTCACTGCTTCCCGCTTATTAAAGTTGCAACGAATTGCCTTCGTTGCTTACAAGCAACGTTTTTCGTCCTTGTAATGGTAACAATAACACTTTAACTATTTGCAACCTTCCGTACTCATCCATGTCTATCGTTACCCGTGGTTTTTGAACATAGCTTCATCTATGTAAATTAGTAAGCTCTGTCAGCAACATTTGCATAAACTCAGCCGGCAAAGCAGTTAGATTTCCTATCTGTTGCCTTGACCGACCGCCACCCAGAATGCTCCCCTCCACAGAGTTCTGGAAATAAAATTACTACAGATTATACCTTCTTCAATTTTAATTTAGTAAATTAAGAAAATGTTTATATGGCTTCTCATATTCGGTAACAAGTAACAACAGCAGCTGGAAAAAACAACAAAAAAACACTGATTTATTTACATTGCAATTATTATTTTTTTTTTTTTTTACCGATATATTTACATTGTTGCATTGTATTTTCAGCTGGCGTCCCTTTAACAACTCGGGCCAAAGAGACTACGGTTGAACGAAGATCGAATTTGTACAGATAATTCTGTTATTGTAAATTGCTTTTTAATTATTTTTTTGTTCTTGTAATTGTTTTGATAATCGATGCTTCTCCAGATAGGACTCGAGTTAACTTTGATCTTGTCGTTGAGGTCGAAGTTAGCTTGCGTCGTAATCTGAAGAAGTGCCCGATAATCATTACTGTTATCGACATAAATTATTTTTAAAGATATAGTTAAGAAATTAGTGAAAAATAATTTATTTCGATTTTACCTACTCACTTGTGACCTATTTGCATAAAAAAATATTTAATTTTAAGTTGTCGTAAATATGGGTTCTGAGCAGAGTATCCATTTTCTTGAGCCACTTGTTTACGTTACGGATCTTTTACTTCCGGTCTAAGAAAATGTGCTACTTTGCTCAGGACCCATATTTATCACAACTTGCTTATATCTCAGAAATTTTTAACGCAAATAGGTCACAAATGAGTAGGTAAACCAAAAGAAATTGCTTTTGAATAATTTTCCAACTCTATTTCCTTTAAAATAATGGTACCAAAATAATTTATTTCGGTAATAGTAATTATGTCGTTTCTAAGTGTTATATTTCTTAATAATTTATTTGTTTTTGTACTTTCACGTGTAGTCTGCTTAAAAAAACTTCAACCATTAAAAAAATAAATAAATCCAGCAATGTAAATAGGTGTTTTTATTGTATTTTAAAAAAAAAATTTATAACATTGGGCAGTGCTTGTATAGAGACGGGTACATGAAAAATGCTGAAAATTGCAGTTCATATTAAATTAAACAGAAAACTCTTTGAAATACTTATGTATCAAGCAAAAATAGGGTTGTATACCAAAAATTAGCAAAAACTATCGAGTAGAATTTTAATCAAAAATAAAATTCCGTTATATCGTTTAATCGAATTCTACCATTGATTCGAGCGAAAAACACAAAATTCAGGGGCAGATGAAACTGATTTTTATTTTTAATTAAAATTCTACTCAATCATTTTCCCTACTTTTTGGTAAGGATACTTATTTAAATCTGCGTAAGTATATAATACTGTTTTTTGGAGGGTATTGATAATTTAATACGGACGCTTCTCTGTACAAGCACTTATTGGGCGCTTTAAAAATAACATTTCAATAAATATTGATTGTTTCTAAAACGAAAGTATTCTATTCTCTTTGTGAAAATGGAAACATTCAACAGAAAATGAGGTCGATTGTCCCCACCTTTAGGAATATTTTAACGGGTTTTTGTTATTAAAAAAAAAAATATATTTTCACTATATCACTTAATAAAACCGGTAATAAGTGCAAATAAATATAATGAGCTGAGGAAACAGTTAAGAGAAAGGAAGGAAAAGGAGGATTCTGATATTTTTATTAGTAGAGGGAAAATCGTTCGTTCGTTCGTGAGCGAGAGCTCTGCGGTTCATAGGCGGGGCTTTAAACTCCGAAGGGGAGAAGTAAACCACAAAGCACAAGTATAAATAGTTTTAAACAAAAAGAACTTAAAGTTTTAAGAAACAATGTAGATGTGATCACTGTAGTGTTACTGCACCGATGATTCACCGGTGAGGGGACGAGTTACGGCCCCTGGCGATGACTCAGTTAGAATGTATTTTGACCGCCAATAAACCTTGTTATTTATCCTATACGTCTCTCTGTCTTACTACTCATTTAACCCAGCCGATAACATTACATGGTGTCAGATAAAGGATACAATTTGTGGAGACCAAAAAAAACAAAGTAAAATGTCGGATATCGTAGTAAGAAAAACAAAGGATTTCTAAGAGAAAGAAAATTCTACTATCGATAAACAAACGACTTACGGAAAACGGTCCCACAAACAAAAAAAAAAAGTAAGAAAAAGAGAACAGTAAGTACAGAAATTTGTTTTTTTCTCATATATATCATATACTTTTGAAAAATGCCTCACACGGACATAAAGCAATATTCTGCTAATATACCACCCCCCCGAACGAATGACTCTCGTTGGAAATGTTGCTAATAACTGGCAAAAATTTAAACAAAATTTTTTCAATTATTCGATCGCTAGTAGATTGTCTAAAGAAGCAGATACTTCATATCAGACATCGGTATTTTTGGCAACTATCGGAGAGGATGGTTACGATATATATGAAGGGGTAAAGTTTAACTCTGAGGAAGAAAAGACGGACCTAGGTGATGAAGAAGTTTGAGGATTTTTTCGCAGGCGAAACACACGAAGCTTACGAATCCTATACATTCCATCTTCGCAAGCAAGAAGTATCGGAAGGTATCGAGACCTATATAGCTGCTCTTTGACAACTTGCAAAAAACTGTAATTTCGGACAGCTACAGGATAGGCTTATTCGAGACCAAGTCGTTGTCGGAGTTCGAAGCGATACCGTCAGAGAAAAGTTACTGTCTGATAAACAGCTTACTCTAGACAAGTGCCTACAAATAGGTAGAGCCTACGAAACAACAGACGCAAACCATTTCCTCCGGTGCCGATGCAGCGGATCCTCAAATCAACCGGGTTACGAAGCGAACCTACAAGACAAACTTCACCAAACAACCACATCCGAAATCGAAAATGCCTAGCAAATGCACACGCTGCGGGAAATTTCCATTCCACAATAGAAATGACTGCCCAGCAAAAGATGCACGCTGCAGAATTTGTTCGCAGAAAGGGCATCATGCAAAATTTTGCAGAACCGATAAGGCGAAGGTTAGAGAAATAAGAGAGGAAGAAGAGAATCATTTTTTAGGTTCTGTCACTCTCGAAAATATAGGTACAATTACCACTGAGGATAATACAAATTGGCAGGCTAAAATTAAGGTCACCACTAAGACCTGTACCAAAATTATAAATTTTAGGCTGGATACAGGTGCAGATGTGACCGTAATCCCGGACCGGTTCTTCAGGAAAAATTCCCCACTCATCCAACCCACAAACAAAAGATTGTACAGACCGGGTCATCATGAGATAAACCTCATAGGATGTGTGAAGGCCAAACTGGCCACAGAAAAAGTAAGCTTGCAACAAGACCTTTATGTTATAGAGAGTCTGCAAGAACCTCTACTGGGAGAACCAGCAATCAAAGCCCTCAACCTGCTGAAAGCAGTTAATAGAGTGAAAAGCGAAGGGCATCAGTATAAGAAAGAGTTCCCAGAACTGTTCACAGGCCTAGGGAAACTGGAACATGTGTACCAGATACGTTTAGCAGCAGGAGCTCAGCCCTTTTCCATTGCTACCCCTAGAAGATTGCCTATGAAACAGAAGGTTCAGGAAGAACTGAAACGTCTGGAGAACGAGGACATAATCCGTCCAGTCAAATCACCAACTGATTGGTATGCCCCAATAGTCGCCGTCCAAAAAGCTAATGGTAAAGTTAGGTTATGCGTCGACTATACCAAACTAAACAAGAGCGTGAAACGGGAAAAATTTCCTTTACCCACCACAGACCAATTACTGGCCGAGCTCGATGGAGCCACAGTGTTTAGCAAGCTCGACTGCAACAACGGGTTCTACCAAATCGTCCTACACGAAAAATCGCAGGTCCTTACCACATTTATAACACCTTATGGGAGGTACTGTTTCAAACGACTTCCATTCGGGATAAGTTCTGGGCCAGAAATCTTTCATAGGAAGATGACACACATTTTGTCCGGAATACCAGGAGTCATCTGTGATATAGATGACTTCCTAATAAGTGGAAGAAACCAGCAGGAGCACGACCAGCGACTAAAAGCAGTACTGCAGAAAATGAAGGCTGCAGGAGCTACACTCAACGATAAATGTGTATTTTCTGTCAGAAACAAAGTTTCTGGGTCACATTATATCAAAAGAGGGAATACAAATAGATCCCGAAAAAGTAGCAGCAATTATGGACTTGCCCAGACCTGAGAATGTGTCCGAATTACGACGCTTACTGGGCATGGCAAACCAGGTCGGAAAATTTGCTAGGAATCTAGCCGAAACCACCAAACCACTCCGAGAGCTTCTTAGGAAAGAGTCAGAATGGATCTGGGATGAGCCTCAGAAAGCAGCATTCCAGACCCTGAAGAAGCAACTGAGTTCTGCACCAGTACTGACTCATTACAATTCCAACAAGCCGACAAGAGTATCAGCAGATTCATCTAGCTATGGCCTAGGCGGTGTACTACTGCAGAAGCAAGAAAATGACTGGAGACCGGTATTTTATGCTTCACGATCTCTGACAGAAACAGAGCAGAGATATGCACAGGTTGAGAAGGAGGCACTAGCAGTCCACAGTGGGCCAAAACAGGTTTTTGGAGGACATTTGGGCATAACTTTAGTTTTACTTGTCCATATAAGCTGTTTGAGGGCTCGTTAGAAGCGAAATTTCAAGAGCTTTTCGGAAAAATCAAAAAAAAATTCATAA
The DNA here is from genome assembly GCA_963556195.1 of Sepiola atlantica. Classification (NCBI taxonomy): domain Eukaryota; kingdom Metazoa; phylum Mollusca; class Cephalopoda; order Sepiida; family Sepiolidae; genus Sepiola; species Sepiola atlantica. The sequence continues at coordinate 72,388,596 of OY744531.1, forward strand.
AATCCATTTTTCGGGGGTCTGGGGCCGAATTTCCATATTTGGGCATAACGGCCCAAAATCACATTTTTGGCCATATCTTGGCACAAAATTGATCATAGAAGCTCAGTGAGGGCTCGTTAGAAGCGAAATCTGAGGGCCTTTCTAAAAAAATCCAAAAAACATCTAGTAACATGTGACATGAAGTAGTATTTGACACACTTCTTTTCTTTCATTTGCACACTTTTTTACACACTTTAATTTCCTGTCAAAGCATTTTACAGGAAATCACTACAGAAATTTCAAATCTTTGTTTTGTTTATTTAGATAGAGTTACTATCAAAAATGGAAGCGGTCAGCGATAACGCACTTTTCCAAGTGTTTACTGTAGAAGATGCAAAAACTAGAGACCATCTATCCATCACCGCATGTGTTCAATTGCTGGAGCAAAAGTATCTCATCCAGTTAACAGAGGAGCAGAAAGACGAGGTCAAGAAGTCGCTCAAAAGATACCATTCGCTGAAGAAACGACGATATACAGATAAACGGATTGCTGTTAACTGGGATGAGCTGAGCTCACTAGGTGAAGTTGAAAATGTTGTGTTCCGCTATTACAAGAACCCCTCGACGCAAACTGCATCCAGGAAAAGGCCCCCTGAAGAGTTGGGCAGCCGCAAACAGTTGTTGAGAAGAACCAATGATATCTGGGCAAAAATTCAGGCAGTGGCTGCAGAGGAGAAAGTGACTTCTTTCCAATTGATGGGGTTACTCCTTACTCGTTGCCCTGATCAGGAGTTGAGAGATTTTGGTAATGCTCTTTGGAGCAAGTCCACACGTGACACAAGCGAGAAACTTCCGGCTTGTTTTTTGAAAAATCCGGGATAGGGCACATAGATCTGCTTGGTTTTTCATAATCTATACCTCCATAGCTTTCAGAAACATATATGGTTTGGTATGTGCCCTATCCCGGTTTACAAGTTATTTTCTGATGAATATAGAATTTTATCGCTAATTTGAGCCAAAAAAGAGGGAAATTTAGCTCAAATTTTCCTAATTTCTTTCATAAAAAGAGCTAAAAATCGACAAATTGGGTCCCAAAGTGGTCTATTTTTGCATTTTCACAAATGGTTATCAATAAACCAAAAAAATATGCAATAATAAGTAATTCCACACTGATTTTTGGAATTTAATCATGGAAATCTGAAAATTATAATTTTTGGGGGAAAAATCGTGGATGTTTCGCGTGAGCTGGAGAAAAATGCGAAATATCACGAATTCAATGTTGCATATTTTTTCAACCGTTTAACGATTTGACTTACTTTTTTTTTTGTTGAATTAGGAATATAGAGTAGTTTATAAAAACACCAAACAACAGCAATTCCTCCGACATTCTTTTTTGCCTAATGTCCACCCCCCAGCCCACTGTGCAGTCACTTGGTGTTATGAAAAATTTGCGGACTACTTGGTCGGAATGCCAAAATCCACAGTCGAAACAGACCACAAACCACTGTTGGCACTGTTGAAGTTGAAGCGACACGACGAATTGACTCCAAGAATTCAACGTTTCCGCATGAGGTTAATGAGATTCTCCTATGAGATCATATACACAGCAGGAAAAGACCTCACAACAGCAGACGCTTTGTCCCGAGCACCTGGGAGTAGTCCCGTAATACAGGATTACCAGCAGGAGACAGAGACCGACTAATTTATCCGCTCAGTCATAGGAAATATCACGGCGAGCGATAAACGATTGGAGGATATCCGACTAAAACAAAATACTGACCAGGTCTGCAGTCAGGTAATCAAATTTTATGAGATGGACCACTGGCCCTAAAGAGCAAGGCGGGACCCCGAACTAAAACGGTACTGGTTTGTCAACCAGGACCTAACAGTTTACCAGGGACTTCTAATGTACCAGAGCCGACTTGTCATTCCTAATATACTTCAAAAAGACATACTAGAGCGTCTACATGAGGGACACCAAGGTATTGTCAAATGCCGAGCACTAGCTCGTGAAAGTGTGTGGTGGCCTGGCCTCTCTAAACAAATTGCAGACAAAGTTGGGAAATGTGGTATCTGTGAAAAAGAACGAAAATATCCACCAGAACCACTACAACCCACCAAATTACCTGCATATCCATGGCAGAAAATAGGAATGGATCTGTTCGAATTCATGGGACACCGATATCTTCTGATTGTCGATTATTTTTCCAGGTGGATTGAAATAGCCCATTTACGGACAACCACCTCAGCCAGCGTAATAGAGCATTGCAAATCAATATTCGCTAGGCATGGGATCCCAGAGACAATCATATCTGACAACGGTCCCCAATTCAGTTCTAGTGAATTCAGGAACTTTTCAAATGTTTTTGACTTCCTGCACCTCACAAGTAGCCCCCATCATCCGCAAGGAAACAGAGAAGCTGAACGTGCAGTCCATACAATAAAAAACTTATTGAAGAAAGCAAGTGACCCATACATAGCACTGCTAAATTATCGCAGCACTCCTGCAGAGCTGTTAATGAATAGAAAACTAAGAACACGGACCCCCTACCATTCCTCAAAGAAATTCATTTGATCAGCAAAACATCGAGGAACATAGAAGGGTAGACACCCGGCTCAAAGCCAGACAAAAGCAAAACTATGACAAACGTCATCAGGCTAAAGATCGTCCTGCCTTTGAAAAAGGACAACCAGTCTGGGTCAAGATACTACAGCTGTACTGGTCTTAGGTAAGTAAAACTGTCACCAAATTCAGTCCTAGTTAAGACAGATTCAGGACTACACCGACGCAACAAAGTAATCTGCGCCTAAGGAACGGAGAAACTAGCTTCTCTCAGGTGGCTACCCCACAGGAAGCAAACACCTTACCACGTTCCCCTTGATATGGATATATGTATAGCTGTGATGATGACTCAACAGATCTTCCCAGTAACCAAAGAAACATCCCACTAGAGAGTTCCACTATTAAAATGGAGGGCATTGGACTTTGCATAGGGGAACATGAGCCAGACTTAATTGCGTTTACTGAGGTGAAGCCAAAGAACTTTAAGACCCCTATAGAAGAAACAGAGCTAGTGTTCGAAGGGTATCATCCGCCAATCCACAACCTACACAGTGAAGGGCGTGGAATCTGCATATACGTGGCATCGCATCTTGGGGTGGAGGTTTTTAACCCAGACAATGAGTGTGCTTAGACATTTAAAGAGTCAGTTTGGGTAAAAGTTCAAAGTGAGTGAGAACACGAGTGTGACAATGGCTGTGGGTACCGTAGTCCATCAAGCAGTAGCGAAAACAATAACAGCCTCAATAGCCTACTTCAGTGTGTATCTGACCGTAACTTTCAGGTTCTGTTTTTTGTTGGAGACTTCAACTATCCATACATTAATTGGGATGACTGCTGCTACTGATGGTGACAAAATGGACAGTGACCAATTTGTTGAATCCCTTAGCGATTGTTTTCTCATACAACATGTTGATAAGCCAACTCGGTACAGAGGAGAGCAAAGACCTTCAATAGTCGATTTGATTCCTACCAATCAAGAAAATGTAAATAACTTAAACTACCTGTCTCTGCTTGGTAATAGTAACCATTGTACACCGTTCTTTGAATATTCATGTGCAGTCGAACAAATAGATAGCAAGACTAACAAATACAGATATGACAAAGGGGACTATGATGGTATGCGAGAATGCTTAGCAAGCATCGATTGGGAGAGTGAGTTACAAAATAAAAACACTTAAGAAGCTTGGACTTATTTCAATGACACTTTAAAAAATGCTATGAAAGACAACATACCTTCCCATACGATAGGAGGTAAACGGAAAAAGAAGCATCAGTCATATATGGACAAACAAGGCATGAAACTCGTAAAAGCAAATCAGAGAATATAGTAAATGTATACAGAAACACGGGACTTGTATGATTATCAGAGATACTGTAAGGCAAGAAATAGGTTGCGCAGACATACCAGAGCTGTGGCAAAACACTGAATAGACATTGGCAAGAGAGATTAAGACAAACCCAAAGGCGTTTTGGAAGTAAAGCAAGTCTAAACTAACTGTGAAAAGTAATGTGAGTGACTTGAAAGGGGATGATGGTAGTGTACACACAGATGACGGTACCAAAGCTGAAATTCTAAATGATTTCTTCAGCAATGTGTTTACGAGCGAGGACACTGCCAACATACCTGAAATAAGTACTAAATGAAAGAATAGTGAACTGCTAAACATCTTCATCATAGAAGAGAATATCCTCAAACATCTGCAAAACCTGAAAGTGAGCAAGTCCCCGGGTCCAGATGGGTTACATCCGAGATTTCTAAAGGAGAAAGCAAAAGATATTGTCAAGCCACTATGCCTCATCTTCATGAAATCTGTCAACTTTGGTATTCTGCCGACCCAGTGGAAGTAAGGTCAGATTACACCCATTTTCAAGAGGACAGAAGTTCACTGGGTAATTATAGACCTGTTAGTCTCACATCGGTCCTTTGCAAAGTACTAGAAGCTATCATTCGAAAAAAAGTGATGAACCATATGACCACCAATAAGTTGTTTTGTGACGAATAGCATGGTTTTGTGTCAGGAAGATCTTGTGCGACCCAACTGTTAACATGCCTGGATGATTGGGCAGTGGCTCTGGACAAGGAGAAACCACTGGATGTCATTTGCTTAGACTTCAAAAAAGCGTTTGACACAGTTCCACACAAGTGTTTCATAGGAAAACTGCACAGCTATGGCATCTCAGGCAAAATAGGAACTTGGATAGCAAACTTCTTAAAAGACAGAAGCCAGAGAGTCGCAGTGAATGACAACATTTCAGACTGGACCAAAGTTACTAGCGGAATTCCCCAGGATAGTGTGTGCTGGGGCGTCTTCTTTATCATCTTCAAAAATGACCCCCCCCTCCCCCGGATGCGGTGAAGAGTGTGGTAAAATTTTTTGCTGACGACACCAAGATGTATAGTCGAGCGACGTTCGTGGAGGACAAGGAGAAGATACAGGAAGACATAGAGAACCTCTCAAAGTGGTCAGACAACTGGCAGTTAAAATTTAACACAGACAAGTGTAGTGTCATGCACATAGGCCAAAATAATCCTAGATACACATACCATATGTGGAACAACAGTGGTGAATACCAAGAGCTACAAGAAAGTGAGAGAAAGATTTGTGTGAAAACATTGACAATAAACTAACCTTTCACCACCATGCTAACCAAACAGTTCTGAAAGCGAACCGGACACTTGGTGTCATCAAACATACCTTTGCTCGTAGGGACAAGTGTGTCATAAATAAGCTGTATACAACGATGGTCAGACCTATTCTGGAATATGGAAATGCCCCAAGGATTCACCAGTACGCTGGAGATATTGATAAGTTGGAGAGAGTACAACGAAGGACTACAAGATGATGTACAGAAATCAGTGACCTATCTTATGAGACAAGACTGAAAGCGCTGAAGCTGCCCTCACTGTACTACAGGAGAGAAAGAGGGGATATGATCCAGGTGTATAAGATCTACCACTACTACCACTCCACCATTCATCCAGAACCAGGGGCAACCCCTTAAAGCTTGTGAAACAGTACGGAAGACTGAATATATAAGAAAGTATTCGTTCGGACTTAGAGTAGTTAACAGCTGAAATTCCCTACCAGACGGTGCGATCAGTGCCAGAACAAAGAATGACTTTAAAACTAAACTAGCATTGGAGAGACAGACTCTATATGATACGCCCATTGCACGCACTCCATAGTTTAGATGACACACGAAAAAGACATGATCGGGAGTTACAGGCATGAGCCTTTTTCCCTTAAGAGGATGTATGTATATGAATGTATGTATAAATATTTTACACACAAATTTAGGTTAAGTTGGAACAAGAATTGTTTTGTCTTTTGCCGCAGAAATAAAATGACTTAAAACAATCATAAATAAATTCTCTAAATAGCAAAATATAGCCATTTTGAAAATAACATCATTTGGAATTTAGAAGGCAAGACACATAAATACACACACAATCGGCCATGAGAAAATTAAAACCAATAAAAGACAGAAATCTCTGACTTGTTTATTAGGTAGCCACTGTCCGGTTCTTGGTTGGACATCCTGACAGAAAATTTTCAGCTATATATATATAGGCCCCTTTTAGACTCAAAAGACAATGGATACTCCTTGTAAAGGTGCTGTACAGAGAGTCCATAGTGAAGCAAGAGTTGCGCAATCACTAATCCCACTTCTCATAAACCGGCACCATTTGAGTCCAGTGGCAAGGACGACTGGAAACAATGCCAGGATAGAGAAAGACTGGTGTTTTTTCGGAGTTTTTCCTTCTCATAGACTAGTTTCACAATCAAGACTTGAGAGCCTAGTCTAGAACTGGAGAACTGGATATTCGGATTCAGACTTTTCCCACAAGTATTAGTGAAAGTGATGCAGCAGCTTGTATAAACTGGTAAATAAATTTTAAAAACTGGTAAATAAATTTTAAAAACTGGTAAATAAATTTTAAAAACTGGTAAATAAATTTTAAAAACTGGTAAATAAATTTTAAAAACTGGTAAATAAATTTTAAAAACTGGTAAATAAATTTTAAAAACTGGTAAATTTTTACTATCACACATGTCTGTAAGGTTATAATACAATTCGTTTCTTATTTTCTACATAAAATTAAATATTTTTGGTTTTAATAGCTTTTTCCTTCGGTCGAGTGTGATAATATTCACGCAACAAAAATTTATTTCTAACTTTCCTACCCTAAAATAACGCAAGTAAAATATATTTTGGGTTAATTCCTATTTCCTTACTTTTTTTAAGAAAAGGTATCCTAGTAAATTTCAATACTAAACGTCAATTCAGAGTTTCTTTCACTGAAAACTTTTGAGACTAACAAACCACACCGAACAATCTACACAATACGAACTCGCCGGACCAAATTGTTTTTTTGTTTTGTTTTTAATTTTACCCTAACTTAAGTTTTAGTTTGGAAATGTCTCCCTTAAGCACCACAAAAAGAAATGCAAAAAAAATGTATTTATTAACAGTTGCTTAGCATTATTTTGTTAAAAAACAAAATTATTAACAGTGATTTCGCTACGTTCTGTTCGTTTTTGTTATTTGATATCTGGAAAATAAAACTGAAAAATACGATGCAGCAACATATCGAAGTTATTGTCTGTCAACCTTTACCTGTCTCTCTCGGCTGTTTACGTAACATGCCCGAACATTGTCGACGCAAAGTTCCCGGAAACTGGTTCATATTCGATTTGGGTAAATTTTTACTAGCTTACCCGGCGTAGTTTACCCCTAAAAAGATTCAAATTCTACTTTTTTTATGATTACATTTAAACAGCCGAGAAAAAATATCCACATAGAAGGAATTAAGAGATTTAAGATTTTAGAATGAGGGATCACTTTCCTTTATAAATTTAATGCAAAATGAGCACCCACTTCCTGACCAGTTAGTGTTAAACGAGACATGTAATCCACTCGAGTTTCCAATTTTTTTTTGGGGGGGGGGGTACCCCCCTCCCAATTTTAAGAATGGGTTTCTAAATAATAACATTGCTTTAGAACGGTTCGTAAACTGCAGAAATACCAAATGTTTTTAATCTATGCATTTCTTATCATGCAAAATCAATGGCCGATTCCCAAAATGTAAAAACATTTTGACCCCCCCCCCCCCTTTCACTTAAAAATTCAGGAAATCAACCAATTTTAATGAAATTTTCAATATTTATTAATCAACAATCAAGGAATATAATGGAACCATTTTTTTTTTTTAAATCTTAGTGAAAATGTATTATTTTTTTTAAAACAAAATACACCTTTACTAAAGTTATATTTTTATATATTAATAATAATAATAAAAAAAAAATGCATTAATTTTTTTTTTGGCTTTTTATGAAAATAAAGCATTGTAGATGTTAAAAATTAAAAAAAAATTTTTAAATATTTTTTATATATTACGAAAAGGGCTCCTAAATACCGTGTTAACAAAATCACTATAACTCGAAAAATAAATTTTTTGAATTAGCGATATTATTGAATTAAGCATTGTTTTATCAATATTTTCACCAAAAAAATATAATTGCAAAAAATATTTCATGTGATTTTAATGATTAGAGTTTCTGGGAAAATAAAAAATGCGACATGATTATATTTCCCTTTCATACATAAACGTGGCATCATCAGCGCAAGAAGTTTTTTTTTTATAATCTTGAAAATAAACCAAAAATTGACAAATTTGAGACCCAGGAACATAACGAAAAAAAGAATTTAAAAAATTGGATAATTTCTACTAACGATGAACTTGGATTGGTATGGTAGCCCCGTTCTGTAATAAACAGGTAGGATTAGCCTTCCAACAACCACTCACTTTTACACCGCCCTCAAAATTTTATTTTTAGAGATTGAACAATTTTGTTAATTTCACAATCCATCGTCAATTATTTGGAAAGTTCGTATTTGTTTTGTCTTTTTTTCATTAATAAATATTTAAAAAGTTAAAAACAATTATTTATTAATAAATAAAGAAAATTCAAACATGACATTTTATTTCAAAATTGAATTCTATTTATTAATAAATAAATTGTTTTACCTTTTTTTTCAATGAATAAATTGTCAGTGTAGTCATTGACTTTAATTTACTTTTTCACACTTAAAAAAAAATACACTTTATTTTAAAAAGAATCAATGTAATTTATTGTTACAACACGTTAAGAATAAAGTTTTTATTCATGAAAAAAAAATTGATTAAATTGACGCAGTTCGTAACGTAAAAATAATTAACATTTAAAAAAAAGTTTTATTTCAAATTCTAAGGAAAAATATTGGTAAACAGACGTCATCAATAATTTCAGAGTATTACTAAATTAAAAACTAATACCAAGTTAAATATGAACCTTTTTAGTTAAAAATAAAATAAATAAGATCTTAATTGCGTGCATTAACAAATATTTAAATTAAATAAGCATTTCCTTTTTTATTACAACAAAATAAGTGTACTTAAATTTCTTTGTAACTTTAAAAAGAATAAAGAAATCAAAGGATAATAATTTTTTAACTTCTATAAACTATTACCAAACCATTTTTATATATAAAGTTAAAAAATGATAATTGAGACATTTTTGTCTTCCATATATTTTGCATAGCGATAGTCAATTGGTAAACAAAGTCGTTTACCGATTAACTGATGCCGGATTTTGCAGGGATAATTTTGCTAATTTTTAGTAAAACGTGGGATTTTTTTTTTTTAATTCAGTATCTTATGACTTTAATTTATTATCTTTGAAATAGTTCCCCAAAACTTTTATTTATCTTTCAAGGGATTTTTATAAGTAATTTTTTCTAAGTTCAAAATTCACTGAATTTTTGGGGGTTTTTAGTCGTCGTGAAAACATATTTCATTATTTCTTTTTCACACATAAATATGCAGTTTTTTTCCATTTAGAGATTAAGTTTAGGCTTTTATCTTTCAAACACAATCAAAGTTTACACGGAAACTAATTAAATAATTAAAGATAAGCGCGTTTTAATAAGCATAGTCCGTACAAGAGACGGCCATTTTTGCACGTACCTATCACTTGTATTTCGCCAAACAAGCATTTTCCACTATGGTTGATTTTTTAAATTTATTTTGCTAGACGCTAATTTCAGATTTTTAAAAAGCCCCCCCCCCCCCATATTTAAACCAGAAAAAAAAAGACTAAATTGGCTAAATGTCTACTTGTTTTTATTGGATAAGTACCCGTTCTCCCAAGTTGGAAACTCAAGTCGATTACATATTTCGTTTCAGGCTAACTGGCCATGAAGTGGGTGATCATTTTACGTTAAATTTATAATGGAAAGTGACTGATCCCCACTCTAAAATATTAATATTTTTAAATTAATACCTTCTTTGCGGATAAATGACACGTTTTTATCTGTATTAATTTGAGACTTGTTGTAAGAGTCTGTTTTGTTGTTTCACAAGATTTTTCTGTATTCATTTTTTAATTATTATAAAAAGATTTTACAAGATTTTTTGTCATTTATGTAAAAGAATAAATATTTCACAAGATTTTTTGGCACTTGTGCAGAAGAGGAACACGAGCCGAAATTTATTTTAGAAGAGCTCCAATGGTGTAAGGGGCAGAGAACTCATGCAAATTCAATTAATAGAACATTTTTCGAAGAAATAACAATTTGTGAAAATCAACAGTATATTGATAGAACATTTATTGAAGAAAATAGAAATTGAGAAAATCAACAGTATATTTTTTTATTTCAAAACGAACAGTCATCAGGTTTGGTTTAAAACGTTTTTGATTTGTTTTTTTACAGTTCAAAAAATAAAATTTTCTGTTTCTTTTTCTTCTCTTGTTTTTTTTTTTTTTTTAAACGGGATATAATTCAAAAATATGTTTAAAAAGACTAGGGGGTTGCGGAAAATTTGTCCGCCACATAAATTCTGATAAATAGGATTCCACATTCTAATTTGTTCCTCCTCTTGGCTTGTTTCCACATGATTGGTGGTCGCACATGTCGAAGGATCGACAAAATTATACTAATGATTTACAACGCAAATGGTGAAATCCTTCAGATCCAAGTCGATCATATGTGCGCCAGCAATCGGATGTGATTGTGGTACCTGGGCGCACATATTGTTTTATTATGGGAATTAATGTGGTGGCATCTTTGGACGGGACCTTTACTAAAAAAAAACAGATTTAGTGTTCTTTTCATAGCCGCCAAAAACCCAAAGTTGCCGTGGAATACGGCCGGTATTATATTTCCTGCGTGAAAATAGACTTTCGTCTATCTCCATGCTTCGACCCTCGCTGGTAAGACTGCATAACACTGCCTTCTTGGCTGTGCACATGCGCCAACAAACGGAAGCGCTAATACAATTCCTCATCAATGAGAATATATTTGTGAATATTTGCTTAGAAAAGAACACAAAGATGTTTTTACTGCATTAGTAAATAAAATCCACAATTTGTATCCAGTTTAAATTTAGGTCTGTGTTTTTTTTAATTATTCTTATCGATAGACTTTTAATTTTTGCGCTTCCGTTTGTTGGCGCATGCGCACAGCCATGGGGCCCAGTGTTATGCAGTCTTACCGTAGTTTTTATTTTTTTTATCATTATTGTAAAAGATACCCGTTGCACCATACTTTTTTTTTATAATCAATAAAAAAAATTAAAATACAAAAAAAAAAAACTTGTGAAATAGATGACAAAAAAAACAAACTAAATTACAATAAAAAATTGTGTCTACAGATAATGAATTTAGCTTACCCGTAAATTTTTACTCGAAATGGTTCCTCGGCACATGTTCGTCTTTTACCACAGTCCGTTTTTCACAACTTTTTACTGACCATTTTTTTTTCGGTGTACACTTACCTATCAGGCTGCTAGAGAATTCCGGGGTTTTGGGGAAAAAACTTGTAAATATTTTACATTTTAGGAGGGGGGATCAGTTTTGACCATGTTGCATGTGTTGTTCTTATGGACCAACTTTTTTTTTCGGTGTAAAATTAGCGAGCAAGTAACATGAACAGACACTTGTAATTAACATTGGAAACTGATCCCCCCTTCTAAAATGTAAAATATTTGAAATTTTTTTTCCAAAAACCCCGGAATTCTCTAGCAGCCTGATAGGTAAGTGTACACCGAAAAAAGAAAAAAAATGGTCAGTAAAAAGTTGTGAAAAACGGACTATGGTAAAAGACGAACAAGACTGATCCCCCGTCTTAAAATGTAAATGTTTTGAATTTTTTTTCTCCAAAAACCCCGAAATTCTCTCGCGACATGATAGTTAATTGTAAGCAGAAGAAGAATTTTTAAAATTTGAGATGGTCAAAATCAGGGCGATCAGTCTACGTTGAATTTACATTGAAAACTGATCCCCCGTCTAAAAATGTAAATTTTGAAATTTCTTTCCAAAAACGCCGGAATTCCGACATGATAGGTAATTGTACACCGAAAAAGATTTTTTTTAAAATCGAGATGGTCAAAAAGAGCGGGATCAGTCTACGTTGTATTAACATTGGAAACTGATCCCCCTCCTAAAATGTAAAATATTTAAATAAAATTTCCAAAAAACCCGGAATTCTCTAGCAGCCTGATAGGTAAGTGTACACCGAAAAAAGAAAAAAAATGGTCAGTAAAAAGTTGTGAAAAACGGACTGTGGTAAAAGACGAACATGTGTCGGTTCCTCTTTTAATATTAAAAAAAATGAACAAACTCATTTTCGGCGAATGTGTAGTTTGACAGGCAAAATGGCGGACAACTCTGACGTCAAGCTAGCGTCTGCTCTATTCAGCCGGTGCCTCGAAAAATTGGTCCCTCGTTTAATCGTGAAAATAAACTTTTAAATTTAACACCGTTCAATTTCGGCGGAATTTTTTCGCGCCGTTCCAAATTAATAAAATGTATTCCATATGTGAAGACGTACTACCAGCCATCAAGCTTTGCTTAGTTAATATTTCCTTACGGGAATTTAACACTGGAAACGGCTAATTGTTTTGGAACTTTGCGATGGTTAGCAAGGCATGGATTAATCGCCAATCGGCGTATTTGTCCAAAATACCAATTGCAAATGTCATTATACGCCACAAATGGACGATTTTTTTATTAATAATTAGTAATTACTGTTGGGCGTGCAGTACATATCAGAAAAACCGAACGTACGTGTTGAATCGTTCTTTGAACGTTCCCACATAAAGCTAGGAAAATTGAGATTATATATTGGTGATCTATAGAGGAGTCTCAGATGAACGTGTACAAGCAGACGGGCGTATCAAACCATGCTATGGTTGATTGGTACAATTTCATTAGAGAAATTTGCACACTTCATTTGCTTGACAATCCTCTGGAGATGGGTGGACCTGGTCGGACTGTTGAAATTGACGAAAGTAAGTTTATGAATCGAACACAACTTAGTTTTACTTGAACCATGTTTTATTTATTAAAAACAAATTAAAATTGCTAAGTTCATGTGAAATGAACACTCGATCGGAAAAATATAGTCGCCATTTTTATAAACAAGTCAAGAAAGAGACTAGTAAATGAAGGGCGATGATTTAAGTTCATAATATTTTAGTTATTATTCGAGTTATCGTTCTTCCTTAGCTAGCTCCTTTTTCGACTTGTTTATAAAGATGGCGACTATTTTTCCGGTCGAGTTTTCATTTCGGCGTGTCACGTGTACCATAAAATCCGTTGAACGTAACTTCCGCAAGTTTTAAACAATTGTGGCAAATTGGTCGTTTACCAGCCAAAATGGCGGACAATTAATCGTCTGCATTTTCACGACCTCACAAATTAGTACGTAAACTCAAATAAATTGCTTAGGACTAATTTTAGATTTACCATAAATTATTTTAAAAGAAATACAGTTGGGAAATTAGTCCCAAACAATTTATTTGGGTTTTCTTACTCATTTGTGAGGTCGGAAAAAAAAAACCAGAAAAATGCAGCCGCCACTTTGGTTGGGAAACGAATTTACCCCAATTATTTAAAAGTTCTCCGATTTATGGAATAAAATTTATATGAAAATTTCGGATTTATAAAAATTGTGTAATTTAACTAGAAAAAATATAGGTCTACAAAAAGAATTGGCTTAAAACTTACGGAAGTAAGCGGAGATCGCGTTCAATGGACTTCATGGCCGTTAAGTTTTATTTACTCCTCCCCAGGAGTTAGGCACAAGGCCAGTTTTATCTTACTCCCACAAGTAAGATGTAACCCAAGATCGGGTCGAGAAAGTGGGGTTTGAAAAGCCAGTGCTCGAGAGGTGAGCACTCTGGCCATTTAAAAATTGCCTGGGCAGCCCCGTCGGCATTCCTCGGTAGGGGCGCCTCAGACAGTAAGCAATAAACTTACTCCTCCCCAAAGAGGGGAGGCAAAGCCTGGGAGGGTGGACCTCCTAGAACTGCACAGGACAGGCGTGCAGTATCCATCGGAACAGATACTACACTTTGATATGGCCGTTAAGTGTTTTGTCTTTTACTAAAACAGTTTAAGTAAAAATAAGTTGGGTAAGAGTTACGATGCTGAATTTCACTTCCGGTTGCGGGCTCGTTTTTAATTGAACTTTTACGATATATTTTGTTCATTAAATTGTTAAATGAAAGTACAGAATAGTTAACACAAAGCCCCTTCCTTCCGATGTTAATAATGGCTTTATAAATAATAACCTTATTATTTAGAAAGCCATTCTTAACTGGGGCGGGAGGGGGGGGGGGGGGCAAGCGGAAGTGAAATTCAGCATCGAATCATAAATTTCACCATAAGTTGTTTGGGAGTAGTGCCAAGTGATTTCAATCTAAATAATTTAGGTGACTAAAAAAAGTAAATTCGTATGAATCCGAATGGTACAACTTTGTTGACCATCTGGATTCAGTTGTTGACATTCTTGCAGGAGGGACCGCGTAATGGTTGCCAACATCCCTAAGTGAAAGTGGTATTATGGAATCGACTGAATTCGTCGAACTTGGCACACTCAGGTCGTCATCGACTTAACCACCGTCACATTTAGGTGACTGAAATAGGAATTAACTTTAAAATGTTTTTAAAATATAAACTAACATTAATCAAAAATAATTTACCAACCGACAAATTTTACAAAGGAAAAAGAAAAATTCGAGACCATACAAGATTTTTGTCCTTTTAGTAACAGTGATGCGAGTATTGATTTACTCCTCTCCAGGAGTTAGGCACAAGGCCAGTTTTTATCTTACTCCTACAAATAAGATGTGACCCAAGGTCGGGTCGGGAAAGTGGGGTTTAAAAATTGTCTGGGCAGCCCCGTCGGCATTCCTCGGTAGGGGCGCCTCAGGCAGTAAGCAATAAACTTACTCCTCCCCAAAGAGGGGAGGCAAAGCCTGGGAAGGTGGACCTCCCAGAACTGCACAGGACAGACCCATTGACCGGCGTAAATCAAGACCCGAAGGCCAAGACAACACTAGTATGGGGTGCAGTATCCATCGGAACAGATACTACACTTTGATGCGAGTAGTCAATGGCAAAAAAGCTAAAATAGAGATAAATTACCCAACCTGGGAGCCACGGCCCTTGTGTGTGTGTGTGTGGAGAGAGGGAGGGGGCAGCACAAATAATAAACAACTTTCCTAAACAACTCCAATTAGTTTCAACTAAGAAAGTCAAAATTAAGAGAAAGACACCGAATGCGTACGTGGAGCCCCCCCCCCCCCCTCCACATACGCATTCGGAAGTCATTATTTGATGTAACAAAAATTATCTAACTCCCCTACCCCCCATCATGAATTGTCTTAACTTTCACGGCAACATTGGCATTTTCAGTTTTCAAAGAGAACTGTCATAAGAGAAAATCAGCCTTTACTTATTTTGTTTTTAAAAAGCGGAGGTAGCTACGTACGTCAACACTGGGATCTCCGTAAGATTGTCTATTCTACTAAGCACAAAGTTAATTTTATTTTTGAGGGGGCTAACATTTTTTTAGCCCTACCCTAGTGTCGTCTGCCTCTTTACATTTTTTTCGCGGTTTTCAAAGACGTAAACTGGTTCGGCCATTTCCGGTTTATTTCGTAAATCGCAAACATTTGGGTCGATATGAGTCTTCTATAGAAGCACTGAAATTAAAATGAATTCTTTATTTTTTAAATCGAAATTCTAAACAGAAAGTAAATTATAAAATAAAGGGTACTAACCTTCGTTATTTTCTGGAAGGGTCCCATTGTTATTCCAATTCCTGACATAGACAATTCCGAGAAGAATAAAGAAAAGGGCCGCGACGATCGGTAGTACCCACGATACACAATGTGAATTCCTCTCCCTAAACGGACCATCAAAGCCACAGAGTAAATAAGGGTTCCAGAAATTGATACCGGGCTTGTAGGGGTTTTTTCGGGTCTTAGTGTAGTTGTGTCTGAATTCCTTCAGGAGTTTTGACGTCGGGGTTCTATTGACCGTCGTAGAGTACTTAACCCGGTTGTCCGAATGATTAAGGAAAGACGAAGAAGGGGAGTACGCCGAAGACGACATGATGGTCGAGTTTAGGGGCGAAGAAGTCGGCTTCGCTGGGTCGGCATCTTCCTCGTCTTCCTCATCGTCATCATCATCATCGTCGTCATCGTCGAGACCAATATCGGAATCACTCGATTCAAAAATGGTCGTTCCTGGTCTGGATTTCTTTTGGGCAGCCGCGGCTGCTGCAACAGCAGCGGCCAACGTACGGCTACTACTTCTTCTACCCCGGGTATGAAGGGTGGTAGAAGGGTGAACCCTCGAATGGAGGGCTTGCTGCTGTTGCTGCGAATGGAGGTGGTGATAAGGATGATGCTGTTGCTGATGATGGTTGGGGTAGCCGCTGTTTCCGATCGCACCGTCGACAAAACCCGGGGAGACAGAAGGGACCGGCGGCGTGCCGTAAGGAATAGTCACTTTGTAAGCGTATTTTTTAGTAGTAGTAGTAGTCGGGGTAGTAGCAGGTCCGCTCTTGATGGTCGATTTTAAAGCCTGAGGCGTTGAAGATGTGGGATTGTTATGTGAATGCATCATTGCAGATTGAGAGGTTGCATTGTGCCACCCGGAATACGGCGATGGAGCCGACCCGGCAGTGTTATTAGGGATATTTGGTGATGACGAAGTAGAGTGCCGGGTGTCTGTTTCATGGTTGGGTGTTGTAGTAGCCTTCCTCCTGTCAGACTGGCGATGGTATTGTTGTTGTGGAGAGGGTTTAGCACTACTAGTAGAATTACTACCGGCAGTTGAACTAGAAATTCGGGTGGATCTCGACCTGGAGACGTTAGATGTTGAATAAGACGCTGCTGGGCTGACAAAACCGGACGAAGAATGAGGAGAAGTTATGTACTCAGAGTCAGTGTCGTCGGAGCTAAAACCGGACTGGTCATTTCGAGACGTTTTTTGTCGAACCGGCGCCGATCTTCGCCGGTTTTTCGCCAGCAGATGGTTAAGTTTCTTGCGAAGAATTGATCGCCGGCTCTCAGTAAGGGGCAACTTGATTTTCTCTCCATATTTCGCCAGTTGTTTGGCCAGCTCTTCGTCAGATAACTTGTCCGCCATTATGTACATCCATGCTCATTCGCCGTGAGGAGAAGCGCGCGTGCGCAGAATATTAAAAAAAAATCGAGCGAGGGGAGAGTTCAGCAGAAAATGGTAGAAAAAAAAGCATCCGGTTCTCAGCAGAAAATGGGTGCTACATCCCTAATCTAACTGTTTATTTTTTATTTTCATCAATTCTACTCCAGTTTAGTTATTTTTAATATATAATAAAAGATACAAATCTTTCTTATAAAAAAAGAAAGAAAAAAGATATCAGTGACAAAAAAAACGGTCAACAAATGTATGGATGAACAGACGTACAATATATGGTAGTATTTAAACATATACATAAAATGCCGATACATTAAAATACGTCTGAATGCACGCATTAATTTTTTATTTTCGATATATTTTTAAAAGATTATATTGTTTACATCGGGCATAACTTTTCTTTCTTTTAATTATTTTACAATATAGATGACTAACATCTTTAACAACGAAAATTATATTAGTGACGAGTTTTGTTTTTGATACGCTTCACCATAATTAATAAGTTTCGAGAAAGAATAATAAAAGTTTTGCCCTTTTTTATGAAGCACAAATTAATGTAAAAGTTATAGTTTTTAATATTTTATTTTTAATTTCTAAAAACAAAATATAACGAGAATAAAAATAAAAATTAGACTAACATTAAATGATTTTAAAAGTTTGTTTTAACTTTTAATATAAGGTCGACGTTTTTTTTTTAATATAAAATCCGTGGACAACAGACTTTATGACCAATGGGGATTAAATGATGAAAATTACTATGAAATAATTTTTATATTTTAAATTTGTAATTATTCTCTTTAAAAGAACTTTAGGTACTTGCAAGGATGTCACTTCTAATGCAGTTAGTTCCGAAAATTGACGGAGAATCCCGAGTCGGTCCCGGAAATTACGGAAGAAGTTTACGATTTGAAAGCCGCGAAAAAAAATGTAAAAAGGCAGACGAAAGAAAGCATGCGAATGGTTAAGTTAGAGTTTTTACAAATCTAGGCCCTTAAAAAGAAAAATATAAAATTGAAAGAACTTCCTAAAAAAGAAAAGATTATGGTTTTCAAATTGTAAACTGCTTCGGCAATTTCCGGGACTGACTCAGAATTCTCCGTCAATACTCGGAACTGACTCCATAAGAACTGAAATCCTCTGGGTGCCCATTCCTTACAAGTACCGAACTTTACTTAAAGATTGTCAGTGTTCACATTTTTGTCAATTTAGTTGCATTTGTCAGTAAAAATAGTTGCATTTGTCAGTAAAAATATCGAAATATAAATTTTACTCTAAAAAAAAAACGATAAATAAACTTTGTATATGCATTAATTACTTATGTTTTAAAATAAGTTAAAATGAACACTTCTAGAGTTTATATAAATCTTATTCTCGTCTTTCTAATTTTATTTTTATTTTAACTTACACAAGGTTAGCTTATTGTGGGGAATTTAGGTAATAATGACACAGGTGGATAATTAGGGAAAATGGCACATAGAAAAATAGAGATGAAAATCTCACAATTGGGTCTATCAAAATTTAGGATAGAATACATAAAGGGAAAACATTAAAAGTTTGTCAAATTAAAAAGAAAATCCTGTTTACATTTAATAGTTAAAAATTTAAACCCAAATCCTATTTTTTTTTTCTAAATTCGCCCTTGGGTTTATTTATTATGCTTGTCCTTTATACAGCAAACAACTAGTAATATATAAAAACACATATACAACTAAAGCTAGTGTGGTTGTGTGCATGTCTTGAGGTGCATGATTGGAGTCACCTGAGAACAAAAGGTTAGGAACCACTGCTTTGTGTTATAGCTTTGTGCCACTTTTTCCTATACCAATGAAATTTTGACCCGTGCCATTTCTACTGTGCACCTATTGTAAGAATCCAGCTTCAACCAAAACGGGCATTTTGGATGGGTACAAAAATAGCCTCCTCAGTCTAATAGGCATTTTCTGGTGTGGTGCCTTGGACAATTGGTGATAAACCTGCAAAAATGTGAACATTTTATATTCCCATTCTACTCAAAATAAGTACAGTGTTACTAAGAAATAAAAGAGAATTTTCCAGGCACTTGCAGTATAGCACGCGTATGTCAGCATCTAAAGACAACACAAAAAAGTGGGTTAAATACATGTATGTTTATTCAAAGTTTGTCATAACAAACCACAGCACGAAATAAAATAGAAACAAACAATTAATACATGTCTCGAAACAAGTGAACGCACATAATTGTTACTCAAGTAAGGAAGTAGTGTAGAACACACAAAGGGTTTACTTACAGTTGGCGCATTAGGGCTTCCTGGTAGGACCGCGTCTGAGACCCAAGAGAAGGTCGGCTTCACTCTTAGAAGGATCAGCAAAAAGAGAGAGAAAATCAGTGAGATTTCTCGAATCTCGCAAGAACTAGGACAAGGTCATGCTTCCTCCAAGATCTTGGGACCTGACCGTTTTTCTAAAAGGGGCATAGATCTCAATCTTAAAAAGAGAATACCCTTGAAAGGAAGTAACTATGTAAAAGCTGTTCCTATCAGTGGGCTGTTAAGACCAACTCTTATGTATTATGTTAGAGTTTCGAAAACCATTGCATGAAAGGAAATAACAAAGCCTTTTTTTACAACACAACGAAAAGGGTTTATTCAATAAAGTTATCTACATCGTTTGGTATAGGTAGAAGAACGCTGGATAGTGTCCGAGTGAGGAAGAGGAAAATATAAAGTTCTTTGCTCTGCCAAAAGTCTGAGCAGTTAACTTCAGGCAAAGATAGTAGGTGCTGGAGCGTCCAGTGGACAGGGGCAGGAGAGAGAATGTAGATGTGTTTCCTCGTTGCTTGCAGGAGTCTCTGCTGATCGACTGAGATTCCCAAAGGGGCTGAAGTAGTTCTTCAGAGGACAGATGAACTCAATGCGCCCTGCAAGCTGATTGG
Organism: Sepiola atlantica; assembly: GCA_963556195.1. Classification (NCBI taxonomy): domain Eukaryota; kingdom Metazoa; phylum Mollusca; class Cephalopoda; order Sepiida; family Sepiolidae; genus Sepiola; species Sepiola atlantica. The sequence goes on from OY744531.1 coordinate 72,408,565, forward strand.
TTAGTGTGTAACTAGATCACTTAACAGACATTTTTCCGAGAGAGAAAATTAGTCATTATTTATGACTGCTACAACTCTGTCGTCCCTACAAACCCATTCCTCCTCCTTTTGGAAGGGGTAATGCCTGAGAAGATTGTTTCCTGAAACTTGTGGAAGCTGCGGCAGTGTGTGTATCTGTCTCTCATGCTTGCCGTATGAAAGCAGAAAAAGGTTATTTGTTAGAGAAATATGTTTGTGAGTTTATCAACAGTAGTAGTAGTTGTTTAGCTAGTGTTGTTGTTATTGCTCGTCGATAGTTGGTTTAATTTGGGCGATGTTGATGCTTGAGGTTTGTATTGACATGGCGAAATATATCAGTGTTGTTGTTGTGAGTTGCTATCCATAGCTGGTTTAATGTTGGCAATGCCTGCAAGAGAACAATCTCTGAGGCTAAGTCTAGCTATATCGAAATTTCGGGGTCGTTAGCGAAATTCGAATTACTTGGTAACCATGGGGATTACAAACAGTTAAAAAGAAAACATGACAAGGGGAAAAGACAAAATAAGAGGTTCGATGGAATTAAAATATAGCTTTATTTACATTAAAAATGGGGATGGCTGCTTTTATTTCCCAAAGCAATGTTAATAAGATTAACCCACAGTAACCAAGATAAAAAATAAAAAACTTAAAACATGAAAATTCTCACAGGGATTAGTCCGTTGGCACAACGAAACTGGAAACAAATTAATTACCCATATTTTTTTTGTTCATACAAAAACATAGAATAACGACTAAAAAGTCTTCTTAAAAATATAACAAAGGGGCTTAAAACAATAAAAAATAATACAAAATATACCAGAAAGTAGTAGTAGTTTTTTTCCTTTCTTTCATTGAAATGTCCGTTTTAAAAGTCCCTCTTTGTCTTTTTTCAACACATTTCACTCCAAAGGAATCGATCCGCGAAGTTACTTCCTAAATGAATATCTCCAAAAATGTCCTTTATTAATCCTTCGCATTTATCATTCCAAGGCTCAATCCTCGAAATAACTGAATTTCTCAAAAAAAGTCCAACACTTTTTCTTCATAAAGTGTTCCATTATCCAGAAACGCCTTTCGTTAATCCCTTCTAGGAAAAAAATGTTTCTGTATAAATAGGGTCGTTCAAATACCCAGGATTTCAAATATATCGCTCTTCCTCTAAGAACGAGTAGAAATCATCCACATATTTTACGTCCATTTTGAATGGACGGAGTCCCTTGAAAAATCAACTTCACTCTCTGAAATCAAGCTCGAACTAACCAAAAAAAACGCCAAATTTCAGATCAAGGCTGCTGCTATGACGTCACCTCTAGACTTATTCATAGCGATGATGCAACTGAAACAAAAAGATGGCACGAAATATCACGCTATCCAGACAAACAACCTCGACCTTCATTCACACAGTGGCAATATGTCGACCTCCCCCCCCCTTTTCATGCCCAAAATAGAAATAAATTTCAGAAAGCTATTCTCAAAGGATTTGTGACTCTATCTCATCTCAAAGGGTTAGCTCTCGTGATTTTTGGAGAATCTACAATAGTGTTATTAATAGTGGCAAGTCTGCTATTCCTCCTCTTTTTAATGGTCTTCGGGTTATTTCATCTTCTAAGGATAAGACTGATCTCTTTTCTCTTCTTGCTGACAATTCTTCTTTTGATGATTCTGGTGCTGTTCTTCCTGATTTTCCTTTGAAAACTGATCAGTCTCTTGATTTTGTTATTATCACTCCAAAGATGGTTGCTAGGGTCCTTTCTGATCTTGACCAGTCTAAGGCTTCCGGTCCTGATTCAATTCCTGTTGTTGTTCTCATGCGTTGTGCTCCTGAACTTTCTTCTATCCTCTCTAAATTATTTAATCTCTGTCTAAGTCCCGTTCCTCTTCTTGTTGGAAGGAAGGTTCTGTTGTCCCTATCTTTAAAAATGCTGGTGAACGGTCTGACCAAACTAAGAATCGTCCGGTTAGTCTCCTCTCCATTATTAGCAAGGTTTTTGAAAGGGTGGTCAACGGCAAGCTTGTTCATTTTCTGGAAAGTGTTCAGTATAGCTTTCGTGGTTTTCGTTCAACTGCTGATCTTTTAACAGTTGAAACTGAGCGGATCTGTCAGTTTATGGATAATTCAGGAGAGGGTAGAGCCATTGCGCTTGACATTTCAAAGGCGTTTGACAGAGTGTGGCATTCTGGTCTCCGAAACAAACTTGAGGGTTATTGTATTGGTGGTGAGGTTCTTGACATTATTAGGTTTTTTCTTTCTGACTGAAGTTTGCAAGTAACTTTGGACGGTTTCTCTTCCTTCTCTTTTCCTATCAACACTGTTTCTTCTCTATATAAATGATCTTCCTGAGAATATTGTTCAGAAAATTAACATCTATGCTGATGATACTACTCTCTATTCTGGTGTTGCTTCTCACACATCTCTCTCGGATCAGTCGAAATATGCAGCTGATCTAGAAGTTGACCTGGGTTCAGTTGTGGATTGGAGTACAAAATGGCTTGTTTTGTTTAATCCAGTTAAGACTCAGCTCGTGTCTTTCAATCGTAGGCGTGTCCCTTTTCTTTCTGATGCTACCAGTCTTAGTCTTTTCTATAAATACTATTATGGCATGTGTTCTTCAGAATTATGTGATCTATTCCCTACTTCTTTTGTTCCAGCTCGTTTGACTCATTTGTCTAGTGGTCTCCATCAATTCGCTGTTTTCATACCTCATTGTAATACAGCTTCCTATTCAAGTAGCTTCGTTCAAAGAACCGCAGGCTTGTGGAACTTTCTTTCTGCTGACTGTTTTCCTCCCACCTATAATCTTGGTCTTTTTAAGACTAAGACCAATAGGCAATTCCTGTCCTTGCGATAACCATATTTGTTCTTGTTAGTTCCTTACATCAAGTGGCTTCATGTCTTGTCTGGAGCGATTTCCATAATAAAAATGCTGATGATTGTACTTCGCGCTGATGTGGTTAAATATAGGAAGTGTCGGGACTAATCAAAGTTGATGATATCAGCCCGACTAGTACTAAAAAGTGACAATGTGCACAAGCGAAGCAAACACCTACTCAACAACTGGCGAACCAATAAGAAAAACGTTTTTCCAATGTTCTATGCACTTAGACGACCTGGGCAGATTCGCAAATGGACGCCCATGAAGCACCCCTTTTCCATGTCGGATTTGTACTGTGATTTTCTGCCAATGATTTGTACTTCAAATTGCGGACTCAGTGTTGGGAAAATAGTACCAATCTTATCTGCATACACACAACTTGCAAGAGCAAACAAACTACAGCGTTTATCTCACAAGCAATCAACGAAAGCACTTTCAGCATTTCACTTGAAAAAACTTGTAGCACTGTCAACATACTGTTACTACTAAATGTTTGCATGCAATATCCTCACCCAATACACTTCTCACTAGCAAGCAGTGAGGAAGCCAACTTGCACGCATATACACACAAACCCTGATACTGTTACAAACATAGCTTGCACACATTATACACTGATACTATCACGAGCACAAGTCAGACACACAGACACAATTACCCTCCATGCTTTATTTAAATAAATATCTTTGTTGAAATATACATTGTCATCGTTTTATTTGCTGTTTGATTAATATTGTTGCCGTGTTATCTTACGAGGCCACGACAGAAGTATTATCTCAGTAGCTGGTTGCTGTTTGAGAAGGTTCACACTTGCGCAGTGAACATATGTAGGTGTAGTAGTTGCATGGTTGTACTAACATGTAATCTTTTAAACAGCATAACCAATATGCTGTTATGCCCAAACTTGCGCTTGGAACACAGTGCGCATGACCACCTTTTCCAATTTCCGCCCAGTCTTATTTTGGCGCCTTTTATAAACAGTTCCTGGAAAGACACTGTTGAGACCAGATGTTACAAATCTCTCCTCATCTTTCGCCACAGTGTGGTGGGACAAGATGGAACACCAGAACTCAATTCTCTTTCTATCGAACCACTCCACCTTGCTGTCTTACCTTCTTGTATTACTAACTCCTTCTGGTTCCTATTTCTGTTTGATGAAACTGTTCTTCTTCTTTCGTTTGCTTCACAGCATCTCACTGTTAGATCACCAGCTCGGTTGAGAAAAGCCATGCTAATGTTTTATTGTCTAGCGCAGCTATGCCAGCTTCGCCGTTGGGTGGTCGATACTTAATGCATGACTTGATGATGTGGTCTACTGTTTGTTCAGAGTGACCACAGTCGCAGACAGCCGAGTCCCTGAGTCCTTGAGTCCCCATCCTTTCATGGTCGCGTCGAAACGGCCGACACCTGTCCTGAGGCGGTTGAGCATTGTCCACTGCCGGCGAGGGAGGTCCATGCCTGGTAGGTTATCCGGGTCCTCCACAAATCTGTGCAACCTTGATTTATCTGCTGCCTGCCATTCCTCTGTCCAGCAACGTTTCAGCCAGATTCGTTTTGTGACGTCACCGGGTGTTGAAAGCAGGAGCTGGTGGACATGCTCCGAGAATGGGCGTCGTGACTTCAGGCGAGCTCGTGGAGGGGTCTCTGTGGCAAGCTTGTGGAGAAGGTGGTCCTCATCGATAGTGGCCTTTCTTAACAGTGCAAGGACAGCCGCCTTACGGCGCAGGGTTGGTGGTGCGATGCCGGCGAGAATCGGTAGTTGGTTGATTGGTGTGGCACGCAAGCAGCCAGAGACCGTGCGTAAGGTGGTGTTGAGCGTTACGTCGAGCTTCTTGGTGTGGGAGCTCCTGCACCAGGCTGGGGAGCAGTACTCAGCGGCGGAGAAGACCAATGCCTGGGTAGATATGCGCAGTGTCTTGGTTGAGGCACACCAGGTGGTACCAGCTAGGCGGCGTATTAGAGCGACACTGGCCGATGTCTTGGCAGACAGGTTTTCCAGGTGTTGCTGGAACGTCAGCGTGCAATCAAGCTTGACCCTGAGGTACGTCGGGGCAGCCTGGAACTGGAGTCTTTTGTTGTCAACTATGATGTTAAGTTCGTGGTTTGACTCTCGATTGTTTAGATGGTATGCGGTGGACGTGGTCTTGGCCACAGAGAACTTAAGGTGCCAGTTTGTCAGGTAGCTTGACAGGGTGTTCATATCAGTCGTAAGCCCCAGTTCGATCGTCTCCCAGTTCTTGTTAGACAGAAGGATGGCTAGGTCGTCAGCGTATCCATATTTCTTGGACAGCCTGTCTGGGAGGTCGTAGATGTCAATGTTAAACAGCATTGGGGCAAGTACAGAGCCTTGTGGGACACCATTTTTGAGTCGTCGGAGGCTGCTGTGTTGGCTGTTGCTGGTGTGAAGGGTGAAGCTGCGGTTGGTCAGCATTTCCATGATGAAGTCCACCGTGTGTCGGTCCGGGATTGTCTGTAGGAGCTTTAGGTGGAGTCCATGGAGCCAGACAGTATCGTACGCTGCTGTGAGATCGAGGAGAACGACTCCTGCCTTCTCACTTAATTGTAGAGGTGATGTTTGTTTTTTTTTCAATGAAACCTGATGACCCTATTTACTTCTTCATCTCAAGCAAGCTCTATCAGATGAATACAGACGCTATTACAAAATGGCTATTTCTGACAAGCACCAAACGTATTATTTCCCATACAGAGATTTTAACAGAGATCAAGGCTGCATGGATCAGTTGGCAGCAAAAGGATGATTGGTTTTGACATGGAGGTGTAGGAACGACAGAGTTGCCTCCCTTGAATAAGATTTTGCTTCTAGATAGATTCAGAGAAAAGGGATCAAGTCTCATGATCTCGGAAGACACGTGATTTGGACCCAGTTCTCACGAGACTTCAGAAATCCCTCTGAGGCTCTCCCAATTTCTGAGACGCCTACAAAACCTCTATGGGGTAAATAGAGAAGACGAAATTGTACGTCATATTTTCCTGCAGCGCCTGCCGCCTGCTTATCATACAGTCTGAGCAGCCATAAGTGAGGGTGCATCCACAGAGGACTTAGAGAGAGTGGCTGATAAAATCGCTTCTGTGGCGACCACCAGCCCAATTTCAGTAGCGGGTGTTCGGACCTCAGAGCAGGATCCCATGGTCCAGATCCTGGAGGGTCAGAGAAAGCAGGAGGCCCATATAGGTGAACTTACGAGAAGACTGGATAAGTTGGAGACAACCCTGTCGGGTAGTGAATGACGCTCCCCCCACCGCGCAAAGGAGAGGAACAAAGCTCCATAGGCCACAATCACAGCAAGTATGCAAACTTCCTTGTTCATACAATCCAGTGAAACAATTAAGCTGTCATCCGAAGGCGACTCGGATGAACAGCATCGGAGGAAGCCTGTTGCCTATTATTTATGTGTGACTACAGTACATTTTCTCATAGACAGTGGTGCACAAATATCCATAATCCCTGCCACAAAGACAGACAGGATTAATTGCCATCAGAAATTTACATTGCAGGCCGTAAATAAGTCTTTTATTAAAACTTACGGTTGGTAGTTCGAGTGGGGTGGGTTAGTTAGGTGAACCGGTGATAGCGACACAACCGTTCAGTGTAGGATTCCCTGTGTGACTGCTGCTTGCTGTCGGGTCCCTGCTATTTAAGAGTAGTATGCGGACCGAGTCATAGACATCCGGCTCTCAAACTGTGTTTCTTTTAAATCTTATTTTCGCCATAGCGAGCACGGCACATGAGTAATCGGTACACAACTTTGTGGTGGTGTGCATGAGTATGTGCTCCAACTCTGGTGCGACCATGGCGACTAGAGAACAGATCTCGGTATACCTAATTCCACTTTTAAGCAGTTAGGAACCACAGAAATAAGGCATACTTGGACGGCGATCTAAAAATCGTAACATTTTGTATTGTTCTTGTGTTTCTCCTACATAAAACTATTACCCATCTAAGCATTGTGTTGTTCAATTGTAAATCACGTCCGAAAGAAAAGTTACACAAACCAACAACCTATATTTGTCCAGTTCCCCTCTATTATCTTAAATTAAAATTCGGCTTTCCCCTAGCTAAAATTGGTAATCCTGACGTTTCCAGAGTTCACGCAGCCTTCTTCTTCTTCTTCTTCTTCTTCTTCTTCTTCTTCTTCTTCTTCTTCTTCTTCTTCTTCAAGAAAACAAATCAGACAGTTTTTCCCCTTGTAACAGCGAACTACAAATCTGTCCATAGAGGTTATCTTTTTTTCCACATCGGCAGTTTAAAGACTTAAAACTGCCATGAGAAACACAGCATTCCATTTCCATCAAAGAATTATGGAAACATCGATTACTGTAGGTACATTTCACATGGGTTTTATTCATTTCTGACGTGTTTTCTTGCATTTCGTTCATATTTTCTTCGTTGGAGACTACTATCATTTTGATTCATCCAAATTAATAAGGAATAACGATTAAATCTCATTAATTTAGTTACAAAGTGCATTTTCAATTTCTAATAAATTGCTATTGAAGTAAGACTTGTTGCGATTTTCAGAATTTGTAATCCTAATGGCTGACTCACACCCAAGTTAATCGCTTTTAAATAAATATAATTCTAAGTCATCCTGTATGGTATAGGCTTCTGTTCTAAGGATTATGGTTCCGCATTAAAGTTTTCTTCACATATTTTTTTACCAAATATGTATCCTATCTTCAATTTAGCCATATTTGACTCTCCACGTGCTATTTTTGCGCATTCATTTTTCGTAATTCAATTAATTCAGTATTTTACTTAATATTAGTTTAACTCATTCCTTCTTGACTTGTCTCAACACATGATATTTTCCATTCACGTTATTTTTTTACCGTCTATTTTAAGTTAGGGCGCTATATTTTCACATATTTTCCGGATTTATCACATTTCGCTGTCCATGGCATAGCAAAATCATAAAACAGAGAAGTTTCCTACACAGTGCATACCGCTTACATACACTTCTTACATGCCACAATGTATTAAGCACACACACACTTACTCGCAACAGTGCATATACACATGCACAACAGTAGATATCAACACACACGGACTTGTGCTCCATGCTTGCTACTGTGTATAATCACTACTGATTTTAATCTCAGTTTGTAATCGTTCTTCAGTACCCACGTGTAGTTAAGTTGCATGATCCTTGGAAGTGCAACTACGCAAAGATTTCATGTGGATCTTTATCATTGCTTATGTTCCTACCATCTTAGGTGCTGTTTCTTGCACCACTTTTACTTTTACTTGATGGCGGATTTGAGTAGACGAAGACTGACAGATTCTAGCACTAACCTGTCATTATCTGGCAGAAAAGCTTGTGAACAGATTATTATTAACCCTGTATATTTTTATTGCTTCTGCGACTGACCTAATGAACTTGAATTTTGAGATAAAAACCCTGCTTATTCTACTATGCATTTCATAACTGTATAGACGACATTCTTATATCTAGCCCTCACCTGAGGAACATTTAAAACATTCCAAATTCTTTTTGAGCGTTTGCAGTGTTATCATGTTGAGATAGATTCTGTTGAATAACATTTTTGTGCCACAAGTCTCGTTTTCATGGAACATGTAATAAACTCAGAAGGTATTTCACCCCTTCTTGAAAAAGTCAAAGCTCTGATTGATCTATATCCTCCAACTTCACTACATCAATTGCGACATTTTCTTGAACTATGCCAGAACATTTTTCATCTTTGAACAAATGAACATTTTCCTCTTTTCATCTCAGATTATTACATTTTTGCTTCTTTTTTCAGAAAAAGAGACATTTTGCCTTTGGCAGCATAACAAAGACATTCTTGTTCAAGTTTATCAATCATATAATCTATCTTTGCATTTTGATATTCTTTCCATTTTATTCTCATGTGCTGCAACTATCAATAAAGTTTCTCTTGTTTATCGACTGCATATTTTCTGTCGATCTATGTAAGTTGTGATTCGGCTTGACGATCATTGTAATCATCTCCTCTTTGCGATCACTAACGCTGGATAACGTGATCGACATGAACATTTCAGTTTGTGACTCTTTCCCAACCAGACAAGATGTGATCTTGCATTCTCTGCCAGGCCAGTTGCAGAAGAATCGACAAACTCCGGGATAAAGATTATTTCATCTTGTCTGCATTCACTCAACCCAATGTATTATCTTTTGTATTGTTCCTGTGTTTCTCCTACATAAAACTATTACTCATCTAAGCACTGTGCACGTCCTAAATGAAAAGTTACACAAACCAACAACCTATCCTTCTCCAGCTCCCGTCTTTATAACATCTAAAAATTTAGCTTTCAAACAGCTATATATATATATATATATATATATATATATATATATATATATATATATTATTATTATTATTATTATTTATTTATTTATGTATATATTAGTGAAATTCCGGCTGAATTATTTCTACACGTGGTTATTGGGGAAATGGTCGTTTGATCAGTACCATTGGAGAGCCATGAATATTATAACTGTCCTGTTTTTAAATCTCCAAAACAGTTACATGGTAAACAGCTGATGATCCCCATTTTAATATTTCACGCTTAAGTTAAGGTCCCCTGTTTTTGTTTCACTGTTAGATACTTGAATCCCCCTTTTTTTATTTATGAATTTTCCAACGAATGCTAATTCTGCGATATCTTGGATTTAGTTAGTTTCTCTGGGAATTTAAACCGCATTTTCTTTTTTTTTTTCATTTGTTTAAAATGACTCAAAGCTTCTTTAGACTATATATATATATATTTTTTTTATGTAATTATTTTTATTGGTGATTGCAGCGTTCGTTGTTTTTTCTGCTTACTATTATTTATATATACTTTTCGTTAATATATATATTTTTATTAATTTTATACGTTGATAAAAGTAATCCATGCTGATGACGGCTGTGTGTTGGGATTAAATATCCCTGGAAGAAAGTTCAATTCTCGCACGTGAGAATGCAGTAACAATTATGTAGATAAGTGCAAAATAGAAACAGGGCAACAGCTTTTGTGAGAAGGAACACAGGCAACAATCGTATATAAGTTTAAAACAGTTTTACTTGTGAGAAAACATCAGGGCAAATATATACAACAAATGGTGAGTTCAAAGTTCAGAAAGGAGGAAGTTAATTTAGCTTTGCGAAAACGTACTTCGCGAACTTATCTTGTGGGAGTTCTGGTAACAGGTTGCACGTGCGCTCGCCTCCATTCTGGCTCCTGTCGAGATGTAGTCACTTCAGTCCAAGATGGTTGGTAACAGGAAGGAGTGGGGGCTCTCTGCGACTGCCGTCGAGGGCTTTGTCTCAGAAGAATCCAGCCGCAGTCCTACCAGGTTCAAAAGGTTGGTTGAAAAGAGGTCGGGACACAGCGTGCAAGCGTTTTTATGGGCTGACTCACGTGACCCCTAAGGGAATAGGGATTGGGATGCCTGACAATCAATCCGTGAGACCCTTAAGGGACAAGGCTGCAGCCAGTCAGTGAGGGTGACGTTAATAAATTCCAATATGTGAGCCAGAAACACGTGTCCATGGATTATATTTATGTACGTATAAAATTAATATATATATATATATATATATATATATATATATATATATATATATATATATATATATATATATATATATATATTAGAAAGTGTATTTATCCATTTGCAAATGATGCTAAATCAAATATTGGAACATTTAAACATAACTTTACAAGTAAATGAAAGAAAAGCAAGAAAAAAAACGAACGAAAGAAAGTAAGAAATGTTGGCTAAAAACTATCCCAAACATTTAAGCTTGAAATTTTCGCGAAACTCTATATTAAATCCCAAGTTAAATAAAATGAAAAAAATAAAAAATAAATAAAATAAAAATAATACAAATAAATAAAATATTACATACGTTTTACGATTCAGGGGAGATAACTTAGATACTTTTTGTAAGGGTTATGGTTAATGGGGATGACTAAGATACTTTTATGCACTTTTTCTTTTAGTTTTCCATCGTCTCTTCTCTTACATTTTTCTTTCCACAATTATTTCTTGTTTGTTTTCGATCTATATTTCGAATCATAACTCTCCACTATAACTCATCAAATGTTTATTTCCGGTAATTTCTGAGTTTACAGGTATTAAGTCCTTATAGGTTTAGCGACGTTGGGCATTAGCTTAAAACAACTTATAAAAAAATGATTTATTTATTTATTAATGTTTGGGTGCGCAGAGACGGGGGCCACTGTTTCGATCGATGGCGGCGGAAACTGCCGACTCCTCTTCGGGAGAAATCGTGATCGACGGAAAGAAATTTGATTTTGGGGGAGATAACTAATATTGGGTGAATTACTTTTTCACGAAATGGACGTAAACCGATTAAACTTTGAAGAGTTCTTGCATTTACTCGGGGATAATTGCAAAAGAAATACAGACGTATTGAAGTTATAAGTATTTTTGAACTGATCGCAGAATTGTACCCTGTTTAAAACTTTTTTCCCCCACATTTATCATTCAGTCAATACCCTATAAAAAACTTGTTTTTTCCGCATTTATCGTTCAGTCAATTGTTTACTTTTTTTTTCAAATCAAAGTTTTACTTAGTTTTACTGATTACGTTTTTTTTTTATTTCAATAAAAAGTTTGCTATTTATTTGATGTACATAATGTTTATCAAAGTTTGTGGAAATTTTGGTATATTTTCCAGTAAGTCATGGGTTACTTCCCTTTGTTTGAAACCGTTTGAGGTTGAAGGTCACAGGGGTTATTTGCGTAGGAGTTATGTTGAAGCCATTTTGTGTCACATGATTTCTATTTTTAGAAATGATGCATTAGTTCTGTCTCGATTTGATATCGGCGCGAAATTTAATCAGAACAGAGTTGGGCGCCAGACAGTCAACACCTGTAAAGCTGTTTCTCCGTCCTTAGGTGGGACGTTAAATTTTGTGAAGAATTTCTACTTGAAGAAATTTAAGAGATAGAGTATCTCTTGGCAAGAATTGCCTTTTATGTATGAAATATTCTTCCTTCGGTCAACGAATATTTCCTTTGGAAGATGTTTCAAGTCAGAGACTTGAAATGAAGAATTATGGAGAATTTGAACGAGATAAAAATATCTCCGGGCACGAAATTGCCTATATTGAAGAGCTTAGCTCCCGTGAACTGAAATACTTTGCTGTTGAGAAGATTCTAAATCAGAGATTAAGAATCGTAAAGTGTGATCGTACTTGCAACACAGATCGATTTGAAAGAGATGACTTTGAAAATTGGATCCTCTCATGATCGCGCGTGATGCTATTTGGGACAAACTGTGAAAAAATCAAGTATTATGTTTATTTGAAATTTGGACTGTTCTAGTGACATATTTCTTACGTTGGGTTTGCTATAAGAAAATTATTGAAGAAAATGAAAGAAAAAAGGAACTTTGTGACAGACGTTTAATAAAATAAAAAAAAGGGTTATTTTTACCAAGGAAATTGTGTCGGCATACTGCACGGTTTGTCAATTTTATTACTTTTGATTGTAACTTTGGTGTAAAGAAAAAAAGAGACTATTTGATTGATTTTGTAAGAATACTGACTTTATAGTAAATTCATGTTTTAAAAGGATTTATTCCTTTGCTTAGATTGTGTCAATTTTTGTTGTATCTAACTTTAATGTTAACAAATCCTGATGTTGTATTTTTTTTATTTTTATTTTTTTTTGTACGTTATCTAGGAATACTTTATTTATTCCAGCTCTGGAAAAAAAGCAGTCCAAGCTACCTTTTTTTTGTAAATAAAACTTTGTTTTAACTTTTATGAACATCTTGTGTTAATTAATTTTTTGTTAAATTTCAAATGTTTATCAAAGTTTTATTTATTTATTTGCTGTACATAATGTTTAATTTGTTTCAATAAATAAATGTTCATAATTTTAACTTATCCTCAATTGTCAATTCAACAGTTATCTTCCCCAAAATCAAATTTCTTTCCGTCACTCACGTTTTCGCACGATTTCTCTCGAAGAGGAGTCGGCAGTTTCCGCCGCCATCGATCGAAACAGTGGCCCCCGTCTCTGCAGAAGCACCAATGTTTGTTATGTATTGTTTTTATTTAAATATTATTAATTATAAAAAATACTTAACATAACATTAACGGATACGTATTTTCAATATTTGCTCCATTCTTATTGTAATGGTCATTCTTCTTGTTCGAATGTCTTTTTGTTTGTTTACCATTAAAAAAGGGACAAAGATGCATTATTGTTAACAATGAAATAAAAAGGGGTGAAAAAAGAAACAACAAACATTCAACAAATAACTGTTCTCAAAGACAGGAAAAGTTACTTTTTTACCTACCTGCATATTTTGTTGTGTTTTAGAGTGTTTTTGTTTTAAATTTCAATATATAAGATTTTGTTCAAATCGGATATCATTAGAGTCATAATCAAAAATGACTGCCGCTGGCTTTCCAGATATCACCAAAGTTTGATTGATGAGGTTTTTTTTTGTGTTTTGGGGTGAAAAAACAAACAAATATACAACAAATAACTGTTCAAAACGCAATAAAATTTACTTTTCTGCCGAATTAAAAGGAGAAAATGACAACAAAAAAAGTAATCAGACTTCAATGATTTCCGGAAAGCCGGCAGCAGCCATTTTTGATTATGACTCTAACGATATCTGATTTGAAAGAAATCTTATATTGAAATAAAAAGCACTTTTCTTGACTTTTGAACTCTTAACATACCCTTTCTATGTTAAGACACATGAACATTTAACCTGTTAATTACTAACACCTGTCTTTTACTTGTTGAACGAATGTGATCGATAAAGTTAATATAAAATGTTAGAATTGGACTTTGTCATTTCATCTACCTTGTGACTAAATGTCTTATTTCTACATAATTACCTTATTTCCTAATTGGTTGCATTCGACAATATTAAGATCAGGGTTTGGTTTTGTCTCATAATTTAGGGGTGGCGACCGAAGCTCAAAGTTTTGCTTCACTGTATGTAACAATCTGTCATACGGAAATCAGAATGGTTAGGAAGATTTGAAAATTTAAAAGAAAAACACTCAAACTGCGAATAGTAATTGTCAATGAAATTGAGCTTTAAGAGTCCCTAAAAGTTGAACGGTCTCGAACAAAATAGTCAACCCACAACACACACACAGGAACATAAGGCACACAGACAGTAAGAGATGTTTTATATATTTTTCATACTGTCACCTGGACTTAAGGTTAGTGGTAAGGTTAAGGAAGAACATGTGTTTTTTATTTATTTATTAATCATTTTTTTTTTAACTTAGTTCACCCCAAACAAGGAAAGTTGCCACTGTAGACATAAGGGGCTACTGAAAATTAGGATGACAGTTTTGGGGGTCATCTTTAATTCGGAGCTGTGCAGCAAGATGCTTATTCACATTAGTTTTAAATTTCTGCATGTCGGTACAGTCGGAGAAACAGGGAGCAGGGAGGGTGTTCCAAAGGCCGGCAACTCGAGGAAAGAAGCTACTGGAGTAGTAGGCTCTCCGGCATCTGGGGACCTCCACAATGAATGGATGGGATTTAGCTGATTGTCATGTTGGTCGAGTGTATTCATCGGAATCCATTCCATTAAAGTATTTGTAAAACAGGCACAAGGATGCAACATTGCGGCGATGGGACAGGGGATGGAGCTTGGTGGATAGTGAGGGACCTGTTAGATTAGAAACTCTTTTTTGGATCTTGTCTAAGAGAGAGAAAGACTGGTCGATGGTGCACCAGCCCAGATGTGACAACAATACTCCATGCATGGACGGATGGTGGCTTTGTAGAGATATAGGATACTATCAGATGTGACAAGTTTACTAGCTCGGTCGAGGGAGACCACTTTCCTTGCAGCAGCCTTGGCAATGTATTTGTTCCAATTCATGTTACCTGTAAATGTTAGGCTGAGGAGTTTGAACGTTGGTCTCGCAGGGAGGGTGTTATTTGCCATAGCAATCGGTAGTTGAAAAAGATTTTGTAGTTGTTGAAGGAAAGGAGCTTTGTCTTAGCAGCATTAGATGTTACCAATCATTGATGCCCCCATTCCACTACAGACTAGAGGTCACTTTCTAAGGATTCAGCCATTGCCTTGAATATGTGCACGTCCGTTTTACCCACATGACGAGAGTAGAACATGGTGTTGTCAGCAAATATACCCATTTCAGTGTCATCAGGGAGATTGTTTATGAAAATCAAGAACAATAAAGGTATAAGGATCGATCCCTGGGGTACACTTGCATTTTTGTCATGTTGTTTGGATGAACGGCCATTGAGGACAACCTGGATCTTTCTTTTGGTTAGGAAGGATCTAATTATATTAAATATTTTTCCAGTAATACCATATGAATTAATTTTTATGAGAAGACCTTTAAGCAAGACTTTGTCAATGGCTTTGAGTATAGCAAGCACTACCGTCCTAGCTTCACCTGCCTTGTCCAGTGTATGGTATGTGCGTTCACAGATGACCGTTAGGATATCCACAGTAGACCGTACTTGCCTAAATCCATACTGATGGTCAGAAAGAAGTCTAGCATTAACGACTATCGCAAGATTGATTAAGGATTCAAAGATTTTAGCGAAGAGCGGGAGTAGACTGATGGGGCGATAATTTTGAGGGTCAGTTCTATCTCCAGAATTCTTGAAGACTGGTACCACAGAGGCAATTTTCAAGCTATCAGAGAAGCAATATTCGGCAAGGCATTTGTTGTAAAGTTTGAAGAGGACAGGGGTCAGTTCAGCAGAGCATTTCTTTATTACTATTACAAGTATAAGATCAGGCCTGCATGCTTTGGAGATGTCAAGGTTTTTTATGATGTCTCGACATAAAATGGGGTGATGGTCAGGTCATCAAGTGTGACTTCAGTCCGCAATGGGAAATTTGGGAGATAGTGGTTAGTGGAGTTCAAAGTGGAGTTTAATGCAAAACACTGGGCAAGTACTTCATCCTTATCAGTCGATGTGAACATCACATCATTGTGGTTTGATAGCGGGAAATTGTTTATTGTCCATTGTTCAACACACTATTGTAAATTTTCCAGAAATCGCGAATACCTAGTTTCTGTAACTGAATGCGTTTTCTGGTCATCTCTGTATACCTTCTCTTTGCTTTATCTATTACAGTCTTACAATGATTTCTTGACACTATAAGTTTCTGTCTATTTTTAGTTGACTTATGGCAGTTGAATTCTCAGAGTGCTTGCTGCCTCTGAGCAATAGCAGCTGTACATTTCGAGGTGAACCATTGAGAAGAGTAGGACTTGCTTAGAATTTACGCATGGGGACATAAGCTTCAATGCCTGCTTTGACCCATTCGGTTAACTCATTTGTGCACTGATCAGCAGGAAGAGAAAAAGTTTCACTTCATGGGACGTCTCTGATGTGATCTCTGATGGATTCCCAATCAGCCCGCTTGTAGTATCTCGTCATTTTGAGCAATGGCTCATCAGCTTTGGGACGAAATTTTAGGGTGATATCAATCATTACCACAAGGTGATCAGCATTCTCAAGCGGGCTATGGGCATTTGTCACACAAGCCCTGGGAAGTGAAGTCAAGAAGTAAGGTTTGCTGGTCCACACGATCATGGAGGTGAGTCGGGAAAGTGATAATCTGTGAGAGGGAGTGCACTATGGAAAAACTACGTAAGGCTGTATAGCTGGAGAATCTAAGCCAGCCATGGTGATGTACATTAAAATCACCAAATGCATGTATTTGGGCACTCGAGTCAAGTGAGAGTGCTTTATCTATGCTTTCAGAGACAAAGTTATGCAGGGTACAGTTGAAGGAAAACGGTATAAGAAATATAAGTCGCTAACGCTGTGTTGTAAGGTTAATCTAAAGCACATGTAGGCTTGATCATCTGATTCTAACCTATGTTCTCTAGTCAAGGGGAGAGTGTTCCAAACATAAAATCTTAGCCTGTTCATATGTTTGTCAGAGTCTTTACGGTAGAGTGAGAGGTATTCAGTCATGTCAAAATGGTGTGAGAAGATTGACGATTGTAAGTTTGTTTCACTTAGTGCTAGGATATCCGTGGAGTTTACTAGGAGAAAGGTTTTTACGTCATTGATGTTAGTTCTAAGCCCCCGGATATTTGTGAATGCTAGCCTCAAGGACGGAGGCAGTGATGTTTTTTGTTGGGTGTCTGGTTTAGGTTTGTTTCTTTTTCTTTGTATTGTCATTTTGGTTTTAGATAGAGTAAGGAGGGCAAAGTAAGTACTTGTTTGGTGCCAATAAGCTCACACAGCAAGACCATTAGTCGAGACTTGATCCATGGGGGTTGTGGCCTTGGGAAAGCCCACTGAGGATAACTGTAGTGTCCATTTCCATGCACGACATGGCATGTATAGTTACCCACAATATCATACAACTGTTGATTGAGCAGCCACTCGTAGAGCTACCCAAGAGTTAGGGCTCCTGCATTACCAGTCGCAAACAGCAGCCAGACAAGCTGTCTAACCTGTATCCTCAACCTGTCGGAACAAGAGCAGTCCAGACTACTCATATGAGACTTAGTGACAAAAAATTTTCCCCAAGTTACCCAGATAGAGAGAAAGAGAGACGGCGTTCATTGCCCTAGTCAGGAAACAAGGCCAAGCACTGGGTGTCTTTGAGATGTCTCTGCACTTATACCTCTGCGCCTGGCTAATAGTTAAATAAAGAGTGCAAATGCCAGGCGATAGGCAGAGCCCATCTACTCCTTAAGCAATTTCAGATTTGCAAATCGAATATTTTGTTTGAGACTCCAGCTCTAGGAAGGTTGCTGATCAGGACTAAGGAGGACTTCCTCTCCAACAGTTTGCTGCCAAGACGTAAGTAGTCAGTAGCACAGTTTTTATATTAGAGTTTTCCTTCTCCTAGATGGATGACCTGAAAAGGTCTATGGGTCCATCACACTGAGAGGGGTAATACTGCACCTGTATACTAGTCAGGTATTTGGGAGTCCTCGCAGGTTATTAAGAGGAAAAAAAAATCCATATACATACATATATATATACATATGTAGATATAAGTTTACGCGTCACCTTCCAGAGATAACAGAAAATTTAAGAGTGGTTTCCCTCTCATAAGTAATATTTACTATGGAGACATTTCACTGGTCAGTAAGGTGGGTGAGAGGGCTAAACTACTTTTGTATAAGTCAGAAGAAAGAACACTTAGCTATGATGTCACAGAATAGAAGAAAAAAATAGAAAATACGTAAAAGAAAGAAATATATGAATTAAAAAATAATTTGAATAAAAGTAAAAATCACAAGAGTTAGGACATGAATAATTTATAAACAAGAAACAGAAAAGAGAAAAATTAAAACTTAGCTAAGTTATAGATGCCGGGTTGCAAAAAAAATAATGTATCCATTTTTTATAGATTTTGTTCTAGCGCAAAAAAAAAACAAAAAAACTGAGGCAAACAAATTGTTAGTTGATTTTTTTAAACATAACTTTGGTATATTTATATTTTTACATCATGAATCAATGTTGGTCTTTTTAGGAAAAAGTTTGCAATAAGTAAAGCTCTAAATATCAGAACATTTTTTAAATCGACGCCATTTAATGAACTCTTCCGATACATGGTTCTATAGTTGCGCAGGTAATTACTTTTTATGTTGTGGCTGTGTTCTTTTGGGTGCTTTCGTTATTGGAATCGGTAAATGTATTGGAGTCAGGAAAAAATATTAGAATCTTCCCATCACTAACCTTAAGGCATTTCACATTCGTACGTACGTTATCACCTTTCACTTACATTTAAAAAACAAAATGCGGACCCATGGCATAACAGATTAAGTACTAAGTAAAATTCGCTTCTAGGTGCAGTCTTCTGAAGGTTGAAGGTTCAATCCTCAGTGCCGGCGATACTAGGAATTGCAAATTACTGAAGACGTCTACCCGATCATGGCTGACGGAACGAGAGCTTGCTATGTCCATGGATTAAATAAAGGGTTCCGTTCGAAATTCCGTGCAGATTCCTGAATTCAACAGAAAGATTCCCGAATCCGACAAGATACACCTGAAGAAGGTCGGAGGTTACATCGGCCGAAATTTTGTGAGAATAACACTCAAGATGAGAACAGTAGTCTGAATAATCCAAATTATACAATATTTACTCTGCCTGACTTTATTATTTCCAGAGAAATATTATTAACAGTAAATTATACAGACTGATGTAAAAGGCATCATGGAATTTCCATGAGGTCCCGCTAGTTTAAAAAAATAATTTAATTAAGAAATTAAATCCGCCATAATGCATTTTGATAACTCTAGCAAAAAGAAGCAGAGATAGTTGAAATTTATATCAACAACTCAAAATGCAATCTTGGATGACATATTAAAGTTTCAGTTTTGCAGGTGTTTACAAATTTAGAAAAAAATATTTTGTAAAAAAACAACATAAAATATAATATATATATTTTTTTGATTGATAATTTGGATTATTCAGACATTTCTCTTAGTGTGAAAAACAGAATTGATTTTGTCGCTGAAATGGTTAGTATGCCATACTTAAAGGCAGAGGTTATGAGTTCGAACTTCACCCGGGCTAAAGTATTTCTACTCTGTGTTCTAAAATGAACATAAACATCTCACATTATCTTCTTGGAAATGCAGTTCATATTTTTCACTTAAACTTTCAGTGAAAACTGTATTTTACTTCATTTAACTTGTTAAAAATGTTATATAAATTTCTAATTTTTGTTTGTATTCAACCCAAACAAGGCATATTACTACTGAAGCACAAAGGATTACTGTGATAGGGACCAGATTTATAGAGGTTAATCAGAGAAGAGGGGTTGGGCAGCAAGATGTTTGTTCCCAGTACATTTAAATTTCTGCCTGCTGGTAGGGTCAGGGAAACAAGGAGCAGGAAGATAATTCCAAAGGCAAGCGGTCCGAGGAAAGAAGCTATTAGAGTAGAAAGCTTTCCGGCATCTGGGGTCCTCTACAGTGAAGGAGTGGGATTCCTAAATTATATTTTTTTAGTAATGCATTTTCAACTGAAGGAATTTTTATTCATGATATAAAAATAGAATAAATCAATCTTATATTTACTTCAATCAAAACTAGTGAAAGTTATTCAGAGTAAAAAAAAAATTTCTTTAACATTGGCTAAGATCAAAGTGTTCTGATACTACGTTTCATCTTTTCTGTCCTCGGTCAGTGAAGGAGAAATCCTTCTAGACCGAGGCAATTTAAATTTTTTGTCCCAATCCAGTGTCCCCTTTTTTAGGAGGTGGATTTTCCCCACATTAAAAAATGACTTTGTGCTAACTTTGCCTTTAGAGTAAATAGGGACTACAGAGCGAACGAGCACAAACGGAAATGAGTCGCTTGGAATTGGCAACCAGTTGATATGACTTTAATCAAGAACACCATGGATAAACACACACTTTTTCATCTCTATATTAATAAAGTTATGAGACAACTTAACGTTGATATTTACTTAAGGATTTATTTTTTTTATTTATTATTAATCGAATATTTATTAAAATCAAAAATGCAATAGCATCAAAATAAAATGACATTTAAAAAATTCTGTTAAAAACAAAATAATTGTGAGTTAAAAGGAAACAAAGCCAAACAAAAATGAAAGTAGAAAGACTCCCAGGCAACGCTGGGTCCATACAGCAGGTTTAAAATTAAAGGTGTCAACATATTTCTTAAAATTAAGATGAACTTTCTTTGTTAGATTTAGAAAAATACACTTAAAAATTGGGGTGAGCTATATGTAATAATTTCTACCAAATGTTTACAATGTATTCAGTCGGTGAAAATATTTTGATTTTAAGAAAAAATTCTGCATTAAAATTCTTTGTTAAAGTTCAGAGAAATAAGTTCATTTTAGAACTTTTGCAAAACAAAAATTTAAGAATTTAAGTAATTTTATAAATCAGAATTATTAAGCGATGAAAAAAGAAAAAAATTACAACTTTTAACCAGGATTGTGGAGTTGGAAGGTATAAGGTCTGCCTCCGCCTCCACCTCCTAGGATTCCAAAAATTCTGACTCTGACTCCTTAATTTTAAATTCTTCCAATATTCAGACTGTCTATTGATTCTGTGGAGATTACAAAATCTAACTGCGACTCCGACTCCTAGCATTCTTACGAGTCCGACTTAAACTCCTTCCAAAACCTCCGGCTCCAACTCTGCAACCCTGCATTTAACGCTGACCTCTTGACGTGAATGTGAACATGGGGAAATGTACCACTCAGAAATGTGTAAGAAATCTGATTTTGAAATCGATTTAAACAAGAATAAAATTTAAATTTAATTTTAACTTAAAAGTCATAAAAAAAACACACGCCCTTCCTTAACTTGATCTCTAACTCTAAATCTGGGTAGTAATACGAAGAAAAAATAAAAAAATAATAATAAAAAATAAAAATAAAAGCACTGGGAAAAGTGTGGGCGACGTGAGTGTGACAGAACAGTTAAAAGTCAATTTATAGTCTACGTGAGCCTTAAAGCTCAATTTCGCCTTAATTGTCAACAATCATAACAACATGTCTGAATGAAGATTATAATTTTATTTGCATTTTTAGCGGTGTTTGTGGAGGTGACGGTGGTTAAGGGGTTACTGACACGGACTGACGACGTGGGTGTGACAAGTTTCGAATCAAATTCGTTCCATTGCACCACTTTCACTTAGGGATGTTGGCAACCTTCACGTGGTCCACCCTGTAAGTACCTGAATTATTTCTAGAAAGAATCTGGGAAAGCAATGCCAACAGCAGAATCGTTGTGATTCATATAAATTTACTTTAGCGAAGTTTGTAGATGGCAAGAAACCACGGCTTTTGAATCTGTAGCCATTACAGGGTTAAGATCTACTTTCTTTTGCACTTACATGTAATCTCTTGTGTCGTGATTGGTGTGTGGTTCGGTTAAATAACACAGGCATATTCAGACTTACTTGGTGATACATTGGGTGATTAGTACACGTTGCACATGCGCCCCTTTTCTCATTTTCCCCTAAAACCGTTTAGTGCCCCAAAATGAACAGTTCCAGTCGAGATACCAACGTGATCAGACGTTATATTACTTGCCTTCTCTCTAGCAACTACTTGTCTAGACGAGATGAATCCCCTGGACTCAATTCTTCGGGTATTATTTTCTGAAGTCAACAACAAAAAAGGGGTAATAAAACAAATGTGCAACAAATAAATGTTACAAAAGGCAAGATAAGTTACTCTTCTACCTACCTGGATAAGTTTATTTGTGTTTTAACTAATTTTAAAGCATATTTTTGTTAAAAACAAACATAATGTCGACTGTTCGGTTTGATAAAAAAAAAAGATGGCGTCGAGAAACCGTCCACGAGGACTCCTGATAATTGCTCAAAAATCGAATATTAAACAAAATACTGGTAGAAAATTACATTTTCGCACAATTTTTGACATTTATTGGATGTGTTTCTACCAGTATTTTGCTTAATTTTCGATTTTTGAGCGATTATAAGAGATCTTCGTGAAGGGCTTATCGGCACCATCTTGTTTTTTTCGTTCTAACTTAACAGTTAACGTATGTTTGTTTTAAAAGAAAAAACGCTTAAAAAAAATTAAAACACAAATAAACTTATCCAGGTAGGTAGGTGAGTAACTTATCTTGCTTTTGGTAATATTTATTTTTTGCACATTTGTTTTTTACCCCTTATTTGTTCTGTTGACTTCAATAAATAATACCCAATTATTCTTCTATAATATATGCCTGCCGGCCGAACCAACCTGTCTTGTGATCAACCCGGTAAAATGTGAATTTAGGAAATCATAGGTCGTTTTCCTGGGTCACCGCTTGTATGCTGCTGGGATTTCCCCCGCCCCTTCTAAAGTAGAAGCAATATCACAATTCTCCATACCGGATAGCATGAGGAAACTGAAGCAGTTCTTAGGGATGATCAATTTTTACTGTAGATTCCTACCTAATTGTGCGCAGACTATAAAACCACTAACAGATATGTGAACTAATGTTAAGAATTGCAACATAGTGCTGTCTGAGGCTGCACTAACAGATTTTGAATCGGTTAAGGCTACATTGTCCCATGCAATTGAGTTGTCACATGTTGTTCTAGGTGAGGAGTTGTGTGTAGCAGTCGATGCCTCTTCTGTCGGAGTGGGAGCAGTATTACAGCAGAAGGTCAACGAACAATGGAGGCCGATCGCATTCTTTTCCAAGAAACTCTCCGAAGCTGAAACAAGATACAGCACCTTCAGACGGGAACTTCTTGCTACCTATTCAGCTCTTCGAAACTTTTGACATTCCTTGGAGGGGCGGGAATTCTACATCCACACAGACGACAACCATTTTCTGGGTGTATTCAAGTCAAATTCGGACAAGTATTCCCCGCATTAGACCAGACACCTGGATTACTTTTTGAAGTTTACGTTGGATGTCCACTTCATCAAGGGAACTGACAACGTCCCAGCAGACACCATATCTCGCGGCATAAATGCCCTCCTTTTGGACCCGTGCGTTGATTACAAGGCGTTCATGGAAGAGCAGAAAAACGACCAGCAGCTGCAGAATTTTTTAAATGACATGAACACATCATTAAAGCTGTCGAGAATAAGTGTTCCAAATACCCAGTTGGAAGTCATCTGCGACACCAGCACCGGAAGAATACGCCCTTTTGTTTCTGAGTCGTTACAGCTGACACTGTTTTTCTTGCTCCACAATCTTTCTCACCATTGCCTCAGTTTGTTTGGTAACCAGTTTGGTCGCACATGAAAGCTGATATCTGGCACTGGTCGCAATCCTGTGTTCATGTCAAAAGGCCAAAATCAGAAGACACACCCGCACACTCCCTGGTTCATTTCCAACGTGCCAGGGGCAAAGCTACCTGCTGACATGTGTGGACCGTTTCACCTGCTGGTGTGAAGCCCTGCCCATGCCTGACATCACGGCAGACACTACAGCAAGAACTTTCGTCTCTGGATGGGTAGCCGGTTTTGGAGTTCCGGCTGTCATCACCACAGACAAGGGTCGGCAGTTCGAGTCAGACCTCTTTTGCCAACTGATGAAATTGTTAGGAAGCGAAAGAGTGAGGACTACAGCATATCATCCAGAATCGAACGGCTTGGTGGAACGATTCCATCGCACACTCAAAACAACCTTAAGAGCCATGGTGGATCAGTTAAATTGGCTAGAGAACCTTCCATTAATCCTTCTGGGACTCCGCACTGCAGTGAAGGACGACCTGAAATGTTCAGCTGCAGAGATTGTATATGGCACCACATTCCAACTTCTTGGACAGTTCTTCTTCGATCCTCCACAAAAAGTGATGGACCTCACCGGTTTTGTGGATCGGCTCACCACAAGGATGGCAAAACTCGCCTATAACCCAAGGGAAAAACATGTGAAAGAAAAAAAACATTGTTTAACAAACACAAAGTATTTATATATGTACAAAATTACAAGTTATTTTATGTGAGTAATTAATTGTTCATTCGAAATGTTGAGTTCTCATAGAAAGTTCAGTTAGAAATACAAGAGTAATAAAATGAATGTGTTTATGGCTGTTTTTCTATGAGTGTGTATATGTGTGCGATAGTGTAGGCGTTTGTGTATGTGTCCCTTTTTGCGAGGGTACGTAAGCATATGACTGTGTGTGTGCACGCGATATGAGAATTGATTAGCCATCCCTTACCCTCTTGGGGGTAAGGGAGGTTTGGTGTAATATAGATGTTACAGCTATTCTGATCTAGTTCCTAACAGTTTTTCTCGGAATAAAAATCTTATCTTAAATAATAATTTACTAGCTCCAGAACATATTTTTATTTTGGACACCAAAAAGGATTGTAGTTGAAAGCTAAGTCACATGATCGCTATTCTTTCTTTTATATAAATATTTCTCTGGAGCAAGTTTTGTATGAAAAATGTAATTTCTTTTTTAGATGTGATTTTTGGGCGTGTCTTGTGTGTTTTCGACCATGCCGTTGATCAATTAATATTATAGGATTGGGATGTCAATCCTATAAACGCTATTTAGGGAACCACTTTTTAGAGGAGATCTTTTGGGAGAGCCGGTTTTAGAGAAGCATTTTTAGAAAAACAGTTTTAGGGGATATACGTGCATGGGAAATGGTAAACACACAAAATAATGAGTAGAAAAGCACAAGTTTATAAAAGAGATATTTTATATATATTTAAATTGAGGGTTTACATAGATAGGAAAACCAACAATGTTTATTCATAGTTGGAGAGTCCATGCAGAACAAGGGGGATTCATTAGCTGAGATAATTAGGAAGTCTGAGTCCATTATTTAAGGGCTGTGAATTATCCACAGGTCAGAAAAGTCATAATCAAACTTCTGCACTCAATTACAAAATTTACATTTGATTAAAATAACTTTTAACATGAATTAATGTTCATTTGACATGTACAGTTTTCATTGAAGACAGTTCAGTAAGAAATATTAAGAGTGTTAAAATGAATGAGTTTATACATCTGTTTTTAGTGAGTGTGTATCGACGTGTGACAGTGTGAGAGAATTAGGCATTGTGTGTGTGTTGTCTTTTGTCAGAGTGTGTATGCGTATAACTGTGTGCGTGAATTAAGAATTTAATATAGCTTTCCCAAGCCCAGGGACGAGGGAAGCTGAGTGTAATATAGATCTTAGCTCTGTCCTGGATTTTGACTCAACTGAATTATTTGAAGAAAAATCTGGCCTTATATCGGCTCAAGGTAGATCAAAAAGGCAAATTCGATAATTTCACGTCTGATTGGCTCAAATTATATTTATTTGTTTTTGTTAATTCAGGCGAATGTATGCATGGAGTCATATGCGCACAACAGATTTTGAGAACTTTCATTTTGTGCAAGAAAGTGTAAACTTCCACCGCTGTAAGCATGTTGTTGCTGTTTGCTGCATCTTATCGAAGTAACGGTGATATGGTGACATGGTGACATGGGGTGTCAACCCGAAAAAAAGAATCACAACCCAAAACTCTCTTTTTGATTAGCGAGAGGCTTTTTTTATATTGGAACCAGCCGACTCACCGAGGATCCTAGATAAGCTGTTTCAAATGAACGGAAATCCTTCTTATTGGTTGAGAATTCACAAGTTTGCATCTACATGTAAGCTAATGTTTTTTTTTTTTTATCTTCATGATGCAATTGTGTGGACGTAGAACAGAGCAATTGATTAAAGTGCACTTCATTTTCACTCGGTAAAGAAAGAGGAAGAAATGAAAAGGAAAGAAGAGAAAAGATTAAGCTGAACGAATGGAAAAAGAAAGAGAGTAGCTTATACAAGTTAGTATATTTCTCACGTTTGTTCGTCTCGCATGACTATGTACTAATATACCACCTCTAATCTCTATATAAATAAAGTTGTGTGACCACTTCTTCTGTGTCTGTGTGTTTCACACCTCTATGTGACTCACAAATTATTACATTTTTTAATTGATTCAATTAATTTAATGACCAAGCGATACTGTAATAATTAAATTTAACTTTCAAAAGCCTATATTTTTTAAATAAAAAATGATTGGATGGAAAAACAAAACAGTATAATAAAAAAAACGAAATAAAAATGAAAGTAAAAAGACTCTCGGGCAACGCCAAGTAAGTACAGGTAGAAATTGAATAAAACACTTTTATGGATCATTTAAAATAAGACAAAAAAATGCATGCGCATATATACGCATACGAACAAAAATTGCAGAGTTGTTTCCCTTACATCAATATACATTTGGGTGCGTTTTGAATAATAATGAAATCCTTGTGTGTCATTGTATTTTGACATAACACCCCTCGTTAAGTACTGTAAATACGAGTCTGATTTTATGTTATATGCAGAGGGGGTCCACCTTCCCAGGTTTTATCTTCTCTCTGAAAAGGGGTTAGTTTATTGATAACTGCCCGAGGCTCCCCTACCGGGAATGCCGACAAGGCTGTTCAGGCATTTTAATGAAAACAACAAGTAGTTTATTATTTTGGTAAAAGTGCAGAATAGTTAACAGTCGAGAAATGTTTTTTTTTTACTATAAGGAGTAACTACTTATCAAGGATAGATGCAACTCGAGGATAAGGGTGAATGAGATGGAAAGCTTGTTAGAACAAGTTTGAATATTTGTGGGGACGGTTTTAGATAGGAATCTGTTGACATTGGCTTTGAAGACGACTATGTTGTAATATCCGTGGAAGCAGTCCTGCAGCAACGTGTTCCATAGACGGGAAGCGCTTGTAAAGAAGCTCTATTCGTGGAAATTTCGCCTGACGCTAGGAACACTGGGGAAGGAAGGAAAGTTTTACTTTCTTGTGGTAGATGGGCAAGTTCTTGAAGTGGATGTCTTAAAGGAGGAACCAGAGATTGGAGTTCAGTCGAGCACCTTCCATAAAAATAACAATAGAGTAGAGAGAGACTAACAACGTCTCTTCTGTGAGAAAGGAGCTGTAAGCAACGGAACAGATCATCCCCTACTTGATTTGGGAGTTTTCTGAATTCTGTTAAGGCAACGAAGAATGCTCTGAGCGGCACCTCCTCAGATGTAACAGCAGTACCTCCCAATCTTAGGATGTATCTGACTCTTATACAAGTAAAGGATTGCATCAGAAGTCAGGTATTTCCTGGACCGGTAGAATCAGTCAACCATTTTCCCAGTGGTCCTAGCAACAGATTGGATGTAAGCCTTCCATTTTAGGTCTGGAGTGAAAGTCAGCCCTAGGAGCTTATCGAAGTAAGGAGCTTCTTCAAGGAGAAGGCCATTCATTTCGACTGGTGCAAAACAATGATCAGGGTGTTTGTGATGGAAGGAGAAAAGCTTAGTTTTAGAAGTGTTGAATGTAACAAGCAACTTTGAGTTTGATTATGAGATCATAATTGAAGAATGCTTGATTACCCAGCATGGATTTTATAAGCAAGTTTTGCAAATTTGTCGATCTGCTTTGAGTTTTGTTATATTTCTGCTATGCTTAAAAGAATGACGACAAACAATGATGTATAAAAATATAATGATGTATCTGTAGTCAAAAACGCACGCACAAAAAATAAATAAATAAAAAGTCCGACTCTCGAATTGTATTAACAATTCTCCAAAACACAACGGCAGAAACTCTCAAAAGTCCGACTCTTGAATTGTAATTAACGATTCTCCAAAACATGAATGTTGTCAATCGAGTAACAGACACAAATGACGCCATCTCAATTTTTCTCTTTCTGTCACTGAACATTTGACATGGTCCCAACTCGTCACGGCAATTTTACCAAATCCCCAGAAGGAAAATTTCTACGTTTTTTATTTCAACGAGAATTCGTCCATGCAAAACAATGCTGATTGGCATAAGTGAACTTTTTTGATGACAATTCAAGTTTCAATCCATTTCAGTGATTGACTCAGGATCATCGTCTGAGTGGTCAGTTTGAGTGACATGTCAATTTTCAAACGTAAATAAAGCAGACGACAATTTTCTCGCTGGAATATTTTGAAGAAATTATCTTCAGATAGATTCTGGATGTTGACTTGTTAACATCTTGAATTTTGTCTCCGAGGAGAAATTGTGCCCTCGTTAATTTGATAACCCCTTTTCATGTAAAATCGACATTACCATGTCGAAAATAAATTTTAATAACAATGTAAAGATAGCTTTAAAAGTAACGAAATAGATTTGAGATGTTTATCTCTTAGTTACGATGTAAATTTAATTTGGACTTCAGACATCTTAATTTGATGACTATGTCAATCATAATTCGAGGAAGAGGTTCTAGAATTATAAGGTTGTATTTGAAAAACTTACGTACAAACCATTGCTTATGAAGAAAACTTATGACGATAACTTATAATTTAAAAGTTGGTGAAAAGAAATTTATGACAGTATGTCAGTATTTAAAAGGGTTAAATCTGGAGAGAAGGACAGTTTTAACCGATATTTGATTGGGAATATCTCGACAAAAGGATCGTTGATGTTCTTTTTAGTCTAAAAAGGACTAATTGTTTTAAAGGGTTGATTGAAAAATATCGACACAAGATCGATAATATTTATTATTTAGTCAGAAGAACTAAAAGATTTAAAAGATTTATTGAATTTAATATTCGTTTATCTGAAGGATCGAATAAAGTCATCGTGGGTTTGTTTTGATTGGAAGTCTGTAGTCCAGAAATTCGCATTTTAAATATAAAAAAGGAGTTATAATCATTAAAAACCAATTAATATTAGAATTAATTCAGTTAGAAAATAATAATTATTTGATTTTCAGAAACACGAGTAATATTTGTTAAATTATTACTTGAATAAAGAAGAAGAAGAAGAAGAAGAAGAAGAAGAAGAAGAAGAAGAAGAAGAAGAAAGCCGGTTTCCTGAATTTTGCTTTCGTTCAATGAAAATGTCGTCTGCTTAGAGCGGTTTTTCCTGAAAAATGAAAGAACTTTTTTAAAGAGAAATGTTATCGCCCACTGATGAACGAACTAAAACAAAATACACAAGAGAATTTCCACGTCTGTAAAAGAAATATATATATATTGTAAATTGTGAACTCTGAGTACATTTTGTTGTTAATATTTTCTTTTTTGAATGACATATGAACATATATGCATGTCTATCTTTTTACTTATCTTGATCTTTTTCCCCATTTTATTATTAATAAATTTTCGATTCTTTGATACACAAGTAAGTTTTGTCTGTCTTTTTCATCATTATTGTTAACAAAAGAAAAGATTGATTTGGCGTTTTGAGTAAAAAAAAAAAGGAGGGAGATCTTTTAAGACGGAGGACGTCATAATTTTAATTTTTTCAAGTAGTCCCTGGGAAGATGGTCTCATGACAAAAGAACAGATACTACATTACCCCCTCCCAAAAGGAGAATGTAACATATTGGAGGACTACCCCCCTCCCCTTAAATAAGGAGGAGGTAGTCTCATGATATTTTTTTCATGAAGTATTGTTATATACGTTTAATTTATATTTATTTTATTTATTTACTTATTTTTTAATCTCATATTAAATTGCTTTTAAAGCGAAATAAATACATTTTAAAAAAGAAAAAAAAAATGAACGCTGAGCCAGCAATATTATTTGTTTACCTTTTCACGTTCGGTGTCGTCTGCTTTAGTGAATTGTTTAAATGAAAATGGCAACAATAATAAAATAAAAGTTAAACGTATTTTCTTGTTATGGACGTGAATAAAAAAAAATCAACTATAACTTATTTCTGTTTGTAGACATCAAGTGCGAACGCTGACCTGACAATATTTTTCCTGACTTTTAAATAAAAATTGTCTCTTTCAGACTTTTTTGTAACGAAAAAACACGGATATTTTTCTCATTGTTATATACTTTAAATTTACATTTTTTAAAAATCTCATATTAAATTGTTTTAACGCCAATACGTAGTTAAAGCAATGAATATTAAAAAAAAATCAACACCAATAAATTATTGTAAAATAAGTAAGATAATTTTCAACAGATTTCATAATCTTTGCAAAATAGCTCAATTGGTAGAAAGAAAGACGGAAAACATCAGGGTTTCTGTGTCGATTTCCAGTCATGGCGTCCAATTTGTTGTTAATTTATTTATTAATTACTTTAAGGCCTTTTGGCCAAGATCAAAGTGTAGTATCTGTTCCGTGCAGTTCTAGGATGTCCACCTTCCCAGGCTTTGCCTTCTCACCCTTTGAGAAATGGTTAGTTTATTGCTAATCGCCTGAGGCGCTCCTACCGGGGAATGCCGACGGGGCCGCTCAGGCAATTTTTGTTGGCCAGAGTGCTCTTCATTCTCTAGGGCGCTGGCTTTTCAAATCCCACTTTCCCGACCTTGTGTCACATCTTACCGTTGTGGGAGGAAGATAAATCTCTACTTTAAACAAAAGTAGTCAATGACGTCACACTGCTTTTGGCAACTACCATTTATCCGTTATTGCATCATTCATTTAATATATTTTTCTTCAGATTCGCTGTCATCCTGTGCACAGGTTTGAGAGTGTACAGCATCGACAAGTGCCGCTGTGGTCAGCTGGTCGACGTATAAGGATTCTACACCCTTTTATGTAAAAGTGTGGGCAGATTCCCTATACACAGCGCTCTGAATGACATTGCTGTTTTTTTGCTGATCCTCAGACCAGTTGATCTCAATAGAGGGGACATGCAGCAGCGTCAGCAGAGAACCGCAAGCAATCAAAATATGCTGACCTTCTCGACAGATTTGTGTTCCAACAGATTGCTGTGGAGACAAGTGGAGTGATAGGCCCTGCCATGTGGGACTTCCTCAACAGCCTTGGTCTGGTAATGATGCGCCATACGACCATCGTGATTTAACTTGGTTTTATGAGTGCTTCTTGATTGCCACTATTTGTGGAAACACCTTGAGCCTGCTCTCGGCCTGCCAAGTCAGCAGGACATCAAACGAGACTTCATGATATTTGCATATTGGTTTTGAAAAAGGAAATTTTATTAATTAATTATTATTTGTTGTTATTTATTGAATAAATACATTTTTATTCATAAGGATATATATAAAAATGTATATAATTTATGAGTTCAAGGGCATCAATTATTTAGAGTGAAATGGGTTTCGGCATTACTCCCAAACAACTTATTTTTGATTAAAATCATATTTTAGCAACAAAAATAGCATTAAATATGTTAGCTATAGCAAGTTGAATCATACATGGAAACCAATAAATAGCCATTCTGGAAAAATATGATATGGCTGACAATGGCATTCAGGCTAGGATCAAAGTGTAGTATCTATTCTATCCTCAGCTAGAGAAGGAAAAATCTTTCTTGACTTAATCATTTAAAAATCTTTTTTGTCCCATCCAGAGTGGCCCGTTTTGGTGAGATGAATATCCTCCACATAAAAGTCGACTTTGTGTCTAACTTTGCCCTCATGGGGAGGCAAGTACCCATTTACTTGCCTCCCAACTAGAGCAGAGTTAGACACAAAGTCGGGTTTTAATGTGGAAAAATCCAGCTCCCCAAAAAGAGCATTCTGAATTGGGACAAAAATAAAAATTTCCTCAGGCGGGAAGGATTTCTTCTCACTGACTGAGGAGAGAAAATATGTAGTGTAGTATCAGAAGAGATACTGTAGGCGATTATACGAACTCCCTATATTATGCTTAAGTCACAAAACCGTCGCATGAAAAGAAAAACAAAACCTTTTTTATAACAACAAATAATGGGTGTAATTAAATAAAGTTGCCTAAATCGTATGGTATAGGTAAAATAAGTTGAACAGTGTCCAAGTGAGGAAAGTTTTTTTGGCTGCCGAAGGTCTGTCAGCAGATAGCTTCAAGCGAAGATAGTAGGTGCTGGAGCGTCCAGTGGGCAGCGGGGGGGGGGGGAGGAGAGAGAATGTAGGCATGTTTACTTGTTGCTGGCAAGTGTCTCTGTGATGACCGACCGTGATTCCCAAAGGGGCTGAAATATTTGTTCAGCAGACAGATGGAATCAATGCGCTTTGCAAGCTGATTGGTCAGTATGTAACCAGATCACTTGACAGGGACATTTTTTAGAGAGAGAAAATATGTCTTTGTTTGTGACTGCTACAATACTACACTTTGCTCCTAGCCAAAAGGCCAGTGAGTTTATTTATCTCCTCTTCAGAAGGTTTTGAAAAGGCAGCGATTAGCAATACACTAATGCCTTCTCAAAGAGAGAATGTAAATCTTGTTAGGATGGACATCATAGGAACGAATGGAACCATACATCAGACCCAGAGAAGTAAGTCTACTGTCAGACTGATTGCCAAGGACGTATTCTCGACTTGTATGAAAAACATCTACTTAAGCTGTGATGAAAGTAAAGTCAGTTGGGACAATACTAGTCGAGAAGACACCACGGGAGATAAATGTGCGACCAGAGAAGATAATCTTATATTTAAAAAAAGAAAAAGAAAAAAGGAACGTAATTGTAGTGTAAAGTCGTGTCGTTGTGAGTGGGGCGCTTTTGGATAGAAAGTAACCAACCTGAGGGAGATAACTCAATATTTCTTACACGCCGCTATTCCGAATCTGCTGAAACTTTAGCAAGGGAGATAACTTGTCTTTATCGCTGCATGAAAGAAAATGCGACTGTTTTTGTAAATGTCACAATGTCAAGTCTCATTAAAGATAACTTTTAAGCGTTTTTATTTACATGTCACAAACTTTATAAACTTTATAACAATTAATACGGGGTTTAACTCAAAGAAAGAAAGAAAATGCGACGCTAATTCTTAATAAAGTCTCCATTTTTAAATGTCACACAAACGAAGTAGCAGATTTCTCTGAGACTGGCCCTAAATAGGTATGAATTACGCACAGTGACCGGGTCACTGTAAGGTTTCTCACACGCCATTAGTTGATTAAATTATAGAATTGGGATACATGTAAATCCTATAAGAATTGAATATTCAAGCGCTTTCGGCTATTTCACTAATGGGTGGCACTTTTACCCCCAGCCCAGGCCGCCCAACGCCGCCCAGGCCGTCCACCGCCGCCCAGCCCCCGGCGTCAGCATTTTGGCTCACGTGACTCAATCGTAGTCACTTATGAATAAAATAGTCTTCCGTATTAACAATTAGCATGTATCCCACCCCCAATACATTTGAAGATTGATGGATTTTTGCCCACCGCGGTGGGCAAAAATCCATCAATCTTCATTCTATTTCGTAAGGTAAATAATTAATAAACAAAAAAATGTATTGGGGGGGATATATGCTAAGTGTTAATAACGAAGAATATTCTGTTTATAAGTGACTACGATTGAGTCACGTGAGCCAAAATGCTGGCGCCGGGGGCTGGGCGGCGGTGGACGGCCTGGGCGGCGGTGGACGGCCTGGGCGGCGTTGGGCGGCGTTGGGCGGCCTGGGCTGGGGGTAAAAGTGCTGCCGTTTCACTAATCATTTTTCAGATTTTAAAACAAACGAAATGGCAAGCTTAAGATGTGCTCACATAACTATAGTGGACCATGTGTTCACTTCACCAGAAATGAAAGATGTAAAATAGAGTTTTATATCTATTTTACCAAATTCAATGGAAGACGAAGTCCACTTTGCAGCCTCAGTAGGTTTAATAGCTAATTCTAGCACATGTGAGGCATGTGAAATATCGAGGTCTTTGGTAAAAAGAAAACTTGGATATGCTTACCAATGGAAATGCAAAGACTGTTGGTCAATGATCAGTATATGGAAAGGATCTTTTTTCGAAAAAAAGATGTCTACAAATAAGGCAAATAACAATATTATTGTTTTCATGGAGCGTTGACATGAAACAATGCAGAATCCAAGAAGAAATCAGCGTTTCATCACACACTATTGTAGATTGGATGAACTTCATCAGAAGTTTGTGAGCAAGACCTCTTAAACAAGCCGATACTGCTGGGGGGGGGGGGTACATGAAGACGGTACAGCCAAGGAAGTAGAAATCGACGAGTCCTATTTCTTCAGGTGAAAGCACAACAGAGGGCGACTTAGAAGCGGCGTTTGGGTCTTCGGAGCAGTGGAGAGAGGAAGCAATAAATGCAACATTAAAACAGTGGAGCAGAGAGATCGCAGAACATTATTCCCAATAATTCACTCGTGGATTTTGTCAGGAACACGAATAATTTCTGATGGATGGGCAGCATACGATGGTTTGCAACAATATGAAAATGGTATATACACACATGCCACAGTTGTCCATCAGGAAAACTTTGTCAACCCGGATGATGAAACTGTTCATACCCAAACTATCGAAGGTTTGTTTTCTTTTGAATCATTTACAAATAATTAACAGCGAAATTTATGTGTTTCATTATTAAATATTCAGGCACGTTTAAAAATAATTAACATTGATATTTTTTTCTTTTTAAATGAAGGTTTGTGGTCTCCTACAAAGGACACATACAGAGATTATTGGGCATAGAAGATCATATGTTCCATTTTCATCTGATGGAGTTTTTGTGGAGGAGAAAGGGAACTGGCCAAGTATTTCCATCAGAGAGCAATACATTATATAATTTTTATATATAAAAAAAGAAGT
Organism: Sepiola atlantica; assembly: GCA_963556195.1. Taxonomy (NCBI): domain Eukaryota; kingdom Metazoa; phylum Mollusca; class Cephalopoda; order Sepiida; family Sepiolidae; genus Sepiola; species Sepiola atlantica. The sequence continues at coordinate 72,443,381 of OY744531.1, forward strand.
CTGTGCGGTTTTCTTAAATAAAAATTACAATTTATCTGCAACTATCTTCGAATTTTCTTTCTTTCCTTAATGGCAAATACACTAACATTTTTAAAATTAATATTATAACATTTGTGACATTTAAAATGGAGACTTTGTTAAGAATTAGCATCGCATTTTCTTTCTTTGAGTTTGTTGGGATTAAAATAATCCTGAAATAAAGTTCAATTCTCCCACGTGAGAATGGAGTAACCATGTGCAGATAAAATCATCAAAGATATGTATAGGACGGAAGTCTGAAGAAGGAACACAAAACACAAGGGTGTAATTTCATATCAATTTAGTAAGAAAGAGAAAGTTGGATTGAGTATTTACAGTTTCAAAAAGTTCATTTAGGCATTGGTAAATTATAGAGAGGATGGAAGAGAGGATGGTATGCGAAAACGTGGTTCGCGTGAACTTATCTGTTTTAGAGTTCTGGTAATGGCGGGAGATCATTCTCTGTGAAGTCATCGTGGGCTGTATCACTGAGAAGACCGCCCGATGTGTTGTTGACTGGAGTGGAGTCGTTGAAAAAGAGGGCGGGAAGCCGTATACAAGGGGTTTTAAGGGCTGGCTCACGTGACACTAAAAATACTAAAAAGGGGTTGCAATGCCTGACAGCCAATCCGTGAGATCCTTAAGCGACATGGCAACAGCCAATCAGTGAGGGGGGGCTTTAACAAATTCCAACAAGTTAAAAACCGTAACATTTTTTTTTTTATTTATTGTTATAAAGTTTATAAAGTTTGTGATATGTAAATAAAAGCGCTTAAAAGTTATCTTTAATGAGATTTTATTAAAAATTACACTAACATTGTTACATTTACAAAAACAGTCGCATTTTCTTTCATGCAGCGATAAAAAATAGTTATCTCATTTGTCAAAGGTTCAGCGGTGTAAGAAAAATAGTTATCTCCCTCAGCTCGGTTACTTTCTCTCCCAAAGCGCCGATTTTTAACTGCTTTTAAAAAAAATCGAAATTTGCAAAGTTATTTCCCTTGATATTAAAGACGCCCTTCTACACTGGTTGATAAGCATTTATTTATATAATAATTCAGACTTTGATACTTACAGATGGCCCAATATAAATATTTTATATATATGTTATATATTTTTTATGTACAGACTTCACTCCTAAATTAATTAAACGATCATTATGAATTTTAGAACACAACTGCTAAAAGTAGCTAATGTGTGATATATTTAGTTCAATGTAGTTTTATGTTAAACAGCTAAAGAGGGTAAAAGGGCGTGGACGCCCTTTGCGAACATTCAGATACGTCAGATTTTTGTAAATTTTTTTTAGACATCAATTAGTAATTATTCCTCACATTTCAGTTTCTCTGTAGTATTTTAAAGGGGTTTTAGGGGCATAATACGGACATAACCTCCCATTTGAAAATTCGAATATTTCAGATTTGCATTGAATTTGATCAATAGTCATTAAATATCAATTAAGCAAAATTCCTTGATTTTTAATTTCTTCTTAAGACCCTGTAATCCTAAGCATTACATTTGAGATATTTTCTAGAATCAAAATCATGAAATATATTTTGATAGAAATTGGAGTAAGGATTCTTTATATAAGGTTTAGTATCATTATATTTTGATTTAAATTTTTGTAAAGGGACATAAAAGAGTGCAAAACTGTTCTGAGGAATAACTTTTACCCGTGATATTCTACTAGTATATATATATATATATATATATATATATATATATATATATATATATATATATATATATATATATATATATATCCCGGGCAACGCCGGGGTACGGGTTCTGCTAGTGTGTGTGTGTATATATATATATATATATATATATATATATATATATATATATATATATATATATATAGCAATAGATAAAGTGAAAGAATAGAATAAGGTGCAAATCAAATTTTATTACAGTTCAATGTTCAGGCAAAGTTCTTTAAAGTCCTTAACTCATGAGTTTTCAAAGAAAATCTTCTCCTCAGAGGACCATTATCGCAATGACATTACTGCAGGTAATAAAAATTAAACTTTTAAAATATATAAAAAATATATATAAAAATACATAAAGGTATATAAAACATCAAATATATTGGCCCAAAAATACTTTTTTGTAAACCTATACAGTTCATCCACGTCAACAAGTTTAAAATAGCTCCAGGCAAGATATCAAAGAGGTTGATTAAGAAATAATCCAAATGGTGAATGGTGGTCCAAAAATACAAAAAGATATCCAGGCGGGAAATTCGTTTACTATCGATGCAGTAGATAGCAGTGAAAAGTGTATTTAAGGTGTATGCAAATTAATAAAACGATAAGAAAACGATAGGGAAAGCAAATCATATGAAAAGTTCAGAAAACTCACTTGGTGTTGAATATTATAATGTCAAAATTCAGGGTTATTAAGACCTAATAGGAATCATGTAAACCATAACTTCCTGGTTGTATGCAAGCTCTGCTAAATCCAATTCGAATAAAATTAAACTGACTTGATGTATTCGGCCATATTTTCTTCCGGGTCCGATAAAAATTACTCCAAAGAAAAAAAATATATTCAAAGGTAATTAAGCTCGCGCAAGCCCAGTAGACAGCGTAAGAAATGCGAAAACGAACACTTCTCCTTGATAAGACAACAGCACGAACGTCAATATATATATAAATAGAGAGATAATAATACAATTTTATTTTTTAAATTAACTTTAAATGAACTTTAACTTCGGACTTTAATCCCTCTATTTTCCAAATCAGCATTTTTTCACTATTCAGTCTTTCGAAGACATTCTGCTATTCTTCCTATATTTGCTTAACATTTATGATCTATTTTTGGACATGTTTACATTTTTTCCTCGAAGATGACTCTTTGCCCCCAAAAAACTTTGTATATTTTTATATAATTTTACTGTTTTATTCCTATGATCTCCTCTGGTGATAAAAGCATACCTTTTTGAAAATCCCTGGGTTAAGGAAAGAACAAAGTTGATTTATATATTTTTTGTTTGAACTATATGATGATTTAATAAATATTGAACTTTTTCCAATTTTTATTCTTATCACTCATCTCCTTTTATACACACACACATATATATATATATACGAAAGTTTTTTTATTTATCATACTTTTATTACCATCAAAACAGGTTACTGTAATTTAAATCAATAATACAAAATAATATTATTAATTACGATATATATAGTACTGATGAAACACCATTACACAGAAATTAGGAATTCTAATTATCATATCTATTTTTTAACCAGTCTATAATAAATTAATGCGTGGTGTTTTTCATTTTAAATTATATTGTCCCCATTTCCCTCATACATATGCAATAGTTTCGCTGATATTAGCAGTTATCAATTAAAGTTATTTCATTAAAAAAAGGATAAATTCATTTTCAAAAAGGTCAAAGTCATTTAAATGAAACTTATTTACTTTATAGAAAAAATATATCAACGCATCGAGGTGAGTGCTACCCTCCACTCATCCCCTCTTCTTCCCAGCTCCCTCCCTCTCTCTCTTTCGTGACGTCAAAGCGAATTTTTCTTTTTTATTGTTTTTTTAAAGAAAAGTTTCGCATCATCGCTCAAGCGAATTGAATTTTTTTCCTATCCATGTATTTCTTATATAAAAGATAAAAAAATTCGTATCGAAATTACCAAAATATTAATATTTATCTATTTCATGAATAGATACGAAAGTTTTTGTCCCGTGTTTACAAGACACTTATGAATGAAATTCTTTACACTTAGGTATGAATCCCTAATCGTTTTTTAGGAAAAAGGGGGAAGGGGCGACGGCCATGCAATTTTGAAAACAAATCTCTGTTTGTGGCGTCGATAGTCATATCTTTTGTCAAAAATATCCTGGACTTTCTCTTCGCTAGACACTCTCACCAAAATACCGCATTCACTCTGACTCAACCCTTACTTACTTTGTGAATCGATAGCGAGCTGGAACCATTTTTTTGCTATTGCAGATAAATTCTGTGCGATATTATTTTTAGGGTATCCACTTTTTTAGGGGATTAGGGTTAGTGTGAAAAATATTATAGTCGACTGCCCTAATAAGTTAGAATTACCCTACAAAGTAGAATTTAATTTTTCTTTAAAGGGGTGGATAATTTAGCTGAGGGTGTTAATCTACGAATTTACCAAAGTCTATTGTTAATTTTTAAATTACAAAACAAAAAAACTACATTCATATTTTTAAAAAGTCGTCATTAATTTAAAATTGTTTTTTTTTCTGTCTTCTAAATGAATAAATGCAAAAGTTTTTGTTTTATTTATCACTCATATATTACCATCAAAACGGGTTAATGTTATTTAAATCATTAATATAGCAGAGTGTTTTCAAATACGATATATATCGTACTAAAGAAACCCATATAGACATTCAAATCTCTGTTCAATTTGCATAATTTCTTTTTTTAAACTCTAGATGATTAATTAATGTTTGCTGTTATTCATTTATGATTTTATTATTTTATTTTCCCTATGTATATGGAATAGTTTCGTCGATATTAACAGTAATTAATTCAAGTAATTTAATAAAAAAATGAATAAATTATAAAAAAACTTTCTTAAAATACCAAGGGAGATAATATATTTTAGCTGGCGAGAAAGATACACCGATGAGGCATAAGAGTTAACAGAGAGGGGTGGGGGCGACTGCTCTCGTTCTCGCGCTCTGGACTCTTTAAAAAAATAAAATTTGGTGTCGTCATCACTACCTCTCCTTCGCCTTCTCTAGCGACGATAGATCTTTTTTTTAAATTGTTTTTGAAGGACATGATTTATTTACGAAATAAAAGAGCAAAAAATATATAAATATAGTCTGAAATAAAAATGTCTTTTACTTAAAATACAAACCAATAAAATTGGATTTTCTGTTTAAATTGTAAGATGTTTTTTAATTTAAAGTTTTCTTTCAATTCTTAAATTCTTTTATCAACATTTCTCGCCCCGCCCCGTATTAAATAAATAAACAAACAGGCATGCTAGCTTTATTTAGTTAACCCCTACTATTTAGAAAACGGGGTATTTACCTTTCATTTAGCGTTAATTCTTATTTCAGTCACGTAAATTATTTAGAGTGAAATAAGTGTCGGCATTACTCATAATGAATTTATATTAAAAAAAATCTAAACAATATTTTAGTAAAAAAACAATACAAAAAGATCATTAAAAAACCTAAGTTATGTACAAATTTCAGCGTACACGTGAAACGCCAAAATAAATATTATAGTCGCCATCTAAACAAGTCGAGTAAAAGGCTAGCTAAGGAAGAGAGATAACTTAAGGTTATAACCATGTCTTTTTTATATGAACAGATATGACAGGAAGTTACTGTTCTGCCTTAGCAAGCATACTTCATAAAGATGGCGATTATATTTTTCAGCACTTTTTTTATTTCGGCATTTTACGTGTACAATAAAACTTGCCAAACCATACTCGCAGGCATTACCATCTCTTTTTATGGGGTGATGCTCATAGGTATTACCTCCTCTATTTTGAAGGGGGTATATCGGACCAGGCATAACCGAATATATATATATATATATATATATATATATATATATATATATATATATATATATATATATATATATATATATATATATATATATATATATATATATATATTTGCGAAAGAATTATAAGACTATCGTCCATTCTGCCATTGCAAAAAAAAAAAAATGATATGAGTAAATACTGAATTTTCGTCATTGGAATATAAATAATCATTACATATATATATATATATATATATATATATAAGAAACATAAATAAATATACATACAAAAATAAGTTAAGATTGGTTTGTTGGTCCACCGATTTATAAAATCGGGGGACTTATGTTTTGAGGCATGTCCGTCCGTCCGTCCGTCCGTCCGTCCGGATTTTTCTCGGCAACCATCCATTGAATTTCTCTGAAATTTTGCGTGAAGTTGTAACTTTGGTCAGGTTAGAAAGTGACATTCTCTGATTTTTGAAAAAAAAACTGGTTAGTCCCCCAGGGGGTCAAAAGACTCCGAAATGGCAAAAAATGACATTTTTTGCCCCATAACTTTTCATCCATCCATTCAATTTCTCTGAAACTTGGCCAAAATGTGGAGACAATTGTTCCGAATAGAACATAAGTATCGCTGACCTTGGAAATAATCTGTTTCGCACCCCCAGGGGTTCAAAAGCCCCCAAAATGGCAAAAAATTACCCTTTTCTCCCATAACGTTTGATCCATCCATTCAATTTTTCTGCAACTTGGCCAAAATGTAGAGGCAATTGTTCTGGATATAAAATGAGCATCCTTGACCTCAGAAAAATTCTGGTTCGCGCCCCCAGAGGGTCAAAAGGGGGGTCAAAAATGCCCCAAATTGCCCAAATTTATTGCATTTTACACTCGCCACATCGAGTCACATACAAAGGGGGACCACGCACGCGCGGTTTGTTTGTTTTTTAGTCAAATCATATTTGAGATCTTTTTTTATTGTTGGAACCTTTCGTCTGTTCGATGGTTTTCAGTTTAGTTTGATGCCATCTTTCAAGGTTCGAATCTCACACCTGCCAGTTGCTTTTGTATTATATGAAAAAAAGAAGAAAAAGAAAACAAATATAAAAAAGGGAAATACAAAAGAAGCATTACGAGCTCATTTTACTATTATTATTTTATTTCAGCTTAAAATCAACAAAGCTTTGTACTTTCATTTAAACTCCAATCTGTGGCTATGATTAAAGCATATACACAACCATTTAACCTTTTAAATTTTTTTATACTTGTACGTTGATGTTTTACCCTCGTGTATGTTCAAAACGTGAGAAAAAAATAATTCGTAGAATACTTTTATGTAGCCAATAATATTTGCATGAATAAAAAAATTACTGGTAGTAAAAAGATTCAAATTATTGTATGTTGTTCGGTCGGCTGAGAAGGGAACGCAAAAATGTCGGAACATTTGTTTATAATATTATTTTACGTACTTTGAATAATGATTTTAAAAAAAGGTTCAAGAACTTCTGACATCGATACAGACATCGGATCGAAGATGCTGATACCAAATCTTCAGTTAGTTTAGCTCTTAGATACACCGTTTAACTGTAATGTAATGCCATAACAGACAAATTTGCTTTATATATATATACTGTATATATATATATATATATATATATATACTGTATATATATATATATATATATATATATATATATATATATATATATATATATATATATATATATCGGATTGACATCCAAATAACTAAGGGGAGACAAGTACGACCTCCTTTCAAAACATAACTACACCGGTTGGCCGTTAGGTGTCGCCTTTTCACCAACAGGTGGCGCTGGAAAGCGACACCAGAGTTATCTGCCCTTCGGACTATAAAAACCTTTGCAAACGGAAATCGACCTCTTCTACTCGCACAGCCTTGACAGAACGACACTGGCGCTTCGTCTTTCTTTCTTTTCAGCCGCTCACCAGCAAGTAACGGTCTCGTCAACAATGTCTTTCCTTTTCTGACTGCTGGACACTCATAGCAAGCTTGGCATTTTCTTTCTCTCTTTTCAATTGCACACGCACACACGCACACACGCACACACACACACACACGTGCGTTTTTCTCCATACAAAACTTATTTAAAGAGACATTGCTTTAAATAACAAAAAGACACTTATTTCTTTCAAGCCGTCAAAGAGACATTTATCCAAAAGACGCTAAAAGACTTTCGTCAAATATGGAACATAATTTTTATGTGTAAAAATGCAAAATAAATTGTTGTTGTTCTTAATAATGTTTGAGTATTGGATATTTTATTTGCCCTTCATTTGTGTTGAATGTTGACGTTTTCTTGCTCGTTTTTCTTCAATATTTAATAAGATTCCCCCACAATTTGGTGACCCCGTTGAACATTTATTTAATGGCATTCCAGTATTCAAACAACAAAAAGGAAAATACAAATTTATTTTCTGTCTCAACAACAAGCAAAAAAAAGGGAAGCCGCCATCTTTTTTCTCTTACCACGTGGAAATGAAAATTCAAACAAAAAAAAAAAAAAGAAAAGAAAGAAAATACGAATTTTTTTTTCTTTCTTTTCAACAAGGGAAAGAGAGGCCGCCATTCTTTCTCTACATGGAAACTAACATTCAAACAAACGAAAAAAAAAACGTCATTCCTCGTGTGAAACAAATTATGACTCCATTTTTTTTCTTTTCTTTTTCCTTTCTACCCACGTGTTGGAAACATATGTATAAAAGAAAAGAAAACTACAAAACAGACAACACACGATTACAAACTCAGCCAAACACGAACAACATCACCAAGCCTCAAGACTTAATACTGGTTGTAAAAAGTCAGGCTCAGCAAGCACCAAACATTTCCGGACATCACTGGGAAGAAATCACACCAGTTCAAAACGAGTACAACTGCATTAGCACGACTAAAATACTCAACAACTGGACGTTCGATGATCTACAGGAGGACACATCAACTCGAACGACGCGCACCAACACCAGTACAGACACACTTGTACCTGGACCTGCTAACTCACTTGCAGACATTTGTGCATCTGATTTTGACCATAGTGTACCACCAATCTCAACAACTAGATGTTTGTTCATCAGTTCCACAACACGGACTAATTAACATGAACAACATCAACAACTGCACAGATTCACTTGTGCTCATTCACCAACCACTGCACAGACTCACTTGTGCTCATTCATCAACAACTGCACAGATTCACTTGTGCTCATTCATCAGCAACTGCACAGACTCACTTGTGCTCACTCATCAACAACTACGCAGATCCACATGCGTTACAAACACTCAATTCCGAAGACCCACTTGCGATCAATTTCAATACAGATGGAAAAACAGAAATATGTAGCGTGCACACTACTTTTTCTAATCTTCAACAGCAAAACAGACATACCCACAAAGAATGCTTCTCATCTACAACTGTACATATTGAATAATATTTTCAATATTTTTCAATCTGAGGGTTTTTTTTTATCGGATTGACATCCAAATAACTAAGGGGAGACAAGTACGACCTCCTTTCAAAACATAACTACACCGGTTGGCCGTTAGGTGTCGCCTTTTCACCAACAGGTGGCGCTGGAAAGCGACACCAGAGTTATCTGCCCTTCGGACTTTTGCAAACGGAAATCGACCTCTTCTACTCGCACAGCCTTGACAGAACGACACTGGCGCTTCGTCTTTCTTTCTTTTCAGCCGCTCACCAGCAAGTAACGGTCTCGTCAACAATGTCTTTCCTTTTCTGACTGCTGGACACTCATAGTAAGCTTGGCATTTTCTTTCTCTCTTTTAAATTGCACACGCACACACACACACACGTGCGTTTTTCTCCATACAAAACTTATTTAAAGAGACATTGCTTTAAATAACAAAAAGACACTTATTTCTTTCAAGCCGTCAAAGAGACATTTATCCAAAAGACGCTAAAAGACTTTCGTCAAATATGGAACATAATTTTTATGTGTAAAAATGCAAAATAAATTGTTGTTGTTCTTAATAATGTTTGAGTATTGGATATTTTATTTGCCCTTCATTTGTGTTGAATGTTGACGTTTTCTTGCTCGTTTTTCTTCAATATTTAAGAGGAATAGAATGCGTTAGCATCCCCCCCCCCCCCACACATATATATATATATATATATATATATATATATATATATATATATATATATATATATATATATAATATCGACCATTTAAAAGTTACATAAATGGATAAATGGCGATTGCTCACATGCCAACACAACATTTCTGCCTGCGATGTTGAGTTAATAAATAAGTTAGGCAGTGACTAAAAATGAGTTGCTTAAATTATTGCAAACAATCTAGATGGAGAGAGAGAAAAAAAGAGAGAGAGAGAGAGAAATAGAGAGAAAGAGAGAGGGGGGCGTACCCAAGTGTCATAAAGATGTTATCAATGTTTGATATAAGACAAAGTAAATATAAATGATTTATGACAGTTTCCTTTTCAACGTCTCATGTCGTTGATAGAGTAAATCAACTGCTTTATTTATTACTTATAGACTGGTATTGTCTTGGCCTTCGGGGCTTGATTTACGCCGGTCTATGGGATTGTCCTGTGCAGTTCTAGGAGGTCCACCCTCCCAGGCTTTGCCCCCCTCTTTGGGGAGGAGTAAGTTTATTGCTTACTGCCTGAGGCGCCCCTACCGGGGAATGCCGACAGGGCTGCCCAGGCAATTTTGAAACCCCACTTTCCCGACCCGACCTTGGGTCACATCTTACTTGTGGGAGTAAGATAAAAACTGGCCTTGTGCCTAACTCCTGGAGAGGAGTAAATCAATACTTGTACTGCTTGGCCTTTTGGCTAAGATCAAAGTGTAGTATCTGTTCCGATGGATACTGCACGCTGTCCTGTGCAGTTCTAGGAGGTCCACCCTCCCAGGCTTTGGCTCCCCTCTTTGGGGAGGAGTAAGTTTATTGCTTACTGTCTGAGGCGCCCCTACCGGGGAATGCCGACGGGGCTGCCCAGGCAAATTTTAAATGGCCAGAGTGCTCACCTCTCGAGCGCTGGCTTATCTAATCCAACTTTCCTGACCTTGTGTCACATCTTACCTTGTGGGGGGTAGATAAATAAAAAAAATAAAATACTTGTACTGGCACTTTTTAGGCCTTTTGGCTAAGATCAAAGTGTAGTATCTGTTCGGATGGATACTGACCCCATAGACTGGTATTGTCTTGGCCTTCGGGGCTTGATTTACGCCGGTCTATGGGTGTGTCCTGTGCAGTTCTAGGAGGTCCACCCTCCCAGGCTTCGCCTCCCCTCTTTGGGGAGGAGTAAGTTTGTTGCTTACTGCCTGAGACGCCCCTACCGGGGAATGCCGACGGGGCTGCCTAGGCAATTTTTAATTCCCACTTTCCCGACCCGACCTTGGGTCACATCTTACTTGTGGGAGTAAGATAAAAACTGGCCTTGTGCCTAACTCCTGGAGATGAGTAAATCAATACTTGTACTGGCACTTTTTTGGCCTTTTGGCTAAGATCAAAGTGTAGTATCTGTTCCGATAGATACTGCACCCGATAGACTGGTATTGTCTTGGTCTTAGGGACTTGATTTACGCCGGTCTATGGAACTGTCCTGTGCAGTTCTAGGAGGTCCACCCTCCCAGGCTTTGCCTTCTCACCCTTTGAGAAGTGGTTAGTTTATTGCTAATCGCCTGAGGCGCCCCTACCGGGGAATGCCGACGGGGCTGCCCAGGCAATTTTTAAAGGCACCAAGTACTCTTCCTCTAGAGTGCGCAATTCCCACTTTCCGACCTTGTGTCACATTCTACTCTGTGGGAAGTAGATAAATAGGTGTTTGGCTAAGATCAAAGTGTAGTATCTGTTCCGATGGATACTGCACCCCATAGACTGGTATTGTCTTGGCCTTCGGGGCTTGATTTACGCCGGTCTATGGGTCTGTCCTGTGCAGTTCTAGGAGGTCCACCCTCCCAGGCATCACCTCCCCTTTTTGGGGAGGAGTAAGTTTATTGCTTACTGCCTGAGGCACCCCAACCGGGGAATGCCGACGGGGCTTCCCAGGCAATTTTTAATTGCCAGAGTGCTAACCTCTCGGGCGCTGGCTTTTCACACCCCACTTTCCCGACCCGACCTTGGGTCACATCTTACTTGTGGGAGTAAGATAAAACTGGCCTTGTGCCTAACTCCTGGAGAGGAGTAAATAAATACTTGTACTGGCACTTTTGCTAGGCACCCCATAGACTTGTATTGTCTTGTCCTTCGGGGCTTGATTTACGCCGGTCTATGGGATTGTCCTGTGCAGTTCTAGGAGGTCCACCCTCCCAGGCTTTGCCTCCCCTCTTTGGGGAGGAGTAAGTTAATTGCTTACTGCTTGAGGCGCCCCTACCGGGGAATGCCGACGGGGCTGCCCAGGCAATTTTTAATGGTCAGAGTGCTCACCTCTCGGGCGCTGGCTTTTCAACCCCCAGTTTCCGACCCGACCTTGGGTCACATCTTACTTGTGGGAGTAGGATAAAATTGGTCTTGTGCCTAACTCCTGGAGAGGAGTAAATAATACTTGTACGTTACTTTACTTATCATTATCTCTATTAACTAGGAGTTATCACACAAGTGATCGTCAGTGATTGCTCACCGACAACAACCGATGGTGTTCCTTGAAGGTTGAGTGACAACAAGCCTCCCCAGATTTCCAGTACTCTCCACCTCTTTTCGATCACCACCACAAATGACCTTACGGCATCAGAACAGCTGCCTACCATTGATTTCTTGCTGGCAACGATTAGTGGTTTCTACTGGGATTTGGATGGCGATAAGCCTCCCAAAGGTCCCAGTACTCTCCACACTCTTCCAGTGGAGGTCTGGTTAGTGCTCTCCCTCCTCGGTCCCCCCCCCCCTCTACGACGGGGGGGGGGGCAGCTTATGATATTTCTGGCAGTTTCTGTTCCTTGGTTCGTGCGGTTGTGTTCTTCCTGTGGTTTTGTTTTCTTCCTATTGTAACTTCCATGTGACTTGTTATCGTTCGTAGCTTATACGGGTTGGTTTCCACAGTCGAGGTTTTTCCTTAAGATTGCAGCCGTTTTGATCATTGCCGTTATTTGTATGGTCTCAGTGATCCCTTTGATTCAAATTTCTCCCAGTCTTTTCTCCAGTTTTTCTTGGGACTGATCCTAGTGCTCCTACGATTATTGATATTTTATTGACTTTCTTCGTGCTCCATATCCCTTTAGATCCCTGGCGAGTTCCGTGTATTTGCTTCGTTTTTCCGTTTTGATCTTCACTCTGTGATTGCTGGAACGTCAAAGTTTACGATTTGACAGAAGTTTTCCTAATTTTCGATTATTATGACATCTGGTCTCCTTGCTTGTCTGAGTTTATCTGTTTGTACCTCAATATCCCAGAGGATTTTGTGTTTTTCGTTTTCCAGTACTGTCTCTCGTTTATACTTGTACCATTTGTTCACGTGTTCAAAATGCAATCGTTTGTTCAGTTCCCAGTGTACTGATTTCCCCACAAAGTCATGCCTATTCTTGTATTCTTTTTGGGCTAGTTTGCTGCATTCACTTATGATGTGATTTACGGTTTCGTCTCTTTGTCCACACAATCTGCATTTACTGTTTTCCTGAGTTTTATCTATTAAAAGTAAACTTGTATTCGGCATCATATTTCCTGAGTATGTAGTTGAGTAACATCATGGCTATGATAAACAGTAGTGGTGATAGAGAGTCTCATTGGAAACTGCCTCTCTGTATTTTTATATTATTTAGGTGTTGTCCTCCAGCTGTCAGTTCTAGTCTCCATGTTTCCATTGCTTTCTTAATAAGATTAATAATTCTGTCGGGTATCTTGCATATTTTTAAGCATTCAATTAGCCATGCTTAAGGAATTCTGTCGTAGGCTTACTTGCAGTCAATCCATGCCATGGATATGTTCTTTTTTCTGCTTTTACTTCTTTCAGGATCTTTTGATCTATGTATAGCAGATCATGCGTCCCTCTTTTCCCTTTCCGGCATCCTTTTTGTCCTTCGGGGAGCAGTCCACGATTGTTCAGAGAGTAGTAGATTTGTTCTCTCAGTTGGGTCGTTAGGATTTTCCGCATTGTTAGTAAAAATGTTATTGGCCTATAGTTGCTTGGGGTCGTTCCCTTTTTGGCATCTTTTCGTATTAGCGTTGTCCTTCCTTTGGCCATCCACTCTGGTGCGTTTGTTTTGTGGATACATCCTCTGAGTTTCTGCGCTAGCCTTTTATGTAGGGTCGTAAATTTAAAAAAAGCAGTATCCATGTATTCCATCGTGGCCAGGTACTTTCCAGTTTGCCATTTTCCTTAGGGTTGTCTTAATCGTTTCTTCATTAATGTCTGTTTCTGTTTCTTCTTCAATTCTCTGTAGTTCATCTTTATTGTTTTTCATCCATTTGGCATTTTTGTTGTGTTTTTTAGGCTTTTCCCATATCTTGCCCCAGAAGTGTTTTGTCTCTGTCGGTCCGGTTGTTCTATTGTTGTTTTTTCTCCATTTACGTTTTTGTAAAACTGGCTTTCATTGTTTTCAAAGGTCTTGTTCTGTTTGTGCTGTTCCGATCTGTATCTATATCGTCTCAGTTTTCCTTCTCTTGCTGCTATCTTTTGTTTTAGTTCTTCATGTTTCTTATTTAGTCTTTCCTTGCGATTCTGATTTCTGCTTTTCAATCGTTTCCTGTTCTCTTTCATCCTGTTTACAGTTTTACCTTCTTTTCGAAGTTTGTCGATCTTGGTTTCCAGTCTGATTTCCCATCCATGCTTTGTCGGTCCATTTTATATTTATTTTTATTTTTATTTTTATTATTTATTATTTTTTTAAAAATTTGTTTTTATTTTTATTACTACTACTACTACTACTACTACTACTACTACTATTATCATTATCATTATCATTACTACTACTACTACTACTACTACTACTACTACTACTACTACTACTACTACTACTACTACTACTAACAAAAATATGCTCCCTCCGGTCGCATATTTTTGCTAGGCTGCCGCGTCAGAAATGAACGCTCACGCGTAAACCGATGGAGCCCCAGTCATATTTCTTGGTTGGTTAGACAGTGGTTTATGACCAAGAATATTTATATTTGAAAATAAAGAAAAAAAGAAATTCGACCATACCCCGATTTTTGTTTTACCCTCCCCCATAAATAGAAATATTTTTAGTTTAAAAAGAAAGAAAAAACATTTTTTGCACCCCCTCAATTTTTTTTTATTTTACCCTCCCCATACATAGAAATATTTTTAGTTAAGAAAAGAAAAAAAAAACAAATATTTTGACCGCCTTCCGCTAATTTTTTTTATCCTCCCCCATACATATAAATATTTTTAATTAAAAAGGAAAAAAACCCTAACCCTAACCCCCACTTTGACGTTGACCCTAACCCTAACGACGGGGTCAAAGTTAGCGCGGGTCCTAAAGTGAAAAAGTACCAAAAAATCAAATACAGTGAACACGATGTGTGTGTGTTTGTGTGTGTGTGTTTGTTTAATGGCCTTTTTTAAATTAAACAATTTGATTCTAAAATCAGTTGTATAGTTCTCCAGTACAATGTGTTAGTTTTTTGTTGACAGTAAACAAAAAAAATCACATTTTTTTTTTAATAAATAAAACATGGAATAATAAAAACAGTTTGTAAATGAAAGCTTAATAGCGTATAAGGTGTACTCATAAATTCAGTTGGGGTCGTGAAAAATTATAATATTTATATATGAAAGTATTAAAAAATCACGAATAGTCATTTAATTCTCGGAAAGAAAAAGTTTACCTGAACTAAATTTGTTATAATGTGTGTGTGTGTGCGTGTTTTTAAATAGTAATTTTTAAATCAATTATTATTTTAATTAAACAATTTGATTCAGTAAATTTGTGTTTTAAAACATAATGACTGATAAGATTAATAAACTAAACAAACTCAGAACGTTTTAATAAACTAAATAACGAACGCTGTACGTAACTACGTAACTCATTCATTATAATGTGTGTGTGTTTTTTTAAAAGTAATTTTTAAATCAATTATTATTTTAATTAAACAATTTGATTCAATATAATGGCTAATAAGATTAAGAAAATAAACAAACTCAGAACGTTTTAATAAAATAAATCAGTAATGCCAGCGGTTTGTTTTCATTTGAAATAACGCGCCCGTTCAGAGGGAGGTAATAGTTTCAATGGATTAACGAACGCTGTTCAATCAATTGGACGTAACTACGTAACTCATTCATTATAATGTGTGTGCGTGTTTTTTAAAGTAATTTTAAAATCAATTATTATTTTAATTAAACAATTTGATTCAATATAATGGCTAATAAGATTAAGAAAATAAACAAACTCAGAACATTTTAATAAAATAAATAACGAACGCTGTACGTAACTACGTAACTCATTCATTATAATGTGTGTGTGTTTTTTTAAAAAGTAATTTTTAAATCAATTATTATTTTAATTAAACAATTTGATTCTAATATAATGGCTTATAAGATTAAGAAAATAAACAAAATCAGAACGTTTTAATAAAATAAATCAGTAAAGTATCACGGTTAAATGCCAGCGGTTTGTTTACACTTTAAATAACGCGCCCGTTCAGAGGGAGGTACGCTGTTCAATCAGTTTGACGTAGAGGAACGCGCCCGTTCAGAGGGAGGTACGCTGTTCAATCAGTTTGACGTAGAGGAAATAACTACGTAACTCATTTTATGAAGAAATAATAAAATAATTAATTATAATTTATAAGTAAGATTATTAGCGAGCAAAATAGCGTAAATACATTTAGAAATCTGAAGAAAACAATCATGAGTGTATATTTGCGAATACTAATTTATTAGAAGTTCAAAATCAATTGATTATGTAAATTGAGAAATGCGTATAGTGTTTATGGCGTTTTTTTTAAAAATAGTATATAATGAAGCTGGCGGAGTTAATAAATAGTCATAGTACTCTGATGGAGTTTCGAACCCAGACCCCACGATATTATTGTACAACTCCCTAATGTAAAATTATTACCAACATTGGATTCCTTGTACGATTTTACTCGAGGAAAGTTGTGTTTGATCTTGGTATAGGGCTTTGTTTTAAATTACATTTACAGACAGACAGCGATAGAAAGAGAGAGTACAAATAGAGTATATAGGACACGTATGATACGTATAGAAGATACGACGTTATCAAAAGAAAAAATGCAAAGTCTATCCATGCAAAATTAATTAGATTTATTCGACAACTTGTTAAGACAATGCATAATAAAACCTTCGTAAAGAATGAGAGTTCAAAGAGTACGAGAACATTCTGGAGAAATGAAAGTGTTTGTGTTTAATTACCTCCCCTATAAGAGGAGGTCTAATGTTTCATATGTCACGATCAAATCAAATATATTTTTGTTATCAAATGCAAATCAACACATCATAAACAATACAATTAAATCATACCTGGTGTCTTCAACGCTCAACTACATCGGCCCTCCGAGACTGAGGATACTTCATCCAAGATCGTCTCTCGTCGTTCCACGGTGGCTACCTCTCCGTGGGGTGCATTATCGCTCTGGAATCAAAGTTGACATAACAACACAAAGAAAAGAACTATATTCCGAATTTGGAGAAGGACCAGTTTATTAGGTTGTTGACGTTGCCTTCTTCTCTGCTAGCGGTGGGGAGAAGGGGATACATATCGAGGCTACGGATTTATAGAGATGGGCCCCTTCGTTTATAATCTTTTCTTAAGTCATTTCTTATTATCTCTCTTTGCTTCAAGCTTTCAGCAGAGATTCCCCGCTTTTTGCTCTATACTATATAGTGTGAAGTCACTTCCTCTAGTTAGTGTTCTCACAGGAATCAAATCCCCCCAAAGGCTAACCACCTGATCCCGACTTACCTCTATTTTCTGTTTACGCGTCCATCTCTACAGAATCAACAACATCTTCTGTTGCATTGCCTCCCATCTAAGTGGATTCTAATGTTTCTAATGTTTCGCATATCACGATCAATTAAAATATATGTTGGTTATCGGATGCAAATCAGCAAATTATAAACAATACAATGTAATCATAAATCGTGTCTACAGTGCTCAACTACAGCGGTCCTCCGAGACTGAGGACACCATCAACGATCGTCTCTCGTCATCCTATGGTGGCTATCTTTCTATGGGTTTCATTCTCGCCCTAGAATTAAATGTGGCATAACAACACAAAGAAAAGAAGAATATCCTGAATTTATTTGGAGAAGAACCGTTTATTAGGCCGTTGACGTTGCCTACTTCTCTGCTAGCGGGGTGGTGGTGGTAGTGAGGGAAGACATATTAAGGCCACGGATTTTTGGGGCCTGGCCCCTTTCGTTTATACTCGATTCTTAAGTCATTTCTTCTCACTTCCTGTTGCTTCAAGCTTCCAACCGAACTGCTACTTCTCTCACTCACTTTCTCTTTTAATCATCTGACGTCACTCCCGTTTCTATCAGTACCTACAGTAGGTTAAGCTGACCTCCGAGTGCATAAGCTAAACCTACTGAACTTAATTACCTGTTTATGCGCCAACGTTCCCCTACTAACCTACATGACCCAATATGTACTACATACTATTTAACATTTGTCAACAAAGAGAAATTAAGTACACATGTTTGTTTTGGCTGTCGCCGTTTGCGTCTGCGTGTTTGTAAATGGCATGCCTCTTTTTTGTTAGTGAGAGAATGTGTGTGTGTTCATTTCGGTTGGCGCCGTGTGCGTTTACGTGTGTGTAAATGAATAGGCATATGAAGATTTATGTGTATATTAGCGTGCCTGTTTTGTTAGTGAGAGAATGTAGTACCTGTGTGTGAGAGTGTTCGGTTTCACTGACGCTGTTTAGTAGTTCGTGAAAGTATTACGTTATGTGTGTGCTACTTGCCGAGGGGCCTATCGCCTCCAAAAAGAGCTAGGCTGGATAGGATAGTGACGTATTCACCTGTGTTGTCTCTGAAGAGAGAACAGAAAATAAGAAACATAAAAACGCTGTATTTATGTTTTTATACTATGCGTTGGATTTCGGCACTGAATATTCTCGCTTCGATAGTTGACTGGAAGAAACTGCTGATTTGACCTTTTATCCAATCAAGAGTAGATACGTAAATACAATATTCACTGCCGCTTCCAACAACAGATTAGTAGAGATTTTTGCAACATCAAAAGGCAGGATGGTGGCATTTAGTAGATAGCGAGTGACAACACGTATCTCTAACGCTCCAGCATGTGTGTGAACATCGAAATGATTTAAGTGTTGTTTTTTTATGTTTATATTATTATTTTAATGTTCATATTAACAGAACGCCATCTGGTGGAATATGCAAGAACTTAATTTTCGCTTCTAAAAATAATTTATTTTAAAGCGTGCATAAAGTCATTCTTAGCATGTTCTTAGCGTCTTATCTTCACGAACTGGTTTGTCTTTTTCCGCCAACGAGGTGAGCGGAAACGGATGTTTGCTGAAAGTCTCGCAAATGCGCAGAAGTGTTCGAGTTTGTCAGTGTATTTCTACGCGAGTCTTAACATGCCTGTTTTCGCCAACCGAACTACAATTCAACATTATGCAGGGGATCGCGTGTACATACAGATGAAATAGATCTGTCATGCAACTGCTACAAAGTAAATAAAAGTAATAATTTTCGATAGATTTTTATAATTAACTTTTTTTTAAATCTCTGGAAGACGTTTGTAGTTGGAGTCTCCACTGTTGAGGATACGACAATATCAAAAGAATTTCAAAATCTATCCATACATACCTAGGTATGCCCAATAAACGGCGATAAATTGTCATTTATTTATAAAACGTAAATTAAAAATGCTAAAAATCTTTTTCATCGTTTCTGTTAAACTTGTAGTAAAGAACAATTCTCAAATCTATGTGAAAAAAAAAAGAAAAATCAAATTTATGTCATACAATGTACATTTGATTTTATTTTAATATTTTTTAAGCTGTGTTTACCTTGTCATGGCCTTTTATGCTTACTTTCTTAAATTAAGTATGGTTGGTCAAAAGCGTAAAGAAAACACATACTCTTAATAGCAGTTCCACAAACGAAACTAGCGGATTATATCCGCGCGTGGGTTCCGTAAAAATGCTTACAATTTTGACTGAAATAAGTATGTTAAATAGTCTTTTTCATATAGAATTAACAAATGAAATTTTGATATTTTTAGCTAAATTTTCTTAATATATTTTCTTTAATTCAACAAATATGTCATTCTGTTACACTGATTTATATAAATTTAATTTATAATTATTAATTTTAAAAGATTTCTAAAAAATAAATAAGAAATATAGATAACTTAAACTGTTTAATATCACATCCTCTCCCCAAATAAGTTCACGGTTAACAAAGGGGAAAAAATCCTAAACGGGAAATATTTTGTCTTAATACAATATTAAAGTTAAAACATCTTATCGATTTTATTATTTAATAGATTATTTCGTTTTTTTTTATATTCTTTAATTCAATTCTCTTTCCAATGATATACAATTTATTTTGGTACATCAACTCAATTAGACTGGGGGCGGGGGGAGGGGGGGGGGTCAATGTACGAAACAAAAACTAAGCAAAACTCATTTTGCTTTTTAAATTTACGATAAATATTAATTTAAATAAAACTGCTTAAGTGTGAACTTAATAGGATCAGCGATATATTCATTGATAATGGTTATCCTGAGGACATTATCAATGATTGCATTAATAAAAAGGTTGCTGACTTTAAATCTCCCAAAATATTTGGGCCTGTAAAATGTCCCATTTATTTGAAATTACCTTAGATAGGGGGAAATAGTAATGAACTAGGTAAACAGATTGTTGATAGCATTAGCAATTGTTTCTACTCTGTTTCCTTACGATTAGTTTATGCTACTAGACCCGCTTTCCCTTTCTTTCGTAAGGATAGTGTTCCCTATACAAATTATAGTAATATTGTATACCAATTTACATGCCAATGTGATGCTGGCTATATAGGGCGCACTTCCTTGCATTTGCAGACCCGCATAAACCAGCACGTTCCATAAAAAATACGTCAGGGAAGGGTAGGATCCTTGTGTTACCCCATCTCTAATTCTTTGGACTCTGCTATTGGCCAGCATTTGGTTGAAAACCCAAGTTGTGCCAGTAGCTATAAAATAGACCGTTTTGAGGTATTGCATAGAGCAGATTCCAAGAACCATTTGAAAATATTGGAATCTGTCTCTATCGCTATTCGCAAACCTTCCTTGTGCCGGCAGAAGGAATTTGTCAGATCGCTAAATCTCTTTGGGGAACTTTGAACCCCTCCCTTCTTTTTTTCCCTAACGTAGTGCCTTTTAATCGTTTTTTTTTTAACGAAATCATTAAATTCACTTCTTTTAATCGCTCCATCGTTAATTTTGGCACTTATTTTCTGTGTGATCAAATCCTGAGCCAGATATTTTTCTGATCACCGATCTGGCAGTTTGTCACATGCGTATATGCCCTATTACGAAACATTCTCCACGGTGTATGTTCACAAAAGACATGCACCATTATTAAACCATTGAGTCGACTCAATTATTTCCGGCCTTGAACAAGAACTTTCCACCCAGTCTATAAATAGTTACCTATGTTCATATGAAACTATTCAAAGTTGAATAAAACATAAAAAACGAACGCGCACATATCTGAGACAATGGCTGAATCCTTAGAAAATGATCTCCAGTTTGTAGTGGAATCAGGTCATAAATGGATAGTAACATTTAATGCTGCTAAGACAAAGCTCCTTTCCTTCAACAACTGCAAGAAACCCCTTCAATCGCCGATTGTCATGGCAAATAGCACCCTACCTGAGAGTCCAACGTTCAAACTCCTCGGCCTAACATTCACAGGTAAAATGAATTGGAACAAATACATTGAAGACATTGTCAAGGCTGCTGCAAAGAAGGTGCTAGTAAACTTCTCACACCTGACAGTATCCTATATATCTACAAAGCCACCATCCGCCCATGCATGGAGTATTGTTGTGACATCTGGGCTGATGCATCATCCACTAGTCTCCCCCTATTAGACATGGGTAATTTAATAGGTCCCTCACTATCCACCAAGCTCCAGCCCCTGTCCTATCGCCGCAATGTTGAATCCTTGTACTTGATTTACAAGTACTTCAATGGAATGTGCTCCGATGAACTTGCTGCTCTGGTGCCCTCTCGACGTAAATACACTAGAAAACACGACAATCAGCTAAATCCCATCCATTCACTGTGGATGCCTCCCGATGCCGGAGAGCCTTCCACTCCAATAGCTTCTTTTCTTCGCGCTGCCGGCTTTTTGCACTCCGTCCCTGCCCCCTGTTTCCCTGACTGTACCGACATGCAGAAATTTAAAACTAATGTGAACAGGCATCTTGCTGCACAGCTCCCAATTTAGGATGACCCCCAAAACTTTCACCCCAGTGGCAGCCTACCTTGTTTGAAAAACAAAAAAAAACAAAAACAAACTATGAAGCTCGTTTTTTTTATTATTATTACATCCGTATTAGATGCATTTTGTTTCAATTATATCAGAATGTACTTAGAATACACTACGTGTGCTTAAGAGGTAAAAGGTTCTATACTGGACGGATAGAAATAGGCAGATACCTATTAACAGTCTACTTGTTATGAAATGCATGTTTTACCGTGACCCGGGGTTGCTGGAAACGCACGATACTCCGCTGGCCATGGCACACATACACAATTTTAAAAATTGGTCAGGTTTAAATATTTTTTTGAACGCTGGGAAATTCAGGCTTTTATTTTTCACAGAATGAAGAACATGGTATTTTTTCTCTTTCTTTTTCATTTTTTCTTTTCTTTTTTAAACAATAATTGGCATTGATTAGCATGATAAAAGTTTCCTACCGTGTTGAGCGCTTTCCTGTTATTTCTTTTGACACACTCCCACGACTGATCCGTCCGTTAGTAACAGACAGAAAAACATCGGAAGACGCACAGAAAAGGTCACATAAAAACGAACATTTTTTTTTACTATCACTCTTACCCCACCCACCCCACACACACATATTTTAAAGATACGTCCATTAAATCGTCGTGTTTAGCGATGATAATGTTCAATCAAACGTAAATGTGACCGACAAACTAAAAATATCATTTGCAACTTAACAACGGAAATGATATTTTGGCGATTGTTAACAATTTCCAACAGAAAAAAGGGGTGAAAAAACAAACAAACTCAAAACAAAACAAATAGTCAACAAATAGCTGTTCCCAACCGAAAGATAATTCAATCTTCTATCGATCTGCGTAGCTTTTAATTTTTGAGACTGTTTTTAAGTGTTTTTTTTTTAAATCTGATTTTTTTTCGTTATCTACAAGTCTGTGAAAAACAATATGTCCACTACATGCGACCACATGAGATCTGATTGTTCGGTATAGCGCAAAGTATTTCAAAATAAAGAAGAACTTAAAACTAGTTTCAGTAAGTAAAAAATATACACATCTGTCAGAAATTAAATATTTGACCGATTGATGACAGTTATTAGTTGTATTTTTGTTTAATTTTTGATTTTCCAGTTGTTAAACAAACGACATCGAATCTTCACATCAAGTAAAGAAACAACGCCATTTTGAATATCATTTTTCATTGCCTTGTAAATAACGATAGAAAATCAGATTAAGCAGACACTTAAACACAGTTCCAAAAAGCTACGCAGATTGATAGAGGATTCATTTTTCTTTCGTTTGGTAACAGTTACTTGTTGACTATTTGTTTTTTTCCACACCTTTTTTCTGTTAGAAATTGTTAACAATCGACGACATTTAAAACGGAAGCGTGATCAGACCGAGCCACTCGTAGAGACACGAGGACGCATTTATAAAAGAAGAAAACGATAAAATATATTAAAACAAAAAAAGCATATGTTACGTCATTTCAGCGAATACAATTCGCGCAAGTTTATCTGAGTTAATGACGATATGTTTTGCCGCGTTCTGATTGGTTATTTCCGGTGCGCATGCGTCGTCATGTGTTCGCTTGTGGCAATCGCGCAATTCACGACAAACTGGAGTAAAATATCCCATTTTCTGATCAAGTTGTCTATATGCAGTATCTGATTTACTCACTCTGCACTGTTCTCAATAACAAAAATACGTTTCCTTGATATAATTCTCCAGGCTTTTCGTGAATATTGATATACGCAGGGCATTTATTTACTCCTCTCCAGGAGTTAGGCACAAGGCCAGTTTTTATCTTACTCCCACAAGTAAGATGTGACCCAAGGTCGGGTCGGGAAAGTGGGGTTTAAAAATTGCCTGGTCAGCCCCGTCGGCATTCCCCGGCAGGGGCGCCTCAGGCAGTAAGCAATTAACTTACTCCTCCCCAAAGAGGGGAGGCGAAGCCAAAACGCTCTATTAATTCAACCTTACACAATAGACGCTCTTTTTTATATACTGCTTATGTATATGCGATATTAGTCGCAAGGTTAGCTAATTTGCATATTGGTTTTGAAAAAGGACATTTTATTAATTAACTTTACTATAATGGTTTAGCAAGAGAACGGTTCAGTTTCGCTCGCCGAAGTTGGGAAATGCTGAAAGAATGATTGAAGACACTGAAGACAGAGATAGAGGGAAATATGTATTAATAGTGTTAAATTAAATCACAATAGAGAAAAGTCTTGAAAAACTAATTGAGTTGCAGCTTTAAGAAGTCCAACTAATAATAGAAAATTCTTTAACGTCCAAGAAAATTTAGACGGCCCTCTGAATTGCTCAGGTTCTAATTGTCATACTCAAATTAAGGAAAAATATCCCTTGTTGTCTGGACAAGATCATATTCAAGAGGAGGAAGATTAAGTTTTTTTTATTCAGCCCGCCAAAATTAAGTGTTTGTTGATTGGTAAAAAAAAACGTCTTGGCCAATCAAAAGGGCTTTTTCTGAATAAGAGGAGTGTCGTGATGGACAAAAAGAGAACCACTCAGGAAGAAAGGGAAGTAACCATTTTTAAATAATTTTTGTTATTGTTTTTTAATAGATTGTTATTTTGATTTTAATATAGCAAATTGTTCTGTTTCGCAGTATTGTTTTATTTCCTGGAGACATATTAAGCATTTGTATTCAAATGTTCCTTTTTTTAGAGGAACTGACCAGATTTTCAACAAAACGCGACCTGTTTCTATTTAGAAAAGTAAAAAGGTAAATCAATTTCTTCTTCCTTTTCCATTCTTTACGGTTACATTTAAAAGATAAAAGGTTTGTATCAAAATTACCAAAATGTTAATGTTTATCCATCTATATGAATAAATGAGAAATATTTTGATTCGTGTTTACAACAAAGTTATGAATGAAAATCTTTATTTTAACTTTTTGTTTCAAGAACATTGCGAAGCGGTAGCGAGCCGGCAAAACCCGCTAGTAGATTAATAATACTGAAATTTATATGTAAAACTCCAAAATGAAATTAATCCTAAAGCAAGTTTCTCTCCTTTGCACCCGTGTCTATTTGATAAAATTTTGGTGTGAATGCAAATTAAAATAAAGAAAACAATTTCACGTGTGTTATGAATATTTTATTAAGTATATTTACATGAAAATGATTTGGTCGTACCCATCCGTATGGTAATGCGCTTGTATCTTCGTTTGTACATACTTTATAACCTTCCACACCCATTAAAAAAATGAGATCGTCCGCTGATTGTCAAAAATTCAGACTTTACCCATTTCAAAATGAATTGTTCCAAAATCGAATATAACATAATGAATAGAATTTTGTTATTTTGTCGACTTAAAAGTGACATTCGTTTATCTTATACTTGCTGTAATTACCCGAGGTTGTCCGGGAGTCTTTTTCTGGCATGGTGATATATCCGTGACAACGTGATTTTAATAAAATAGATGTAATTAATTTTAACAATGTAGAACAATTCTAGATAAAAAGAATTAAAAAAATATTTTTTGTTGATATAAAAATAAAAATTGCTTGAAAAATAGAAGATATACGAGGCCTGTCTAAAAGGTATCCGACCTTAGGCCAGAAAAAAATATTTCAAATGCCTGACGGGGTTGGGACCCTAATACCCGTCAAAGTAAGCCCTTTTTGCTTGCACACACTTAGCCCACTGATCCACCCGCTGCCGGAAACACCTCTGGAAGTCTTCTTTTAAAA
Organism: Sepiola atlantica; assembly: GCA_963556195.1. Lineage (NCBI taxonomy): Eukaryota > Metazoa > Mollusca > Cephalopoda > Sepiida > Sepiolidae > Sepiola > Sepiola atlantica. The sequence goes on from OY744531.1 coordinate 72,469,049, forward strand.
TGGTGTTCATCTCTGCCGTTGCGTTCCGCATTATCTCTTCTCTAGTCTCAAAACGGGAACCTTTCAGTGGCGTCTTCAATTTTCGAAACAACTAGAAGTCGCAAGGAGCCATGTCTGAAGAGTAGGGAGGTTCGCGAACGAGTGGAATTCCATGTTTGGCCAAGAAATGTTAGATCAATTTGGATGAATGTGCTGAGGCGTTGTCGTGATGCAGTTGCCAGCATTTCGCCGTCCACATGTCTGGTCTTTTGCGCCGAACTGCGTCACGGAGACGCAGGAGAACATCTTGATTAACTCCTTTATCACTGTTTGTCCTTGTGGTGCGTATTCGTGATGCACAATTCCACGGATATCAAAGAAGACAGTCAGCATCACCTTGATTTTGCTTCGCACCTGTCGCGCTTTTTTTGGTCTTGAAAACTCGGGCTGCTTCCATTGCGACGACTGTCTTTTTTTTTGGGGGGGGGGGTCTTACCCGTACACCCATGACTCATCTCCAGTTATCACAGTGTTCAGAAACCCAGGATCAATGTTGGCGGTTTCCAGAAGGTCCTGTGCAACTTGAAAACAACTTGGGCACACATTTCGCAGACACTCTGTGCATGTTCAAATCATTACGCAAAATTGCATGTGCGGAATCCTTACTCACTCCTACCTCTTGGGCGATTTCCCGTACGGTTGACCGACGATCTTCCATCACCAAATTTTGCACTCTCAATAACAGCAGCACTCCGAGCAGTTTGGGGCCTGTCAGAACGCTGGTCACTCTCCACTGATGTGCGGCCATTTTTGAATCGGTTGAACCACTCCTTAATTTGTGTTACACCCATCGCATCTTTTCCAAACACCTGCTGAATTTTACGAATTGTTTTGCTTTGAGAATCACCAAGATTTTGACAAAATTTCATGCAGTACCTTTGCTCAACACGTTCAGTCATCTTGAGAGAATCGGTAATCCGACGAACACGTTGTGTAGCACCTCACTCAGCGACCGACAGGCAGCGACTAACGCACAGGAAGGCGGTGATAAAATTCACACATGTGCATGAAGGTGTCTTCATTCACTGTGTAGAGTAGCGTCGCTTTATCGTCTCTATTTCGCACGGAAAAATAAAGGTCGGATACTTTTTAGACAGGCCTCACAACCAAAGAAGGCGACGGCTGAAGTGTTGAAGTCTTAATAAAGTCTTTCATTCTTCGACGTCTCTCTCTCCCCCTTTCTCTCTCTCTCTCTCTCGCACACACACACACACACACACACACACACACACACACACACACACACACACACACACACACACACACACACACACACACACACACACACGCACACACACACACACACACACATAGTAGGAGTTGTGTTTTAAGTGGAAAATTTTAGAGGTCAAAGGTTAGAGAGGGACATGCTAACAACATAATTTCCGGACGAGGCCCTCTTCCTCTCTCTTACCTGGCGAGAACAGTCGTGTCGAGCAGCTCTCCCAACGAAGAGGAGGGGTAACACGTATAGTTTTTAAATAAATAATTTTTATCTCGCATGCTTACGATCGGGCACTTTATTTATTTGATTTCAACATATCCCGACACATTGTAGATATATAACATAAACACATGCGAAGTCGGCCTGTTTTCTGTTTTTGTCCTTTTGAATAAATCCTGTTTTAAAAAATAAACAACCAGTGTCGGCGTACGTTTTATCAACAGACGGAAAAGGACATGGGTTCACAACGACGACGACAACGACGACACAGGTGTATAAAATAATTTATACATCTATTATCGGTAAGGCGTAATATAACATCTCTCTCTCTCTCTCTCTCTCTTTCCCTCTCTCTCTCTCTCTCTTAGTTATGGCAGATATTAGTCTGCAAAAGAAAAGACCCCCCCGGACAACACCGGGTAGGTAAAGCTAGTGTTTTTTTGTTTCATTTTACTTCAGTCGAAGTTCTCAGAAATCAAGGGGCTCCTTTCTGGGGCTATCACCTGACCTCTGAAGTTTTCTTTACCTGTCAAACACTGAGTTAGTAAAAAGGTAAAGAACATTAGTTTTCCTCTCCCAAATTGACCAGTTAACTATGTTATAGTATATCTTTCTTGAGATTTCTTGGTCTTACCGGATTCCAGAACAAGAATTTATCTAGTCTGGTGGAGTATCCAGCTAAGTGCAGTTACTTGAGGCAACATCACTAGGAGAAGGTGCAACATTCCACGTATAAGTCAGTGTATAGCCGTGTCGAGGGGATCTTATTTGGGCTTCAGATAATGTTATTTTGAATATTTAGTCAGGGTTTACTTGTAGAGTGAAGTATCCTCATGTCAGGTTGTCCTGACAAACCCTTGTACATAGAGACCGAAGACACTCGAAATCGTGTCTAGTAGGTAATTCAAACTCTCCTATTTTATAGTTGTAATTAGCTGTTATTAGTAAAACGACACAATCGTACAACCTTTTTATTATCGCACAAGTTACAGTTGAATAAAAATCGCACATTTGGCAACAAATTAAATATTTACGTAAAGCAACGCGAGTTTAATGACACAACGCACTATGTAATAAAAAGTATTATTAGAACATACCTCATATAGGAAATATAAAAACGAAAGTAAATAATACGGGCAAAGGCGGAGTAGTATTTCTATATAATTGTTTTGTCTATGTGTTAAAATAAGTTATAAAGTGGAATAAATGGCGGCCTTTCGATCGGGTATTGTTTCATTATGTACGGACATTCAAAGTAATAAAGTATTTTACGTTTGTAAGAGACATTTTTTTGTGTGCATTTTTAAAGGAAGGAAAATATTTATGGAAACAATCAGTTAAGTAGGCGAGTGCCATCGTACCATACAAGTAATGCATTATCCATAAATAAGAAGTAGCCGCTTACATGATAGCAAACGTAATCGTAATAATTAATAATCAACCACATATATCATTTTAGGGGAAGACCATTTCATTTAGTTGCTCCCAAAAGTTATTGTACCGACTATCACGAGGCGCAAGTAATATTAATAAATAAATAGCTGAATAATTATGATGTAAACACATGTACTTGTTTATCCAATAGTCGAAATAGCGAAATGGCGAAACTTTGTTACTAAGGGTTTTAGCTGTTATGTGAGGAAGGAATAATCTCCCCATTGTATTGATATTCCTAACCGGCCTAACTATTACCAGAAAGAAACTGAAGCGAATCAAATTATATTGATGCTAATAACATAGTGGAAGTAAAATGAAAAGGCTAGTCAGAATCAAGTATCGATTTGCCAATAGCAATGCTATTTAGGTATAACATTGAAAGTCCGACTGATTTTATTTTATATATTAAACATGATATAAAATGATTATAAAATCCTTCTTTTGCGAAGAAGACTTTATTTACTTGACATTATGTCTCGATATGCTATATACCTTTATTATATATACCACAGCCAACAGTAAAAGGAGATGTTTTCACACCGGATATAACATTAGGAATGAATAGAGAAAGATAAAGGGGAAAGAAAAAGAAAAGAAAGAAAAATGAAACCAAAGAAGAGGAAAGGGATAACTTGAGTTTTGGTGACCTTTCAGCAGAGTTTAACATTTTGTAGAAGGACCTGGGGTGTAACGGATATAAGTGCTAAGTGATAATCGGTTCTAAGTGACAGTCTTCTGAAGTTTGAAGGTTCGATCCTCAGTGCGGGCGATACTAAGAATACTATTACGAATTACTTAAGACTCGGTCATGGCTGACGGAACGAGAGCAAGCTACCCCTGTGAATTAAATAAAGTGTGGTTTCATTCGAAATTCCGTACAGATTCCCAAGTTTGACATAAAGATTCCCGAGTTCAACAAAACACACCTGAAGAAGTTCAAAGGTTACATCAGCCGAAACGTTGTGAAAATTACACCCAAGTTGAGAACAGTGGTCCGAATAATTCAGATAATACAAATTAGCAATCCTTATCGCAAAAATTCCCAAACATAGCACACTGTCTTTATTAGTTAATACCAGTTAGTGGTTTGACATGTGTATACAGTGACTTTCCAATGCCAAATGCCACTCGAGGATAAGGGTTAATGGATTGTCTGTTGGATGATGACCAATATTATGAGAGGATTTGAAACGGTGGGGAAAAAGGGCCGAATTTAATTATTTAAAAGAACATTGACTTGAAGACGAATTAGTTAAGTTGACATTGAACTTGAAGACGACCATGTTGTAGGCAACAGGGAAGTAGTCCCTTAGCACTGTGTTCTACAGATGGAAAAGTCTTGGAAAGAAACGCTGTTCATGCAAGTTCCGTTTTGTTTAAGGTATACAAAGGAAGAAAGGAGAGTTCTTTGCAGTGGTGGTAGGTAGACGAGTTCTTGCTGTAAATGTTTTACTGGGGGGGGGCGGGGGCTAGAAATTGGAGCTCAGTCTAGCACCTAATATGAAAATGCCCCGAGTAACTTACTGCACTTGATCCACCTAAAAAATATATCCTACCCACAAGACTATCTGTTACCCCCCCCCCCTCTTCACTGTAGAGGTCCCTAGATACCGGAATATTTTCTACTCTAATAGCTTCTCTCCTCGGACCGCTTCCCTTTGTAAATTAACTCCCCTTGTTCTCCCGATAGTGCAAACATGCAGAAATTTAACCGTAATGCGAACAAGCATCTTGCTGCCCAACTCCACACCCGGATTGACCCCTATAAATCTGGCCCCTACCACAGTAGACCCTTACCCTTAAGTGGCAATATGCCTTGTTTGGGATGAATAGAAGTCAAAGTTAAAGATAAGCAAATAACAATATATAGAGTAGAGAAAGAGTGATTTGCTGTATATGCTTTATTGAACACATATTGCTATTCTACCCATGGATGGCGGGATATAATGACCCTATACATTTTCCTAATAGATCCGATGGAATTTTAAACCGGCTTAGAGAAACCGCAACGGTTCCTATTTCACTGATGACCCAGTCCCCATTAGGTTTTTGATTGTAAGTTTTTTTTATTTCATCGCATTTCACTATAAATCTGGCATTAACCACAGTAGCCCTTACCACAGTAGCCCCATACGCTCCAGGGGTAATGTGCATTGTTTAAGATAAATAAATGCATAAATTTAAAATAAATAAATAACGATAGAGTAGAGAAATTGTATACGCTTTATTGAACACACATTGCTATTCTACTCATAGACTGCGGAAAATAATGGGCCTTTCCCAATAGATCTGATAGAATTTGAAACCGGCCTAAAGAGACCGTAACAGTTCCCATTTCATCGATGACCACGTCCCCCATTAGGTTGTTAATTATAAGTTTTTCATTTCATCACATTTCACTATCCTTCTTCGATGACATTTCAATAACCTTTGAACGAGAGCGGACATTTACATCAATAATATCCCCCTCTCTCAAGTCAATTATTCGCTAATTAAAAATAAATTGTACTTTTTGAATTTTTTTCTAATTTTACAGTTCATCGAAATGACATCAGGCGGGAATTGTGCACGTACGCATTCAATGTGTCAAAGTTTGGCCTGATCGCATGCTTTATTGTCATGATGCCATAATCCATGCGACCAAGTCGGCTCTTGACACTAAGCAACAACATTCACAATTCAAATTCATTCTGGTTGCCGAAAAAATATTGACTAGCATGCAGGCAAATATCATTATTTGGCCACACTAGAAAAAAAAAATTGACATTGAAGCAACACCAAAGAGACATATATATATATATATATATATATATATATATATATATATATATATATATATATATATATATATATATATATATATAATGTTGCAGAAAAATCCGACACTTGATAAAAAGAAAACAAAATAAGCAATAAAAACACAAGTTGTATATGCAGAGACCCGACAGTTTATGATAAATGGATAACTATGTTATCTATTTTTAGTTAGTGGATAAATAAGTCCTGTTTTTTCTCAATAATAAGGACTCTAGTATTGCCGTGTTTTAGGGGGTCAATATTGCATGGAGAGAGTAATTAATTCTAGGGAAATTAGTAGAGACTATCGAATGGATAGGGTTAATATTTTTTAGTTTTAATTTTATTTTCAAATGGTGACATTGGTTCAAGAGGTTATATCTAAATTACTAAGAAGGTGTGATCTATTGTGCCTACAGTTAATTGAGGTTTCTTGTTTTTTGTTTAGAAGTTTACCTCTACACTAAATCTAACTATCTCAAGTTTTCACTTAGGCATAGGTAACAGGGTGAATGTAGGGAACTACAGGTACTGTTTTTTCTAATACTGTTCCATTTAACTGTTGGTGATTAATTATTATTGGTTAGTTCCCAGTGGTATATAGAGTGAAGTTCTGTTTGAATAGTAAGTAATAAGAATTGTTGAATGAGCATTTATAGCCGGTGTATTTTTCCTTGAAAGTATTATCAGCCATGCCAATATAGTATTTTACTGGGTTGGGATTTCTTTAGTTGAAATTGTGGCTGTTTATGTTTACTTTACCTGTTTACTTTACCTGGATTACTATATATATATATATATATATATATATATATATATATATATATATATATATATATATATATATATATATATATATATATATTATGGCCAATTTTAAGTTCAGTAGCTAAGTTCTTGGCTTCAGTCTAATTGGTATTTGCTGGTAATGTTATATATATATATATATATATATAGAGATAGAAGAAAAAAGATTGATAAATATGCGACGATTGTCCAAATTTATTTTCAAATTTCAATTGTTCAATGCAAGGTTGTCAGTAATAAACTAGTGTTTATTTTCCTTTTTTTCGAAAGCCAACTTATCCATCTGTATTTCTCCTCTGATGATAAGATTTCGATCTTTGAAAAGCCTTGGCTTAAGGAAAGGAAAATAAACACTAGTTTATTACTGACAACCTTGCATTGAACAATTGAAATTTGAAATAAATTTGGACAATCGTCGCATATTTATCAATCTTTTTTCTTCTATCTCTACTATTGCTCTATCTCGTATATTGAGCTTATCCTTTTCACAATAGGTTCCATCTACTAAAAGTTTTCACTTTGGTTTATTTTGATCCTACTATATATATATATATATATATATATATATATATATATATTTAAAATAACTATTTATTATTATAACCTACAGACACCAGTGTTTCATGCTTATGCAATTTTCAGTGTAGGAGATGCTAATTATTGCCGGTCGAAGGATTCGGACCTAATTGCAAAGTAACCTTTGACTCTGCAGACTGATATTCAACCCCTAGACCACCATCGATTAACATGGGAATGAAGAAAATTTACATTCTATAAATGTCAAACAAGCGGACATATACAATATGCTAAGTCAGATAGTGTTTAACAGCAGAGGCTGGAACATCGCTTTACGTCTAGTGTTATTGCTTGTTTATAAATTCTCCTAGAGGCCGAATCCTTGTTTTTAAGGGGGCGATAACAATATTTAAAAAATAAATATTTATTATTATTACATACAGACACCAGCGTTTCATACTTATGCAATATTCAGTGTAGGATATGCTAATTACTGTCGGTCGAAGGATTCGAACCCAGTTGCAAAGTCACCTTTAGCTTTTCAGTCTGATATTCAACCCCCCCCCACACATATATATATATATATATATATATATATATATATATATATATATATATATATATATATATATATATAATATTGTTATAACAGCTTTACTTCTTATCATCAATACATTGGTTTATATGTGCAGTTATTTATGTTCGCAGTATTAAGATGGGAGTGCCCAATAATTAAACCCCCCCACACACACACACCGATCCTGTCAAGTCCGACTACCCCACTAACCTTCAATTTTTGAACTTTGGCTGGCCATCGTGAACAAAGAAAGCTGGTTGAAAGGATGTACACATCAACCTACACACACACACACATGCTCACACCCGCATACAAAATTTATATGAACAAAAAAAACTAAAATAGATTAATTATTTAAACAATAACTTTTTCTCCCTGTCAATTATTTTCCCTTTATTTGTAATAATTGCTCCGATGTAAAAAGATATTTTTTCTCTTTGAGTTTTGCATATACCCAAAAGTCATATGAAATGCATAAAGCCAGTTTTACCCCGCCCCCACATAATTTAACCTGACGATTCCATGCGGGGATAAAACGCGGACACCTTTGCGTAGTTTAATTGCCATAAATATTTTATTTACCTCCCCAGGAGGTTAGGCACAAGGCCAGTTTTATCTTACTCCCACAAGGTAAGATGTGACCCAAGGTCGGGTCGGGAAAGTGGGACTTGAAAAGCCAGCGCCCGAGAGGTGAGCACTCTGGCCATTTAAAAATTGCCTGGGCAGCCCCGTCGGCATTCCCCGGTAGGGGCGCCTCAGGCAGTAAGCAACAAACTTACTCCTCCCCAAAGAGGGGAGGCAAAGCCTTGGAGGGTAGACCTCCTAGAACTGCACAGGACAGACCCATAGACCGGCGTAAATCAAGCCCCGAAGGCCAAGACGATACCAGTTTATGGCGTGTATCAATTAATTGCCATAAATATATTTTCAAACTTTACTATGTATATACTAGCAGGACCCTTGCCCCGACGTTGCACGGGAGAGGTAAAAAAGAAGTTGAAAGGAACCATTGTAAGTAATTTAGGTGATTAAAATAGGCTTTATCCATGTTTCGAATCAAATGAAATAGATTTCTCTATGGTTTGGGTGACTGCCCCGCCCCCTCCTACGATTAAAGGTAGGGGGTTATTCGTAAAATTACCCCCCCCCACAAAAAAATAAGTAAATGTGATTTAAAAGTATTCGTGAAGCTTTCCAAGGTCAGTGAAGAAAAATACTTCGAGACTGAGGCAAGTTTTATCCCAAACCGGAGTGCCCATTTTGGTTGGAGATAACACTTAGAAAAAACAAAAAAACAAAACAAAAAGAAATGAATTGTAAAATCGACAACTAGTTCAATAGCGGAAAGTAATAATAATAAAAAATTTCCGCAGTCTAGAAAGATTTCTCGTTCACTGACCGAGAAGAGATAAGATAAAATAACACTAACAGATACAACACTTTATGGTTAAGTATATTCTGAAAAGTAAATATGAATAAATAAACATAAACAGAAGTAAATAAACCTTTTTTTATTGTAATAAGTAAATAAAGTTTCCTGGGGAAAAATAAAATTCTGAGCGAGGAGAGAAAAGAATGAAACTTAATAAAAAATAAAAAAATAAACCCAAAAGAAATGAATTGTAAAATCTGGAAGACGTATCACGTAAAATTAAAAGAGAGAGAGAGAGAGAGAGAGAGAGAGAGAGAGAGAGGGAGAGAGAGAGAGAGTGGGAGAGATGGGTGGGGGCCCCTAATTCCATCTTCTGGGGAAGAAATAAAAATTGGCACAGTCTAGAAGGATTTATTCTTCACTGACCGAGGAGAGAAAAGCATAAGTATAGTATCATAAAACTTATTAAAAAAATAAAATAAACCCAAAAGAAATGAATTTTAAAATCTGGAAGACGTATCAGGTAAAATTAAAATACCCCAAGATATCGATGTTCATCAATAATAGAAAAGGAAAAAAAGCATAGGGAAAAATATAATAATAATAATAATAATAATAATAATAATAATAATAATAATAATAATAATAATAATATCTGGAGAGACTTGTTGTCACTCAGACTCCAGGTAATACCACTGGTTGCCAGTGAGCAATCACTGATGACCTGTGTGAGAACTCCTAATGAGTACAAATAATAATAATAATAATAATAATAATGATAATGATGATGATGATGATGATGATGATGATGATAATAATAATAATAGTAGTAGTAGTAGTAGTAGTAGTACCGAAAAGAATTATATTCTGAGGTTTTGCGATTGTTTGAATAATGTTCGATAACTATGGATGGTTAAAATTGAAACAATCATTGTTAAACATAACAGAATTCCTCTTTTTGATATTACCTTTTTTATTTTTTCAATTTTTCTGTCAAAATATTAAAAAAATGTATTTTCCATATGTATCAATAACGTTTTCGATTCTTCGTCGAATCATCTTTAGTTGACAAAATCAAATGAACAAAAAATCTGGAAAAAAAGAAGAGAATTTCATACAGCAACCGATAACGCGCACGTGAAAAGTCACACGTCAAAAGAACGAATCAGTCCAGTTCTTGCGTCCCGGAATTTAAATTGTAAACGTTCTTTTGAAATTGTATATTTAGATATGGCGTTCTCGGTTGTTTTTCGATATTCTCTCCTTTTCTTCAGCTTTTTTTCTTTTGGTTTTGTCACTTGAATCGTAATACTTCTTCATTAATTCTTTTCATATTCACGCAAAAAGATTATTAGAAAAATTGAAAAAAAAGAAAGAGGTGTAATCAGGCAGAATATTGTTATGTTTGATATATATATATATATATATATATATATATATATTGTTATGTCTGATATATATATATATATATATATATATATATATATATATATATATGATATTAAATTATATTTTTTAAATATTTTACCTACGTACGACGTCGTTTCGAGCTCACGGCTCTCATCAGCGCAGTAAAAAACCCATCACAGACGGCCATAGGGCGCGAACCTTGTTCACAGAGACACCTTGAATCTGTAAGCGTTCACTTAGTCCTTGAGGCCACGAGATATTGTCACGTGATCACGGTGAAATTAAGTGATATTTACACTGAAAGCGGCGAGTATAAATATCTAGACATACGATAGAACTCAACGACAGAGTCTGAGTTATACAGGGTGGGCAAAAATAAGGGTCCTATTTTTTAAAATTCATAGCTTTTTTATTTATTGATTTAAAATTTTTTTTTTTTTTAGAATAAGTAAAGGACCCCTTCCGAAGCAAGCATGAGCCGTATTAGCCCTAAGGAACGTACCCTCATTTAGAAAACATTATTTTTGCTTAAAAAACTCAAAACAGTGTAAAAAAACAATACTTTAGTTTTTGTAAGTTTTAAGAAGTGTTTTTCGGCTAAAATTTGTTTTGTTTATTTCAAAAAATCTCGGAAGGGTCTGTCTACACACACATAAAGTTTGGTGAGTTTAACTTTTATTTTGTGGAAGTTATTCAAATTCAAGTTATTCAAATTTAAAGATAGGACCCTTATTTTGGCCCACCCTGTATATAGCAAAGAACATTAAAAAGATAAAATTTATATCTGTAAATTGAATGAATACCTATCTTGAATATACAAAGCTCAAAATACGAGATAGAGCAATATTATAGTTAGATAAGTGATGAAAAATAAAGATTGCATAAAAGCAAAAACTATTAAATAATCAATTGTTTAAACAAGGATAATAAACAAATAAATTACTTGTTTATTATCCTTGTTTGAACAATTGATGATTTAATAGTTTTTGCTTTTTCTGCAATCTTTTTCATCACTCATCTAACTATATATATATATATATATATATATATATATATATATATAGTCATCCATAGACAGACTGTGCTGTTGTATCACTAATCTTTTGTTTGTGTCAAAATCAGACTTGCATCCACTCAAGCCGACATGTAGCGGATATGGAGCGGGCGCTGTTAGCAAGTGACATCTCAATGCTTTATATAAACATTGACAACTACTATAGAGTGCTCCATTTTTTACAAAGAGCTTTGCATTATTCTAACGGTAGTTTTCGATATCACTTCCCACAGTGCTCAACCCGACAAAAGGGGCTTATATAGTTATCCACAGACATACTGTTTCGCTGTATCACAGCTCTTCAGTACGGTTAGACAAGTTGAGAATATATCTGTAATCTTAGAGTTCTTGTAATCTTAGAGTTCTGCTACGACCAGGCTGAGGGGCATCACAGAGAAATCCTTCTAGCACTGCATATGAGCGCGACGCAGAAAGATGAGGAAGTGATTTGTATTTGAAGGCGTTACTTTTGTTACCGCATTTTCTTTTTCAGGTCGTTAAGCTATGAGCACTGACGAAGCACACAGGGAAAGGAATAAAACTAACCCCAAGGTACTGGAACAACCTCCCCATTCACCTGATCTTGTCCCGTGTGACTATTTTATTTTTCCAAAAATCGAAAAGATAATCAAGAGAACCTGTTTAGAGGCATCGAGGCTACCAAATGTGGCATCCTTTTGGCTAAGATCAAAGTGTAGTATCTGTTCCAATGGATACTGCACCCCATACTGGTGTTGTCTTGGCCTTCGGGTCTTGATTTACGCCGGTCAATGGGTCTGTCTTGTGCAGTTCTGGGAAGTCCACCTTTCCAGGCTTTGCCTCCCCTCTTTGGGAAGGAGTAAGTTTATTGCTTACTGTCTGAGGCGCCTCTACCGGGGAATGCCGACGGGGCTGCCCAGGCTATTTTTAAACCCCACTTTCCCGACCCGACCTTGGGTCACATCTTACTTGTGGGAGTAAGATAAAAACTGGCCTTGTGCCTAACTCCTGGAGAGGAGTAAATCAATACCCAGCAATACATAGAAGCATCACAAAAAGCGTGGGAAGTGTGTTAGACTAAGTAATTTTTTGTTTGAAATTGAAAATAAAGGTTTTGCAACACCAATCCTGTTACTTTTCAGACAAACTTCGTACGTGTATGCTTTTCATGTTGTAGGCCTTTTTAGTAGGTCTTCACTTAATATGGCCTTGGAGATAAGAAGAACATTTCGCTATTCGAGTTGACTTTTCGTTGCGGGTCATCGTGTCACCTTGTGACCCAAATGCGCCTTCTTATCGTATACTGATCCACGTTTTGTGTCGATTTCAAGAAAAGTAAAGTGAACCACGAACCACAATTAAGGTGACATATTACCTCGTAGGTTCCACTAGACCAAAATAAAAAAAATAAAAACGAAAGCTGTCTTTTTTTCCGTGAAAATATTTAACGCTTTTACGGTTTTAAATTGCGTTTTATTCCAGACAAAGTAACTGTGGTCAATTGAAGCGTTACTGAATATTGTTTTGATTTCTTTCGTTTCTGCAAGTATCTGTCTATAGGTGAAGAATTTACTAAGCAACGTGCTTCATTCAAATATGAAATATAACTTGTCTCCGTTGTTCGAAGGCGATATGGTTGTTAACCAAATAATGGAAGCACACATATATTATTCGAATACTGTGTTAACAGACATCGAAATTAAAGTTTTGTCTGATGGGTTAGATTTCTGTATTCCCCCTAAACCTTCACTTCTTTCGAAGTTCTGTTTTCTCAAATTAGACCTCACTCTCCAAGTTCCTTATATATTGGCACTGAAATTAAATCTATGTTGGTTGACTTGGTACACCAATACAGTAACGCTTCCATTGATCACAGTGACTTTGTCTGGAATAAAATGCAATATATATATATATATATATATATATATATATATATATATATATATATATATGTACTATTGTAGAAAACAAATAACAAAAACAAATCAATTATAGATCGCTGCAACTCATTGTTTTATTTATTAAATCTCTCCAATTTGATTGGACATTATTTTAAAAGTATGTTATGTATATTGGTACACATATAGGTATTCTTCTTTTTTCTTTTCCCATTGCGGGATTGGAAATTTTCTGCAACTCTTGTCGATTTCTTCAACCGAATATGAAATTATGAAAATCAGTAAAGAAATGCCGTTATTTAAAAAAAAAAAACACGTGCAAGAATGACGTTGCATTTGTTAAAAAATCGGTCTACACCGTTTTTTTACTTTATTCTTTGTTCTTCTTTTGTGGATGGCTTTCGTCCATGTAGCTTTGAAAATACATTTTATAATGTTTGCCCACGAATTGTAAGATGTTATTGTATTAAAACAAATAATAAAAACAAGCCAATTACAGATCACTACAACTCATTGTTTTGTCTATAAAATCTCTCCGATTGGATCGGACATTTAAAAAAGTATATATATATATATATATATATATATATATATATAGTCAGATTCATTTAATATTCCAATAACCATGTTTTAATTTTTAATTTTTTTCACATTTCCAAAAAACATAACACTTCTGTGAGATGTATTTTTTACGGTCCGTTTCATTTGCCGTGAGCCAAACAATATTTTTATGTTAATATCGTCTCTGCAACACTAAAAATTATCATGTTATGTTTTCTAGAAATGTGAAAAAATAAAAAATAAAATAAAAACATGATTATTGGAATATAAAATGAACCTGACTTGTATATGCTCTGTTGATACTGATTGACAATAATTGAGCTGAATCTTTTAAAGAGACTGCTAATTAAAAAGCACTGATAGTATATGCTAATATATATATATATATATATATATATATATATATATATATATATATATATACATACATATCGTACATGTATTATATTTGTTTCTACAGATGTTAATTCAATGAAACTCCAGTGTTTATAAAAAGTGCCCAATAACAAGTAGAGCTGTTTTTTAGTATAAATTTTTATTTATACAAATATTTTTGGTTACATATGTTCATGCATGTTTCAGCTGCACTCTCTTTCGAGAGCAAATTTCCCCAGACCTTTAGAAAAAAATGAAATAAAAAATACAAAAACTTTCTTATTTTGTGTATTACCTCGGTTGGGAGGGGATGGTGCATAATTAAATGGGCACGATTCATATCAAATTAAACATTCGCGCTTCTCACTTTTTTTTTTAGTTTTTATCATTTAAGTTTATGGAGTATGTTTGACCTGACCGCTTTCAAATCCTTGTGTACATTTTATTACCCACTTGAGATTATCATCAACGTCGTCTCAGTATACTCATACTCGTGTAAGGCCAAATATTTTAACAGTCAGCGAATTAGTTCTTTCACAAACTGACCTATATGTAAACTTTATTCCTATGCTCACATATATACACACCCATATACACGTCTATACATATATATATATATATATATATATATATATATATATATATATATATATATATATATATATATATAAACATACGTATGCATACATATCCATATACGCTGTCTACCAAGCTCCAGCTACTGCCCAATCGCCACGATGTTTTATCCCTGCACTTGTTTTACAAGTACTTCCACGGATTGTTCTCCAACGAACTTACTGCATTTGTACCCCCAACGTAAATGCCCCTGATTAATCCGACTAACAGCAAAATCTTACGCATTTACTATAAAGGTCCCAATATGCCGAAAAGCTTTCTATTCAAATAGCTTCTTTTCTCGTACCGCTTCTTTGTGGAATTCCTCTCTGCTCCCTTTTTCCGCAACTGTACCAACATTCACAAATTTAGATGCAATGTGAACAAACATCTTGCTGCACAACTCCCCATTTCGGATGCCCATTATAAATATTGCCCTCAATCACAGATTCCCCTTACGTCTCAGTGGCAATATGCCTTGTTTGGGATGATATAAAGTTTTAAAAAATCTACCGCTGCCATGTTTTTTCCGAGTCCTAGAAGTATAATTCGAATTTCTGGAACCAGGTTTTAAAATTTTCTTCAACGTTGTCTGTCTAGGGAATTTGTATTGGTTATTGTAAAAGGCTTGTGTTGATTCTCCAATTCTGAAACCATGTGATGCGAAAGAGGATGAAATCTTGTTTCTATTTCTGGAGTGACGTCAATGAAGAGTTCTAATGAAGGAAGATAACTTATAACTGACTATTACCAACAATCACATCATAAATTTTCCTACTCTTAATATCTCAGTACATTCCGATAAGAAACAAGTAAACAGAACTTACATGGAACTAAGAGCCTTTCAGACTGAAAAAGGGACAACTACTACTACTATTTATTCTTGTGTAGAAAAATAATATTTCACTGAAAACAAACAATTTGTTTTATTTTAGATTTTCAAAATTTGTCATCTTTTGGAAAAGATTTCGTAAATGGCTACCATTTTGAGTGAAATTAAAGTAGTAACTTGCAAGAGAAGATAACTCGATTAGACTAAATCATAGTTATTTGTATTATTCGGACTACTGTTATCATCTTGGATGCCATTCTCACAAAGTTTCGGCCGATGTAACCTCCGATCGTTTTCAGGTGCATCTCGTCGAACTCGGGTAGAAGTCTTAAGTAATTTGTAATTGTATTCTTAGTATCGCCCACACTGAGGATTGAACCTTCAACCTTTAGAAGACTGTCACTTAGAACTGATTATAACTTAGCAATTTTATACATTACGATACGGGTTCTTGCGAGTTCGACGAGACGCACCCGAAAAAGGTCGGAGGTTACATCGACCGAAACGTTATGAAAATAACATCCAAGATGTAGTCCGAATAATCCAAATAATACAAATTATCAATCCTCATCTAAAAAGTTCCGACGCATAACTCATGGTTTAAGTTTTAAAAATGTCGATCAGCCAGCTTCGAGTCGAAAGCTAAAAAAATGTTAAAATTTTTAATTAAAAACTATTTGTTTATTTTCACTAAACCTTGAAATATTACTTTTCTACGCAATAAAAAGTTTTCATAACATAAAATTAACGAACAAACATATACTACATTGCCCCCGCCAAAAGGAGGAGGTAATTCCTGGGATGATGGTATAATGACGAACGAACATATACGACACTGTCCCCTACAGGATGAGGTAATGTTTTGGAAGATGGTCTCATTATAACAGATACTACATTACCCTCAAAGGTAATGCCTGGGGGGATAATCTCATGGCTACAGATTCTACACTACTTCCGCACCCACCCCAAAAGAAGGAGGCAATGACTGAGAGGATGGTATTATGACCACATAACAGATACTAGACTACCCCTTCACCCCCAAAGGAGGAGTTAATGCCTGGGAGGATAGTATCATGACTGACTTCTAAAGGAGGAAGTAATGTCTGGCAGGGTGGTCACATGACAACAGAACAGATACTACACTAGCCCTCCCCCCAAATGAAGAGGTAATTCCAGGGAAAATGGTACCATGACAACAGAACAGATACTACACTACCCCTAAATTGAGAGTTGAAAGATAGGACATCAGTCTGAAACAGTATAGCAAACTGAATTGAGCATTAAAATACTGTAATAGTATAGTTTCGGAATATCTATTATTAATAGAAGTACCAGTAGAGTTTCGGCTTCAGACGGACGGATACCAAATCTTTATTAGTAAAATTAAAATCTTATTTACTGTAATTACCGAGGATTGTTTTCTAAGGTTAAAAAAAGTTAACATTAAAGGAAAAAAGTTTAAAACAAATGAATTCTATTTTATTGACAGTTTTACCAGCTTTTTAATACATTATACAAACTAGCAAAAATATGCGACCAGAGAATACTTATTTTTCTAGTATATATGACGAATGAATATATACTACACTGCCACCCGAAAAGAGAAGATAATACCTGGGAAGATAGTATCATGACGAACGAATATATACTACACTACTCCTCCCCAAAGGAAGAGGTAATCTTTAAGAGGGTGGTTTCATGGCGGCAGAACAGATACTACACTACCCCCAAATAAGGAGATAATGCATTCGGGGATGATATCATGACAACAAAACAGATACTACACTACTCCCAAAGGAGGATATAATGTCAGGCGGCATGACAGCAGAACAGATACTACACTACCCCCCCCCCCCCAACAAAGAAGTAGATAATGCATGGCAGGATGATATAATGACAACAGAACAGATACTATACTATCTCCCCCTTAAATTGATCAGTGGGAGATAGTACAATTAATAGAAGTAATAGTATAGTTCGGTTTCAGACAGACATATGCAAAATCTCCATTAGTACTAGAAGTAATAGTATAGTTTCGACTGCAGACAGACAAATACAGCATCTCCAGTAGTAATAGAAATATATCAGTAACAATTAATAAGGGTGCGGCAATTTCACAGTTCCCATGGACGAGATGCCTCTGTTCGAAATGCTGATTTCTGCGATAGGCAGAAAGTACTAATTCAAGATGTTGACGCAACACAATAATATTCTTAGCATTAACTATCTCCCATCTCACATTACAATTCTTAGCCATTCGCCTTATTCAGACAAGTTTTGTAATTATCAACATAAAATATCTAAGATGGCTTCACTCGTGATTTTTGTCCTTATTTTCTGTGAAATGTCTGCTTATTACTTTGGCAAAAGCAAATCTCCGACGAAAATAAGGACGATGGAAATGCACCAAGCTAGCGGTAAACAAACCATAGGAGATTTGCCAAACATTGCTAAAAGAATGTGTGAAGTGTAAACAAGGAAATTAACTATCTTCTCTCGCCCTCTCTCCCTCCCAATTCTCTCTTTCTCGTTCCCATTCTCTCTCTCTCGTAATGGATACCTGGGAAGATAGTATCATGACGAACATATACTCCCCCAATGGATAAGGTTCTCGACTGATGATTGCATTTGGATGTGACCACCGGTCGTTCGAGTTTCAAACTTCGACATGGATAATCTTGCTACGGAACAGCTGTTTGTACCCCCCATATATATATATATATATATATATATATATATATATATATATATATATATATATATATATATATATATATATATATATAGGGTGGGCAAAAATAAGGGTCCTATTTTAAAAAATTCATAACTTTTTTATTTATTGATTTTTTTTTTTTTTTTTTAGAATAAGTAAAGGACCCCTTCCGAAGCAAGCATGAGCCGTATTAGCCCTAAGGAACGTACCCTCATTTAGAAAACATTATTTTTGCTTAAAAAACTCAAAACAGTGTAAAAAACAATACTTTAGTTTTTGTAAGTTTTAAGAAGTGTTTTTCGGCTAAAATTTGTTTTGTTTATTTCAAAAAATCTCGGAAGGGTCAGTCTACACACACATAAAGTTTGGTGAGTTTAACTTTTATTTTATGGAAGTTATTCAAATTCAAGTTATTCAAATTTAAAGATAGGACCCTTATTTTGGCCCACCCTGTATATATATATAGCAGCGTTTATAGATTTAAAATGGCAGTTAAATAAAGTTTCATGATTAAAAATGGAAGAGGCTATTTTACCGGTCCCGGCAATATAACGAACCTTCGTTATTCTGCCGGCTTATGTTTTTTTTTTAACCTAACTGTTATGGCCTTGTGAAAGAAAGGGTAATGAAATAAATAAGGACAAATATTTAATAACAATTTATTTTCATCGTCATCATCAGTTGTTATTCTGTCGGTTATTTTAATCTTTTGAATATAAAAGAAATATCTGCTTTTAATACAAAAAGATTAAAAGTAAAATTAATTAAATGAACGAAAATATTACAGACAATTAGATTCTTTAGTCGGATTTAAAAGTAATTTGCGTCGGATAAAAAATGTTTTAGTTATTTAAGAATAAAAATAATTTTCATTCATTGATATAAAAATAAATAACTCTTGTTAAGAAATCCAATTATTGAAATAATTAAAGATAAGTTCCTAAAGAAATTAAATTAGATTTTTTTTTCAACAGTATGTGTACGTTTATATAATTTCAGTTTCATAAACAGTCTAAACAGCAATTTTAAAACTGCTTTTTCACTATCTTTTAAGATAAATGTTAGGACTATTTCTCATCATTTCACTAAATGAACCATTTAATTGAATGTTTTTCTTGCGATAAAATAACAACAGTAGTAATTGTCAATAATTTCAACTGCTACATGTAACGACGAATTTTAATGCAAAGTTGAATTGTTTTACAAACAAACATTGTGAGGTAATCCGGTAGAGAGTTATATTAAAAAGAGTAGACATAAACGGGGTTCAAAGCGAATTATTTGTACTTAAAGACATAATTTGTATTTTTTTACAATAAAAACAATACGTAAATGCATTTAAATGGACATAGAAATTCATCGTAGTTACTTAGTCTATGGTGAAATAAACCTTTTTTTTCCTAAGTCGTGGCGAAAATCGCCGTATGAATTATTTATTTAAAAAAATAGTCAGCAGTTTTAATTATTTCTTTTTTTATTGGAAAAATGTTGAAATAAAAATAAACCGGCAGTTAAGTTGACTCGTGAAATCTTCACTGTAACTGTAACAGTTAGGTTAGATAAACATGAACCGACAAAATAACACCCTCATCGTTATTCTGCCGGGACCGGCAAAATAACGAGGGGGTCGTTATTTTGCCGGTCCCGGCAAAATAGCCTATTCGATTAAAAATTATTATAAGCTGTTTTTAATGTACGGGCGCTTTGAAATATTTCTTTGCAAGTTGGATAACATTTGTATAGATAGCTCAAAGCGAGATTTTTCTAAATGAGTTTTAAATAGATTAGATAAATATTTAATTTAATTTATACCGCCCTTCCCCCCTCTCTCCCTCTAAATATATTTTTTCTTTGTTTACATATTTTTACAACGCTATC
Source organism: Sepiola atlantica (assembly GCA_963556195.1). Classification (NCBI taxonomy): domain Eukaryota; kingdom Metazoa; phylum Mollusca; class Cephalopoda; order Sepiida; family Sepiolidae; genus Sepiola; species Sepiola atlantica. The sequence continues at coordinate 72,489,352 of OY744531.1, forward strand.
GGTAATCTAAGAGAAATTTATTATTTAGCATATACACGATAATGCATTAATAAGTAGTGGTTGCACTGAAAAATCAAAATATACTGAGAGTATAAAGAAAAATAAACCTAGGAACAGGGTGGAGCGTAGAATTATTTGGTTCAACCCGGCATTTTGTCAATTATCTAATATCAATATCGGTAGAACATTTCAAAATTTGATAGACAAACACTTTAACAGTAGTAACTCCTTAAGCAAAATATTCAATAGAAAAACAGTGAAAATAAGCTATTCTTGTACGAAAAATATGGACATTATAATCAACGTACACAATAAAACAATATTGGACACACCGATCAACGTGAGCATCATCAGACACTTGGAACGCCTATTTTGCGAGCGTGGGGCGGCAGCTGAAATTCTCGTTGACATTGACACAGCATTTCGCAGCAAGGTGTACGGGGACTTACTACATGAATGGAGAGTACAATTGCATTTTCGTTGTGCGCATACCCCCCCCCTCCCCCCGGTAATGGCATTGTGGAACAATGTCATCGAAGCGTAAAGCGGATATGGAAGTGGTCTATTGGTACAATCTTAGCCCTAAGGATGACGTGTCGCCGCTGACTACCCTTGTTAACCTGATTCATCACTACCGCGTCCAACTGAAGGGTATCGATGCACTTCGTCTAGTAAAAACCCAAACAGCATCGGATTGGATACAACGTGGACGATCGTGTCTGGATGAAGACTCCAATTGGACGATGCACGCCCCCTTATACACGTGGACGCGTTACGGGTGTGATCAACCCACAGAACGCCCTTGTCGATGGGATGCCCCGCCATGTAAGGACTCTGCGTCCTGTCATACGTCTGGATATTTCGAAGAGTGGAAGTGAAGGCGAACTCTCAACCCAAAGTGCAAGGATGATCACCATAAACGAAGCTGGCGGTGATCCCCTTGAGTTGAACAACGCATATGCAACAGATGCCACTTCTGCAGATGAATCGTCTGAGGACGAAGTACTATTACCACAGAGGAGCACTAGAAGCAAGAGACCCGGGTTGTCATCTATGTGATCATCAGATTACGGGGGAGTGTAACGAGGTTGAAAGGAAGCCCCCCCCCCCCTGACTGCGGTTCATCGTTCAAAGAAGCAGCGGGTGGCGTGTTGTGTTTGCAAGCAGGACTGGACGCTTAAGTAAAGTATAAATTAAAGTAAATTAAAATAAGAGAATTTATGAGTCACGAGTCTCGTCTCGAGCGAAATGAGATTTGTAACATATGCAAATTAGGCACAAGGCCAGAATTAATATAAACGTAACATTGTCAACTGCAAGTCTTTCTTTTTTCTTTTCCTTTGGGACAGAAATAAGGTGCGTATTTGGAGTGGCTCATACTCGGCGGGTTTTTTATACGATAGAGGCGCGTACAGAATGGTCGTCCAGAGTATGACTGGCTACAAGGGGTTTTACGCCGTCACCCAGACATAGTGTCTCGTAAGACTGAGCACTTCAGTACTGTTCGTGCAAAGGCAGAGAACCCTGAAGTCATCGCCCACTAGTTTGAGCTTCTGGATAAGGTTATAATAGAAGAGTGAATAAAAGATATGCCTGCCCAGTTATTCAGCATATCTGAAACGAGCTTTGTAACGGACCTCAAAACAGGCACCGTTTTAGCAGAAAAGGGACCAAAGAGAGTCAATCAGAGTATTTGGGGTTCTGGAATGGAGCAGATACCAGTTAACTGTGCAGTATCTGCTAGTGGCAAGCTACTTCCACCCTATGTTGTTTACAAATGGAAAAAAATCTACCAGGCATGGACACAGGGTGAGCCTGAAGGTGCTGCTTTTACAGTCAGTTCAAAAGGATAGATGAAGGCCCCGCATTTTTTGGACTGGTTTAAAAATATTTTCCTGAACCACATATGTGACGTCAGTGATAAGGCAATACTTCTCGTTTTATGGTCATGCATCATACCTCTCTTTGGCCCTTGTAGAAAAGGCAAGAGCAAACTACGACTTCCGGCTCATATGACACATCACCTACAGCCACTTGATCGTGCTGTTCAGGCCTGTTAAACTGAAGTGGCAGTCCACCCATCTCAAGTTTGCCCGCACCCACACATGACAGATGAGAGGCAAGGACTTTCCTATGATGCTAAAGGCTCTCATAGATAAATCCTCCAAGCCAGAGATAATCAGATCAGGATCCAGTTGCACAGGCGATGCTCTTTTCAATGCCCAAATGGTCAATGTGGAAAGTCAGACTCGTGTCACTGCTCAAACAGGGCCATCCACATCTTCTTTCACACCAGCTGTTCCAGTGTCTGCACTGCTCCCCACTCCAGCCCCCAGCCCCAACTCCAGAACCCTCAGCTTCAGTGCTCACTCCAGGATCCTCATCCTCAGACATGTCTGTTTCCTTGCTGACTTCATCATCTTCATCCACCTCACTGAAACACTTCTTCCTCAAATAAATAACACCCACTTTCAATCTGCAGCAAGAGGTAAATAAGCTAGAATAGAGCAGATGAAAGTATCATCAGACTCATGGAGACATCTGCTGATAAGGGAGTTGCTACAGCATCCAGAGAACGTCGCAGAGGTAAAGGAAAAGAGAAAGACAGGGGTAAAAGAACACTAGGACAGGAGACACTATCACCACCACAATCAAGAAACCCACTGTCAAGATCGGGGGATTCTGGTACTTAGGAATGTTCTAGATGTGGTAGAAGGGATGGCATACACTGGGTTCAGTGTGACATCTGTGATTCGTGGGATCGAATACAGTGCACCAACATCAACATTTCACTTGAAGACCTCCAAAATGAGGAATGGCTGTGCGAGTTTTGCACACAGGGTGGTGCTTAATGTCCTGAGAGATGGTACCTATTGCCCCAGGTGACTGAAATTTGTGGAAAGCTAACTTGAGTTTTTAAAAAATTCAATAAATTCAATAAATATATTTTCTTCTAAACATATTTTAACTCGCATTTGTTTAAATAAAGACATACCAAATATATTTTGCCGATGAAACTTTGAAAACTAACTTTTATGCAGATGAAAAAGAGTCAGTGAAAAGGTGGTGCTTAATACACAAGTTTACTATATATATATACTAGCGGGGCTACCCGGCGTTGCTCGGGGTCATAAAAACATATAATTGAAGAAAAATCGCGTGTGTAACATCTTTATATTAAAACTTCGATTTCTGTCCCTCTCTCAATAGCCGTCTCTTTATCTTTCTACTTTTCTCTTCCCTGGTCGCCCCCATTTCACCGCTACTTTATAATTTTGCCTGTTGCGAAAGCTGTTTCTTCCCCACCATTTCATCCTACGTTTCCCAGGGCAATAGTATGACTTATTTCTATAAAAAGTACACCTCTGTCTGCGCCTTCTATATAGGTACTTATCTCTGCCCCGGTGTTCATACTATATACATATCTATTGCCACCCCGGTGCGCATACTATATACGTACCTATCGCCGCCCCAGTGCACATAATATATACATACTTTTCGCAACCCCGGTGCAGATACTATATAAGTACCTATCGTCGCCCTGGGTGACGATACAATATAAGTACCTATCGCCGCCACGGTGCGAATGCTAAATACGTACCTATCCCCGTCCCGGTGCAAATGCTAAATACATACTTATCGCCACCCCGGTGCGAATGCTAAATATGTAGCTATTGCCGCCCCAGTGTGCATACTGCATAAGTTCCTATCACTGCCCCAATGCAAATACTAAAAATGTACATATCGCCGCCCCGCTGCGCGTGCTGTATACGTACCAATCGCCGCCCCGGAACGCATGCTAAATACATACCTATCACTGCCCCGGTGCGCATGCTATATGCGTACTTATTGTCGCCCGTGTGCACATGCTGTATACGTACCTATCGCCACCCCTGAATGCTAAATACGTACATATCGCCGCCCCGGTGCGAATGCTTAATATGTACCTATCGCCACCCCGGTGCGAATGCTAAATACATACCTATCGCCCACCCGGTCCGAATGCTGAATACGTACCTATCGCCGCCCCGTTGCGCGTACTATATACGTACCTATCCCCGCCCCGTTGCGCATGCTATATATGTACCTATCCCCGCCCCACTGTGCGTGCTATATACATACCGATCGCCGGCCCGGAGCGCATTCTAAATACATACCTATCACCGGCCCGGTGCACATGCTGTATACGTACTTATTGCCGTCCATGTGTACATGCTATATACGTACCCATCGACGACCCAGTGTGCATACTACATATGTACATATCACTGCCTCAGTGCGAATACTAAATATGTACATATCGCCGCCCCGGTGCGAATGCTAAATACGTACCTATCGCCACCCCGGTGTGAATGCTAAATACGTACCTATCGGCACCTCTATGAACTACTATACACGTACCTATTGCCACTCCAGTGCACATACTATGTATATACCTATCGCCGGCCTGGTGCGCATACTATATTCGTACCTATCGCCGCCCTAGTGCGCATACTATATTTTTTTGGCACCACCCAAGAAAACTTTTTTTTTCATCCTCCCACATACTCAGAAATATTTTTCATTGAAAACCAAAAAAAATTTTTAATGCCCCTCGAAAGAAAATTTTTTTTTTTACCCTTCCTCATACATAGAAATATTTTCAGTTAAAGAAAGAAAAAAAATTTCCGAGGTGCCTCGGTCATATCAAAGAACCATACTGTAGAAGCCTCCGGGTCCTATATTGTAGAAGCCCCCTGGTGCTGGGTCCTATACTGTAGAATAACCCCTGGCCGCTATACTGCAGAGCACCCATGGCCCCTATACTGGAGAAGCACCCATTGTCCCTATTCTGCAGAAGCCTCCGGGTCCTAAATTTAGAAGCACCCCTGGTGCTGGGTCCTATATTGTAGAAGCACCCCTGGTCCCTATACTGGAGAAGCACTTATATTTCTAGGGCCGTTATACTTTAGAAGCACCAACATTCCTGGGGGACCGTCATACTTTAGAAGCATCAACATTTGTGGGGACAGTTATACTGTAGAAGCACCAATATTTCTAGGGATCGTTATACTTTAGAAGCACCAACGTTCCTGGGGAGGGACCGTTATACTTTAGAAGCACCAATATTTCTAGGGACCGTTATACTTTAGAAGCACCAACATTCCTGTTGACCGTAATACTTTAGAAGCATCAACATTCCTGGGGACCATTATACTTTAGAAGCAACATTCCTGTGGGACCGTGATACTTTAGAAGCACCAATATTTCTAGGGACCGTTATACTTCAGAAGCACCTACATTACTTTGCAAATCAAGTAGGCCTCCTGAGAACTACTGACATCACTCTTACCGGTTGCCTTCCTATGTTGTTATTGATGCATCCGGACAGAAGTTATTGGATCACCTGATACAACCGGACACAATTTAGGGCAAGACGGGTACATCCGGCAAGGGATTATGGAGCATGTTTAGTGAGTCAGCATTTTTATAAAGTTATTACATAAATACATTGGATAATTTCCAAATTACTACTGATTAACGTTGAAAAAATGGATATGTATCATGGATATGTATCATGTATCATGTATATGTATCATGTATATGTATCATGTATATGTATATGTATCATGTGTATGTATCATGTATACGTATATGTATCATGGATATGTATCATGTATAGGTATATATATATATATCATGTATCGTGTATATGTATCATGGATATGTATCATGTATCATGGATATGTATCATGTATCATAGACATGTATCATGGATATGTATCATGTATCATGGATATGTATTATGGATATGTATCATGTATATGTATATGTATCATGGATATGTATCATGTATCATGGATATGTATATGTATCATGTATCATGTATCATGGATATGTATATGTATCATGGACATGTATCATGGATATGTATCATGTATCATGGATATCTATTATGAATATGTATCATGTATCATAGATATGTATCATGGATATGTATCATGGATATTTATCATGTATCATGGATATGTATCATGTATCATGGATATGTATCATGTATCATGGATATGTATCATGCATCATGGATATGTATCATGGATATGTATCATGGATCATAGGTATGTATCATGTATACTGTATCATAGATATGTGTTATATATCATATATATGAATCATGTATCATGTATCATGTATATGTATCATGTATATGTATCATGGGTATATATATATGTATCATGGGTATGTATCATGGATATATATCATGGATGTGTATCATCTATCCTTGATATGTATCATGGATATGTATCATGGATATGTATCATGGGTATGTATCATGTATCATGGATATATATATATATGTTTCATGGATATGTATCATGTATATGTATCATTCATCCTACATATGTATCATGTATCATGTATCATAGATATGTGTTATGTATCATAGATATGTATAATGTATCACGTATCATGGATATGTATTATGCATGTGTATATGTATCATTGATATGTATCATGGATATGTATCTTGTATATGTATCATGTATCTTGGATATGTATTATGTATCATGGTTATGTATCATGGATATGTATCATGTAACATATATCATATATATGTATCATGTATCATAGATATTTATCATGTATCATTAATATGTATCATGTATCATGTATCATAGATATGTATCATGTATCATGGATCATAGATATGTATCATGGATATGTATCATGTATCATATATATTTATCATGTATCATAGATATGTTATGTATCATGGATATGTATCATGTATCATATATATTTATCATGTATCATAGATATGTTATGTACCATATATAGTATCATGTATCATGTATCAGTGATATCTATCATGGATATGTATCATGGATATGTATCATGTATCTTGGATATGTATCATGGATATGTATCATTGATATGTATCATGTATCACTGATATGTATATGTATCATTGATATGTATCATACACCATGGATAGGTATCAAGGATATGTATAATATATCATCATATGTATCATGGATATGTATGATGGATATGTATCATGTATCATGGATATGTATCATGTATCATGATATGTATCATGTATGATGGATATGTATAATGTATTATAGTTATGTATCATTGATATGTATCATGTATCATGGATATGTGTCATGTATTATAGATATGTATCATGTATCAGATATATGTATCATGTATATATATCATCGATATGTATCATGTATCACGGATATGTATCATGGATATGTATCATTTGTCATTGATATTTATTATAGATATGTATCATGTATCATGTATATGTATCATGGATATGTATCATATATCATGGATAGGTATCGTGAATATGTATCATGGATATGTATCATGGATATCTATCATGTATCATAAATATGTATCATGATATGTATCATGGATATGTATCATGTATCATGGATATGTGTAAAGTATCATGGATATATATCATGGATATGTATACTGTATTCTGGATATGTATCATGTATAATGGATACGTATCATGTATCATGGATATGTATCATGTATCATGGATATGTATCATGGATATGTATCATGTATCATGGATATGTATCATAGATATGTATCATGTATCATGATCATAGATATGTATCATGTATCATAGATATGTATCATACATATGTATCATGTATCATGTATCATAGATATTCTTAATCATTTTCAATCCCCTCATGATTTTCTTCATCATTTTCAATCCTCTAATGATGTTCTTCATAATTTTAAATCCCCTCATGATGTTCTTCATTATTTTCAATCCCCTCATGGTATTCTTCATCATTTTCAATCCCTTCATGCTGTTATTCACCATTTTCAATCCCCTCATAATATTCTTCATCATTTTCAATCCCCTCATGGTATTCTTCATCATTTTACATCCCCTCATTATATTCTTCATCATTTTCAATCCCCTCATAATGTTCTTCATCATTTTCAATCCCCTCATGATGTTCTTCATCATTTTCAATCCCTTCATGATGTTCTTCATCATTTTCAATCCACTCATGCTATTCTTCATTATTTTCAATCCCCTCATGATATTCTTCATCATTTTCAATCCCCCATGATATTCTTCATCATTTTCAATCCCCTCATGATATTCTTCATCATTTTCAATCCTCTCATGATATTCTTCATCATTTTCAATCCTCTCATGATATTCTTCATCATTTTCAATGATCTCATGATATTCGTCATAATTTTAAATCCTCTCATAATATTCTTTAGCATTTTCAATCCTCTCATGATATTCTTCATCATTTTCAATCCTCTCATGATATTCTTCATCATTTTCAATCATCTCATGATAGTCGTCATAATTTGCAATCCTCTCATAATATTCTTTAGCATTTTCAATCCTCTCATGATATTCTACATCATTTTTAATCCTCTCATGGTATTCTTAATTATTTTCAATCCCCTCATGGTATTCTTCATCATTTTCAATCCTCTCATAGTATTCTTCAACATTATCAATTCTCTCATTGTATTCTTCATCATTTTCAACCCCCTCATGATATTCTTCATCATTTTCAATCTTCTCATGGCATTCTTCATCATTTTCAATCCTCTCATGGTATTCTTCATTATTTTCAATCCTCTCATAATATTCTTCATCATTTACACTCCCCTCATCATATTCTTTATCATTTTCAATCCACTCATGATATTCTTCATCATTTTCAATCTACTCACCCTATTATTCAAGATTTTCAATCACTTCATGATATTCTTTATAATTTTTAATCCCCTTATGATATTATTGATCCTTTTCAATCCTCAAATGGTATTCTTCATCATTTTCAATTCTCTCATAGTATTCTTTATCATTTTCAATCCTCTCAATATATTTTTCATCATTTTCAATCATCTCATGATATTCTTCATCAGTTTCAATCCTCTCATTGTATGCTACATCATTTTCAATCCTCTCATGGTATTCTTCAGCATTTTCAATCCTCTCATAATATTCTACATCATATTCAATCCTCTCATGGTATTCTTAAGCATTTTCAATCCTCTCATTGTATTCTTAATCATTTTCAACCCCCTCATGATATTCTTCATCATTTTCAATCCTCTCATGATGTTCTTAATCATTTTACATCCTCTCATGATGTTCTTCATCAGTTTCAATCCTCTCATGATGTTCTACATCATTTTCAATCCTCTCATCATATTCTTCATCATTTTCAATCCCCTCATTATATTTTTCAGCATTTTAAATCCTCTCATCGTATTCTTCATCATTTTCAACCCGCTTATGATATTCTTCATCATTTTCAATCCCATCATGGTATTCTTCATCATTTTCAATCATCTCATGATATTCTTCATCATTTTTCAATCCTCTCATGATATTCTTCCTCATTTTCAATCCTCTCATGATATTCTTTATCATTTTCAATCCTTTCGTGATATTCTTCATCATTTTCAATCCTTTCAAGATATTCTTCATCATTTTCAATCCTTTCATGATATTCTTCCTCATTTTCAATCCTCTGATCGTATTCTTTATAATTTTCAATCCTCTCATGATATTCTTTATCATTTCCAATCCTCTCATGATATTCTTCATCATTTTCAATCCTCTCATGATATTCTTCATCATTTTCAATCCTTTCATGATATTCTTCATCATTTTCAATCCTTTCATGATATTCTTCCTCATTTTCAATCCTCTCATGGTATTCTTTATAATTTTCAATCCTCTCATGATATTCTTCCTCATTTTCAATCCTCTCATCGTATTCTTTATAATTTTCAATCCTCTCATGATATTCTTCATCATTTTACATCCTCTCATGATATTCTTCATCATTTTCAATCCTTTCATGGTATTCTTCATTATTTTCAATTCACTCACCCTATTATTCATGATTTTCAATCACTTCATGATATTCTTTATCATTTTTAATCCCCATTATGATATTATTGATCCTTTTCAATCCTCACATGGTATTCTTCATCATTTTCAATCCTCTAATAGTATTCTTCATCATTTTCAATCCTCTCATGATATTCGTCATAATTTTCAATCCTCTCATGATGTTATTCATCATTTTACCTCCTCTAATGATGTTCTTCATCATTTTCAATCCTTTCATGGTGTTCTTCAACATTTTCAATCCTCTCATGATATTCGTCATAATTTTCAATCCTCTCATAATATTCTTCATCATTTTCAATCCTCTCATGATGTTCTTCATCATATTCATTCCCTTCATGGTATTCTTCAGCATTTTCAATCCTCATATGATGTTCCTCATCATTTTCAATCCCCTCATGGTATTCTTCAGCATTTTCAATCCTCTCATGATATTCGTCATAATTTTCAATCCTCTCATAATATTCTTCATCATTTTCAATCCTCTCCTGATGTTCTTCATCATATTCATTCCCTTCATGGTATTCTTCAGCATTTTCAATCCTCTCATGATATTCTACATCATTTTCAATCCTCTCATGATATTCTTCATCATTTTCAATCCCCTCATGGTATTCTTCATCATTTTCAATCCTCTCATGGTATTCTTCAGCATTATCAATCCTCTCATTGTATTCTTAATCATTTTCAATCCCCTCATGGTATTCTTCAGCATTTTCAATCTTCTCATGATATTCGTCATAATTTTCAATCCTCTCATAATATTCTTCATCATTTTCAATCCTCTCATGATGTTCTTCATAATATTCATTCCCTTCATGGTATTCTTCAGCATTTTCAATCCTCTCATGATATTCTACATCATTTTCAATCCTCTCATGATATTCTTCATCATTTTCAATCCCCTCATGGTATTCTTCATCATTTTCAATCCTCCTATGGTATTCTTCAGCATTATCAATCCTCTCATTGTATTCTTCATCATATTCAATCCTCTCATGGTATTCTTAAGCATTTTCAATCTTCTCATTGTATTCTTAATCATTTTCAACCCCCTCATGATATTCTTCATCATTTTCAATCCTCTCATGATGTTCTTAATCATTTTACATCCTCTCATGATGTTCTTCATCAGTTTCAATCCTCTCATGATGTTCTACATCATTTTCAATCCTCTCATCATATTCTTCATCATTTTCAATCCCCTCATTATATTTTTCAGCATTTTAAATCCTCTCATCGTATTCTTCATCATTTTCAACCCGCTTATGATATTCTTCATCATTTTCAATCCCATCATGGTATTTTTCCTTCTTTTTCAATCCTCTCATGATATTCTTCATCATTTTTCAATCCTCTCATGATATTCTTCCTCATTTTCAATCCTCTCATGATATTCTTTATCATTTTCAATCCTTTCGTGATATTCTTCATCATTTTCAATCCTTTCAAGATATTCTTCATCATTTTCAATCCTTTCATGATATTCTTCCTCATTTTCAATCCTCTGATCGTATTCTTTATAATTTTCAATCCTCTCATGATATTCTTTATCATTTTCAATCCTCTCATGATATTCTTCATCATTTTCAATCCTCTCATGATATTCTTCATCATTTTCAATCCTTTCATGATATTCTTCATCATTTTCAATCCTTTCATGATATTCTTCCTCATTTTCAATCCTCTCATGGTATTCTTTATAATTTTCAATCCTCTCATGATATTCTTCCTCATTTTCAATCCTCTCATCGTATTCTTTATAATTTTCAATCCTCTCATGATATTCTTCATCATTTTACATCCTCTCATGATATTCTTCATCATTTTCAATCCTTTCATGGTATTCTTCATTATTTTCAATTCACTCACCCTATTATTCATGATTTTCAATCACTTCATGATATTCTTTATCATTTTTAATCCCCATTATGATATTATTGATCCTTTTCAATCCTCACATGGTATTCTTCATCATTTTCAATCCTCTAATAGTATTCTTCATCATTTTCAATCCTCTCATGATATTCGTCATAATTTTCAATCCTCTCATGATGTTATTCATCATTTTCAATCCTCTCATGATGTTCTTCATCATTTTCAATCCTTTCATGGTATTCTTCAACATTTTCAATCCTCTCATGATATTCTTCATCATTTTCAATCCCCTCATGGTATTCTTCATCATTTTCAATCCTCCTATGGTATTCTTCAGCATTATCAATCCTCTCATTGTATTCTTCATCATATTCAATCCTCTCATGGTATTCTTAAGCATTTTCAATCTTCTCATTGTATTCTTAATCATTTTAAATCCTCTCATGATGTTCTTAATCATTTTACATCCTCTCATGATGTTCTTCATCAGTTTCAATCCTCTCATGATGTTCTTAATCATTTTACATCCTCTCATGATGTTCTTCATCAGTTTCAATCCTCTCATGATGTTCTACATCATTTTCAATCCTCTCATCATATTCTTCATCATTTTCAATCCCCTCATTATATTTTTCAGCATTTTAAATCCTCTCATCGTATTCTTCATCATTTTCAACCACGCTTATGATATTCTTCATCATTTTCAATCCCATCATGGTATTCTACATCATTTTCAATCCTCTCATGATATTCTTCATCATTTTTCAATCCTCTCATGATATTCTTCCTCATTTTCAATCCTCTCATGATATTCTTTATCATTTTCAATCCTTTCGTGATATTCTTTATCATTTTCAATCCTTTCAAGATATTCTTCATCATTTTCAATCCTTTCATGATATTCTTCCTCATTTTCAATCCTCTGATCGTATTCTTCATCATTTTCAATCCTCTCATGATATTCTTTATCATTTTCAATCCTCTCATGATATTCTTCATCATTTTCAATCCTCTCATGATATTCTTCATCATTTTCAATCCTTTCATGATATTCTTCATCATTTTCAATCCTTTCATGATATTCTTCCTCATTTTCAATCCTCTCATGGTATTCTTTATAATTTTCAATCCTCTCATGATATTCTTCCTCATTTTCAATCCTCTCATCGTATTCTTTATAATTTTCAATCCTCTCATGATATTCTTCATCATTTTACATCCTCTCATGATATTCTTCATCATTTTCAATCCTTTCATGGTATTCTTCATTATTTTCAATTCACTCACCCTATTATTCATGATTTTCAATCACTTCATGATATTCTTTATCATTTTTAATCCCCATTATGATATTATTGATCCTTTTCAATCCTCACATGGTATTCTTCATCATTTTCAATCCTTTAATAGTATTCTTCATCATTTTCAATCCTCTCATGATATTCTTCATAATTTTCAATCCTCTCATGATGTTATTCATCATTTTCAATCCTCTCATGATGTTCTTCATCATTTTCAATCCTTTCATGGTATTCTTCAACATTTTCAATCCTCTCATGATATTCGTCATAATTTTCAATCCTCTCATAATATTCTTCATCATTTTCAATCCTCTCATGATGTTCTTCATCATATTCATTCCCTTCATGGTATTCTTCAGCATTTTCAATCCTCATATGATGTTCTTCATCATTTTCAATCCCCTCATGGTATTCTTCAGCATTTTCAATCCTCTCATGATATTCGTCATAATTTTCAATCCTCTCATAATATTCTTCATCATTTTCAATCCTCTCCTGATGTTCTTCGTCATATTCATTCCCTTCATGGTATTCTTCAGCATTTTCAATCCTCTCATGATATTCTACATTATTTTCAATCCTCTCATGATATTCTTCATCATTTTCAATCCCCTCATGGTATTCTTCATCGTTTTCAATCCTCTCATGGTATTCTTCAGCATTATCAATCCTCTCATTGTATTCTTCATCATTTTCAATCCCCTCATGGTATTCTTCAGCATTTTCAATCTTCTCATGATATTCGTCATCATTTTCAATCCTCTCATAATATTCTTCATCATTTTCAATCCGCTCATGATGTTCTTCATCATATTCATTCCCTTCATGGTATTCTTCAGCATTTTCAATCCTCTCATGATATTCTACATCATTTTCAATCCTCTCATGATATTCTTCATCATTTTCAATCCCCTCATGGTATTCTTCATCATTTTCAATCCTCCTATGGTATTCTTCAGCATTATCAATCCTCTCATTGTATTCTTCATCATGTTCAATCCTCTCATGATATTCGTCATAATTTTCAATCCTCTCATGATGTTATTCATCATTTTCAATCCTCTCATGATGTTCTTCAGCATTTTCAATCCCCTCATGGTATTCTGCAGCATTTTCAATCCTCTCATGATATTCGTCATAATTTTCAATCCTCTCATAATATTCTTCATCATTTTCAATCCTCTCATGATGTTCTTCATCATATTCATTCCCTTCATGGTATTCTTCAGCATTTTCAATCCTCATATGATGTTCTTCATCATTTTCTAATCCCCTCATGGTATTCTTCAGCATTTTCAATCCTCTCATGATATTCGTCATAATTTTCAATCCTCTCATAATATTCTTCATCATTTTCAATCCTCTCATGATGTTCTTCATCATATTCATTCCTTTCGTGGTATTCTTCAGCATTTTCAATCCTCTCATGATATTCTACATCATTTTCAATCCTCTCATGATATTCTTCATCATTTTCAATCCCCTCATGGTATTCTTCATCATTTTCAATCCTCTCATGGTATTCTTCAGCATTATCAATCCTCTCATTGTATTCTTCATCATTTTCAACCCCCTCATGATATTCTTCATCATTTTCAATCTTCTCATGGCATTCTTCATCATTTTCAATCCTCTCATAATATTCTTCATCATTTACAATCCCCTCATCATATTCTTTATCATTTTCAATCCACTCATGATATTCTTCATCATTTTCAATTCACTCACCCTATTATTCATGATTTTCAATCACTTCATGATATTCTTTATCATTTTTAATCCCCTTATGATATTATTGATCCTTTTCAATCCTCACATGGTATTCCTCATCATTTTCAATCCTCTCATGATATTTTTCCTCATTTTCAATCGCCAAATACAAGGAGGCCTCTAGAGCTATACTAAAATAACTCTCGCTTATTCCCCTCCCTTTTATCAGGGCAATAGTCTGAAGAAAAATGCAAAAAAAACAATAATAACGTGACGATAGCATAAAATAATATCCGAACCTATCACTATGACGTCATGTACCTATCTATGTGACGTCATGTGCACAAGATAACATTAAAAATCGTGATCACATTAAACAAAAAATGGCTATTTGACCCCTTAAAAATGAATCTTTTTTTTTAATTTTTCGATATTATTTTTTCGAGGTTATGCCGGTTAAAATAATACCTAATTCGGAGGTGTTTGTTTAGTATTTGAAAAGCCTTAGCGTTACATACATATCACAGATTTTTGCCTTATATATGTTGAGATATATATATATATATATATATATATATATATATATATATATATATATATATATATATATATATATAGTGATACAGACAATGAGAACATATCCACATGATACCATTGGTTTCGAGCTGTAACGGATTAAGGAAACAAAACGTAGTGTAACGTAAACAAAACCTACCGTTCGCCCTTGTCAGCCATGTTTAAAATTAGGATCACGTGACCACCCGGGAACAAAAATTACAACGTTATAAATATATTTTTTATATTTTTTATTCATTAATTGTCTCTGTTTATGTAATTAAAATTATGGTGAGCCTTTTTAGAAATAATTAAAAATAATTAAAAAACGAAACAGTAGATAGATCGGGTCAGACTAAACCGACTGAATAATCTCGAATCCAGATTTTCGTCTTACGGTTATTAAGAGGTGTGAAGTATTTCTTTTCTTTTTCTTTTTCTGGGTAATTATGTTAGGTGTTGGTTATTAAAATACGTTTTTTAGTTTAATTTTCACATACGTCAAAATGTTCTCAGTATACTGGAGCGCCAGCGCCGTCGTCATCATAATCGTCTAGAGGGCTGCATTTCGTCATCATCATCATCATTGTCGTTGTGTGTCTGCAATCAAGTACTTTCATGCACTGAGAGGGAAAGGCGGGAAACGAAGGAGAGTCAATGGGTCTTTATTTTGGAGAAATTTTCTCGTCATGCGAATGAAAGTCACACATTAACATTAAATATAGAGAGGCCAAAATTGTTCTTCTTAAACTTAATTACTTAGTTACAGGAAAAGGAGGGAGGGATGGCAGACCAGTCGCTATTAGCTCTTTTAGGAATTAAATTCCTATTTTCCTTTTTTTGAATTACATCTCGAATTCACATCTGCTCGTCACGGCTTCCAGAAACAGATTAGATAAAACACGCCTTTCTTTCTCTCACACGATATCGTGAAGTCATTTGACATAACACAATTATGTTTGACCTTTCTTTGAACACCAAACCGGAGTTCATACTTGTTTATTTTTCTAGTCCCGAGAGCGGACTTGTTTTTCAGATTTTCATGTCAAGATAACTTTCACTGGATCACCTAGATACTAAATCCATACTAGCTGATGTAATCATTCTACACATACGTCCATTCATTATGTAACAATTACATCATTGGGTTTTATTTATTAAAACAAATATAAATAGTGAAAATAAAAAACAAAGTTAAAATAATAATAAGTAGTAAATATTAACTAAGTGTGTTGGGTGGTAAACAAGATGGAATTAAAACATCGAAAACTCTAGCCGAAAAAAAGCAGTCTAAGGGAGGCCATACAGAACACCAATTCAAAATATAAAATTATTTTAATATACATTAATCTCCCAAATTTTTAAATTATTTTCCTTTGATCCTAGAACTTTTTTAAAAATTAAATATTGAAAAATCTTAACCATCCATATATCAGTGATAATGTTTCAATTTATCCAGGTGTTCAAGAGCCTCAAAGTCATAAAAAACATTAATATTTTAAACACTTAAAGCCATTTTTAAAAACCCTAAAAACATTTAAAAAACGCGCTAAAATTAAACTTGATATTTTGTCACAGCTCTAACCATTAGACCACGGGACGGGCGCCGTTGGTAAATGATATCTACAATATTTCATATAAACATTGACCGCTACTTTACAGCGCTTCATTTGTTATTTACAAATTTACGCTAAATAGTAGCAGGCAATATCATTAACGATAATGCTTAAGCCGAGGAGAGGGAGGGGGGTTATATAGTCATCCACATACACACTGTTTTGCTGTATCACAGCTCTTCAGTGCAGCTAGACTATTACTTATTCCTATCTAGTTGATAATCGGCAGATCTAACTACTAGACCACGGGACGGGCGCTGTTAGTAAATGATATCTACAATGTTTTTATATAAACACTGACCGTTACTTGACAGTGCTCCATATATAAAGCAAAATAACCTGTATGCATGTATGTGTGTCGCGACGTCACAGTTCAATAGTTTATTTAAGCGACAAACTAACATCATATTTAAAACCAGCATCTTCAATTTGATGTTCTGATCGATGTCCGAAGTTTTTGAACCGTTTAAAAAAAAACACTACTCAAAATTAAAAGTATGTAAAAATAACATTAGAAACAAATATTCCGACATTTTTAGCATTCTCTTTCCAAGCCAATCGAACAGCATACTTCTGAAATGTTCACTACCAGTAAGTCAGTATTGTCTTTTTTAGTCAAATCATCGTACGTTCTTGACATTTTTTTGAATGATTAAAAATGGAACTTTTCTTTATATTTCTTGTTTATTTTAGACAATCGAACTATTTTAGATCTATGCAGAGTATGTATCCCTACGCCGAACTGATAAAAAATATGTTACAAAGACAAAATATTTGCGTTTGATCGGTGGCCGTTTGGATAAAGCATTTTCATCAGTTCCAATGAAGAACGTCAGACACGGGTGTTTCTCGTGTTGTTTCAGCAATTGAAATTTTAAAATAAAAATCGTTGGAAACGGTTATTAGAAATGAGGAATATGAAAACGTTTCGATGTTTCACAAATGGACGAGTGATGACCGAGCTGCAGCTTTGAGGGAGCTGGCACAAGAAAGAAGAAGAAGAATCAGTTCCAATATTCAGGGTTTGAATCTCACACTAGACAATTGTTTTTTTTTATATTAATATTCGGTATTATGTTTTAAAAAAATATTTTATTGCGATTTAAACTAAAAGACAAACAGACAAAACATTTTTTTCAATTGAACTGACGTGCAGAAGAAAAACGTTTGAGAAAACTGGCATTGACGGGTACTTCGTCTAGTATATATATATATAGTATAAAATATACTTATGGCAAGCACAGAAAGGTTTGTGTTTAATTCCCGAGGGAAATGATCAGACTATATTCTGCGTTTTATCTCGTTTTTCCGTTCAGATTTTTTAATTGCGACAGCTATTGTCTAGCTGATGAGTCGCTCCATCTGTCGCTATATATATATATATATATATATATATATATATATATATATATATATATATATATATATATATGTGTGTTTGTGTGTGTGTGTGTGTGTGTGTGTGTGTGTAATTCGGCAGCAAGTCATTTTTTATGCAAGCGTCATTAAAGACCACGGAGTTCTCTCTCTTCACGATCTTTCTTGTCAATTTCTGAACGCGGCGAGCGATTCTTCAATTTTCGGTGGAGTATGGCACCTAGCGTTGTGTCGTGGGCTATTCCTCTAACACTTTCGGTCTCTCGACCGTCTTCAGGAGGCTGCGTCTTATTGTTACTAAGAGCCGTATTTATAGTTTTATTATTAGTTATATATCTATTAATTTATAAGTTATATATCTATTAATTTACATATATATATATATATATATATATATATATATATATATATATATATATATATATATATATATATATATACAGGACCGGCGGGACCGTTATAAAAGTGTGGGGGGCTCTCCTAAAAAGTGTGGGGGGCGGTTAAACACATGCATATATAACTTCATTATTGATGACCGTAAAGTGGGGGGGGGGGGCCAAGTCAAAAAGTGGGGGGGAGGGGCTTGAGCCCCCCCCCCCCCGTGCCGTCGTCCATGATACATATATATATAGTATCCCGCGACCTTCTTCAATAAAACCATACTGTAGTTCTAATCATTTTGTTGTAAAACGAATCACTACTACACAAAAGTATCAGATTTCGGATGTTGGGCGAACAGCGTTATGTAAAGTATTCCCCTGCTATCACATTTACGTGTTCTTTATCTAGACATTCTCAGCGTCTCGCAAGATTACCCAGTGGTTACAAATTAGGGGAAGAAACACTTACATACACTTTGTAGTTCTAAAAGACCAAGTCTCTAAACCCCTAATTATGATGCAGAAATAAAAGTACACACACACACACACACACACACACACACACACACACACACACACACACATACACACACACACACACACACACACACGCAATACATATAGCATTAGTTTGAACTTTTAATGTTTTTTTCTTTGTTGGGGGGGGTATTGTATGGTTTTGGTTGCACGCTCCTTAATGGTGAAGTTTACAATAATAATAATAATAATAATAATAATAATAATAATAATAACGTACCCACGTTACTCACCCTGTTGCCTTGAATACATATTCCATAATCCATAATGATAAATTCAATAGTTTAGGATTTTACTAAGCACAGGCATATTATTGACGCTCATGCGTGCGCAGCGATCCATTTCAAATGTATTGCTTAATATAACTCAAAATATTATGTATAGCAATTCTTTTCTCTATTATTTTAATTTTTTAATATGTAACTTACTTAAAAAGTTTTTTGAACCGGGTGCGAGTTTGGGTGGACGTACCATCTAATTTGTAATATGTACAAAAGCAAAATATTTTGCCCGGGTTGCTGAAAATATATATTCTAAAATTAATAATAATCGGGAAATTAGGTAAAGAGTTTCTGCTGTACAATAAAATATGTAGCATAACTTTATATATATGCACCCCTAAATGTAAAAATGTTCAAAATAAAATATGTAACATAACTTTATATATATGCACCTCCTAAATGTTAAAATTTTAAAAATAAAATATGTAACATAACTTTATATAGATGCACCCCTAAATGTTAAATTTTTAAAAATAAAATATGTAACATTTATTTATGTAGATGCACCTCCTAAATGTTAAAAATTTCAAAATAAAATATGTAACATAACTTTATATAGAATCACCTCCTAAATGTTAAAATTTTAAAAATAAAATATGTAACATAACTTTATATATATGCACCCCTAAATGTTAAAATTTTCAAAATAAAATATGTAACATAACTTTATATATATGCACCCCTAAATGTTAAAAATTTCAAAATAAAATATGTAACATAACTTTATATATATGCACCCCTAAATGTTAACATTTTATAAATAAAATATGTAACATAACTTTATATA
Organism: Sepiola atlantica; assembly: GCA_963556195.1. Lineage (NCBI taxonomy): Eukaryota > Metazoa > Mollusca > Cephalopoda > Sepiida > Sepiolidae > Sepiola > Sepiola atlantica. The sequence goes on from OY744531.1 coordinate 72,509,690, forward strand.
TATGCACCCCTCAATACAAAGATTTTCAAAATAAAATATGTAACATAACTTTATATAGATGCACCTCCTAAATGTTAACATTTTCAAAATAAAATATGTAACATAACTTTATATAGATGCACCTCCTAAATGTTAAAATTTTCAAAATAAAATATGTAACATAACTTTATATAGATGCACCTCCTAAATGTTAACATTTTCAAAATAAAATATGTAACATAACTTTATATAGATGCACCTCCTAAATGTTAAAATTTTCAAAATAAAATATGTAACATAACTTTATATATATGCACCTCCTAAATGTTAAAATTTTCAAAATAAAATATGTAACATAACTTTATATAGATGCACCTCTTAAATGTTAAAATTTTCAAAATAAAATATGTAACATAACTTTATATAGATGCACCTCCTAAATGTTAAAATTTTCAAAATAAAATATGTAACATAACTTTATATATATGCACCTCCTAAATGTTAACATTTTCAAAATAAAATATGTAACATAACTTTATATATATGCACCCCTAAATACTAAGATTTTCAAAATAAAATATGTAACATAACTTTATATATATGCACTCCTACATGTTAAAATTTTCAAAATAAAATATGTAACCTAACTTTATATATATGCACCCATAAATGTTAAAATTTTCAAAATAAAATATGTAACATAACTTTATATAGATGCACCTCCTAAATGTTAAAATTTTCAAAATAAAATATGTAAAATAACTTTATATATATGCACCCCTAAATACTAAGATTTTCAAAATAAAATATGTAACATAACTTTATATATATGCACTCCTACATGTTAAATTTTTAAAAATAAAATATGTAACATAACTTTATATATATGCACCCCTAAATGTTAACATTTTCAAAATAAAATATATAACATAACTTTATATTGATGCACCTCCTAAATGTTAAAATTTTCAAAATAAAATATGTAACATAACTTTATATAGATGCACCTCCTAAATGTTAAAATTTTCAAAATAAAATATGTAACATAACTTTATATAGATGCACCTCCTAAATGTTAAAAATTTCAAAATAAAATATGTAACATAACTTTATATAGATGCACCTCCTAAATGTTAAAATTTTCAAAATAAAATATGTAACATAACTTTATATAGATGCACCTCCTAAATGTTAAAATTTTCAAAATAAAATATGTAACATAACTTTATATAGATGCACCTCCTAAATGTTAAAATTTTCAAAATAAAATATGTAACATAACTTTATATAGATGCACCTCCTAAATGTTAAAAATTTCAAAATAAAATATGTAACATAACTTTATATAGATGCACCTCCTAAATGTTAAAATTTTCAAAATAAAATATGTAACATAACTTTATATAGATGCACCTCCTAAATGTTAAAATTTTCAAAATAAAATATGTAACATAACTTTATATAGATGCACCTCTTAAATGTTAAAATTTTCAAAATAAAATATGTAACATAACTTTATATAGATGCACCTCTTAAATGTTAAAATTTTCAAAATAAAATATGTAACATAACTTTATATAGATGCACCTCTTAAATGTTAAAATTTTCAAAATAAAATATGTAACATAACTTTATATAGATGCACCTCCTTAATGTTAAAATTTTCAAAATAAAATACGTGCCCATGTTACTCACCGTGATGTCTAGAATTTATATTTAAAAATTAATAAGTATCCATTAATTAGTTCAGAAGATTATCCTGCACACACACACACACATATGTATATATATATATATATATATATATATATATATATATATATATATATATATATATATATATATATATATACCTAACTTGCCAAATGGACTAATAACGAAAACACATAACTAATGGAAAGCCATCACCCCTGCCATCACCTCTTACCTGTATATAAGTCTAAAAAACACCACATCTGATGAAAAATACAAGACATATCCAACCGTCCCAGAATTTTTCCAATTATACCTCCTTTACTATCAAAATTATTTCTTTATATACAATATAACAACCAGCTTTCCTCCTCCAGGTATATCATAGATATCACCTCCACATCTCTACTAACCCAAATATAACTTACACTGATATCCCCATAATCCCTACAACTTACATAAATTAATATATACCTCATCGTATATTTCTTTTTTGTTTTTTAAATATATCAAAAAATCTTACTAGTAAAATACCTAGATATATATTTATCGAATACCCTTAAACAAAAGAAAACGATATATATGACAAAGATGTAATATACAGGGTGTCTCAAAAAAATGTACTCACTCTTAGAATGGCAAAATGTGCAGATGATGTCGAGTTTGCACACAAAATTGTGTGGAGCGATGAAGCAAAGTTTTCTCGTCATTCTACGAGTGAGTACATTTTTTTGAGACACCCTATATATATATATATATATATATATATATATATATATATATATATATATATATATATATATATAGATTTATTTAAAGCTTTCGCTCTCGCCAGTGTAGGGAATGATAATCTCAAACGGTCGCAAGATTCGAACCCGGTAACAGAATCACCCTAGATACCGCAAACAAGCGTCATAGCCAAACGGCCACGAGACATTACCACGACAAGAAATGGGATTTAAGTTCTATTTATGTGAAGGAGGCACACATAGATAGGCTGTCTAGAGTGTTTCACGAACGCTGTCGGAACACATTTTTCTTTTTTTCTTGTAAAAATATGATATGTTTGTGAAATAAGTAAAATATGTTGATTTTTTCGCTGAATGTCTATTTGTTACTTTTTGTCAGAAGAAACATATTGGAATTCATGTAAAAAAAGAAGTAAATAAAAACAATTCCTAAACGTATCCGAAAACGATACTACGTCTAGCTGTTGTTGATCTTAAATTCTTGGAACTGTAATAAATAATGTTGTAAATTTATTTATCTCTACTCATTCTACTGTAGCTCTGTTGAATCTGAGAGTGCAATCATTGAGCTAATCTTAATACCTGCAGTATAGGAGTGTAAGATGTTTATCATCTATAGCTGCTTCCCATGAAAATAGAAACAGTTTTTTGTATAGTCCATATATACTCCAATCAAGTATATTTTGGCTTATATATATATATATATATATATATATATATATATATATATATATATATATATATATATATATATATATATATATGATAATTTTATTTACACAGACATGTACAAAATCTGCGACACTGGCATGTCGATGTTATCGATCAACAGTTACTATAAACTGAGATCTCATCAGGCAGAGTTAGAATCCGATCTTAACCTCAGATCATATTTGGAGAGAACCAAATATGATCTGAGGTTAAGATCGGATTCTAACTCTGCCTGATGAGATCTCAGTTTATAGTAACTGTTGATCGATAACATCGACATGCCAGTGTCGCAGATTTTGTACATGTCTGTGTAAATAAAATTATCATATATAAAGCTCTATTTTGATATTGAGCACTTTTTATAAACCCGGTTAAAATTCTCTAGATTACCACCCTGTGGATATTTTTCACCTGGATTATTACCATTATTATATATATATATATATATATATATATATATATATGTGTGTGTGTGTGTGTGTGTGTGTGTGTATGTGTGTGTGTGTGTGTGTCAGTATATCTGTCTGTAATTTATTATCTGATATGATTGTCTCCCTTTGATCATTCTTAATTTATAATCGCTTTAGAAGCTCTAATTAAAATTGGAATTATCTCTTTTTAATATTAGTCGTTATTTTAAATTAGTGTTAAATCCATTTCATTTCGAATTTTGGATTTCTCCGGATGTGCTATATCGCAGTTTGATTCTAACATACTCTTATTAATTTAAGGTCTATTTTGACCCTTTTAGGATTACTATTCCTGTGTATATTACATTAAACCCTATCTAAGGTTTGACTTTCTTTTAATTAAAGTATTTTAATTTTAACTTTTACTAAAAACCCATAACGTTGCCTATTTCGTGGGATTAACTTTATACATACTTTTTTCCTTTTTCCCCTTTTAATGATTACCAGATTTTAATCTAATAATAACTTGCGTCTTGGTTTATCTCCCATATTTGCTTTTATTGTTGTTTATTTTTATTTTCTATGATATTTTGTAAAAATATTTTGAATGGTTTTTATAATTTTTTTTTATAGCAAAGTGATTTGGATTTTTTTCATTTAATTTTATTTATATATCTTTTAATATATTGGTATAGATAATAATATATATATTTATATATATATATATATATATATATATATATATATATATATATATATATATATATATATATATGGTTTTATTTGCATAGATGTATAAAATATATATTATTCCTTTTAAAACTTTTGTATTGTTCTAAATCTTTTCTTCTTATTTTTCTAATAATAATAATTTTTTAAAATTATTTTTCTATTTTTCTAATTATCAATATATTTTTCTAATGTATATATTTTTAAATTTATTTATTTTCATTGTTTCTTTATTATTTTTTCTAATTATTTTTCTTACTTTTCATATTCTTATAATTTTATTTATTATGATATATTATTATTATTTTCGTATAATTTTAAAATTCTTTACGTTTCTTGTTTGTGTGTTCACTATTATAGATTTTATATCTTCAAATTACTTCAATTTTTCCTAATTCTAACCTCTATTTTATTGCTTCCATGATTTATTATATCTTGTTTTTTTAATTATCTTTTATTATCTGTCACTTTCCTTTTTCTAATCTTACTATTTTTTAAATTACTGGTTTAACAACATTATCGGGATATGTGTTTTTGTAAGTAATGCTAAAAAATGATGTTGTTCTCTCTTAACTTCTGTATGTGATTATGTGGAGGCGCTGATGAAAAGACTATTTTGAATCATCTAAAATATAATACAAAATAAAATTTTCAAAATTGTTTTAAAAACAATCTTACGCCAAATATTCGTTGTGTTAGAATTCTTGGAACTGATATAAATAATGTTCTAATTTTATTTCTCTCAGCTTACCTTATATATATATATATATATATATATATATATATATATATATATATATATATATATGTTTGAGTGAAATATTTTTGAAAATCAACACATGTTGCAATTTAAATGAAAAATCATTTATTTAATTTTTTTTCAAGCTTTCACTGTAAAACAACTTTGTCAGGCTGTCTTATAGTTTTTTCTTTTCTTCTTCTTCTTATTCTTCATTTTGATGGTATTAACCCCGAGGGGTCGAATCACGGTAGGAAGAAAAGCACGTCAAGTTGTAAAATACGTTAGGATAAGTATAGTCCGGTCGATGTTATGCGCAGATTAGCGCTTTTTGAATAAGGAAATTGACAACATCTTTGAAGCACGCATAAAAATGTATTTAAGTGAAATAGTTTTGAAAATCAACACATTGTGCAATTTAAATGAAAAAATCATTTATTAAATTTTTTTTTTTGCAAGCTTTCGTTGTAGAACAACTTTGTCAGGCGAGACTGTCTTAGAGTTTTTCTTCTTTTCTTCTTCCTCATTTTGATGGTATTAACCCCGAAGAGTTGAATTACGATAGAAGTAGAAGAGCACGTCCAGTTTTAAAAGACGTTAGGATAAGTAGAAGTCCAGTCGATGTTATGCACAGATTAGCGCTTTTTGAATAAGGAAATTGACAAAATTTTTGAGGCACGTATTAAAATGTATTCAAGTGAAATACTCTTGAAAATCAATACATGGTGCAATTTAAATGAAAAAAAAAAAAAAATTTATTATTTCATGTATAAACATATAATATTATAAGGTGAATAAATATATCGTGTATAGAGTTTAAGTATTTACTTCAACCGGTCTCAGTTCGCGAGTAGAGCTTAGTAATAAAGTATGAAGATAGATGTATGTCTATTAAGCTTGCCGATTTTAGCTTTCACTCTTAAAAGAAACCCACGTGTAGCAACAGTTGGGCGAACGTTGAGTGTCAGGTCTTCCCATTTTTCATTTTAGCTCATACTGTCGGGTTTATTTTATCCTTTATTTGTCATATATATATATATATATATATATATATATATATATATATATATATATATATATATATATAATATGAAACTAAAAGTATACTTTTAGAAGATAGCACCTATAGTGAAATGGTTTAAGCTCAATATACGAGATAGAGCAATTATAAAGATAAATGAAGAAAGAGAGATAAAGATGTACGAATGACAAATCTATTTCAACTTCGATTGTTCAATGCAAGGTGTACTCGATAAAAGCATGTTTATTTTTCTTTCCTTAAGCCAAGGATTTTCAAAGATTAAAATCTTATCATCAGAGGAATTACATAAACAATAACTTAATATACTGCCCTTTTTCAAAACCAATATGCAAATTAGTTAAACTTGCGACTGATATGGCATTACATAAGCAAGATAAAGAATTAATTGCTGGGAAAAATTATTTCTTTGCTAATAGAGAGTGTGGTTAAGCATCATCTGAGAGTAGAGTATTGATTTACTCCTCTCCAGGAGTTAGGCACAAGGCCAGTTTTTATCTTACTCCCACAAGTAAGATGTGACCCAAGGTCGGGTCGGGAAAGTGGGGTTTCAAAATTGCCTGGGCAGCCCCGTCAGCATTCCCCGGTAGTGGCGCCTCAAGCAGTAAGCAATAAACTTACTCCTCCCCAAAGAGGGGAGGCGAAGCTTGGGAGGGTGGACCTCCTAGAACTGCACAGGACAGACCCATAGACCAGCGTAAATCAAGCCCCGAAAGCCAAGACAATAAAGGATATAAAAAATATGGTTCGTCTATTGTGTAAAAGTTGAATTAACTTGAAATAAGACATTTTGACTTTACCTTTAATGCAAGAAACGGACCCAACATTCACATTTATTTATCTTTTTAGAAGATTTTCAAATGTTCTTAGCTTGAGACTCGAAGATTTCAAACAGCAATCTTGAAAAGTTAACCATAATTTAGTCTGATCGAGTTATCTTCTCTTGACAATTGCTAGTCAAATTTGGCATTCGCTCGTATAAACATTAAAAATGGAAGCGATTAAAAAATGAAGACGGGTATCTTTAAGAATGATCAGTACAGTCGCGGACGGGGTCCAAAAAAATAACGAGAACGGGGTTATAAAAATAAATATGCAACAAGTGAGTTTAACGTACGTCGAGAAGAGATATTTGTCTACTTACCTATGATATTTGTTTGTATTTTTATGTAAATGGGTTTTTACTAGATGTAAAAAAAAATTTCTTGTTCATTTTTTACTCGTACTTTTTTCTAGACAAGATGGCGTATTGTGCTTACTTCCTTACGAGCAAGCGCCATTTTGTTTTTGCAATGTTCGTGTGACAAAACTATTGATTTCTAATAAATAGCAGTTGGAACGGTTTAAAAATACAAACAAATATCACAGGTCAGTTTTAAATTAAATTTTATCGACTACAGTTACTTTTATTTGTTGTATATTTGTTTTTTTTGAGCATTTTCAGCGTACTGATTATTCTATAAAATACCCATGAAGACATTTGAAAATCTTAAATAAAAAAAACACTTGTTTATTTTCACTAAAATTTGGAATAATTATTTTCTAGACAATAACAAGTCTTCATAATATAACATAAGAACTGTATTTACAGCAAATACCAAGCATTTTTATATCAAGAACCACCCCCGCCCCCCCCCTGAAAAAGAAGAAAAGAAATATTTCCAAACAACGAACTTTAAAGCTAACTTCTATGCCATGTTGTTCTTTTCTCTTTATGCTGTAACTCGAGAAACTCTAAACAACTCAACTACGCATGCAACGGGCCCAAAAAGAGAGAGGGGGGGGGGGGGACTGCTAGTTCTGTTTTTTCTTTTCTGTAATGAATAAAAAAAACAAAACAAAAAAAAACGGCACCTGCTGCTCCCGCGGCTGCTGCTGATGTTACTCGCGGTTAAAATGTGTGTCAAGGTTTCGAGTCGCTCATGTAAACAGTTTCGCGGTCCCAAATCGACCTTGTTTATCTATTTATTAAAAAAACCCAAAAACAAATGTTGCCAAGTTTAAGATTGTTTTTATTTAGTTTGATTCGTTTGTTTAACGACATATCAACCCTGATCTGGTAATTTAATGCCGACTCCAGTCATTTATTGTTCTTAATATCTTCGAATATTTATACAAAAATCGGCACTTCTACAGAATTTGAACCGAAGCAAATCGACTTTTGCAAGACTAAATCTTAAATTAAGGTTTGTTTAGGGTCAGGCTAGGGTTAGTTTAGGGTTAGGGTAAAAACAACCCAGTTCAGTTTAAATTCTGTAGAAGTACCGAAAATGCCTTAAACTAATGAGATATGGTTCTGTACAGTCCTGGGAGATCCATCCTCCCAGGCTTTGCCTTCGCTCTTTTGAGAAGAGGTTAGTTTATTGCTAATCGCCTAAGGCGTTCTTATCGGGGAATGCCGACGGGGCTGCTCATGAATTTTTTTATAGGCCAAAGTGCACTTCGCTGGCTTGTCAAGTCCCTACCTGACCTTGTGTTTCACCTTCTTGCATGGCGGTAAATAAATTATACGAATGGTTTGTAAATTAATGTAACTTGTGTGTCTTGTATTATTTGGATTATTCAGACTACTGTTCTCTCATCGTGGATGTTATTCTCACAACGTTTCGACCGATGTAACCTCCGACCATCTTCTGATTCGTTTTGTAGAAACTCAGGGATCTTTATGTCGAACTCTGGAATCTGTACGGAATTTCGGGTGCTTCTATATTATTGGGACAGGGCATTTTCTTCATCTCTAATTTAGAAGAGCTGTTGAAAGGGGAGATAATTCAAAATATTTTCTTAATTCGAATTTCTCCGTAAATAGATATGTTTATTTTCTCTTAAAGGCAGTTTTTGGAATAAAAAACAAACAAAAAACAACTAACTTGTTCGCCTAATGGATAACCATTTCCCGTATGGGCACCACCACATAAACCCACCACTTCTTAATGTGTCGGGAATAAGTCGCATCTCACGGCCACAGATACAGGTCTCCGCACCTGTGCGCTTGTAAGAAGTATTAATTTTGCCTTATCTCTAGTTAAAAATGAAATGTCTTTTAGGTTCATTGCGTTTAGATCCATTTTCGGCTAAATTCGAATTGAGAAAACACTTTGAATTATCTCCCCTTTTCAACGGCTCTTCTAGATTAGAGATGTACAAAGATTCTTGTCCCAATACGATAGAAGCACCGAATTTCGAACCGAACTTTATTTAATTCATGGGAGTAGATTGCTCTCGTTCCGACAGCCATGGTCGGGAAGAAGTCTTTAGTACTTTTAAATTATATCGCCTGTATTGAGGATTGAACATTCAACCCACAGAAGACTGTCACTTAGAACTGATTATTACTTACAATCCTCATCTAAAAAAACCCCGAAACAATGCGACTTGTGTCGACACTTTTGCACTCTCGCCAATAATGGAATTGGCGACAAACTCTGGACATGTAGCAGCGTCAGAAAAGAACTGCAATTGATCGAAATACGCTAATTTGCTCGACAGGTATATATTCAAACTTCCTCTCCCCACTGGATCTATTAATGAGGCGCCACACCGAGGAACATCGTAAATTGACTTGGCTCTACGAGCGCGTCTCCATCGCAATTATTCGAGGGAAAGTTTCGAGCCTGCTCCCGGCCTGACAAGCCAGCAGGACACCCGATGAAACTTCTTGATGTTTCGAATATGTCCACAAAGGCTTTTTGAAATTTAGCAGTATAAAAAGAATGTTTAGAACAGTACAGTAACAAAATAAATATTTACATGAACCTTTAAATTTAAATCTAATAATCATTTTTTTTCTGAAAGTTTGAATTATGCATTTAATGTTAAAATAAAAAGAAACAAACTAAAAATAGATTATGACATGAAACTTTTACAAAATATATAAAACTAACGGGCAAATTTGGTTTAAGAACTTAAAACAGTATGAACGATACTATTTTAATGTTGTTTTTAAAATTTAATTAATAATCGCGAAAAAAAAATTCCCAATAAAATTTGATTTATACATAATTAAAAAGTTATGATGATAGAATAGAAACACGTGATTGGTTGAGAAAAAAGGAATAGGCAGAGTACAAAGTACGAAGAGTGTTTTATTTTACACTTGCCATACTCAAGTTCAAATCTCACGTAAGTCTAAAGGATTTAAAAAAAACTGTATTCCAAAGTAACTAAAAAAACATTTAAATCGTTTGGAAATAAAATTTATTCAACAGATAAAAATGTGGAGCCACTCAGCTGTATAAAGATCCTTAAACCGCTGAAGAATGTAGGTTTTGGCCTTTTGGCTAAGATCAAAGTGTAGTATCTGTTCCGATAGATACTGCACCCCATAGACTGGTATTGTCTTGGCCTTCGGGCTTGATTTACGCCTGTCTATGGGTCTGTCCTGTGCAGTTCTAGGAGGTCCACCCTCCCAAGCTTCGCCTCCCCTCTTTGGGGAGGAGTAAGTTTATTGCTTACTGCCTGAGGCGCCCCTACCGGGGAATGCCGACGGGGTTGCCCAGGCAATTTTGAAACCCCACTTTCCCGACCCGACCTTGGGTCACATCTTACTTGTGGGAGTAAGATAAAAACTGGCCTTGTGCCTAACTCCTGGAGAGGAGTAAATCAATACTTAGTACATGCCTGGTATGTTTTGCATTTTCCACTTACTACAGTGTAACAAGTTCTACCAGTGTAGCTTTTTTTTTCGCATACAAGCATCTGTAATAGAAGGGGGGGTTAGTCCCTTCCTTACATTTATCGCACGAAAAGAATTGAACGAACAACAACCGAGTAACAGGCAACAAAAAAGGGTTTATTTAACAGAGGGTTGGAATTGTGTCCCAGTGAAGAAAAGAGACTGCCGGGTCGTCAGCAAATATATTCCCAGTGGAGATGGCTGCTGCTGGAACGATGCAGGGGAAAGGCAGGAGAGAGATATTTCTTCGTTGCTGGCCGATTTCTCTCTGCTGAATTCTTCAACTGACCAGGTGGAAAAAATAGTCCATGAGGGGACAGTTGATATCAATACGCCCTGCAAGCCGATTGGTCAGCGTATGACGAATTTGCTCACAGGGGACGAGAAGAAATAGATCCTATTTCAGTCTGCTACACATCTGCTCTCCCACTTGCTACTTTTTTTTTTTACCTACCTTCCACCGCTATGAAGCGGCAGAAGCTGGGTGAAGATGGAAATTGACATACCAAGGTGCTGTATTAACACCGTTCAAAGAGCGGGTATTAATAAGTTTTGACTTAAAAAATATGTTTTGTAGGCGTATATTTAAAAAAAATAGTCTGCGTGAATGGCTCGTTCTATTTAACCCATAGAACGTACTCCACAGGTACTACCACTCTGGGGTAGGGAGTGCATTTGGGAGTAATGACAACTAAGGCGTGGCTCCACTTCAACAAAGCTCCCAAATTGAAGCCTCACTATTGATGTAGTTGAAAATCGTGTCAAGTATCCTCTTCTTGATTATCTTTTTTTACAGAATATCTAGCGTGAAGTGCATTCTAGAAAAAAAAAATGTCTGAGCAGACTCGCCGGCATTTCCCGGTACCGGCGTCTCAGGGGATTAGCAATAAACTAACTACTTCCCAGGGAGAAGGTAAAGCCTGGTAAGATGGACTTCCTAGAACCGGACAGAACCAAACCTCGGCCCGACAGCAACAAAGCGACTGTCAGACTGATTCTTGAGAACGTATCCTCATGTATCGTGTTGGTATCTCAACTTCGTAAAACCATAGCTTTTCCCTTATCCGAGAGTCAGGATCTATCTATCTATCTATCTATCTATCTATCTATCTATCTATCTATCTATCTATCTATCTATTTATCTATCTATCTATCTATCTATATTTAATTGTATGTTCGTTCGACTTTCTTCTCTTCGTCTGCTGAATATTTACTAATTTTAATCATTTTAACATTGTCTAAAAATAAACACTTATTATTGATAAGCTAATTAAATCTGCAAACGAACTTATGTATCTAATTTGGGAAGAAAAGAATACTGACTTTAACCTCTACACATCACTTTGCCCAGACAAAGTGAGTTAATTACCAAATCGTCTGAAGCTGTTAAATGACCGTCTTTGTAAAATAATAAAATTATATATATATATATATATATATATATATATATATATATATATATATATATATATATACTGGTTCGTTGCATTCCAATGACCAAAAAAAAATCAGTCTACAATCATAATTTTAAATTAATTTTTTCATTTATTTATTTCGACTAATGCCTATATATTTTTCATTCTGTCATACGCGCATTTCGCACCCCGGTAAAAAATAGTCTTTATTCTACCAAGCTGCGCTTGAGAGAACACTCATTTAACAATATAAAAAGCACATTATTCCAAAACAAATGGGAAGCAACGTTGTCAAGAAAGATGCGAAGAACGGCAAGTCAAAAACACGAGAAAAGAACTCACTTTAAATATGACAATTAGAGATACCCACCTCGCCCCCAAAAAAACATCTGACACAGCGTAAGCCAATTCTAAAGCCACCAGTTTGGAACCAAGTAAGCAGAGCTCCATCACTGGCATTTAGCGTAGTATTATACTATATATATATATATATATATATATATATATATATATATATATATATATATATATATATATATATAAAATGGGTTCTTACAAAAATATATATTTAAGTATATACTCTTTATAATGTCCGAAAATGTTCCAAATTGAAAGCTCAATGAAGTTGTATCACAAGTTTCACAGCATATATATTTTATTGTTTCATTCCAATAACCATAGGGACAATGAATCCATTACCATAACTTTCATCTGTTCTTTCAATTTCTTTATCTTCATATCTCGTCGAATAACCACAACCATAACTTTCATCTGTTATTTCAATTTCTATTTTTAAATATATCAGCGAATACTTGAAATTCCTCTTTGTCTCACAAACGAATTTTTTAATATATTTATATTTTATTTCGTTATGGTTAATTTTTCCAAATTCAATACTTTTTCTACATCTTACGCACGTTTCACAGCAAAATCAAGAGAAATACATAGTCTTCATTTTAACCTCGTTGATCATCAGAGAAATTTTCATTCGATAACAATAGGAAAAACACATCATTTCAAAAGCATAAGAAAGTAATTTGGGAAAAGTTTAAAAAGAGTTCTTGACAAAGGTAACAGCAAGTCAAATACATGAAAAAAAACCCAACTCCCATGAAAAATGGTGACAAAAATCCCCCCCCCCCCAAGAAAATCTTATTTTTAAAACTTGAAACGACTCTTCGAACCGTCTCTTACAACCAAATTCAACTGAGCTAGCATAAATCAACCCGACTTAAAAGCAAAAAAAAAAAAAATCGACGGGAAGACTCCTCCACAAAAAATCCTGGAAAATCGATTGATATTATTAAACACGAAGATAAAATGACCCCCCCCCCCCGAAAATTTCTTATTCATACTAATGCTTAATACGAAACTAGTTGTTTTGTTCGTTGATTCTGTTAGAAGATTGGTACTGTTTAACCTGTCTAACCTTTTACTTTTGTTTCTTTTTATCTTTCTATTTATTTATCTAATGCACAATGTACCAACGTTGGCCCAACGGGCCATGGGTTGTCTAGTGATTAATTAGACATATGTTCCTATTGCTATAGGGAAATTTGAGGATCCATAAATTTGTCAATGATATTAGTACGCAAATGTGACCTTTTCTGTTGAATGCCCGCCACGTAATATGTTCGCTCGTTCGGTATGAGCCCATCTTCCAATGCAGTACCTCTTCCTTTGGGTAGAGTGACGTGTAGTATATGTTCGTTCATGATACCATCGTCACAGGCATTACTTCCTCCTTTGAGGCGGTTAGTGCAGTATATGTTCGTTCGTCATGATACTATCCTCCCAGGCATTATCCCCTCCTTAGGGTGGGGGTAAGGTTAGGGGTTACGATTAGGGTTAGAAGCAGTGTAGTATATGTTCGTTCGTAATGATAACATCCTCTCAGGCATTACTTCCCCCTTTGAGGTCGGTAGTGTTGTATCTGTTCTGTTGTCATAAGACCATCCGCCAAGGCATTACCTTTTCCTTTTTGTGGGGATGGGGGATAGGGTTAGCGTTATCTAGGGTTAGAGTATGTGGTTAGGGTTAAGGCCAGTGTAGTAACAATATTTCCATTAGTAGCGGACATTAAACAGAAAAGATCTCGTATATGACTGGATTTTCCCCACATTAAAAAACCGACCTTGTGTCTAACTCTGTACTCGGGGGAGGCAATTAAACAGATACTACAATAAATCATCATAGTGTATTCCGGCATCCACCAGACCAATCATGCACCACCGTACCAACGTAGACGATTTATTATTTGCCTCTAGTGGGAACTAAAGTGCAAATACATCCCATGTTTACGTGTCCCCTCAGTGCGACCCAGCTGTGTGACCCGTTCAACAATGTTGTGCATGACTAAACAAACAAGTACGCTATGAAGTTTTCATTATTCTTAACGTCAACTCAAATTTCGTTTACAACAAACCAGCCAGGGTCGTACATTCAACAGATGTTAATACATCGCAAAAATGTAAACATGTTTACCACTAGGAGCTTTAACGGACTATGACATTATCAAGGTCGCTTATCATTTTACTAAATATTCCCCCTCTCTCTCTCAATCCCTATTTCTACCTCTGTCTCGCTCTCTCCATTGCTTTGCGGAAGCGTCATGTGCCAAGTGTCTCAGACACAGTCTGATCATGTATCTATTTACTTGCCTCCCCACGCGGGCAGAGTTAGACACCAGATGCTTTTTAATGTTGTGAAAATCCAGCTCTCGAAAAAGAGGCAAAATGACCTCAGTCTAGAAGGATTTCTTCTTCACTGACCGAGGGCAGAAAAGACGGGTTGTAGTATCAGAACAGATACTACACTTTGCTCCTAGCCAAAAAGCCAAGAGGCTGGTTATCGAGGGTCGTTCTACTCTTCTGCATAAAGATCCCAGTCTTTTATTTAATTTTTTTTTACATTAAAGTGTCTGTTAGGTGTATCCGGGTTTCATCGATCTGGTCATACTGGATCTGGAGTAGAATCTGGCTGGTAAAAAGCGGACCGATTCATCAGAACCTTTCAACAGACGAAGGTTCATATATATATATATATATATATATATATATATATATATATATATATATATATATATATATATATATATACGTATTACTATCTACTGTTAAGATACCTGCTCTATATCTCTTTATATATATACTAGCAAATATATGCTCCCACTGGTCGCATATCTTTACTAGGCCTCGAGGATGATATCATGATTAACGAACATTGGCCCCAAAGGAGGGGGTAATGACTGGGGGATGATATCATGACGAACGAACACGCCCCACCACCATCGCAAAAAAGTAGGAGTTAATGCTTTGGAGCATGATATCGTGACAACAAAATAGAGGGTACACGACCCCCCCCCCCCTCCGCACACACAGACAAAAGGTAACACTGGGAGGATGGTATCGCGAGGAACAAACGTATGCTATACTGCTCCTCCCAAAGAGGAGGTAATGCCTGGGAGGAATGTATCATGACGAATGAAAATATACTACAGAGAATTCAATAAACATAAACCGTTTTATGGTTAAGGTGGAAAAAAAACTTTCGTATTTATTCATCTAGATAACATTAAAAACAATGGCAAGTTTCATTGTCTACGTGAAACACCTAAATGAAAATTGACCGGTAAAATATAGTCGCCATCTTTATAAACAAAGATAAATATGCTAGCTAAGAAAGAACGATAACTTCTTTCATAAATTTCTAGTTAAAAAAGACATGTTTATTATAAAATTAAGTTATCGTTCTTCCTTAGCTAGTATTATGGTGAACGAACATATACTACACTGACCCCCTGACTTAGAACATAATATCATGACAAACGTACACCACTCCCCCCCCCCCCCAAAAAAAAGAAGGAGGTAATTCATGTGAGAATGGTCTTATGAGAAACGAACCGATACAACACTACTACCCTTAACCCCTTAAAAGATATTCCGATTAAATCGATTTTGTGGGGCGGGGGTTCATTATGGGAGGATTCCTATCCACACCATCTTAAACGCAGAGGAGGTAATTCCTGGGAGGACAGTCTTATGACAACATAACCGATACTACACTACACCGCACACTAAAAATATTCCAATTAAATCAAGTTTTTTTTCTACTTACAAAAAATGTTTTTTATGGTTCATTGGCCTTTTGACTAAAATCAAAATGTAGTATCTGTTCTTGACATCTCAGCGATATTTGACGCTTCACTAAAGCTGAAAATAAATTATCTCCCTTGAAAATGAAAATTTAAAAAATGTTTTTAAAACGCTATGATTTAAAAAAATAAAATCTATTTAATTTTATTTATAATTATAATAATAGCACTATTGAAAAACGATTGCGTATGTAGAAGAACATTTTACAATACAAATTAGAAAGGTATATTAAAGAATATTAATTTATTAGTAACTTAAAAATAAATAAATATGCAAATGAGGAATATCGAGATTTGTTTGAATGAGTTGGAGATGCCTATATATACGGTATTTCATTATATTCGTATATGATTAGAATTAAATAAGCCTAACCGGTTTTGATGTTAATATAGTTAGGATAGATGGAAAAAAAACTTTCGTATTTATTCATTTAGATACATCCATAGATATGTACGCATGTGTATATATACTACCAGGACCCGTGTTTCGGCGTTGTCCGTGGGAAATAGAAAAGAATGTAACTTGAAAAAAAAATGAATATCAGAGTATCAAACTAACTTGTCATTAATATTTTGACTTATTCAATAAAATATATATTAATACATTGCGTTATTTAAACATGATTTCTCAGTCTAGAAGGATTACTAATTCACTGATGTAGAGCAGAAAAAATAAAGTATAGTAAGAGCAATTCTATTTTAGAAGGTAAAAAACAAATAAAAAAAATAAACTGAAAAGGAAAAAAATGTTGTAAAATCGGCAAATGTTTAAATAGAGGGAATAGTTAGAGGCGGGAAGTGGCGGCATGAAAAGTGCTACCGTTTAAAATCAATTTAGTATTATGTATGCTATCTTAAGAAACACACTTTTTAAATTAGTAAATATGCTAGTGTTATCGGCTTACTTCCTAGATGGCGATATATTTAAATATCTCATCTGTTCTGTTCTCGGTTAAAGAAAGAGAAATCCTTCTCGACTAATTTTGAAATTTTTTTGAAGATTCGTCAATAGTCATAACGTGTCCAGACGTTTGTGGATTTGACATCCAATTTATGGATGGCCAAAAGTGAACGAAAATACTTTTCTGTTGTTGTAGACAAAATTATCGGTTTTCAACAATTTTTTAAATGAATGTTTTGCACCTTTTTTTATGTGATAGATTTTTGGAAAATACTTTGCATTATACCAAATCATTCGATATCTCACATAGCCGACTTCTACATCACCATACAAAATCTGCGCCCCCCCCAAAAAAAACCAGACACATTTTAAAAAGCTACTAAAAACATGTTAAAGCCTGAAATAAAGTTTCGTCACATTTCAATATCCCATATATCTGAGTATCTAATTTTGAGAATTAAAAAAAAAAAAATTGATATAACTCACTAAAAGACTTTCAACACCAAATTTCCTAATTTAGTCACGTAAACATTGGCGACATGAAAAAGACAAAACAATTGTGATCTATTTGCATTTAAAAATACATACATCTCTGTTCTGATACTATACGTCATCTGTTCTGTTTCAACGATTTTTAAAATAATTTTTGGAGGTAAGTCGGAAAAATTTAAGAATGTTGATAGAATAAGAAATAAATGCATAATTTCTAGAAACACGAATGGGAGCCTAGGCTTATTGGATTGCGGAACAGGTTAGCATACAAAATTTTGGTTATTATCTTATTATGTCAAAAAAAAATAGTAGATGTAAACAGGAAAATCGACTTTACTTTATTATAAAGATGAAGACGTTGGATAGAAGTCAAAGGTGACTTTAGTTCTGTGTTCAAACCCAGCGACCTGTGGTTTAGCCTTATCTAGCCACATTCATGAGTCTTATTAAGACGAAATATATATGTATGTGGATAAATATATATATATATATATATATATATATATATATATATATATATATATATATATTTTTTTTTTTTTTCACTTAGAAGATAGTTTATTCAGTGAAGACCGGGATTAGGCCAATAAAAATAAGCTCGATGATATTCGATTTCAGGGTACAGAGCATTTATATGTGATTTTTTGAAGGCTTACCAAACCATTCCGTTCAGGAGATCATTCATCACCACAAAATACTTTTTCTTTCAAAGTTTATTTATTTATCATATATATTCAAATGTTTGGTTGACAGATCATCAGGGGAATTAAGTACCCGGAGTAAGAGTTTCAACAACTGACAATACACAATGTGGTGTTGTCTTAATTGAGGTCACTTAAGAAGAGGACAGAAGAAAAAAATAAAAATAAAAATAAAAAATGTCTTAAAAAAGTAGCTCGTAAGATTTTCGCAGTATTATTGCTACTAAGCAAAACAGCAAAATATTAGTCCCAAATGCATTCAAAAGAAACAAGAACAATGTGCGAGAATACGCATTCTCGTCGGGCGGCACAACGATGAAAAGCATCCCCCCAAACAAAAATAAAACAGTCAAAACACAGTTCACAAGTTACCGTTACAAGCCACTGATAGTGTGGGCATTCCACATCTATTCCATCAGACGAAAACACAACACAAATGTCCGTTTGGAATGCATGTGGTCGTGCGAACCTTTTTTCTAGGGCTGACTTGCTCCCATTCGAGATAAACACACAACGAGGCAAACGATCAATAATCCCGCAGAAACTCCATTTAAGAAAAACTCCTTAAATAGTAGATATAAAATATTTATCCGTAATACTGTTTCTAAAAATTTAGATTATTCACTTCGACCCATGTCTACTCCGATAAATAACAACAAGGTAGTTCTCGGCAGTAAATTAAGTAAAAAATATTTTCCCGGAATGTAAAAAGACGTCCCAGATGTTGGAAAATTAATTTTTATCAAGAATATTTTTTAAAATAGAAACTAAATTTTACATTAAATTTATATACGAAACTAATCCCCCATGTTGAATTATAATGTAAGTTTTTGTTTTCTTCTCTCCGCCAAGTTTTTTAGGATGTTCACACGTAATCGCCTAAAAAAGAATCTATTTTTTTTGGTGGGAGGTGGGGTGATTTAGCGGAGGATGATTATCTACAATTATACCAAAATATGAATCTATTTTTTTGTTTCGTAATTTGGACAGATCAGTGCTACTAAACTTTTGTTTCAATTTGTTAACCCTTATTAAGTAATAAGTTTGTTGTTAAACTTTACAAATAAGGCATTTACTTAACTAATTAAAAAAGTAATTTATTTATTTTGTACGGAAAATTTAAACACTGCAAAAAAGGGAGAGGAGAGAGAGAGAGTAGGCGGCGAGAGAGCGAGCCAGCGAGCCAGCGAGCCAGCGAGCCAGCAACCCTCCCCTCTTCCTTTTCTCTTCTCACTTATACCTCGTAGTTTAAGCGCTGGTAGTTTAACTTAAGAAGGTGATTTAGTCATATATTCCCCTTTTAAATAACTGTAATTCATTACTGTTAATATCGACGAAACTATTGTATATATATAGTAAAAATAAGACAACACAATTCCAAATCAATAACACCAAACATTAATTTATAATGAACTGTTTAAATCTTCAATCAACCTCTTGGATATATTTCCTGAATATGTTTTAATTTGTATGACTTGGATGGATTTTTATAACTTTAACAAATAAGTATGTTTTTGGCTTGATATATTTGATGTGTTATGTACTCTTATGTATTTTTGTATATATTTTTATATATTTTCAAAGTGTAATTTTATCACCTGCAGTAACATCACTGCGGTAATGGTCCTCTGAGGAGAAGAATTATCTTTAAAAACTCATGAGTTAAGGACACTGAGATACTTTGCCTGAATGTTGAATTCTAATAAAATTTGATTCGCACCTTATTTTATTATATCATTATATATATATATATATATATATATATATATATATATATATATATATATATATATATATATATATATATATATATATAGGCACACTGATTATCTGTAGACAACGAAAAAGCCGTCTGTTTCGTGGTCTATGTCTAATCATCAGTGTGGCTTGACGAAGCGAGTGTATCCATGCCAAGTTTCGAAACCCAACGAACAATCACACACACACACACACACACACACACACACACACACACACACACACCTACTGTTAAAATTTCACAAAAAAATCAGAATTTCCATGAAAAGTTTTCACTACATTTGCATAAAACTAAATTAAGCTAAATAGCTAAATATATCTCCCTATATCTAGCAAAACCCATAATGATCGGTTGATTAGTTTAAGAATGAATCCTGTACATACAAATATATAAACATATATGCATACCTAATATTATAGAAATAGGGATATATACACATATACATATGCATATAGATATGCATATATACTAATATGTATATACATATATATGCATATATAGCGATACATATATACATGTCTATGCATATGTACGCAATATAGTCATATATACAGATATATGTTAGGTTCGAGAGTCGTGTTCCCCCGATTATAAACGTGTTCAGTAAATCAAGCAATGTTGCATGCAAAAGACAGAGTAATAATTAACAAACAATATGAAGTAGTTCAAATAAGGTTTATTGAACGTGTGTGTACGTGGAATGATGAAGTGTGTGATGTATGCATGTGTGTCGATGGAAAAACAGTTCTTGAAAAAGGTATAAGAAGAAATGAATCCGGCGAGAGGAAAGTCTTTGAAAGCCGTACACAAAGAAAATGAGTTGAGAACTCTTACCGTTGTTTGACCACGTGTGTTGGTAGTTGTTATGCCGATGCCATTTGAAGAGAAAAGCGTTAGACGAAGCGCTAGTGTATTAGCGTCGTTCTGTCGACCAGAGAAGAGTGAAACGGAACGCTAGTGTCAGCGTCTGTCTGCCGAGGCTGGTCGGTGAAGGAGAGATGGATTTTCCGTTTGCAACGGTTTTTATAGTCAGAAGGGCAGGTAACTCTGGTGTCGCTTTACAGTGTCACCTGTCGGTGAAAAATCGACACCTACCGGCAAACCGGTGTAGTTATGTTTTGAAAGGAGGAGGTAACTGCTACATATACATATATTTAAAAAATGATAGGTAGTATTTTAAGCATAAAACAATGTTTTGGTTTTTATAATTTTGTTTTATTATCATTCAATATTTAAAACGCCCTACGTTTTTCATCGGGAATTAAAATGAGAAAAAATCTTCAGATTAATTCCCGATGAAGAACACAGGGTGTTTAAAATATTGAATAATAATACAAAAAATAAAACAATAACATCGGTTTATTCTTCAAAAACCAACCATCATTTCAAAATACATTTCTAGAAGCAAACGTGGAACACCAAACTCCGTTATATATATATATATATATATATATATATATATATATATATATATATATATATATATATATATATATATATATATATATATATATATATATATTTAGATTTTTCACTTATAAAATAGATCATTTAGTGAAGACCGGGGTTGTTCCAATAAAAACAAGCTCGATGATACTCGTTTACAGAGTACAGAGCATTTATATGTGATTTTATAAAGGCTTACCAAAGCATTCCTTTCAGGACACCAATGATCACCATTAAATATATTTTTTCTTACAAATATTATTTATTCAAATTAAAAGTTTTTTCCTACACGTGTTTCACTACCAAACAGTTACTTGCTTGGCAGATCATCAGGGAAATTAAATGTCTGGAATACTGGTTTCAACTGCCGACAATACACAATGTGGCGTTGCAATAGTTGATGTCACTTAAGAAGAGAAGAGGAAAAAAAATAAAAATAAAAGTTTAAAATTAAAAAACAAGGAAGAACAACGATAAAAAAAGGAAAGTTTTAACTTTTATTTTTATTTTTTTTCCTCTTCTCTTTTTAAGTGACCTCAACTATTGCAACGCCACATTGTGTATTGTCGGCAGTTGAAACCAGTATTCCAGACATTTAATTTCCCTGATGATCTGCCAAGCAAGTAACTGCTTGGTAGTGAAACACGTGTAGGAAAAAACTTTTAATTTGAATAAATAATATTTGTAAGAAAAAAAAAAAAAAAAAAATATATATATATATATATATATAAATACATAGATGTGTATATATGCATATATACATGCAACTATTTAAAAAAAAACTTCTTTATTTTAATGAATTTATATCGACTAAACTCTACACGTTCAGATTATTGCGAAAAGAATTTGAGGAAATATATTATTTTCAAAGATTCCGGCGTGGGTGGAGGACGACGTAGGGTATAACGATCCTCTAGTGGAACCGGTCCTAACCTTTAGAAGTTAGGAGTTCAAACATTTTTCCATTTGTGCATCGTTTTTAACACCGAGTCTGCAAGGGTATAACATTTTCAAATATCACCCGCATTGAAAATATGCGCATCCTTGTACATTCCATGTTAAAAACAGCGTCGCACAAATAGAAGGAAATCACAGACGCAACGAAAGACCATCATGAGTAATTATACAATTAATTTGTTATTGTTAACAGAATTAAATTGGGGGATTATTTACATCTGTGCGCCGTTTTCAACATAGGACAAACGAGTTTGTGATATTTGAATTCTTACTGTGTCGTCGGCTACACCATTTGACTTATTGTAAAGAAATGAATGGACATAACATGTTTATATATGAAACACTAATCAGTGTAACAGAAAAATTATTTTGTGACAACAGTGCAACCAAAATGGGAACTTGATATGTTGGGGAAAAAAAATCGGAGGTATCTGAATTTTCACGAAGGGCTTCCACCCCCTTTTTACCCACTTTACATAAAACTAAATTAAACTAAATATAGCCCACAAAAGTTGTGTTCCAAAATAATAATTAGTTTTCGAGTGAATGCTGTACATACAAATATATAAAAAGATACACATACCTAACTTTATATACCTAACTATATATATATATATATATATATATATATATATATATATATATATATAGAGAGAGAGAGAGAGAGAGAGAGAGAGAGGGGATGATTGGTAGTGTTTGATGCATATAAAACGATGTTTTTGTAATCTTTTTTTTTCAATATTTGAAATGCGTTCTTCGACGGGAATCAATAAAGATGAAAAAACCCCCCAAAAAACGGAAATAAGATTACCCCCGTGCGGGCCATGAGTTTTCTAAAAAATTGGACGGTCAAATGTTTAGATGTTGTCATTATTTTTCATTTTTATAAAATGTTATAAATGTTATTTTTATGAAATGTTTATAAAATGTTTATAAAATCTAAGTATAATTATCGTACGTTGGTTATCTGCGGGATTATAATTTTACTGCGTCACTCCGTAATTGTTACGATCACCGTGTTATGTAAATAAGTGGTTAATGTCGGATGTAGTTAGTGTTTTTTTTACGATAGAGTCAACTGTGTTTCAATTAATATATTTAAAGGTCGGCTAAGAGTAGTAAAAACTGCAATGCGAGGCTGTAGTTGTTATATTAAAGCGTTTTAATTGTATACGTTTTGAATATACATGGATAGAAGCAATATTTGGGATGAGTAGTGAGTTTATCTATATATAATGCAATTATAAATCTATAAAAAAAAGGATCTATACTTGGGCCCTTTATTATTTCTGATCTTCATAAACCAGCTCCCTGCAATCAAGTTCGCAATAGGTATATTTGCTGATGACACCACGCTCTATTCTCGACATGTGTGCAAATCAAACACACACATATCCGATAGCTGAATCCTTACAAAATGACCTTCGATGACCTTCGAATGGGACCAAAAGTGGATAGTAACAGTCAATGCTACTAAAACAAAGCTCCCCCCTTTTTTTTAACAATTATAAGAAACTTTTTCCAAATACTGATTGCAATGACAGGTAGCACCCTTCCCGAGTGGCCGGCATTTAAATCCTCGGGCTAATATTTACAGCCGAAATAAATTGCAATAAATACACAGAAGATACTGCCAAGTCTGCTGCAAAGAAAGTAAGATCCCTCTACTGGGGGAAAAAACTTCTCACACCTGCCAGTATTCTATATCCTTATAAAGTCACATTCTCTTATGTATCATGTATTGTTGCCACATCTAAGCTGGTGCTCCAACCACTAGTTTCTTCCTCTTGGACAGAGTGCAAACACGTCTCTAAGTTAATAGGTCCCACACTGTCTACCAAGCTCCAAACCCTGCCCCATCGCCGCGATGTAGCAACCCTGTGCTTGTTTTGCAAGTACATCCACGGAATTTGCTTTTATGGACTTACTGCATTTGTGCCCCCCCCCCACCTTCGATGTAAACACTCCCGATCAACCAAACTAGCAGCAAAGTCACACCCATTCACTGTAGAAGTCCCCCAGATGCTGGAAAACATTTTATTTTAATAGCTTCTTTCCTCGGACCGCTTGCCTCTTGAATTCCATCTCTGTTCCCTGTTCCCTGTTCCCTGTTCCTTGTTCCCTGTTCCCCGACTGTGCAAATATTTGACTGTAATATCTTGCTGTACAATTCCCCACTTAGGATGCTCCCTATAGATCTAGCCTCTTATCATAGTAGCACCTTACGTCTCAGTGGCAATATGCGTTGTTTGGAGTAAAAAAAAGTTTTTAAAATACCACTGTTACTGTTATAACAGGATGTATTGTGTTTATAAGTAATACATCCAATATAGACATATATCAAAGCTTCCTAATACGTGAATATATGAAATACGGACTTCCAAAATATGTGCAGAGGTTTGTGTTAAAAACCACGTTAACATAACTGGTCTTGATAGAGCAATTACTAACCACATGTTAACACAGTTCGTGTGGGCAGAGGCAGCGACTGACCGCTAATGTTGTCATATCGGAAGTCGAAACGAAAATGGGAGAAAAGAGGAATTGACAACCATTTTGCAACCACGGCAGTCCGACCGAAAAAGAGAACAAGAGGAAGTAAACTTCTGAGTCAACCTTTTATTTGGGTGACCACGTTACTAAATCAGCCAATGGTCCAATCAACCAAATGAGAGATCACCCGTTGTCATGTGATCTGGAACTCCACTCATTGAAGAACAAAATAAAGAAAAACAGACTTAATATTCAGTTTAGGTGAGTTTTTTTAGTAGACAGTATTAAATAATGTGTTTGCGTTTTAATTTATAATTCAAAACATCCTCAGAATGTTAAAATGCAACGTTTATAATTCGTCTAGAAAGAAACGACGCTCGTCAGAATAAGTAAAGTTACATGATGACTGGCTCTGATGCGTGTATAACCTTTAGCTGGAATCCACGTTTGTCGCCTCATCCCGCCATTGATCAATTAACAGGAACACACAGGACTTCTTTTTTATGGAGGATTTATTCGCATATAGAAAAGACTAATAAGACAATTATAGTAATCAGAGAGAGAGAGAGAGAGAGAGAGAGAGAGAGAGAGAGAGAGAGAGAGAGAGAGAGAGAGAGAGAGAGAGAGAGAGAGAAGGAGAGAAAGACAGAGACAGATACAGAGACAGACAGAGAGGAGAGACAGACAGAGGGGGATATAGAGAGAAAAATACATATGTATTCACTCGAATAATATATATATATATATATATATAGTTATCCAGGTAAGTTTGTATCCACAGGGTAATAATCCAGTGAATACTTAACGTGTTTATATAAAAGTGGCCAATTATAAATAGAGCTGTTTATTATGAATACATTTTTATGAGTTGATCACGTGTTCAGTTTCAGAAAAAAATATTGTTTTATTCCATCACCTACAGCCGTAGTGAAAACGTCTTTGGCTCGAAACTGTCTGGTTATTTATGGCTCTAACCAAAACATGTCTGCAAATAGGTAGCTAAATAATGTTTGTGAAAATAACAATATATCTATATATATATATATATATACATATACACACACACACACATATATATATATATATATATATATATATATGTATATATATATATATGGAAAGAGAGAGAAACAGAGAGAGAGAGAAACAGAGAGAAACAGAGAGAGAGAGAGAGAGAGAGAGAGAGTGAGCGAGAAATAAAGAGAGAGAGAGGCTAAGATACGGGGTTCAATTCATCGGCGCTGGGACGAGGGATTGCTTTTTGCGACAACTCGTTTTGAAAGCTGGGGAAAACAGAGATGCGATACCATTCTCGAGAAATGACGTCATATTCTCAACTTCCGCTTGTTCGCTTGGGTCACATTTTAACTCCAGATCCGTTAATCATTCCTATTTTCTCTGACCACTATCCACTCCATTTTTGAATGAGGGCCTTCGTCATCTAACAGTATGCTGCCTAATTTATATACTAATTTAAAAAAAGTTTGTTTCAATAAGTAATTATGTAACCAAAGCTATTACTTTATTGTATGAATATAAAATAGCATAATCTGAAATCAATACAACCGGTTTCACTGATTCCATTGTTTACGACAAAGGAATCATGAATAAAAAAGAAGGAAATAACAATAACCGCAGCTGTGTTACATTTCATACTCAAAAGAGCGATAATTATTATTATTTACGTCATCTGATAAGAAAGAGAAGTCGTTGTTTTATCAAAATAGATAAATAAATACATTAAAATAGTCTTAGGATATGTAAGTGGATGTAAGAAAACCAAATATAAAAGTGTGTAGGAGAAATAATACTAAGATAAAAATCCGGCATATATATATCCCAAATATAATACCACTCATCATGTCCCTGTTTCAATATAGATATCTATGAATAGCTCTTACTTTATATGCAATACTAAGGAAGTAATTAATCTCTATTTATATAAAGTCAGGTATGTGTATATCTCTATCTATATATAAAGTTAGGTTTGTGTATATATTAATATGTATAAATATATGCACATACCTAACTTTATATATTATGTTTCTATGTAGGGATAATCTCCTAAACTAATGAACGGATCATTATGGATTTAGGAATATATATAGTCTAAGCTGCACGGTTTGTAACATGGACACATCATTTTTTGTAAATTGTAACATTTAAGGGTGTATATATATAAAGTTAAGTATGTGTATGCGTTTAAAAAATATATTTCGTTGTACAAGATAAACTCCGAAACTAATAAACTGATCATAATGAATTTTGGAATATATATTCTCGGAAACACGGTAAGTAATATAAGCACATTAGTTTTCTTGTAAATATTACCATTTTGGACACTACCACGTTGCCACCGCCCTATCACGGTGATGTCGCGTTTGATTTTAGGTTGTTGAAAAAATAATTAAATTCACACACGACAATTCAAATATAATTGGAGAGAGATGGGGTAACAGTTATATTTGAATTGTCGAGTGTGAATTTAATTCTTTTTTCAGTTTCAAGAATGTAATCGTCTGGATAGGATGCTTGAAAAAACCACAAGGTTGAAATAAATTACTGCATCGATGATTATGTAATTTCGTGTTATTATACTTTATTTTATTCTTACTCGGTTTATCACATTGAGCTCTCTTACCCGGATTTCCTTCTGGATTTATTTCATTATAACACTAATATATATATATATATATATATATATATAATATTAATCATTTTAATACCTGTCGATGTTTTATGCTGACGCAATCTTCAGTGCAGGAAGCTAATTCTCAACGGTCGGCGGGCGCGAACCCTGATCACAAATCGCCACTGATCTGTAGTCAAGAGTATTAACCCCTCGGCCATAGACAATTAGGTAATAATTAGGGAGGAATTTAACTTTGTAAATAGCGAATCGGCGGCTAAATATATATATAAAGGGACTTTCTGTTATATACAATACATATATAGCAGAACGTTTCATTAAATAAATTAGGTCGAATATGTATTAACCCATAATGTATGTTTCCATTTAAATAGCAGACTTGAATATAAGAAACAGAGAATTTCGATCTGTGGACAATGTAGGAGGCTGACACCATTTTTAACTTGTTGCATCCGCTTGCATTTGTGGCCTAGAAATTAAAACGAAGTTATAATTATTTTAATAATAAATATTTAAATATTATCTACATACGTATACGTTTACTCTTTGCGGAATCATCAGTGTAGAGATAACCATTCACAACAGTCGCACGATTTGAATCCCGGAACAAGAGTCATAATTAACTCCAATGTCTCTTTTTCTCTCTTTATATATATATATATATATATATATATATATATATATATATATATATATATATATATATATATATATATATATATATATATATATATATATATATATTCTAGAGATGAAAGATGAGAATGAAAAAATTGTAAAGATACAATATTCATTAGAACATCAGAAGTTCAGAGCAAGGAGCTTCATATCCTTAATCCATGGATTTTCAAAGATAAACTCTTTTCATCAGAGGATAGGGAAAAGCCGACAATGTAATTGTAAATATTATCGGCAACATTTAACTTTGAAAATTTTACATGAAATAAAACAAAATAAAGACCAAGTGTAAAGGGTCTTATGTTGAGATGAGAGCGTAGAGTCAGGGGGGGGGACGCTGTCCAAAAATACGTTAAAATAAAAACAGTTGTTATGTTGGAAATGGATGTTTGAGTATTACTCTTTTTCAAACATTCATTTCCAACATAAATTTGTATCTTTACAATTTTTTATTCTCATCTTTCATCTCTAGAATTGATTGCTCTATTCAATATATTGAGCTTTATATTATCACGATAGATTATTATTAAACGATAATTCAATTATCTTTAATTTAATTCAACATTTAAATATATAAAGAAAATATGTTGGTCTCCCATTAGATATATATATATATATATATATATATATATATATATATATAAATGAATACATATGAAAGTTTTCCCATCTATTCTAACTGTATACACATCAAAACGTATTAGGCTTTTTAATTCTAATGATACAAGAATATTTTAAAATACAATATATATAATTATCTCCAAACTCCCTAAAAAATATTTCGATATTGCCTATTTGCATATTTTTAAAAATTCCTAATAAATTAATATTCTGTAATATACATTGCTTATTTGTATTGTCAAAACTTGTTTCTATATACGCAATCGTTTTATCGATAGTACTATTATTATAATTATTAATACAATTATTTAAAGAGATTTTATAAAAGAAAACTATCAAATTTAATTTTCAATTGAGATAATTTACATTAAACTTCCGGCATTAGTAAAACGTCAAATGTCGCTGAGTTGTGGAGAACAGATATTACACTTTGATCTTAGCCAAAAGGCCAAGTAACCATAAAAACCTGTTCTAATCGGAATATATTTTAATGATGGTAGATAGTGTAGTATTGGTTCATTTGTCATAAGACTGTCCTCCGAGTAATTACCTCCTCCGTAAGAGCTCAACACTTTTTGCTGAAAAATTATAAATATATATAAACTGAAATAAAAACGTTTTTCACTTAAAATGCAAACCAACAAAATTAATTTTTTTGTTTGAATCGTAAGTTTTTTTATTAAAACTTTCTTTCACTAAATTGTTATTTCACGTGGACAACGAAACTTGTCACTGTTTTAATGTTATCTAAATTAATAAATGCGAAGGTTTTTTTACCACCTATTAACATTAACACGGTTGATATTTATTTAATTCCGTGTTGTATATTTTCAGGATACACTCCTCCCAGGCATAACCTCTTATTTGGGGGCGAGGCAGTATAGTATACCATCTTCCCAAGCTTACTTTCTTCTTTATTTGTGTGGTTGAGAGGGTTGTGTACTTTCTATTCTGTTGTCATGATATAATGCTCCTAGGCATTAACTCCTACTTATTTTTTGGCGGGGGGGGGGGGATGTTCGTCACGATATCATCATGGGCTCAGTGTTGTAGTTCGTATATCATGATATCATACTCTCAGCCTAGCAAAATCATGGGACAGGAGGGAGTATATATTTGTTAATATATATATATATATATTAATTTTTAAATAAATAATATGTATATATATATATATATATATATATATATATATATATATATATATATATATATATATATATACATATTAATTTTTAAATAAATGATATTAAATTATTTTATCTACATACGCTAGCGTTTCGAGCTTTCGCTCTCATCAGTGCCGGAATGATTATCTCGGACGGTCGCACGATTCGAATCAACCTAGACTCCATAAGCAAGCGCTGTAACCATTAGGCCACGGGACATTACCACATTCAAGAAGTGAATTTAAGTTCTATTTATGCGAAGGGCGGCATATCAAGAAAGACTGACTAAAGATTCTACGAACGTTGTCGGATTATGCCTTATAGCTACGTGTCAGTCTATTTTAAAATTCCCCGAACATGGCTCAACTTTAATCTTATTAAAGGGGCTTATAACAATATTAATTTTAAATTAATAATATTAATTTATTTTTACCTACATAAGCTAGCGTTTCGAGCTTTCGCTCTCATCAGTGCAGGGATGACAATCTCGGACGGTCGCACGGTTCGAACCCCGGCCACAGATCAACCTAGACTCCGTAAGCAAGCGATGTAACCATTAGGCTTGTTTCAGTAAAAGTGATATCAGTTACTAATTTATCTCCTACAACAAGCTCATATATATATATATATATATATATATATATATATATATATATATATATATATATATATATATATATATATATAATGGTAATAATCCAGGTGAAAAATATCCACAGGGTGGTAATCCAGAGAATTTTAACCGGGTTTATAAAAAGTGCTCAATATCAAAATAGAGCTTTATATATGATAATTTTATTTACACAGACATGTACAAAATCTGCGACACTGGCATGTTGATGTTATCGATCAACAGTTACTATAAACTGAGATCTCATCAGGCAGAGTTAGAATCCGATCTTAACCTCAGATCATATTTGGAGAGAATGAAGTGGAGGGATAGAGAAAGAGAAGAAGAAGGAAAGAAATTTAACATTTCAAAAATTAAAGCCGTTAAAAAAATAAAATTAAAAATTAAAAATTAAAAAATCAAAAAATCTAAAAATCTAAGAAACAAAAAACAAAAAACAAAAATCTAAAATCTAGAATCTGAAACAGACAGGGCAAATAAATAAATAAATAAATAAATAAAAATATAAGGTGGAAAGAGGAACAAATAATGATGAGGGGAGAGACACATAGAGGAAAAAGAAGGAGAGAGAGAGGGCGTCTGTTGATTCAGATCGGGAGGGAAGGAGGGGGGTGGTAGACATGCACGAATCAGGTGTCAAAAAACCGTCGAGTTTATAAATGTATTTTTCCAAGTGAACTGTAATATTGTGTATATGTGTGTATGCGTGCGGGCAAACTGGGCT
>OY744531.1:72551202-72563702 GCA_963556195.1 Sepiola atlantica
CTTTATAATCTCTTTTAACACTTACACATCTCTGACAGTCTTCGGCTATTTTCTGAAATGTTAAATGTTAAATTCTAACTTGTTTAGGACTCTACGTCTGATTTCTGCGTCTTTGGCCGATACAAGTCCTTGCACGAATATTAGGAATTTAAAGTTCAGCTAGTTTGAAATCGTCAAAGTGTTTATTAACGATTGACACGGAAGTCGAGTAGTCTTTGCTGTCTTTTCTGATTAAGTTCCTGCACTTCCACCTTTTTTAAGGATAAATAATTCTGTTAAAAGTTTAACAGCTTCAGTAAATTCTAGTCACTTGTTTTACAGGGTAAAATAAGTCTACAAATTTGGTATGATCAGTGGTCCTTAATTTTCGGAGCAGTAGGCGAACTTTTTAAAAGTTTGATAAATTTTCAAAATCTTTTTTGTATAGATCCTCATACCTTTTGAAATATGAAGTGAAGGCTATATCTTCGTCTGGGGAATAAGTGAAATTCTCAATTGCAGTCTAAACGGCATTTTGAGGAAAAGCATTTTCGTTCTCGGTATTTTGACCCATATTCGACATTGTTTGTAGTATTTCTTCGATTTTTTAAATTTTGTTCCAGTATTTTTTCAAATTTTGTTCCGATAGTCTTTCTTCGTTTTATATTGATGTTGCATTTGGTATTTAACAAAGTTCTCCCGTAGTTGATTTAAAATCTTCCATGTTTAGATCTGTCTTTATAGAATACGGCTTTTCGAATTTTTTCCTTTTATATTACGCTGCTAACTTAACATTAGTTGTAAAAGAGAGAAATAAAAAGTATGTAACCTTTTTGCCGATAAAAATCACTTTTTTTAGTAAGTTTTTTTACGGTTAGCACTTTAATCAAGAGTAAAATAAGGTTTATAATTTCGGCGGTGGTACTTTTTTTCTTTTGGGGAGAAAAATATAATGTATACCTTTCTGGTTATAAATTAACACAGTGCCGGAATAGAAATAATGAAATCACTGACTTTTTTCTTTGAGAGAAAATAGGGTGGTTTCTTCGTAAGAAAAAAGAAATTAGGGAAATCACTTTGGCTGAAAAACTAAAACTAGCAAGATTTTTTTCCGATAACACCTGTTTTTAGAACTTTGAAGGTTGTCGGGTTAAGGTTAGGGTAAAGAAAAACTAAAACTAACAGGATTTTTATCCGATAAAACCTGTTTTTAGAACTTTGAAGGTTGTCAGGTTAGGGTTAGGGTTAGGAAAAACTAAAACTAACAGGATTTTTTCCGATAAAACCTGTTTTTAGAACTTTGAAGGTTGTCGGGTTAGGGTTAGGGTAAAGAAAAACTCAAACTAACAGGATTTTTATCCGATAAAACCTGTTTTTAGAACTTTGAAGGTTGTCAGGTTAGGGTTAGGGTTGGGAAAAACTAAAACTAACAGTATTTTTTTCCGATAAAACATGTTTTTAGAACTTTGAAGGTTGTCGGGTTAGGGTTAGGGTTAGGAAAAACTAAAACTAACAGGATTTTCATCCGATAAAACCTGTTTTTAGAACTTTGAAGGTTGTCGGGTTAGGGTTAGGAAAAACTAAAACTAACAGGATTTTTATCCGATAAAACCTGTTTTTAAAACTTTGAAGGTTGTCGGGTTAGGGTTAGGGTTAGGAAAAACTCAAACTAACAGGATTTTTATCCGATAACACCTGTTTTTAGAACTTTGAAGGTTGTCGGGTAATTTCCCCGTTGGTTTCTCCACGTTCGTCCTTTTTAATGTTCTCAAACAAAAGCCCTTTAATATACCTAGTTGCCAGTGTTGGTGATCTGTAAATGGTCCTGAAAGAAGACACGAACTCGGGAAACATTGAAGAAAGTATAAATGCAGCATATAAAGATGGTGGTTGAACGTCTGTCTTACTACCAGTATTAGACTAGGGTAGTTCCAACACCGAGAGGCATGTGCTTCCAATATTTATAGTGAAGGGGAAGAGTTCATGTAGTGGTAAAGTAGGTACCATAACAGTTATGTAATCTCCTAGAGATATAGCAACATTTTAGTTCTATATAAGTAAAGTTTTCTTTATATATATATATATATATATATATATATATATATATATATATATATATATATATATATATATATATGGTTAATAAAACAAAAGGTATAAGAGGCAACTAATATCTTTAATTATTGAACATCCGGATAAAAATGAAGCTCAATATACTGGATAGAGCATTAATAGCACTAGATAAAGTGAAAGAATAAAATAAGGTGCGAATCAAATTTTATTACAATTCAAAGTTCAAGCAAAGTACTTAAAATCCTTAACTCATGAGTTTTCAAAGAAAATCTTCTCCTCAGAAGACCATTACTGCAATGACATTACTGCAGGTAATAAAATTAAACTTTGAAAATATATAAAAAATATATAAAATACATAAAAGTATATAAAACATCAAATATATCGGCCAAAAACACACTTTTTTGTTAAACTTATACAGTTCATCAAAGTCATAAAGTTTAAAACAGCTTCAAGAAAGACGTCAAAGAGGTTGATTAAAAAACAATCCAGGTGGTGAATGGTAGTCCAAAAACGAAAAAGCTATCCAGGCGGGAAATTTGTTTACTATCGATGCAGTATTGATTAACTTCTCTCCAGGAGTTAGGCACAACCCAGTTTTTATCTTACTCCCAAAAGTAAGATGTGACCCAAGGAAAGTGGGGTTTAAAAATTGCCTGGGCAGCCCCGTCGGCATTCCCCTGTTGGGGCGCCTCAGGCAGTAAGCAATAAACTTACTCCTCCCCAAAGAGGGGAGGCGAAGCCTGGGAGGGTGGACCTCCTAGAACTGCACAGGACAGACCCATAGACCGGCGTAAATCAATCCCCGAGGGCCAAGACAATACCAGTCTATGGGGTGCAGTATCCATCGGAACAGATACTACACTTTGATCTTAGCCAATCAGTGAAAATTGTATTCAAGGTGTATGCAAATTAATAAAACGATAGAAAAAAACAAATCATATGAAAAGTTCAGAAAACTCACTCGGTGTTGAATATTATAATGTCCAATTAAGGGTTATTATGATGTTCACTAATTAAAGATATTAGTTGCCTCTTATATCTTTTGTTGTATTAACCTTATATATATATATATATATATATATATATATATATATATATATATATATATATATATATATATATATATTAGTCTTGTGTTTACAAAAAAATGGTGAATTACAGCAAAGAAATAAATGATGCCATGTTATTTATTGTGTTACGCAAGTTTCATGTCTTATGCAATTTTCTGGCAAGAAAGTTGTTCTTCTTTTCGGCAGTGTTAGGTATTCAAATATTTTTTTCACCGATGGTCATGTCCATATAAGGAATCCCTATGTTCGATCAAAAGTAATGATATCTCTCATTTTTAGGACGGTATTTGGGCGCTAAACACACGCATGCATATATATATATATATATATATATATATATATATATATATATATATAAATAACCATGCATTCTAAGAATTCCACGTTGTAATTACTAGCAACATTAAATCTGACGAAACTAATATTTACATACTAGAATCATTTAAATGCTCTGTGAAATACATTAACAGCACGTCTAGGAATTTAAAGAAAAATAAAACTATACAGTTGGAAGCATCCACACGACACAACAGCCTGTTTCGGTAAAGACGGACATTTTACTTTGGCCTTAATTATTTTAAATTTAGAACAGTTATAGGGCTTCTTTTATTAGTTTCGTTGGTCTGTTTTATGGTAATGACACACGTTCTGTGACATTTCATGCCGACTCACAAAACTTATTGTCAACAGTTCCCGGCAGCGCATCTTAGTTCGCCGAAACCAGAACAAAAACGACAAATACAACTCAATAGTCACTGTTTCATTTTCTAACCTATCTCAGTCGAAACGTTAGGGGGTCCTCGATCCCGATACTCGATGATGCATACGAAAAATTGGGCGGATTATAGGCACTTGTAGTAACGAGCCCTGAGAGACCGTTTGGATGTTCCAGCGCATCACCCTAACTATCATCCAAGGCAACACCATAGCCATTATGACGTCATTCCGCATTTCTGATGAAGAAAAAAACAAAAATCTTTGCCCTCGTGTAAATCGGGATTCATTGAAATACACTTTTAGTTACAAGTTTGTTATTTCTATTTTCTTATGACTTATTTATTAATATTCATTTATGTTTTTTTTGTATGTAACTATTTCTTTTAATAATTACGTAATTAAAATGTATATATATATAAAATGCAATCCCTGTTTGTATGTGTGTGTGATGTTTGTGTGTTCCCTATCGAAAGGAAGGTTAGAGAATCTACATAAAATCTAAAAGTGTATTCTCATGTAAAATTTACCGTGGAAGACAATGGAAGTGTTTGCGAATCTCTAAGGGCACCTCTAAATGAGAGTATCAACCTCCTAACAACTTCAAGTATATTCTATTTTGATGAAATTCATATCATATGTATAAAAGTCTACGTTACCTTCTCTGTGCCGAATATCTATGTGCCCTCACCTCTAAGTGAACGATGGAAACAGAGACCCCTTAATACTTCGAATACATATATCCGATTTTAATGAAATTTAAACCATATGTATAAGACACTAATTCAGAGAGTTGTCCCACATTTCATCTACTTCCGACTATATTGGAGGGCGAACGGGAGGAGAGGGCAATAAAAACAAAGACATTTATGTTGTGTTATGAGCATAGTAGAAAAGTACATAGTTCAATCTCGAGCAATGTCGGATCTTCCTGCTAATAAAATATATTCTTAATCTTTGAGAACTGAAAAAAAATTGCATACGGTTATTAGAATATAAGATTACTATTTCGCCCCAGCAGGGAGGGGGGCGATTTATCTCTTTCTAAGCGGTATTATATCGTTATTGGACATAAAAGATCTGTAATAATCGCCGAAAAGTAACGCAAAGAAGACTGCAATAAAGATAACCAAGTAGGTGAATATAAAACTTGTAAAAATAAAAAATCTATTACATCTTCAGTTGTTCAAAACACAAGATTTATTTTTCTAAAACCATGGCTTTTTAAAGAATTGAATTCTCATCATCAGAGGAATCCAGATGGATAAGTTGTAAGAGAATTACCAAAGTCAAAGTTTGAAAAGATTAAAAAGGTTAAAATATTATTTGAGAACAAAATGTTGAAAGTGGAAATAAGTTGAGAGTGTACAATGCAAAATAAATGAAATGAATACATATGAAAAAATACACTTATATTGGAGCCAGTGCTTCCCCTATAAAACACCGCATATCCAGCTACATATCTTCTTTTAGAAGTAATAACGACTATATTGCAGGAACTTCCCTAACCAATTTAATAAAAAAACTTTAAAAGTAAAAACATCCCTTACTCCCTGCATTGGTCGTTAAAAAAAACTAAGTCTTATACACCAGGTTCTAGATTCTGCCAATTATGTACATTGGAGACAATCTTGATAATCACTGCTGCGGTAGTAAACACGTTATAAATTCTAAAAACGAATTTCTATCAGCTTGCGGGCATAGAACACAATTTAAATATATTAACTATATAGCCCCAACTGATACCTGCTGCTCCCAATAACTAAGATTTTCCTAGATAATAACGGACCAGAATTAAAACAATTTACTTTAATTAATTGCTGTATCTTATTTACTGTATACTACTAGTATTCTTCTTCCATAAGTGTAGAACCTTCTTCCATTTTTTGTTTTGGATATTGTGTCATCCATTTATAAGTATATTTCCCTCGTCTAATTGTTATTTTTCATTTTCTTCTTCATTTTTGAGAGTTTTAATTCAACTTTTGAATTTTGGTTCTTATTTATGGCTATCAATTTTCTCTTCCCCTTCCTCCTTTTAAATGCCATACACATTTGACCCCCCTTATTCTTGGCCTTGTACTTCCATCATCATTTAAGTATGATATGTTTATTAAACTTAATTTTTACTATATGTCTATGGCTTTCATCCCCAATTTCTTTTACAAATTTATTCATTAAAATCATATTTATTAAAAATCATTTATTCATAAAAAATCATTTCATTTAAATCAAATTCATCAAATTCATTAAACTCATTTGTTCATTAAATCATTTTTATTAATATCATTTATTCATTAAAATTATTTTTATTAAAATCATTTATTCGTTAAAATAATTTTTACTAAAATCATTTATTAATTAAAATCACATTTATTAAACTAATTCATTCATTTAAACAATTTTTATTAAAACAATTTATTCATGAATATCATATTTATCAAAATCATTTATTCATTAAAATCATACTTATCAAAATCATTTATTCATTAAAATAATATTGATTAAAATAGTTTATTCATTTAAACAATTTTTATTAAAATCATTTATTCATTAAAATAATAGTAATTAAAATAGTTTATTCATTTAAACAATTTTTATTAAAATCATTTATTCATGAAATCTATATTTATTGTAATAATTTATTCACTAAAATCATTTTTTAAAAATCATATTGCTTAAAATAATTTTGATTAAATTCATTTATTAATTAAAATTATATTAATTTAAATCATTTTAATTAAAATTATTGATTCATTAAGAGACTATTGATTAAAATTATTTATTCATTTAAATTATTTTTATTGAAATAATTTATTCATGTTATTTAAATATTTATGAAACTAATTAATTCAGTAAAACAATTTTTATTAAAATCCTTTATTCATTAAAAGCATATTTATTAAAATCATTTATTTATTAAAATCTTACTTATTAAAATCATATTACTTAAAATCATGTTTATTAAAATCATTCATAATTTAAAATATCATATTATTTAAAATCATTTTTATTACAATAATTTATTCATTAAAATAATGTTTATTAAAATCATTTATTCATTACAATCACATTTAATAAAATCATATAACTTAAAATCACTTTTATTAAAAGTATTTATTAATTTAAATTATATGTATTAAACTGATTTTTAAAAAATCATTTATTATTAAAAATAATATTACTTAAAATCACTTTTATAAAATCTTTAATTCATTGAAATAATATTTATTAAAATAATAAATTCTATTTAAATTTTATGTATTAAAATTATTCATTAAAATAATATTTGTTAAACTAATTTATTCATTAAAATCGTATTAATCAAAATCACGTATTCATTAAAATCATATTTATTTAAATCATTTATTCATTGAAATAATATTTATTAAAATAATTTAATTATTAAAGTGATATTTATCATAATAGTTCATTCATTAATATCAAATTAATTAAAATAATTTATTAATTTAAGCAATTTTTATTAAAAATCATTTTTCATTAATTAAAACATTTAGACATTAAAATGATATTTATTAAAATCATTTATTCATTGAAATAATATTTATTAAACATCATATTACTTAAAATAATTTTTATTAAATTCATTTATTAATTGAAATTATATTACTTGACATCAGTTTTATTAAAATTATTGATTCATTAAAATACTATTTATTAAAATAATTTATTTATTTAAATTATTTGTTATTAATATAATTTATTTATCAAAACCGTATTATCCAAATTATTTATTAATTAAAATCATTTTTCATTTGTTAAAATTATTACTTCATTAAAATAATATTAATTTAAATAATTTATTAATTTAAACAATTTTTATTAAAATCATTTATTTATTAAAACTGTATTTACAAAATCATGAATTTATTAAAACATACTAATTAAAATCATATTACTTTAAACTATTTTCATTAAAATCATTTTTTAAAATCGTTTATTCATTAAAATAATAATTATTAAAATCATTAATTCTATTAAAATTATATTTATTAAAATTATTTATATATTAAAATAATATTTGTCAAAATAATTTATTCATTAAAATTTTATATATCTAAATCATTTATTCATTGAAATACTATTTATTAAAAGTATTTATTCATTCTAAAATTTTTGATTCAAATTATTTATTCATTACAATCATTTGTTCATTTAAAAAGTTTTATTAAAATAATTCATTCATTAAAATCATATTTTAAAAAAAATCTTTAGCTATTAAAATCATATTTATTAAAATCATTTATTCATTAAAATCGTATTTATCCAAATATTTTTTTCAGTACAATCATATTTATAAAAATTATTTATTCACTAAAATCGTAGATATCAAAATCATTTATTCATTGAAATAATATTTATTAAAACAATTTATTCATTAAAATCATATTTATCAAAATAATTATTCATTTAAATCATATTTATTAAAATCATTTATTTATTTAAACAATTTTTATTAAAATCATTCATTTTAAAAATCATATTTAATAATGTACTTTATTCATTAAAATCATATTTTTTTAAAGTCATTTATTCATTAAAATCGTATTTATCTAAATAGTTTATTTAGTACAATCATATTTATTAAAATCATTTATCCATTAAAATCGTATATATAAAAATCTTTATTAATTGAAGTGATATTTATTAAAACAATGTGTTCATAAAAATCATATTTATTAAAATCATTTAGTTATTTAAACAATTTTTAGTAAAACTCATTCATTTATTAAAATCATATTTAAAAAAAAGTCATTTAGTCATTAAAATCATATTTTTAAAATCATTTATTCATTAAAATAATATTTATTAAAATCATATATTCATTAAAATAATATTTTCTGAAATTATTTATTCATTAAAATCATATTTTTAAATCATTTATTCATTGAAATAATATTTATTAAAATCATATATTCATTAAAATAGTATTTTCTTAAATTATTTATTCATTAAAATCATATTTATTAAAATAATTTATTAATTTAAATAATATTTATTAAATCATTTCTTCATTAAAATCATATTTTAAAAAATCAGTTCTTCCTTAAAATCATATTTATTAAAATTCTACTTTATATTTATTTACGGAATGACTTCGTAACTTTGCTGTAGAAAAGGTGAAACAGAACCGGAGTCTGACAGCTGAGAGTTTGAAAAGGATTTAATTTCTTCTCGACGGAAGAGCGTTCGCTTTTGTCTGGTACGCCGGGCTTCGGTTTAAATGTGGCACCACAGATAATGAAGACGATTTTCAGTGATATGATAGTCAGATAGTGGATGTACTTAGATGGCATTTATCCAAACAAATATGTTGTTTCATCAAATAACATGAGTTCGGCTTGATCTGTAAGGACTTGGAACGCGTATAAGATGGATTAAGTGGATTTTATGGTGGAGGTGGGGCAAGAAACGTTGCAATGGAGACGCAGAACTGAGGTTCTACAAGTACCATTGATGCGAGCTGCTTCTGTGGCCTTTGTTACGGTAGAAAACTTCAAAAGCCATCCGTCAATTGGAATCGCTATTTTATGAACGGGGTCCACTCGAATAAATACTTACTGACAACAACACTGGGTTATGCAGCAGAAAATTGGAGTGCTTTCTGAACGAATGAGGAATTTAGTTTCGATTGTGATATGTGCATACCCGAATGGTAATGGCATAATGGAAAGGTGGCATCTAAGTCTAAACAGGACCCCCCCCCCCCAGAAAGCAGTGTACAGATATAACATGACACCAAAAGGACGGTGTGTCTGCTACAAGTGTACCTGCCAATGCAACTAGAGTCCGGTGGTGAAAAGGACTTACTGTGTTCTCGTTGGAAGGGAGTTCGTTTTTGTCTGGCATGCCGGGCATCTGTTTAAGAGAAAGCGCCTCACGTGCGTACAGCATGCTTTATAGGCCATGAAATCAGGCTGTTCAGAAGTTGTCAGAATGGGTTTAGTAGTCGAACCGCCTTCTTCGTTACGGTTCTATCTATCTTCCTCCCACAAAGTAAGATGTGACACAAGGTCGGGAAAGTGGGATTTGAAAAACTAGCGCTCGAGAATTTGAGCACTCCGGCCATTAAAAATTGCCTGGACAGCCCCGGCGGCATTCCCCGGTAGGGGCGCCTCAGGCGATTAGCAATAAACTAACCCCTTCTCAAAGGGTGAGAAGGCAAAGCCTGGAAGGGTGCACCTCCTAGAACTGCACAGGACGGACAACCGATAGACCGGCGTAAATCCAGACCCGAAGGCCCGGACGATACCGGTTTATTAGGCGGGGTAAAAACGGTATCAGTTGGGAGAGTATTTTGTTAAGAGAAGTTCCAGTGGCGAGTACGGTGCTCTTTAAAAACAGACTTCTCTTTTCTTTTTGTTCTTCAAATGTATAATCTAATAACATTTCTCCAGTTTTCTTAGCCCAGTCTAATGCTATTAAATCAGCAGTGGCAATCGCATATCCGTATCCTCTCAATGTGATATCCTTTCGACTTTTTCACTCGTTAGTTTCGCTCTGTTTTTTTTTCTTTCTTAGTTCTTTTGTCTGATGTTGGCTTCTTCCATACACTCACTGATTTCAATTGTTTGACTATCTAACACATTTAGGTACTTTCGTCTTAGGTCACAATTATTTAAGTCTATATATTATATTTTACAAAATATTCGTCTACAAAATCTATCTAAAGCAATCATTGTGCAAATAAGCTATCAAACAAGGAATATTATAAAAGTTTTCGTATTACATAGCTAGAAAAATATGAACTCGACTCTCACATTTTGCAAGTGCAGCTTGGAAAAGAGGAAATGAACGTGCATGTGATGTGATGTAATTATAAACCAGTTACTTAAAAATGTATCTATCAACTGGGTGATAAAGTAAATAAAAAAAATTCTGTTTCCAAAAAGTCAGGATCACGTGATGTCGAAGAAAAGCCTGTGTGTGCGACGAATTTAAAAGGCAATCATACTCTTTACAGAGAGAGACACTTAGAAACAATTCCGGGAAGACCAAACTGTAGGGAAGTACAGATAGCAGCCCTAAAAGGTACAACATCTATCCTTAAGAGAACCCTCAGATATAAATTTTACTCATAGATAAACTAAATTAAAATGATAAAAAAATGAAAAGAGAGAGAGAGAGAGAGAAAGAAAGAGAGAGAGAGAGAGAGAGAGAGAGAGAGAGAGAGAGAGAGAGAGAGAGAGAGAGAACTTTTCTTTCTTCGGTAGGCCAAGCATAGTTCTAGCAACACATACTCATTTGCAATGAAGAAAAATAGTCGAGTATATATAGAATCAGTCTGAAAAGCAACGGGTCTGAGTGCGACGTGTGCTGTAATGTGTTACATCTAATATATCTTGGGGTATAATCACGTTGACACACATCATTGAAGTTAAGCGACGTTGAGCTTGGCCAGTACCAGATGGTTGACCAATTTTTAATATCAGGCGCTATATGTTAAAGGGCTAATAAGCTCTACACCTAGTTATGGGCAAATAGCGTCGCCAACCGACAGTGCCTAGCATGGCGACTATGCCCCCTCCCCCCGCTCTGAATGACAGACGTCAATCAGATGGAAAGTAAAACATAGAGGGGTCCCCCCCCCCAGGATTGATAAAGAAACCATGATGATGAATTGGCTACTCTGGTGCCCCCTCGACGTAAATTCACTAGACTAACTCGACAATCAACTAAATCTCATTCATTCACTGTGGAGGTCCCCAGATGTCGGAGAGCCTTCTACTCAAATAGCTTCTTTCCTCGTGCTGCTGGCCTCTAGAACTCCCTCCCTGCCCCCTGTTTCCCCGACAGTACAGACATGCATAAATTTAAAACTAATGTAAACAGACATCTCGCTGCGAAGATCCCAATTTAGGTTGACCCCCCAACCTTCTCCCCTTTTCTTTTTTCTCAGTAGCCCCTTACGTCTACAGTGGCGGCCTGCCTTGTTTGGGGTGAACTATGTTAAAAAAAAAAAAAATTTAAATTATATTCTTAGAATATAATTCATTTGAAATGAAAAGATATTTAGGTTACGTTTATTCTACGGGGGATGGCCGAATCGTCATGAATGTACAGGTCTTCGCGAGAATTCTTTTCAAATTAGTATGTGTATTTGTACCCCCCCCCCCGTCTATTATTCTGCTGGTTGGTAACCTTCGAATACTGACTGCATTTGAACCCCTCAACGGAAATATTCCCGACCAACCAGACTAGCCGCACAATTCCACCATTCCACTGCAGATACCGGAAAACTTTCTTTTTTCGGGCCGATTGTCTTTGGAATTTTGCCGACTGTACGAACATGCTCAAATTTAAATGTAAAGTGAACAAACATCTTGCTGCCCGACTCCCCACTTAGTATACCCACTATAAATCTGGACCCTAATCACAGTAGCCCTTACGTCTTAGCGGCAATATGTCTTGTTTGGAGTAGATAAAGGTAAACAAAAAAGTCTATGCGATCGTTGATTTTGTTGAAATGATTATATATTTATCCGGTCTCACAACGCAATTAAGTGAGCATCAGGGTATCATCCACAAATAATGTCGAAAAACCGCAGTTCCTAGCGTGGCGACTATGGCACAACTCTTGAATGACAGACACTAATAAGGTTGAAGAAAACCAGGGAGGAAAACAATCATGATTATGAT
>OY744531.1:72566202-72573702 GCA_963556195.1 Sepiola atlantica
TTATGTGTGTTGTGGCAACGGGAGACAGGCCCTACGGCATCTTCTGTGACCGCAAAATCAGCGACCGTCTAAAGTCGTAGATCTACTGGATTGTTGTGAAACCCGTTGCTTTGTATAGCTCCGAGTGCTTACCGACAACGAGGAAGGCAGAGCGAAGATTCGCCGTTATGAAAACTAAAATGCTCTGCTTGATGTCTGGAATTTCACTGTTCGACCACATTTGCAATGAGAAAAGCCGAATGCGATGGCAAGACAAGTGAATGGTTTGGACATGTGCTGAGGATAAAAAGCCATCATTGCGCCCTCAAAGACGGTTCTACTGGTAATTCTATAGAGAGGTGGGTTCACATCCGTGATGCCATCTGCAACTATGCAGTGATCACTTTTGGCAGGAAAGAGAGGAAAATCCCGGACTGGTCCGAAGCTGGCATTGCTGAATTAGAGCCAGAAATCAATACCAAAAGAGAAGCCCTCGTTAACACCAAAG
Source organism: Sepiola atlantica (assembly GCA_963556195.1). NCBI lineage: Eukaryota > Metazoa > Mollusca > Cephalopoda > Sepiida > Sepiolidae > Sepiola > Sepiola atlantica. The sequence goes on from OY744531.1 coordinate 72,566,690, forward strand.
GGAAGACTTCTGAGAAGACAGTCATTGCACCCAGGTAGGCTAGGAACGACACTCAACGGATCGCTCGCTCAGTGTTGTGCCAATGACTACTGGCTAAACCTCCGTGAGAGTATCCAGCTCTCTGCTGATTGCAGCGACATTCGTGACATGTACGATGGCTTGAAGAAGACCTTTGCTCCAACCATAAACAAGATTGTACCCCTGAGATCAACTGCTGGTGACAAAATATTAGACCGCAGCAGACAGATTGAGAGGTGGGCTTAGCACTACCAGGAACTTTACGCGGTGGAAAACGTTGCTACGGTCGAAGCCGCCGAGAGCACCATCAACCTACCTGTTAAAGAAGAGCTAGACGCCCCCTCTCTGTAACAGAATAAAACAAGCCCATCGACTCTCTAACCTGCGGCAAAACTTTAGAGAAAGGTGGCATCCCACCGGAAATCATCAGCGTGGGAAAGAAGAGGGCCATGTTCCACCACCTGCACCAGCTATTGCAGCAATGCTGGGAAGAAACAACAGTGACCGAGGAGATGCGTGACGCAAACGTCATCACTCTGTATAACATAAGGGTGACCGCGGCGACTGCAACTAATACTGTGTAATATCCCCCCTCAGTCTTGTTGGAAAGGTCTACGCCCGGATCGTCCTCAACGGACTGCAGTTACTTGCAGATTGTATATTTCTACGACATCTTCAGGAAAAATGCCATAAAAAATGCCATGAAAAATGCCATGAAAAATACCCATTTGACATTGTCAGCAAAAAGGGATTTTTCACTCTGCTGCAGAAGATTGGATGACTCCAAAGCTCTTGAAAATTATCACATCTTTTCATGTGGACATGCAGGGCACTGTACAGTATGATGGCTCTTCCTCGGACCTTTTCCAAATCAAGAGCGGGGTGAAACACGGGTGTGTACTTGCCCGACACTCTTTGGTATTTTCTTGTCTCTGCTATTGTCTGACGCTTTCAACAAGTCGGAGGATGGGGTGTACCTCCATACCAGAAGCAGTGGCAGCCTCTTCAACTTTGCCCGCCTTCGAGCTAAGACCAAGATGCTCTCCGCTAATGATGCAGGACTGACAGCACACTCTGAAGAGGCATTGCAGCGACTCACCAACTGCTTCGCGCACGCATACAGAGTTTCGCATGACCATCAGTCTAAAAAAGATTAACATCCTCGGCCAAGATGTAAGCAGCACCCCAAACACCAAAAATCACTATTGGCGACTACACCTTTGAGGTTGTCGAGGACTTCACATACCTCGGCTCCACCATTTCCAGCAACCCATCCCTGGATGTAGAACTCAACAAACGTATCGGCAAGGCGGCAACAGGCATGACTCGCTTGACGAAGACGCTGACCACTAATACCAAGATGGTATACCGCGCCTGCGAGCCCAGCACGCTGCTCTACGGCAGTGAATCTTGGGCCCTCTACTTCCGCCAAGATAACAGACTGAACACCTTCTATCTGCGTAAACTCAGAAGAAACCTAGGAATCACCTGGTAGGACCACATCTCAAACAAGACCGTACTTGATCAGGCGGACATCCCGAGTGGGTTCGCTCTGCTCATCCAACAACAACGACTCCAGTGGCTTGGCCATGCCAGGCGAATGGACGATGGAAGGATCCCAAAGGACATTCTTTATGGCGAGCTCGCAACCGGCTCTCGACCAGCAGCAAGACCTGTCCTACACTACAGATGCAAGCGAGACATGAGGGCAGGTTGCATCGACCCAACAGACTGGGAGTCCGTCGTTGAAGATCGCAGCCGCTGGAGAAGACCTGTAAACGCATGCTGCAATATGAGTGAGTAGAGAAGAGACCAGCAGTGGAGGGAGATGATAGAGCACAGACGACAAAGGGCTGCAACAGAGCTCTCACAACCAGACACCACCTACATCTGTGGCAACGGCAACAGAGCCTGCCAATCTAGGATAGGCTTACACAGTCACAGCAGACGCTGCAATTCGGTAACGGACAAATCAGAGGCGCAGAACTTCATTGTCTCCTGAGACAGACGGATGTCAACAATATATATATATATATATATATATATATATATATATATATATATATAGAGAGAGAGAGAGAGAGAGAGAGAGAGAGAGAGACAGACAGACAGACAGACAGACAGACAGACAGAGAGTAAGTTATGGTTTCCATTTAGGGTATTGATTTACTCCTCTCCAGGAGTTAGGCACAAGGCCAGTTTTGATCTTACTCCCACAAGTAAGATGTGCCCCAATGTCGGGTCGGGAAAGTGGGGTTTAAAAATTGCCTGAGGGGAGGCGAAGCCTGGGAGGGTTGACCTCCTAGAACTGCACAGGACAGACCCATAGACCGGCGTAAATCAAGCCCCGAGGGCCAAGACAATACCAGTCTATGGGGTGCAGTATCCATCGGAACAGTTACTACACTTTCATCTTAGAAAGAATTTATCTTAAAAAGAATTGCATCCTTTCAGTTATCAATATCATCATTTGTCCCCTTTAAATGGTGAACTTTATAATATAAATGTGCCCACGTTACTCACTGAGTTGCCTAGAATACGTATCTCATAATTCATAATGATAAGTTCATTACTTTAGGTGTTTACCCCGCACATACATATTATTGACGCGTGCACCGGTTCACTTAAAATGTTATTACATAATATAACTCAAAATTTGATATAATTCTTTTCTCTATTAAAGTTTTGTATCTCGCTTGTTTTTAAAACAAGACGGGGGAGTTTGAAGGTGGATTCGTCAGTTATTGACATATTGCCTCCCTCGGGAAGGAAACATTTGGTATGACGTAATCCAATATGTTAATATCCTTCCGAATAACTATATTGAACACTTATCCTGGTAATTGAGCACTCTGGTCAATATTTCTTCTCCAAAATTACATATATTATAGATTTATGTAAACACAATTACATGATCAATTTGCGTTCCAAGAAATCAACAAACAACAGAATTGTGTACGATCGTTTCAGAGACCATGCATTTTTATTATTACTATGAGATCGTCAGCACATATAGACACTAAATTAAAGGCATATAGACAGCATCAATGGACCATATACCAATATCTTCATTGCACAGCAAATTAGAAACAAAGAGAGGAATTGATGTATGAATTCCTCAAATTATTGAAGACTAGGCTGAAACATTTTTAAGGGATGTATCTAGGGGTTCAAAGTTAAAGAAAATGAATGCAATATTACATGTAGGGAGTATTTATTTACCTCCTCTCCAGGAGGTTAGGCACAAGGCCAGTTTTATCTTACTCCCACAAGTAAGATGTGACCCAAAGTCGGGTCGGGAAAGTGGGGGTTGAAAAGCCAACGCCCGAGAAAGTGAGCACTTAAAAATTGCCTGGGCAGCCCCATCGGCATTCCCCGGTAGGGCGCCTCAGGCAGTAAGCAATAAACTTACTCCTCCCCAAAGAGGGGAGGCAAAGCCTTGTAGGGTGGACCTCCTAGAACTGCTCAGGACAGACCCATAGACCGGCGTAAATCAAGCCCCGAAGGCCAAGACAATACCAGTCTATAGGGTGTAGTATCCATCGGAACACGAAAACAGCAAAACATTTATCATATTACACAAAATATAAAAGTGATTAAGAAGAAAAAACTCTACATATATAATCTTACAATGAGAAAAAGGTTATAAAGACTCTACAGTTTAATTATCAATGGTAAAGCAATTGGTTAAAAAAGGGGTAGGTAAGAAACCTAGGTAAAAACTATTCCTACTACACTTGAAGTGGTAGAACAGAAAATCAAAAGATTAATTTAAGGATAAAGTATATGGTAAAAATATATACGGAAATAGTTTATATCGTGGCCCTAATTTAAAACAAAATTGTAATTAAGAATTAAAGTTATAATTTTAATGAGTTATTGGAAATTTAAGTTTACGCATTCAATATATATATATATATATATCGCATAATTATGGAACCCTAGGTTGATGCAGGATCCGTTATAGATCTCCCAGATACAATATTCACCAATAATAATAATAATAATAATAATAATAATAATAATAATAATAATGATGATGATGATGATGATGATGATGATGATGATGATGATGATGATGACGATGACGATGACGATGACGATGACGATAATAATAATAATAATAATAATAATAATAATAATAATAATAATAATAATAATAATAATAATAATAAGCGGGAATACAGACAAAATAATCAGTAAGATAGTAGACATCTTCCTTATGCTTATAGCTAGTTTAACTAAACTGAATATTAAAAAAATCATTATTCTATCGTAATAAGTGAAAGTATCCCAAAACACGCCTTTCACTCGGCCCCGGAAAAAAACAAAGACCCACAGTAGTTCAAGATTAAAAGCGAACTACTCCAGAGTTGATGGTCAGAGGTTTAATGAAGCTCAACAGGGTTCATTTACAAAAGAATTCATAAAAATTAATCTAAATCAATTTTAAAAATAACAGGTCGATTTATAGTCCTCACTATTATAGTTCAGTGTTTTAAATTTGAAAAGGACTTTCAAAATCAATACAGCCACCACAAAAAGAACACGTTCAGATTTATACATATTTAAGGAATCACGAAATAATACATAAGTTCAAACATAAATATAGCACACATTTTAACACATTATTAGACATACATATTTATATACACAAATGTATACACACCTTCACACACACACACACAGACAACCACACACACACACACACACACACACACACACACACACACACATATATATATATATATATATATATATATATATATATATATATATATATATATATATATATATATATAATTTAAAATGGCGTATTAGTGCCCCCCCCCACGTGTGAGTTTGGTCTTTTCTTTGTTTTTTGTTTGGTTTCACCCAAAAATGAACTACTGTACAGTATAGTTTTTTTCAAGACACTTTAATCCAATAACTTTTTACTGTTTATGAATTTTTTCTGATGATTTTGTAATGTTGCAGAGACGATATTGACATAAAAATGTTGTTTGGCTCAAGACAAATGAAACGGACCGTAAACAATATATCTCACAGAAATGTTATGTTTTTTGGAAATGGGAAAAAATAAAATTAATAAAATAAAAACATGGTTATTGGAATATAATATGAACGTGACTGTCCTCGACTCGCTATGACTCCGTTTATCCTATTTAACATCCACTATAAATCTGGGTATATCCCGATTTTTACTAAAACCACATTGTAATATCGGGAGTTTTCATCAAATATCTGCTTGTTAGATGACATTCTGGATATTCTATCAGCTATATTGGGTATTATCGACTTAATGATTGATCTAGGGTGGTTAGATTTTTTATGGACGTAGTAAAGGATTTAGTTTGGCTTATGGAAGTGTTCGTAAGTTCCTGTCGGTAGGTTAAGTGTTAGGTCCAGAAAAATAACTACCTTTCTGTTAATGTCGACCGTTATTTTTAGACCATAGTTCTTGAACAGATCGTGAAGCTCCTTTCTAGCCATATCATATATTCTATCAGTTAACTTAATTGCAAAAAGGCCGTACTCTATAGAGTCCGCCCTCCAACTCTATTATGTTCTTAAAGTGTAAATGTATCTCATTCAGCAAGAAGAAATCCACCAAATCAGTAACCTGTGCCGAGTCCGTTAGTCCCATTAGAATATTTAATTGGCCTGAAGTATCTTTCATTGTCTAGTACTTATTGTCAAAATGGATTATCGATTTTCTAGCTAGGATAATTAAGTCGATTTGCGTAGGGATTATGTCGGACGATGCTTTGGTGGCCATAAGGAGAACTTTGTTTACTAGTATTGGTGAGATGGATTTGTAGTAAGAGTTAATGTCAAAAGCTAGGAATTTAATATTATGTTTGTATTTTAACGTTCCAAACCAATCAGAGACTTGATATGTGTTCCAAATAGTTAAAAAAATACATTTTTGAACAGATAATTTATCACCTTCAAAACACGGAAGTTGAAAAGAATATCTGTTTAACATTTCAAGTTAACGAAGTTGTAAAACTAGTACAGATATTCTTAACAGAACGACGAAAATGCTATTTCAAACTTAAACGTGACAGACCGATGAAAATAGTATTTAATACATAAGCATGACAGACAGACAAAAGTTCTATTTCAAACCTAAGCGTGACCGACGAAAACTTAAGTTTGACAGACCGACGAAAATGGGGCAGACGTAAAAAAATTGCTATATTAAACTTAAACGTTACAGACCGATGATGATTGTATTTCAAACTTAAGCATGACAGACCGACAAAAATGTTATTTCAAAGTTCGACGTGACAGACCAGCGAAAATGGTATTTCAACCTTAAGTGTGACAGACATATGAAAATGGTATTTCAACCTTAAGTGTGACAGACATATGAAAATTGTATTTCAACCTTAAGTGTGACAGACATATGAAAATGGTATTTCAAACGTAACCATGAGAGACCGACGAAAATGATATCCCGAACTTAAACGTGACACACTAAAAAAATGCATGACAGACTGACAAAAATAGTATTTCAAATTTAGACGTGACAGACCGACGAAAATGGTATTTTAAACTTAAGCGTGACAGATCAACGAAAATATTATTTTAAATTGAAGCGTAACCGCCTGACAAAAATGGTATCTCAAAATTAGACATGACAGACTAACGAAAATGGTATTTCAAAGTTAGACGTAATAGACCAACGAAAATGGTATTTTAAACTGTGGCGTGACAGACCGACGAAAATGTTATTTCAAACTTAAGCATGACAGACAGACGAAAATGGTATTTCAGAGTTAGACGTGACAGACCAAGGAAAGTTTTACTTCAAACTGAAACGCGACAGACAGCGTTTCTTGTAGAGATGCGTGGACAGATCTAAAAATATAAATAAAAGAAACCATTGGAAGAGCGGAACCTGAAAAAGCCATTAAACCTTATGGAATGTTAATTTTAGCAATCAGAATCTCTATAAAACGAACCTTTTTTCTACCTTCTCCCTCCAA
>OY744531.1:72578702-72608702 GCA_963556195.1 Sepiola atlantica
TTATTCATCTCATTAACTCGTATCCTCGAGTGGCTTTTAGTCTTGATAACTGATGGCTCATAAATTAAGAAAACACACACACACAAACACACACACACACACACACACACACACACACATATATATATATATATATATATATATATATATATATATATATATATATATTAGTAGTATGTTTTTAAAAGGCTGTGGGCAATGCAAATTCTGGGTAGGATGTAAGCTAGAAGGAACAAAAATAATAAATCGAATTCGAAATGTGACTTACTATTTTTTCTTTTTTAAATCTTACATAACAGCAAGTGTGGTGTTAGCTGTTTGTGTGTTGTCCGGATGATTATTAAAAATCATTTATTTAATATTTCGGGAAAAGAAACTCCCCTTTGTCAAAAATAATAAACACCAGAGGAAAACTCCGTCTGTGCAGAGAATCTACCAACATGGGTGCTACTACTATTCCCAGCAATGCTTCATGCAAACTACCATTCTCTCTCCCCCCTCTCTCTCTCTCTCTCTCTCTCCCCCTCTCTCTCTCTCTCTCTCTCTCTCTATATATATATATATATATATATATATATATATATTTCTTGGTTTCATTTGGTAAGAAAAAGTGCTGGATTATTTAATCATAAAAGCGTTATATTACAGAAGTTCATATCAACATAGTACCTTAGGTTTCAAGGTTGGAGAGCGTGCCCAGGCGAAAATATGCTGGGTTTTCTTGAGTTTTAATTATAAACCACTCATTGGTTTTCTTCAGTAAGCGGTTTATAATTAAAACTCAGGAAACCCCAGTATTTTTCCGATTGGGACCATTCTCCAACCTTGAAACCTTAGGTACCATGTTGATATGAACTTCTGTAATATAATATAATATAATATAATATAATATAATATAATATAATATAATATAATATAATAATACTCTACTTTGACTCATACACTTTAATTACAGGCAGAAGTTTTAAAATCATATTTCAATTTCCCACGGATAATCTAAACATCGCGGTGGGACATGTTTATTATCATTATTTGCAGCATATATGACAAACGAACATATATTACACCCATGACAACAAAACAGATACTACTACTACTCTTGAATTGAGTATTGAAAGATAGTACAATAGTCTAGTTTCAGCTTCAGACAGATACCAAATCTTCATTAGTAATAGAAGTAATAGTATAGTTTCAGTCAAACACATGCCAAATCTTCATGCCCTCCTGCCACCGACACTACCCACCCCCCTCCTCATGTTTTAGCATTGTGGAGACGGGGGGGGGGGCGGGGGGGCGGGCGGAGTAAACTTATTATATACATTGCTGTTGTAATTTTGTTATTTTTTAAAATAGGATTTACAATTTTTTTAAAATTTAGATTATAAATTCGTGATTTCAATAAGTAATCAATTAATATTAAATAAAATAAAAAAAATCTCTCTCTATATAAAGTTGCATATGTGTGTGTATATGATCTATGAAGACGTGAGAAGCATTTTCAAAACAAAGTCCCAAGACGAAAACCTAAGCAGATGACGTTAGGAAAATTTAGAAGGCTATTTTTTAAAGTTAAAAATGAAAAATGGTAAAAATAATTTCTTTATTTAACGATATAAAAAACACAATTCTAATACATAACAATAAATTTAATGAAAATAAATAAATTTAGCAATAATATCGTTAAAAAACAATTGAATATTTTAAGTTGATGTTTATTGTCTTTGATTCTCTTTTTTGTAACGTTCTTTTTTCTATACATGTTGTTATTTAAAACGATGAATACTAACGCTCTCTATTATCATTAGCTCATCTACATAGGTTTTGCTTCTAAAGGCAAAATTGACTTTTAACGATCCCTAAAAATGTAATCCATTGCATAGTTAATGTTTCTGACCAAACTTTAGTCTAAAAATGTCAATGCTAGAAGTCATTAAAAAACACACACATACCCTCCCTTAACCCTATCACTAACTCTAAAGCCGGGTGGCAATAGAAAAATAAATAATAATTAAAAAAAAAAAAACCGGAAAAGGACACGCGACGTGGACGTAACGCGACTGTTAAAAGTCGGTTTCACCGCTTCTAGATTTTTCTGATCCGTCCACTATGAAAATGATAACACCGATGATGATGATGATGATGATGATGATGATGATGATGATGATGATCTTTGCACGATACACAATGCACAATGGTTATAAGTGTGTTCTTATTTGTTTTATGATTACTACTAGCGTACACCCTTCGTCAAAAATGACGGAAAAATTATGCTTCGCCAATGTTCGCACTACTGTTTATCTAAATATATTCCATGATAAATGCCAGTATACTGAAATCATATGCCCTTAATAGGGTTAAGATGAAAATTCATATACACTAAATGTACAAAAGCAAGGAAATTCCCAAATATTTACACTTTTATTGTCATTAAGGGTATGCGAGCACAACAGGGCTATGCATTTTACTGGTAGGAATTTTTCTTCAGCGTACCTCACACACTTCATCCACTCATGCATAGAGATTTATACTGTAGTGATGTGATAATGAAATGGTTTGGTTGATATGTAGTCATACCCTTAATGACAATAAAAGTGTAACAATTTGGGAATTTCCTTGCTTTTGTACATTTAGTGTATACGAATTTTCATCTTAACCCTATTAAGGGCATATGATATCAGTATACTGGCATTTTTCATGGAATATATATATATATATATTATCATTTCTAGTGATAAAAAAAACACGCATCGTTGACTTTTTGTTATAGAGTGAAGGATTTTTCCCCGAATGCACTTCAGGCAGCGGGAGTTGTTTAACTTGCTATTTACTTTCTCGCTTTCCTTCGCCACTTTAAATGGTTTCATCTGATGTCTAGAAAAAGGCACGTGTTTTACTGGCAACCTTTTTTGTGACGGGAAGTACACATATTTATTTAATATACAAATAAATACACATTGGTCTTTATTATAGAGTGGGTTGTACTACATGAGGGATAGGGGTATTTTCATATTGAAAGTAACAGATTTTCTATTTTGACTGTTGTTGCTCTTTTTAAATCTAGTTTGTTCCAGCTGTTGTAACAGGGGTAGAAGTAAGGGGTGTGTGTGGGTGGCGGGTAGAGCGACATGTACTTTTATGTTGTTTACATCGGGTTTATATTTAGGCTAGATATGAGCCTAGATATTTTCCACTTTTTCCATCCATATCTCTGTGGCCGACTGCCTGCTTGCATTTTATCTTTGCCATTTTCTATCTAGTGTTTCTTCGCACAACAATCCTCACTGACTACAGCAAATACGATTATAACTTTTGTGTTACGCAGACTTCTTATGGCTTAGAAAAGTCTTAATAAAAAACAAACACGTAGTTTGTTTTTTAATTTTTTTTCGGATGTTCGTAATGGCACGAAATGGACGGCTATTTTTAACAATAAACTGTCATGGATGGTAACTCGATCCGACTAAAATTAATGAGATAAATATACAGAGAGCAGGGATTTCATAGATAGTTGCATTAATTTTAGTCAGAAAGAGTTATCGTTCTTGGCAGTTTATTCTGTTCCGATGGATACTGCACCCCATAGACTGGTATTGTCTTGGCCTTCGGGGCTTGATTTACGCCGGTCTATAGGTCTGTCCTGTGCAGTTCTAGGAGGCCCACCCCCCAGGCTTTGCCTCCCCTATTTGGGGAGGAGTAAGTTTATTGCTTACTGGCTGAGGCGCCCCTATCGGGGAATGCCGACGGGGCTGCCCAGGCAATTTTTAATGGCCAGAGTGCTCACCTCTCGGGCGCTGGTTTTCCAAACCCCACTTTCCCGACCCGACCTTGGGTCACATCTTACTTGTGGGAGTAAGATAAAAACTGGCCTTGTGCCTAACTCCTAGAGAGGAGTAAATAAATACTCAAACTGGAACAGATAATTGATCAGATCGGGAAAAAGATAAAGATATATATATATATATATATATATATATATATATATATATATATATATATATATAATTAAAAATATTTAACCCTTATTTATTTCATGCGGACAACGTAGTAAACCGACTTTCACGGTGTTCAGCAAATGACGTAGACAGGAAACCGCATTTAGCTTAGATTAGTCGGCTTATTTCCTTTTTCTTATAGAGCCCGTCCAAAAGGGGTTTATAAATACTTATTTAATACTACTACTACTAATAATAATAATAATAATAATAATAATAATAATAATAATAATAATAATAATAATTATAATAATAATATATATATATATATATATATATATATAATATATATATATAATAATATATATATATATATATATATATATATATATATAATAATATATATAATATATATATATATATATATATATATATATATATATATATATATATATATATATATATATATATATATAGTAAGCAATGAAAATATATATGGCAATCAAGCTACACAGAGGCTCCCGTGTTTCATCCCCGGGGGGAATCGTCAGGCTGTGTAGCTTGATTGACATATATATTTTCATTGCTTACTACCTAGCTCTACTTACGTATCGAGCACTGTGTAAGTAAATACTGAAAACTAACACATAAAAAATTATATCCCCTTATAATATTTTATGTGGATACATGAAGTACTAATATATATATATATATATATATATATATATATATATATATATATATATATATATATATATATATAGTACTAGACATACCGGTGACCCGTTGGGTCACACCCACTACTACTTTTTATTCTATTTTGATTTTATTCGAAAATTCATAAATTGTGAAATTCGTTAAGTTATTCTCCTTGATAACTAAGAATAATAAGTCTCTTTACTTCTATATTGTTATTATTTTGCCATTTAATTTACATACGTGTTTGTACAGAACACGTATGTAAATTAGATTGCTTTTCTTAATTTTCACTTAATTGTTAACGAAAATTCTCTCTGTAAAAAAATATATATTTCCAAGATTAATAAAATATTTTATTTGCATAGGGTGTAAAAATGATACTGCTTTATTATTACTATTTAAACATTTACATTTTCTAAATTCAATCGTACTCGTTCGTAACTTAAAACAAAAACAATAAATGCTAGCTCAAGCGATCTTGACTTTAAGGGTCAATGTTAACCCTTTGGTGCATAATCTTTTACAGAAATTCTACGTACCTGATCTAACTTGTTCTTGAACTACGTGCCTTCAAGTTGAGCTGACTTGTTCTTGAACCACGTGCCTTCAATTTGAGCTGACTTGTTCTTGAACCACGTGCTTTCAAGTTGATGTAACTTGTTCTTGAGCTACTTGCCTTCAAGTTGATCTAACTTGTTCTTGAACTACGTGCCTTCAAGTTGAGCTGACTTGTTCTTGAACCACGTGCCTTCAAGTTGAGCTGACTTGTTCTTGAACCACGTGCTTTCAAGTTGATGTAACTTGTTCTTGAGCTACTTGCCTTCAAGTTGATCTAACTTGTTCTTGAACCACGTGCCTTCAAGTTTAGCTGACTTGCTCTTGAACCACGGGCCTTCAAGTTGAGCTGACTTGTTATTGAACCACGTGCGTTCAAGTTGATCTAACTTGTTCTTGAGCTACTTGCCTTCAAGTTGAGCTGACTTGTTCTTGAACTACGTGCCTTCAAGTTGAGCTGACTTGTTCTTGAACTACGTGCCTTCAAGTTGAGCTGACTTGTTCTTGAACCACGTGCCTTCAAGTCTAGCTGACTTCCAAAAAGGCTCGTAACAACTAATAATGGAGGCAAAACGTATTCTCCAATATCCCCGACTCTCACAAAAACAAATATAATTTGTTAAATAAAAATTTATGATAATTTATGACAACTTTTCTATTTGTTGTGGAACAACAGTATGTATGAAATGGTTAAAGGTATAGTTAAGGGCGAGATTAAATAGGACCGGTCGACGGATGTAGCCAGTACGAGAGATCCGATGTCCGCATTAAAAAAAAAAACAACAACATTTTCCTTGTACTATTCTCAGAATTGGTAGTGTTTTTTTTTCTTTCGTTCCCTTCTTTTAGGTTTAACATTGTAGCTTGTTTGTTTTCTTCATTTTCTTCTGACATGAAATAAAATATTTGGGCACAGAAAGGAAACCAACAGATTAATCCAAGCCAAATAATGACCTCGCAGGAAACCATTAGGTCTTAATGCACGCGAACGGATGCAATGTAAAACTCTATACAAAAGAGAGCCTCTTATTATGTAAACGAGGACAAGCGAAGTTAGCAGGTCATTAATGATAACACCGTGTATTTGAACTCGTGACCACTCTAAGTTAACTTTTAAAGACAGGAATCAAGCGTAGATTCGGTACTCACATTTATTGAAGTGATTGTAGCAAAAAACTGAATTGTTTGTTTGTCAAACATTTTAAAAATGCTGAAATAGAACGTAGATAAGAAAACACACAAGACAGCGATAAATGATAATATATGTATTAAATTATGATGCAAGAAATATGCTAACTTTGTCCATTCAGCAGCAGGAAACGAATATTTTTTGTAAGCATATCAACTCTTGATTGGCTATGAATCTTAATACAGAAATTTTATTTCAGCCAATCAAAAGCTAAGAAAATATATACTTTCACACCTTAAAAACTAGACGTTGGAATATTGGCATCATGCGTTGGGAGCTACCTAATTGATACTTAAGTCAAATCTTAGAAATATTCGAGACAGTTAGCCTGAGATCTTCCATTGTGTGAATCCCTTTTGCCTTACTGCAGGCAACAAATTGTTCAGTTACTGCTAACATTGCCTCTTGCTTTACGAGCCTCTCTTCATACTTTTCATTTCAGGCTCAACATGAGAGTGTTTCTTACCAGTGACTGTATAGTCGGCTCTATCTCCAAGCTCATTGTCTATCGTCAATAAAATGTTATTTATTCTTGTATGGATAGACTGTCATTCTTCCTGGTATTGCCTTTGCCTCTACATGGAGTAGAAATATGCCGCAAGATCCAATAAAAAAACAAAAAAACAATTGTTATCGGATCTTACTGCATATTTCTACTCCATCACATTTTTTCTATATATATATGTCAGACCAGGAAGTTATGGTTTGCACAACTCCTATCAGCTCATAAGAACCCTTAATTGGACATTATAATATTCAACTCCGAGTGAGTCTCCTGAACTTTTTATATGATTTTGTTTTTTCTATCGTTTTATTAATTTGCATACACCCTGAATACACTTTTCACTGTCATCTACTGCATCGATAGCAAGCAAATTTCCCGCCTGGATAACTTTTTTCATTTTTGGACTACTATTCACTACTTGGATTGTTTTATAATCGACTTCTTTGACATCTTTCTTGTAATTGTTTTAAACTTTATGACTTGGATGAACTGTATAAGTTTAACAAAAAAGTGTGTTTTTGGCCAATATATTTGATGTTTTATATACTTTTATGTATTTTTTTATATATTTTTATATATTTTCAAAGCTTAATTTTATTATCTGCAGTAATGTCATTGCGGTAATAGTCCTCTGAGGAGAAGATTTTCTTTGAAAACTCATGAGTTAAGGACGCAATATCACTCCTTGTTTTTGAACTTTAATAAAATCTGATTAATTTCTCATTTTATTATGCCATTCAATTAATATTATTGCTCAATACACTATATTGAGCTTTGTTTTTATCATGATAGTCTACTGGTTAAAGATATTATTTATATCTTTAAAGTACTATCTTACTCTCTCTCACTCTCTCTCTCTCTCTCTCTCTCTCTCTCGATATATATATATATATATATATATATATATATGTGTGTGTGTGTGTGTGTGTGTGGCTTGAAAGTTTTGTATTGCAGAATGTAACTATCAATGCTTTAAGAACATCAGTGACCATTTTAAAGCTCTTATGTAATACACGAGAAAGAAAACGAATATATATGATTAGCCGAATATAAAACAAATAGATGCACCAAACAATTGGATTAAAAACGATGGTTAGCCTCAAATGATCTTCTGCAACAACTCCCTTTACCCGGTCTGCGATTGGTAGAAAAGAAGGTGGGGTTTTGTCATATTTTCGTTGTAAGTGGCGTTTGACGAAGGTTTTGGCGCTGCGCCCAAATACTTTGTGACTCTTCAGATGAGATGAGTTCTTTTTTAGAATATTTACTAGGAATCAAAGAATGTAGCGTCTTTGGCAGCAAAGAAGCGCCGGGTTCGTTCGTCGAAAGTCTTTTGCGATCTTCTGATAAGATGAAATTTCGTCATCTTACACGATTAACGTGTGAACATGTTTTTATCCCGTTGTCTTTTTTAATCTCTTCCCGTTCACTTTTTTTTTTATTAATTATCTGTCTTAAACAAAGCAGTTTTTTTTTTACTTAATTATTCCATTTTATATTTAACTAGCAGATATATGTTTCCTAGGGTCGCATATTTTTTCTAGGCTGAGAGGATGATACCATGATGAACGAACTACATACATTGACCTCCAAAGTAGAAGTTAATGCATGGGAGCATGATATCATGACAACAGAATAGATAGTACACTACACCCAGACACACAAAGGAGAATGTAATGCCTGGGAGGAATGTATCATGACGAATGAAAATATACTCCACAGAATCAAATAAGCATACGCCGTTTTAATGGTAATATAGTTAGGATAGGTGGAAAAAACTTTCGCATTGCACACATAGCATTAAACAACCTAAGCTATGGCAAGAAACGCCGAAATGACAATTGAGCGGAAAAATATACTCGCCATCTAGAGAGAGAAGAGAAGATTTTAGAAGTTATATTGGTTTGAAATTTATTCGGTTATTATTATCCTGAGTATTCTCGGCATCGACATTATACACACACAGACACACACATGTATGTACAGGGCCGGCAGGACAGTTATAAAAGTGTGTGTGTGTGTGTGGGGGGGGTTCTCCTAAAAAGTGGGGGGCAGTTAAAACCATGCATATCAACTTAATTATTGATAGCCGTAAAGTGGGGGGAGCAAGTCAAAAAGTGAGGGGGCTTGAGCCCCCCCCCCGGTGCCGCCGTCCATGATGTATACAAGATTGAAGGAAAAATAAAATAAATATCTAAGTTTATTGTTTTCATTTGTAATTATGCCTAAAACCGTTTCATTGACATTTCTCACGATATTAGTTTTGTAAAGTGAAATTTTATTTTAAAATGAAATCATTTACATTCATTAGAAAAAAAGTTACCTTTTTCTCAGTATCTGTTTCAATTTTGAATTTTGAACACAAAAATAAAATAGTGGAAAAGTATTCTTTCATATTTTAGAAATAGTAACTAAAACATGCTACAATTTCTAAAAAAAATAGTGACTTGTATTTAGAAATAAACTTAAAAAAAGAACGAGACTTCTCACACTGCACAAAAAACTAAAAGTTTTCGAGACCCATAGAAAAGAAGCGTCTAGGGCTAGGGTATTTAGTTTCAGGTCTTGACCGTAAAACCTCAGGATTGTACAACAAATGTTCAGAATTGGTATCCTATGAATGCTCGGGATAATTAGGGAAGAGGTTGAAACTCCACATTGTTTAAACAGGCGTTTGTCTGTCTGTTTATTTGCTTACCTATCCGTTTGTCTGCCCGTCTTTCTTTTGAACATATATTTGTTTGTCCGGTTTTCTATACCAAAACACAATACCACGGGCCTTCTCTCCAGCTAACTACAACATAGTCGTTTTCAAGTCCAATGTTAGCAAATACTTGTTGATCCGTCAATTCTGCCTATTCCTTCCATCGTTTCCAATCCTATCGTGGTGTTGTTCATTGTTCAACTGACAATCTGTTTGTTTTTTGTTTGTTTTTTTATACTTATTTTCACCCAAAGCAAAGTACATTGTCACTGAGACGTAACGGGCTACTGAGAATTCGGGGCCAGATTAATAGGGGCATCCTAAGTGGGGAGTTGTGCAGCGAAATTTTTGTTCAGATTACATTTAGATTTTTGCATGTTCTTCATGTTGGTACCTTCGGAAAAAACAGGGAGCAGGGCGAGAATTCTAAAGGCAGGCAGTTCGAGATAAAAAAAACCCAAAAAACTATTAGTTTAGAAAGCTTTCTGGCATCTGGGGACCATTACAGTGAAGGGGGGATTTTGCTGATTGATTGGTCGATCAGTAACCGTTATCTTCGAGTGGTTTCCGGGCCTTAGTGAGTGGCGGCCCATTAGTATATGTAAAACAAAAGAAGAAAACAAACTTAATTGCAAGGTTAAGTTGACTTTTTTGTTATCAGACATTTAAGGATTTCTTTCTGGAAAAGTACAGCCATGTACATAGAAGAGCTATGAGTCATCAAGTCTTCCTTCTTTCCAGCTGCCGATCGATTCGTGCTTATCAGCGTTATTTGTTATAATCAGTTGACAAAAGAAGGCTGACGTCGTTGATAATGATATATAACCCTTCCCTCCAAAAAAAGAAAAGAAAATGAGGGCATAGCGATGTTGTCAAGGATTCCACATATGTACGACAGGAATTCCGAGTTATCAGTCGTTTACAGAAATACTTTTAACACTTACTAACTTACTAACATGAAAGATAACCTTTGGTGACACGAATAAAATAATATTATTACGCAGAACCTATTTGTAAAAAAGTGTTTTATTATCATCTGTAAGGCAGGTTATCAGTTGATCATAAAAGTTTTTTTTTACGGATGGAGGCTCAATTGAGGATAACGAATGAAGGTAATGATAGAAAAGTTTAGTCGATTGTTGTTATATACAAGATTTGGGAGACGTCTATGGAGGTTGTTGACATATCAAGACAGAAAAGACATACAAATACGATTAAATCAGTTATGATATACTACTTAGTAAATACATACAAATACGATTAAATCAGTTATGACATACTACTTAGTAAATACATACAAAGACGATTAAATCAGTTATGACATACTACTTAGTAAATACATACAAAGACGATTAAATCAGTTATGACATACTACTTAGTAAATACATACAAAGACGATTAAATCAGTTATGACATACTACTTAGTAAATACATACAAAGACGATTAAATCAGTTATGACATACTACTTAGTAAATACATACAAAGACGATTAAATCAGTTATGGCATACTACTTAGTAAATACATACAAAGACGATTAAATCAGTTATGGCATACTACTTAGTAAATACATACAAAGACGATTAAATCAGTTATGGCATACTACTTAGTAAATACATACAAAGACGATTAAATCAGTTATGACATACTACTTAGTAAATACATACAAAGACGATTAAATCAGTTATGACATACTACTTAGTAAATACATACAAAGACGATTAAATCAGTTATGACATACTACTTAGTAAATACATACAAAGACGATTAAATCAGTTATGACATACTACTTAGTAAATACACACAAAGACGATTAAATCAGTTATGACATACTACTTAGTAAATACATACTCCATACTAATCCAGTAGTATTGTAATTTTTAATTTGTACACAGAAACCATTTCAACGTTCATAACCATTTGAAATTTCATTGGACTTTTTACATGTCAAGACAAAAACGACACACAAATACGAATAAATCGATCTACTTAGTAAATATGCACTAATCGAATAATCGTAAATTAACTTTTTTATTCTACTTTTGAAGAGTTTGACTGCAAAACGCGATAAAGCCAATTTCTTTAATTGGAAACATTAAACAATAAAAGGACGAACATATCAAATCTAGACTTCGACTAAAACCATAGTTTTATTGGAAACAAAAGAAAAACACCATTCCTATGTCACATAATATAAAAATGATTTTGGGATGTGTTGAAATAAAACACTTTTTGTAGCGCTAGCTTCGCAATTTTCAAAATTGCGTTTATCGCGTTTTGCAGTAGAACTCTTCATTTAGTTACCCCTTTTTGCTATTTTATTTTACTTGATTTTCATTTAAGTTCTCCACCCAGAGATGAACTTTTTTTGTTGAAACTGAAATGCATTATAGTGGATATATAGCAATATGTGGTAATCAGGAAACTTAATGTAAATAAATATTCTTTCTAAATTGGATGTTTATATCACTAAGTAATTCATTAAAATGGCTGACTTCTATAAGAAACCGAAATTCACTGTAGTGGATTAAATATCTTACTAAAATATTTATTTGTAAAATAAATTATATTTTTTAATTTAGGAAAAATCAGTTTTATTTCAATAAATAATGTGTAATTAACGTAAGTGTTATATTTAAGTTAATGGTAACAACTAATAAAAAACGAAAATCAACTCGGTTGGATTCGAACCAGCAACTTTTCGATTACCAGCCAAACGCATTACCGATGTGCCAGTGAAGGAACATTGTGAAAACTGTAAATGAAATCGCTGATAAACTTAGATGAAAATGTTATACTCGCTATTACGTGTTTAAGTTTAGGAGCATAGTGCAGAAGCACTTTAATCTCCCGCGAAAAGACTAATGAAACAGATTACGTAATTATGAAGATATTTTTTGTATTCTGTATGTTGAAAATACAGAAATAAAATAAAATTTCGCATCCAAATTTTTATTAAGATGATTTCGCAAGGTGAATAGGAAATAAGAAAAGAAATCTTCTGTGAGAGGCCATGTTTGTGTGTGTAAACTATTGCTAGGACTGTGATATGAAGCAATTACTCTTAAACGACAAACGCGGTAGTAATTACATTAAAAACCGAAGCACTTTTTTGTTAACAAAGAAAATGAAAAATAATGCAGATTGTTTAAGTTTTAGTTTCAAACAAAGAAATGTAGGGACTGCATTGTTATGTATATTCAAAGAACGTCATGGTGTAGAATATTATTATTATTATTATTATTATTATTATTATTATTATTATTATTATTATTATTATTATTATTATTATTATTATTATTATTATTATTATTTGTCATCTTAAAATGTCACTTTTTAAAGTATTTTTTTAATTAAATATGCAATCGCCGATAACTACGTGATTAATATGAAATGAATGGACACATGGTATGCACAAAAAGTCATCCTAATTAGATTTCTACAGCATTTCTTTACGGTGTAATGAGTTAAAGGATGAGCCTCAGTACTGTGTGTGTATGGAGATGTTGGTCACTCCTACTCCGGCACTGAAATTAGTATTCGAAGAGAACATGAATGATCGGATTTAATATGAAATCGATGAATTTGAATGAAACTATTTTGTTTTTGTTGTTGAAAATACATACCAATAATTGGCCTAAAGCGCGTACCAAGAATATGTTTATGTATCTTTTGCCAATATTTGACTACATTTGTTCTTCGTGACTATGGTCATGTTTATTTTTGAGAATGACAAACTATGCAATAAATACAGAAATAGATGAAAATACAATGAATATATATATATATATATATATATATATATATATATATATATATATATATATATATATATATATATATATATATATATCCAAACTATGGCAAATTCATCAGCCAATTCCCCTCCGACACTAAGATCCTGATTCGGACTATTGAAAGGATCTACCAAAGGATATCTAGACATGAGTTGTCTCTTATATTCAACAATACTTGCCTGCAAGAGAAGATGCTGCCTATATATATATATATATATATATATATATATATATATATATATATCAAGTAAAGTTAGTTTTTCCCCTATTTCATTGATCGGTATAGCTTCATAAACAATGGTTATATAAAAATATATGTTTACTGTGTAAGATAGTGCACATATTATTTCGTGTTATGAAAAAATAACTATTTTTTATTTCTAACCGATTCACGTTTTAGCGACGATAGCGAAAGTTTTTATTTAACCGACCTTTATCAATCAAATTTAATTTGTTATTTTTTAACGATGCATCTCCCAGAGTGTGCAGACTACAACGAGATTACAGTAAGTTGACAACTTTGAAACAATACAACTTTAGAATTGGGTACGGAGCAAAGGTTATCGATCGAATGTCACTGATTGGGACGGGTTGTAGTCAGGCTGGTCAGTGCGATTTTTGGATTCACTTGGATGGAACGGTTGTTAACTTGAACGAAGCTTTGATGACGTCGGAAGGTATTCTAAATTATTCCGAGAGAAATGATCAGATGCGACAAAATCGAAAACCATCGTCTCGTAAAGGTATTTATTGACTGCCCTCGTTATACGCTCCCATTAAAAAAACATAGAAAAGTATATCCGTTTTTTTTTACATATATACTAGACCTACTCGTTGGTCAAAACGACTACAACAATTTATTTCTACTTTAATTTCATTCGAAAATTTATGAACTCAGACATATCTGTTAAGACACTCTCCTTCTATAACTAAGAATAATAAGTATCTTTACTTCTATTATTATTATTATTATTATTATTATTATTATTATTATTATTATTATTGTTATTATTATTATTATTATTATTGTTATTATTATTATTATTATTATTATTATTATTATTATTATTATTATTATTATCATTATTATTATTATTATTATTATTATTATTATTATTATTATTATTATTATTATCATTATTATTATTATTATTATTATTATTATCATCATTATTATTATTATTATTATTATTATCATCATTATTATTATTATTATTATTATTATTATTATTATTATATAGAAATAAAGAAACTTATTATTTTGCCATCTAATTTACATATGTGTTTGCGGTGCATACAGACACACGTATGCAAATTAGATTACGACACTAAAAAAGAGTCACATTTTCTTTAAATGCTCACAGATACATTAATAAATATTATCGAGTGGTTAAATGAACATAGTGAGAGAAATACATAAATAGCTAAGAGAGATGAGTTACGCGTTCAGTTATTTATAAAGTACGGCTAATTAGAACAATTAAAACGCTTTTCCTTTCAAACATAACTCAATCCCAGAACTAAGTTATATTTTATTGATTGCTCCCGTTATACGCTTCCATTTAAACAACCATAGAAAAGTATATCCGTTATTTTAATACATATATACTAGACCTACTCGTTGGTCAAAACAACTACGACTATTTATTCTACTTTGATTTTGTGATTAAAACATATAAGAAAAAAACCTTAGGGGAAACAAACTTGGAGATGTGACTGTTATTTAGAAACACGTGCAAGAGTTACGTTGCATTCGTTTAAAAGCTGATCTCAACTGTTTTTTGTTTTGTACTTTATTCTTATTGCGTGGATTATATATCTCTCTATATATATAGAATGAATAGTGATAAATAAATAAATAAATAAAACTTATAACATTATTTATTACAGTTCCAAAAAGTTAATGTCAATACATATATGATAAATCCACGTATGTTTTTGTTGTAATTTCTCGGCCGAAAATGATGAATTTTTCTACAAAAAAAAAAAAAATTTTTTTCATGGGGCTATGTAAATCATAAGTGTTATTGTAACTTTTAATACGGGGTATTCCAGAAGTCTTAGATATATTTTAGGATATTCCAGAAGTTTTAGACACATTTTAGGATATTCCAGAAGTTTTAGACACATTTTAGGGTGTTTCAAAAGTCTTAGACACATTTTAGGATATTCCAGAAGTTTTAGACACATTTTAGGATATTCCAGAAGTTTTAGACACGTTTTAGAGTATCCCAGAAGTTTTAGACACGTTTTAGGGTATCCCAGAAATTTTAGACACATTTTAGGGTGTTCCAGAAGTTTTAGACGCATTTTAGGGTGTTCCAGAAGTTTTAGACGCATTTTAGGGTGTTCCAGAAGTTTTAGACACATTTTGACATGAATATAAAAAACGGGCATAACATATTCTGAAAGCATTAAATCTCAAGTTTTACATGGAATGTTCGAAGATGTTCAATGTGAGCACCATTGGTCACACGGCACACATCACTCCGATAGTCAAATTCATGTCAAACGCGTTTCAGCATTGCGTTGTCGATGGTTGCAACAGCTTTCGTTATTTGGGCCTCCAGTTAATCCACGTCTTTTGGAAGGGGAGGCACATGGACCAGTCCTTTCACAAACCCTTCACAAAAAGAAATTGCAGAATCATTTTTTTTGCAAATTCAGGGGCGTAAAACGCCTTTTCTGGTTGAGTAAACGCCATTACTGGATCTGAGAAAATATGAAAAGATCATTAGCATGACAAAAAACTAAATGAATTTAGCTTTAAAATGATACCAGTTTCATCTTACTAATATTCATAGTTCAGCAGATATAAAAACTTGAAATGTGTCCAAGACTTCTGGAACACCATGTATTTCGAACGGTTTCCGCTCTTTATCAAATACATTTTTTCATGAAAATTGAATGAAGATGAAACGTTTATGAACAAACTTTGTAAAACACTAAATTCTTTGTCTTAATGTACAAATCGGTCTGCATGAAATCCCCCCCCCCCTGAATGGCACAACGCACATTACTTCCAAATAGTCAAACATTTCAACCAAACAGAACATACACGACATAGCACTAATTGTATTTTAATAGACACCAAATTCCCATCCACATGTGCACACAAAAAAAGAAAAAAAAACGAGAAGAAAAAAAAACGGACTTTCAAACTAAACACATAAAAATCAGATGTCGGTGTTTAAATATGTATATAAATATGTGTTTAAATATGTATATAAATATGTGTTTAAATATGTATATAAATATCTGTTTAAATATGTATATAAATATCTGTTTAAATATGTATATACATTTTTGACAGACTGAGAAAGATTTCATTTTGAAATGAATTCATTAGTTGAAGGAAGTTTTTGTTTTAGACGGTAATTATACAACAAGACGTACGTTGGGTTGATATCAAGAAAAAAGTAACGGTTTTCTTTGCCATTCGGGAGAACGATTTCACGTAGGCCGACTTGTATGCTTACACGAAGAACGACCGTTTTACAGAGTTGAACATTTCCAGGTTTTCATGTTCTACATTCATACAATTTATATATATAAAAAATGTATTTTTTTTAATAAACGGAGAACGGGTCGAAATATTAAACATTTCACTAATACCTATAATTTTACATGCTTTTATCTTTTCCATTGTGCTATTTTTTATTTGTCAAATGGGAAGAAATTCATGTTTTGTCGGAAACACACACTTTATATATATATATACTGGGTGGTACCCAAAGTCTAGACACATAAATAATTAACTATATAACAATATACAATTCAGAAAAGGTGTTCAAATTGGTAACCACTTTCTTCCAAACTCTTCTTGAGTGACACATGATCATTGCACATTATGGAGCATATATTATCTATGTTTTTATATATAAAACTCAATGTGTGTGATGTTTGTGTGTTACCTATAGAAAGAAAGGTTAGAGAAGCTAAATAAAATATAAAAGTGTATTCTTATGTAAAATTTATATCTATGTGCACCCCTAAGGGTGCTATGTCGCACAGCCCTCTTAAAACTTCAAATATATCCTATACTTCTGAGATTTAAATAATATGTATAACATTTTCTTGGGAAGACAATGGAAGTGGTCCAGAATTTCTAAGTATCCTCCTAATCCCCTTTAAAACTTCAAATATATCATATTTTGATGATGACATTTATATCATACTAGTAAAAACTACCCGCCCTCCGGGTGGCAATTACTGAGGCTGTGGTCTTCTTTACAGAAACCAAAAAAATAATTTTCATTTGACATTTTGGTAATTTAGAGGAAAACAACAAAATGATGATTGTCGTAGTGTTATTTGATATATTCCAATGTGAGGGAAATATATTGTGCATGAATATCGTAAAAGTTTGTTTTTTAGGTAAAAACAACAAAAAGGTTAAATGATATGGTCTTTAAGATATTTAACGTCGATGAATTTTATTTTGTTTCAGCATAAAAATGAAAATGAATTCCCCATTAAACTGGTTATATAATGAAATAAATAGACATAAGAGTGGAACGTCGATTGGTCAAATAAAAGTAATTCAAAATATGTACTTTGTACTTTTCGCCTTTATTATAAAAGACAGAAAAATACTTAATGAATATTAAAGAAAAAGACTATGTTTTTGTAATTTATAAAGGTTAGAGGAGGTTTTTTTTTAATGACAAATTTTTAATTCATCATCATCATCATCATCATCATCATCATCATCATCATCATCATCATCATCATCATCACTACCAACATGTTAACTCCTTGGCGTTTTGGCTAGTAGCAACATGTAGTATCTGTACTGAATCTGCACTTAGTTTTCATGTTCTCTGTCAGTGTAAGAGAAATCCTTCAAGACTGAGGCAATTGAAATTTTTGTTCTAATTCAGAGTGCCAATTTTGAGGGAGCTGGATTCTCCCCACGTTAAATATTAACATTGTGGCTAACTCTACTATCGTGGGAGGAAGTAAATAGGAACAGCAACAACAAATTTATTAAAAAAAATAATAAACGTATGCATTTAATTCTTAACAGAAAACTTTTAGTAATTATTGCGTTTAATGCAAATTTTATTTTTAAAAAGTAATTATTCCAAAGTTATCGACGTTGTTGCTATGTGTAAATACATGCGTGCGAAAGCGTAATCACCCCCCCCCCCCAAACGGGAAACAAATAATGAAACGTATTTTATGATTTTAAATTTTAAACTTAATTCATTAAATCGTTTAAAATAATATTACTACTAAGAAATTAATATCAAGAAACGTTTTTCGTGTATATAACAAAATAGCAGAATCTAATCATAAGTGAATAGTACTGAATATGAATTTATTAGACAATGTTTCAAAAACTAAATATGCAAATAATGTGTAGCCTTGAGAGGGTTTAGTCAGGTTTTCTGTGCCTAATATATATATATATATATATATATATATATAAGGATAAAATACACGATATATCATAAAGTGACATGCCGTGGAGGCAGGATATGTGTAAAAAGACAAAAGGAAAAAACAAATTAAACACAGGAATAAAATATAATAAAACGTAGATCTGAACGAAATCAATAAAAGTCTCGTTTTTGATGATTTATTCCTGTGTTTTATTTGTTTTTCCTTTTACTTTATATATATATATATATATATATATATATATATATATATATATATATATATAATGCTAGTTTCTATCTACGTGAGTTTTTTTTAACACTGTTAAGACAGTTGACTATATTGCCCGCCTTAATTGACATAAATAGGGTTTATTTCTCTACGTTTTGCATAGCGGACACATCGGTTAGAGTGCTCGTATTTTAGTTTAAGATCACTTGTGTTCCGGGGTTCGAATCGTGCGACCGTTTTGAACATCTCACTGAAGATTTCGTTACGATAAAACGTATACGTATGTGGATAATAATTAAATTATATATATATATATATATATATATATATATAATAAAGAATAGAACAACAGATTTCTAACGACAATATATTTTTTCCAGCAAAGAAAATAATTTTAACAGCCATTTCTTCAATTGCCCAGAAAATCAAATTCTTCCACTAAATCTTGAATTTTCTAGGACGATGATTCATCAGAAAAATATTTTAAAAAAATCGAAAACTCACTTTAGAAAATCCTTTTTTAGATTGGTTTTGGCTCAACGCACATGTGTATTTATCCCTAAATCGACGCCATATTTGATTTTCCCAGACAAACCAAAAATATATCTTTATCTAACAAACAAAAACATGCATAGAGCATTTCAAAAAATGTTTTTTTAAATTCTATGTATTTTCTATCATCTATTTATAAATGCTCCTGAATTATATATTACTATCTATTGAGCTTAAACACTAAAGTTTTAACTACAATATATATATATATATATATATATATATATATATATATATATATATATATATATATATATAATTACTACTATATAACTAATCTGTACACTTTTAAATTGAATATTCTGATTAAAGTTCCCCTTCTTTTTTCTTTCCTTTTTTAGCGATTTCCGTTCATGAAGAACCCGAAGATGAGGTAAGTAAATATATAAAAAATGTCCGCTTTTCTTTCTCGGAATTTCGACGAGAAAGATTAATCTCTTCCCATTCATTTGTTGTGTGTTTATCTTTACTCTTTAGTCGTTTGCAAATGTACAATTAAAAGTTCTATAAAAAGTGTATCGTTTTTATTGGCTGTAAAATTTGAGTGATTTAACTACTTGACTTGGATTAGCCGTTGAAGGCGTTCGTCAAGCTTTTCGAGGAAACCTTTCGAGATGCGCTCAACGGCTTAGTCTAGAATATCAAGTTACTATAAAACGCTCCCGGGTGAAAAATGAGGTAGTCCAGATAGTTGCCATATGACATAGTAAAGATAGACACAAAATATTTTATTTCTAATTTCTGTTGTCATTTTGAAGAAACTAATTTAAAAATTGAAACTTTCCCATATTATTGCAGTGTTACTAAATGACAACCGGATGGATTAATTTTTTACATATAACGTGTGATAAAATATGTCCTCGTCAACCGCTAATCAGGGATGATAACAGTTTTACAAAGACATACATACAGACAGGATAACAGTACGACATACATACATACAATATAACAGTTAGACACACAGACAGACATACAGGCAGACAGGATAACAGTAAATAATATACAAGGTGTTAGTAATAGAGAATGAGTCCATGGTTCTGGAAGAGTAAAAGGTTTGAGAGTCCTTAATAACAATACAAACTCTTCTCCGTTCCCTACAAACAGGACATTTATTCTACATATTAATGTAGAATAAATGTCCTGTTTGTAGGGAACGGAGAAGAGTTTGTATTGCTATTGTTAGGAAGTAAGCCTGTGTGTCGAATGGAATTAGGAGTAGGTCTATGTCCAGCAGGTCGCCATTTTCGATCATGAAGTTTTCTTGTAGACGCTGATAGTCCGTGATTAATGGCGAGTCTGGTTTGCATCCCAAAAGAGGAGTTTGGGGTCGAACTGAACGACGATGGTTGGTTACACAGTAGGGGCCTTCTCGCGGCTAAAGAGTGCTAACAGTACCGATGCACTCCTTTAAATGATCTTTGGGGGCCAGTGCTCTGCACATATAAGAGATTGTATATGATTGGTAAAATACCAATCGCAATTATGTTTTTGCTCCAATCAGCGCCAAGCTTACAAATCAAGCAGATATTTAAAACATCGTTAATGACGGCTGTCGCTGCTGCTTGCTGTTGTCGTCGTGTGTAATAGTAGAGACTACTACTTTTACAAGCGTAGAATATAAAAAATAAATTAAAATAATTAGCACTATGGCAGGTGTCTGTAAATGACTGAGAGAGAACAGAATAAAGAAGCCAAGAAGTTGAGAAGATGGCAAAAGAAAGAACAAGAGAAAAACAGGGTAAAATGAACAAGTAAAAAAAAAGAAACAGGATATGAAATTGATTATGTCTATTATTACCCCTGATTTAGTATTATTAGATTGGGTTAGTGTTCAGGAGAACTGGAGGAAACGTACAAGATTATAGGTTATTAGGTTCTTCCGTAACAAAAAAAGTCTTATTTACATAAATAAATGCTTGTACAAATGATTACATTACAATTGTATCGATATGATATGGCAGGTATGAAAACACTTTAAACTGAATGGGTTACGGGAACGCTTGGCAGCGCCGCTTACCCCATATACATATGTTCAAATACAAGCATTTACCAATGAAAACAAAGTAACAACTCGGAAACAATGAAGTATGTAAATAAACATTTATTCTTCGTGAACCTGATAGGGCTCGCTTTGAAATTGTGTCTATGAGAATGTGTACAATAAAGTCTGCAAATGATGTGTGCGGGTGTGTGTGTGTAAGTTCATAGGAGAAGTCTTACATACCGTGTAAAGTGTGTTTGCGAATGCGCGCATGTTGGTGAAGTATTTTCATAGCAGTAAGTCTGAAGGAAGAGAAAGAGGGCCTTGTGAGGTGTTGTCAGCAACTAGCCCGAATGAAAAAAAAGATGAATTTGCTGTGCAACGTTTACTATATCACGGACGGTACCTTCACCAAAGAGGAGATAATTTGGATCTGAAACGCCTCCTGATGAGTGTCTGTGTAAATGTATTGAGAAGGGTAGATAATGTTACAAAGCTAAACTAAGGAAGCCAGGAAGTGAATCCATTAAATAAAGAAAAGTTGTATTTCCTATCTATTCGGCTAAAACTCAGAAACTACAAAAACTACACTTGCAAAACTTTGATATTTTGATTTAGTATGACCTCGAGCAGGTTATGGTAACAACTTACTGTAATGTTCATTCATTTGGGGTCAGCAAATAAATTAAACGTAAAAACACAAAAAATATCCCTTCAACGCATACCTCCACAATTGATTTGCAAGAAATTAAGAAAATGACCAAGATTTAACTAAAAACAAAAAGTGGTTACATGTCCTTAAAATGCTATCTGATCGGAAAGTGGGTGATTGTTTTACGTTAAATTTATATTCTAAATTGACCCCTCGTTCTAAAGTAAAAAAAAAAAAAAAAATTTTCATATCGCCAAAATGTTCACGTTGTTTACATGTAACCCCTCCTCCCTCCCCCGAGTCGAATCTCATTTTTCTGTTTGGGTGAACTAGCATATGGTGTAATGAGAGAATGTTACTATTGGCGACATAACTTATTTAAAAAAAAATACAATTGGCAAATTAATTATGTATTTGCGTTAAAAACATTTTAAAATGTAATATTTAATAGAAGTTATAAGCATTTTAAGTTCCGAGTAAAGTAATAAGCGGCCAGACATCTTCTATTTGACAGGAAGTAAGGTATCGGACCCCTTATTACTTTACTCACAACCAATAATTACGGAACATAAAATACTTATAACTTCTATTAAATATTTAAAAAAACGTTTTTTTTTTAACGCAAATACGTCACAAATAAGTTTATTTCATTTACCTCCTTTCCAGGGGGTTAGACACAAGGTCAAGTGTGGTTTTTTAAAGCCAGCATACTAAGATAAGCGCACTCTGGTCTACAAAAAATGTTTGAGCAACCTTGTCGGCATTCCCCAGTAAGGGCGCCCCAGGCGATTAGCAATAAACTAACCTCTTCTTGGAGAAAAGATAAGGATGGGGGAGGGTGGTCCTCCTGTGACTGAACAGAACCATATCTCAGCACGACAGCAACAAAGTAACTGTCGAACTGATTGTCGGGGACGTATCCCTGACTGGTACGAACAACACCAACTCAAGTCAAACAAAAATAGATTGTTTTTGACTAATTTCCCAACGGCATTTCCTTTAAAATAATTTATATCGTCAATAATAACGTTTACCGTGTAATGATACAATAATACCAAAAAATCTTTATTTAATTTAGTGCGAGTTTTAAAATGAAAAAGTCTATTTGCGTGTGTACACTGTATCACCACAAACGCTGCCTGAATTTAAGTTTTAATAACAAAAAAACACGACCTTCAACTATCCACTTATATGGTCCGTCCATATAGCCAGATTATTGTTAGGAGCGAGTCATTAAATAAGAACATTTCACGATCGCACAATTTAATGTTTGCCACAGTTTTTCAATAAGAGACAATATGTCTGATGATGCAAGAATCACTAAGTAAGTAAGACGCGCGAGTCCACGTGACTCACATTCGGAACGGAAGCGAAACTTCCCGTCCCGTTCACGGGTTTTGACGAGGTTTCGGGTTGTCGGTGGTGGGGTAGTTTGTGGTGATAAGCTTTCCCCTCCCTCGTGTTCACTACGTGGCCAGGGCGTGTTTATCGAAAGCATCGTTGTGGGATGGAGTGCATTAATAAGCACTGGCCTAGTTTTTTAATGTTACCCAACGATAACAGCTCCTTGGGCGGGGGAAATAAACAATAGCACTACTTATAAAGTAAACAGCGCTGAAAGTTTGGCTAATCTTACGCAATAAGTTGTTTATTTCTTTTTACGACTTGAAGTGTGTGTATGTGTGTGTGTGTATGTGTGTGTGTGTGTGTGTGTGTGTGTGTGTGTGTGGATGAATATGGAAAGAAGACGAATAGAGTGGCGATATATAGGAGATATAGATAATAAAAAAGACGGTTATCTTTTTAGAATAGTGACTCGACCAAAAATACTGTTTTTCGGTAAATTTGTCGTTTCCTGCTCAAAATGGCGGACAACTCTGACGTCAATGAATCGTCTGCTATTTCCCTACCTCACAATGAGTAAGTAAACCTAAATAAATTGTTTTGCATGGACGGCGGCACCGGGGGGGGGGGGACAGGGGGGGGGGGCTCAAGCCCCCTCACTTTTTGACTTGCCTCTCCCCACACTTTACGGTCATCAATAATTAAGTTATATATGCATGTATTAAGTTATATATGCATGTGTTTAACCCCACACTTTTTAGGAGACGCCCCCCCCCCCCCAATTTTATAACTGTTCCGCCGGCCCTGTTTTGGACTAGTTTCAATTTACCTTAAATTATTTTTAAGGAAATACAGTTGGGAAATTAGTCCAAAACAATTTATTCGGGTTTACTTACTTATTTGTGAGGTCGAAAAATAGAAGTCGATTCATTGACGTCAGAGTTGTCCGCCATTTTGAGCAAGAAACGACAAATTTACCGGTTTTTCTTTGGTTTATCTGTAAAAAAAAAGAACAATAATATTTAACTTTGGTCGGAGCTCTGGTAAATTCCCCTTTTCAATTTGGTACCGTGCTACTACCAGAGCTCCCTTTGGTTTATCTGGAGATCAAAATGAGATAACATTTATGGCGATTGAAGGAAGATGAAAGAAATGGGGATATATACGGGCGTGCATGCATATTAAAATATACATGGAATTAATGTGTGTGTACATGTGCGTGAGATGATGGAGCTTGTACGTGAGTTTTGAAGCGTTGCTTTCTTGTCCCCCCCCCCCCCGGCCAAGGTCGGGGGGGGGGGT
Source organism: Sepiola atlantica (assembly GCA_963556195.1). NCBI lineage: Eukaryota > Metazoa > Mollusca > Cephalopoda > Sepiida > Sepiolidae > Sepiola > Sepiola atlantica. The sequence continues at coordinate 72,603,530 of OY744531.1, forward strand.
GCGATAAGCATACGTTCTTGGTTCTTCTGAGGTTCAAGGTGCACTGGGTTGGATCAATGCCGTTGACCAGATCACTGTTTTTATGAGGTTTGTTAATTTAACATAGGCTTGTTACATTTTTTATTGGTTGAAAAATATTGAGTTAACACGTTCCTTTGAAAAGTGAAGAGGAGAGCGTATCCAAAGGAACCAGAGAAAGGAAAGGTGGCTATTCAAGCCAGTCGCTTTTTGGCATTCGTTTGAATCGCATCTCGATCCACCACAGATTCACTCATTAGAATCCAAACTGGAAGAGGTCACGAATAGGAACCACAAACTTGTGTGTGCGTTGACAGATAAAGATAGGAATCTGTTTTGACCCCCCTCCCGTCTTTCTCTATCACTTCCTCCCTTTTTCTCTTCCTCCCTCATCGCCGTATGTTCCCCTCTCCATATCATCCTACTCTATATAGTTCAGCTTTGTATCTATTCCTCTTTCTTTCCATCTCCCTTCTCCATCTCTCACCCTCTTTAACACACACACATTATCTCCTTTTCTATATCTCTATCCTCCTTCCCCTCTCTATTGTTCTCTTCCTCTCTTTCTATATCGCCGCCCCCTATCTCTACTTCACACCTATCCTTATGTCTCTCTTTCTTATATATATATATATATATATATATATATATATATATATATATATATATATATATATATATGTGTGTGTGTGTGTGTGTGTATATATATTATTATTATTATTATTATTATTATTATTATTATTATTATTATTAATAAATAAATATTTTTAATATCCATAAACATATACGTTTCATGTTCACCAACAATCATCAGTATGAATTATGTAATTGTACCGCCGGTCGAACGACTCGAACTCTGAACCCGAATAATTTTAATCCACTGGGTTGTCGTGATAGTCACATTTCAAATGCAAAAACAAAATAAGCCCTATGTTTTTATTTGTAAACAAAGTAAGAAAAAGACAGTGTTCTACCTACCCAAGGGAGAGAACTCACAACATGCCAAATCTGTATCTTTTATTATATTTCTCTCAAAGTGCTCGACTTGAATCTCCCCCCTTTTCCCTCGCCCGTTTCCCCACTCCCTGCTCCCCTCTCTCTTCCATTTGTGTGGATTTTTATCTCTGAAAGAAAGTTCAATTCTCGCACGTGAGAAAATAGGAATAATCCTCGTAGATAAGCACTGAAATTTGAATTGGGAGCAATAGCTTTTGGAGAGAAGGCAAAACAATCGTGTATATTAATTCAACAATTTTACTCAGACAACTAATAAAGAATGATATACAACAGAAAATGGTGAATATACAGAATGAGGGGCGTTGCAAATACATGCCTTCGCGAGAACTTATCGAAGGAAAATTGTTTGGATAGCGGCATGTACGCCTGGGTTCGTCGATTTTTGCTCTTTTCGTCGTGGAAGAAATGATTTCGCCTGCAAACTGCTTCAGTGGGTCTCTGTTGTTAAGCAGTCGGGCCAATGTCAACTAAAATGGAGAAATTAGAAAAAGACAAAGACTGTCTTCTGTGGTTTTTGTCACGATGCAGCCGAATCTTATCCATGAAGGTAGAGTAATGGAAAGTGAGAAGGACTGTTTTGGTTGTCAGTGACTGCCTTCTGTGGGCTTTTGTCGCTAAGCAGTTAACCAATGTCCAGGAAAGTAAAAGGTGAAAAGACGCTGGAGCCCAGGTTGGCTCACCTGACTTCTAAGAGAGCAGTGATTGGGTTACCTATTGGCCAATTCACGCAACCCTTAAAAGAACAAGGAAGACAACCATCGACCAATCAACGAGTGTCTTATAAATTCCAGTACATCTTCTTTCTCTCTCCCTATCTCTATTTGGCACTCTATCTATTTAAAAAGTTTCTCTCAGTTGACTTTTAAAGTTATTTCTTCTTTCATTTTCCCATGATCACCAATCTACATCTCCTTCCCTCTATAAATCATGTACCTTTCTACAATCTCTCATATACTTTTATTCTATTCCTTTTTCTTTTGCCATTTCTATAATAGCCAGATTTTGGTATCATGTTTGACATTGACGGCGTCTTGGCTCGAGGTACCAACCCTTTGCAAGCGGCCGTTGAGGCGTTCAAACTGTTAACCGACGATGAAGGACAACTCAGAGTACCCGTTGCATTCGTCACCAATGCATGCAATCGCAGCATTGACAAAGCGTCTCAGATCCAGGGATGGTTGGGCATCGAGGTAAGTAAAGATTATAAATCAATTCAATTTTTCTTTCTAATATATAAAGTACAGTCATTCTCTATCGTTTTTTTTTTGTCATCAATTTCTTCCTACAAAATCAATACTTGATTCTGGTCTGTCAGTTTTTCTTGTGGATCGTTGTAACATGTTGTTAACAATAAAATGTAATCCGATCTTATTCCTTTCAGAAAATACTTTGTCCAGATCAGAATTATTTTTAAATGACCACCATCTAAAATAAAGGGACATGACTCTTTATTCGTTCATATAGAGTTACTTCCCTTTGATTGGAATAAAAAATGTTTTCCATCTCCTTGGAAAACTTCGTTGGTCTGCCCTGTATTTAAAAATACTGGTCCAACACTGGTTAACACAAATATAATAATGTTGGTTGTTAACTAAGATGGTATTAACAGTCAATTGAGTTATCTCCCTTTTGCAGATTCGCTGTTTAGAGAGTCTAAAGCTAGATGGCTTTGGCTGGCAGTCAATTTGCATAAGTGGTAGTGTCATTAGTATATAAACTGTACTTTTTGATTAAAGAGTGTCATTTAGGAAACTAGCTGAAGGAGAAAGGACTGACAATTTTGGTAGCAGAGCATAGTTTCAAGAACTTTCAAGAACTTCCTGACATCATCATGGTTTCAAAAATGTCTCTTCTTCCTGCCATTCTTCAAATTCATTGCTGTTTGTAACAGCAACAGTGGTGATCAGTCTTCTGCATCTCGGTACAAACCAATCAGTCTCCTGTGCATCATCAGTAAGTTGTCTGAATCTGTGATAAATTAAGTTGTCAACCACCTCAGCAAAAGCAATCTACTTTGCGACAAACAATATGGATTTTGTCCTACAAGGGTAACTAGTGATGTGCTAACTGTACTATCACATAGAATCAGTGAATTTCTTAATAGGGTCGTTGTTTCTAGAACAGTAGCTCTCGACATATCAAAGACTTTTAATGGGGGCTGGCACAAATGGTTGCTTTACAACATTGCTAGATATGGAATATCTGGCAATCTCCTTGCAATCATTAAATCCTTTCTCTCTAATAGGTCTATAGAAGTAGTTGTTGATGAGCAGAAGTCTGAAACACATAGTATCAATGTCGGCGTGCCTCAAGGTTCTATTTTGGGCCCAACCCTCTTCCTGATTTTCATCAATGATCTTCTAAATCATATTATGAGATCATTTGTTGACATCTACGTAGACGACACAACTGTCTATGACAGCACCTTGAAGAACATTGGTGATCAAGATTTCATTGATTCTCTCTCTTCTGATCTGGAGCAATTGGGAAAAAGTAGCTTGTTAATTTTTAAAACCTCTAAAATCAAGCTTCTCACTTTTCGCCGCTAACACTCGGATCCTAGTTAAAAAAAAACCCAACAAAACTATAATGTAAAAAGAAACAGTCTCTTAAATATATCAAATGTCCAGTTATTATTAATATGTATAAATATATATACTAGAATGACATGAAACGGGTGATGTTGAATTAATCCTAGTTAAGTAATGGAATGGCCAAGAAGACAAAACTTAACTTGAAAAAGTTAAAATAGTGTCATTTGTCTCACATCATACAGAAGCCATTTACCCTAACTTTTTTTTTTTAGGCACAAAATTTTTTTTTCAATAAAAGTTTGAATAAATTCCATTACTAAACTAGGATTCATTATATATTTTTATTTTATTGTTTCAACTTTCGTCTGAAGAAAAAAATGATGAATCAGAAGTTTTGTTTATAATAGAGGTTCTGGAATAAATTGGCTTTGAAACAATTGCAAAAATAACTTTTGGTATACATCTATTTTTTGAAATTAACTAAAAAAAGCTATCTTTTAATATATATTTATATACATACGTTGTTTTTTTACATCCAATAATTTATTGATTGATTTTTGTCCAGGTGACTCCAGATATGGTTGTTCACTCACCAACCCCATTGATGATTATGGAGGAATACCATGACAAACATGTCCTTCTTGTCGGCCAAGGCCCCGTTCGTGACGTTGCCAAAGAGTATCCTTTTGTTTAGACAACAGATTATATACTTTATATATTTTTGAGATGAGGATTGATAATTTGTATAATTTGGATACACCTGAAGAAGGTCAGAGGTTACATCGGCCGAAACGTTGTCAGAATAACATCCAAAATGAGAACAGTAGTTCGAATAATCCAAATATCCTATAACTAGCAGGTTTACCCGACACATCCCATCTATTATTTAAGAAATAACACCAGAAACGCATACCCATCCATCCGCCACTGTTCAGGCTAAATTAATATGCAATTTAATTTTTTTATTTATATGTATATTTCGCATGAGAACGGCAAAACATAGATGGGCAGATCACCTTTCGAGATATGCAGACAATAGGTTGACATATAGAGTGACAAACTGGACCTCAAGGCAATGGAAAAGACCTAGCGGAAAGCCAAAAACCCCGTGCAGAGACGAGCTCGACAGCCAACTAGGTCCTACTTGGTTACACCTAGCCAGGGATAAAAAAAAAGGTGGAAAAAAAACAGAGAGGGGTTCCTCCTCTAGGAGTGATGAAAAACCGTGATGATGATGATTATATTAAAAACTAGCAGAATATCTATCCTAAGACCAGTGTCATATAGAGATCTGGTGATGCCCTGAACCACCTCCTGGATTGTATGCCCCAAAGACTCGAGTATAAATCCTAGTACTGAAAAATATTATAAAGAAGGAAGATAGTTTGAACATGATTAGATGCCCCCCCCCCCCCCTGCATGCCACTGCCTAGGACAAGTGTTCTGCCAGTTAATAACATTAATTCAGTAAACAGAACAGTTTTTCACCACTTTTAAGTCCCCTTACAAAGATTAAGATATGTATGCTACTAAGTGTGCTGTCTAGAATTCTTGTTCCAATTTTGATCAAGATTTGAATAACACTTGACATTTTTGTGCTTCAC
>OY744531.1:72616202-72626202 GCA_963556195.1 Sepiola atlantica
CGACTCATAGAAATCTTTCTATATTCTTTTTTCATTTTAATATACTTTCATAAAAATGCTTCTGTTATGTAAAAAAAACCTATTTTCTTTATGTCACAAGTGTCACGCTCATACATGAATTCCATAGCTAATATAACAAACTGACCCAACGGGTCACGGGTGGTCTAGTAAACATTAAAAGCTTCCCTCCATTTAGATGTTGGAATCATGAATATATTTATTCAACAAAGTTACTTCCCTTTATTTTATTATAATAGAGTTCTCTCCCTTTAATTTAATTTCAGATTTGGACATGGTGCCTTTTTGGTCTGTTTGGAGGCTTTGTACAAGGTGAGATTTCCTTTATTAAATTAAATTAGTTTTACGACTTAAGATAAAAGTCCGGTTCGTGATGTAATTTTACGATAGTCCCAAATCAACTATTGCTGCCAAACGTAAATTCACTAGACCAACCCGACAATCTGCCAAATCCCATCCATACACTGTGGAGGTCCCCCAAATGCCGAAGAGCTTTCTACTCCAAAAGCTTCTTTCCTCGTGCTGCTGGACTCTGGAACACCCTCCCTGCTCCCTGCTTCCCTGACGTTACTGACATGCAGAAATTTAAAACTAATGTAAACAGACATCTCGCTGCGCAGCTCCTAAATTAGGTTGACTCCCCCAAAACCTTCACTTTTTTTCTCAGTAGCCCCTTACGTCTACCTTGTTTGGGGTGAACTATGTTAAAAAAAAAAAAATAAAAAAAAACGTTAGAAAATGCTTATTTTATCCAATTACAAAAAATAAAATAAAATACTTATATATAGTCTGAGTGAAAACGACCCGCCCCCACCGCACTCCCCCTTCACCCCTCCCCTTATTTTCATTTCTTTTTAGTATAAAAAAGAAACCTGCCTTTAATGCTAAAAAAGATTAAAAACAATTTTTTATCATTATTTTAATTTTCACTTTTTTTATTTATTTAACACACCAGTATAACGTCCAGTAAGTTCAGATAAAAACAAATAACACATCTAATAGCTCCCAATAGTGTCCATGTAATGCGTTTTTCATACCATAATCACAAAATCGATCAATATATATAATTCAAGAAATTTCATTTTACTCTTTTGATGGTTTCAGAAAATTACCGGTACAGATTTGAAGTACACCAAACTTGTCGGAAAGCCGTGCGAAATCCAGTTTCGTTATGGAGAGCATATTCTCAACAAGGTACGCGAGAAAATGGGATGGACAACTCCCTTGAAAAAACTCTACTTCGTTGGGTGAGTTTTTTTTAAATATTGCATCTTAAAAAAAATCAGTCCAGCCCCATAAAAAAATTTTGTTAAATAATTTTGCAACTAACTTTTGTTTATTAGCCTTCAGAAGAATTTCCCAATGATTTTTATAATTAATTAAACCTGCATTTTTTGTTTTCAAAATTTAGTTTATATGTCAGACTAATCATAGTTATGTCCCTTGATGTACTACAGATTTTGGGAGTCATCGCCTATTTATTTAAAATTAAAGAAAGCAATGTTAAGAGGGAAAAGAAATTAGTCCATTTTTTAAATTAAAGTTTGTTAACAAATTGTTTTTTCAAAATCAGATTTTTAACGAAAACATTTATATTAAGTGTGAATAATAACAATAATGATAACAATCATAAAAGTTATTATTATTATGATGATTATTACTAGCATAATAATGATAATTAAAAATAATAATGATGATGATAATAATAAATATCATAATGACAATAATAATAATAATAACGATAATGATAATAATCGTTGCAATAATAATAATCATTGTAATGATAATTACTAGTAACAATCAGAATGATGATAATAACGATAATGATAAACAATTATAATAAGCAATCATGATAATAATAATTAATTAATAACAATAGTGATACTAATAATCATTGTAATGATAATTACTAGTAACAATCAGAATGATGATAATAACGATAATGATAAACAATCATGATAAGCAATCATGATGATAATTAATTAATTAATAACAATAGTGATAATAATAATAATCGCTGTAATGATAATTACTAGTAACAATCAGAATGATGATAATAACAATAATGATAAACAATCATGATGATAATAATTAATAACAATGATGATAAACATCAATAATAGTCATGATAATGATAATAATAATAATTAATAACAATGTTAATAATAACAGTGATGATAAACATCATAAAGATAAAGATAATAATAATATTAATAATAATAATAATAATAATTATAATAATAATTATAATAATAATAATAATAATAATAAATAATAACAATGATGATGCTTAAAATAATTGAACATAACCCTGATCTTATCATTGATAAAAGAAATATTACTATCTTGCAAGATTTCACACACTAGCAGGAAAATTAAAACTAACTGGCCAGATAATGTGAAAAAGGATAAAATCCAAATCTTTTGCTTCTTAATAGATGTGGCGGTACCTGTCCATTGCAATGTATCTCTTAAAATAATTTTAGAAATGCGCCAAATATAAGGTGTTCAGATAAATAAGAAAATATGTGGCACATAAAAACCAGTGATTCTATTTCCATTTGTTGTGTTACATAACAAAAAACGCAAGTTTGGTTAGAGAGTATGATTGACGAATTTGGGTTCAACAAATTGACCTTTAGCAAATGGAAGTGACAAAATCACATGATTTCCAGAGAAAGAAAATTTTCCTTTTTTGGACAGCCACCCGAGGAAGGCAGCCACGAAAAAAGTCGCCACCCCTCAAAACGCTACAGAGAAGGGGAGGGGACGTACCTTGTTAATTAAATAGTAAGGTGTCTCTCTCTCTCCGATGCAGTAGCCAATATTTTAAACGTATATATATATATATATATATATATATATATATATATATATATATATATCTGGTTTCCTGTAATTGCCCACTCTGTCTGAACGGATAAATCTTCTATTTAAAATAACCCTATGCATTTGAGTAAAATTGTTGGGGCGAAGAAGATGACTTGGGTCATCGACCAGTGTGTATAATAATTTATACACGTCGCAGAAATCTATGTCATAACATATGTACGTAAGAAAGAGACTAGTGGTTGGTGCACCAGCCCAGATGTGACAAACACGACTCCATGCATGCATTGTCTATAAAATAAAATTACAAACGGCCATAATCAACTATCTCTCGCTCCAAATCTCTGATTGAGACCTGACTAGCAGAATGTGTACGAACATTGCTTTTTGAATGATAGAAATAAAATAATAATAATAATAATAATAATAATAAGAGAACTAAAACTACAAGAAATTTCATAAACTGCACCCCTCTCCCACAAAACACAATGTGATGACACCAGACTCGGCTGATACTACACAAATGATTGTGAAGGGTCAAGAAGAATTGAAAGACCGAGGAGGGAGAGCATTAACCAAACCTCCTCTGGAAGGGTGCGGATAGTACTGGGACCTCGGGAAGGCTTATTGCCACCCAAATCTCAGATGACCAATAGTCGTTGCCAGCGAGAAATCAATGGTAAGCGGCTGTTGCGATAATGCAAAATCATTTGCAATGGTTATCGGAAAGAGTGGAGAGTACTGGAAATCTGGGGAGATTTGTTGTCACTCAGACTCAAAGGAATACAACCGGTTATTAACAGTGAGCAATCACTGATGATGACCTGTGTGAGAACTCCTATTGAATTGATAATAATAATAATAATAATAATAATAATAATAATAATAATAATAATAATAATAATAATAATAATAAAACGTCTTTATTTAATATTTTTCCCAAAACAAAAAATATGTTAGCGGGAGTCGGGACTTAACCTGTAAGTTATACTTCTGCCCAACTCTTTATTTTAATTATTCTTCATAATAATGAGTAAAAAAAAAAATACAAAATACAAAAAGAAAAAAATACAAAATAAAATTAGTAATCAATGTGCTACAACATGCGGAAATTGTGCACTCCTCACCAAAAAGAATAATATACACTAAACAGATACACGCATGTCCATTACTAATTATCAAATGTACACATGTACAAAAATATCCACTCATGTCCAATTTGAAATGATAACATTATTTTTGCTTCTCTCTTCTCTTTCCAGGGATAATCCCAATGTTGATGTCATGGGTGCAAATATGTACAATCTGTACCTGAAGGCCAAGCACAGCCGGCGTCAAAGTCTGGCTTTTAATCTCCGCCTTCCGACTTCAAGAGCGTTACCTGACAGTGAAGCGCTGACCGAACAAACGGCCACGGTCATGTACAGTCTGTTGGTGGGCACTGGCGTCTTCAACCCGAACGGCCCCGATGCTGAAAAAATAATCTCAACCACGACTACCAGCATGACCACCGGTGCAACCAATGTCAATATGAATGATGCAGTAGCCAGCACCTCTTCTCCATACCACGGACACAGAGATATTGAGAACCGACCTGCCATGACAAAACCGACTAAATATTGTCCCGATGTCTACCATGCTGTCAAGTTTATGTTTGAGCAAGAAGGATATCCATTGGTCTGTTAGATTTGGGGTCTTGAAAGAAGGGAGAAAAATATAACCTGGACTTGGGTGGGGGTGGGGTAAAAAATGAATTCATTTCATGATTAATACAAACATTGTGATTAAAAAAAGAGAAAAAATGATTCTAAAATTCCTGGTCTATTTAAAGACAAAAGAAGAATGTAAATTTTGACTTTTAAACTCTTTTGAGGTTGCATTAGTTGACTTTTTAGTCGATAAAAGAGAGGATTTATCGTGATTTTCTGATGAAGACAACTGGGATGGTTATTAGTCACATAGATGCATAAAATTAGACACTGATAATTTAAATCACAATATCTTGAAAAGAAAGAAAAGAAATTTTTTTTTTCTTTCTTTAAACTTCCAGTTGGAGTGTTCAAGATATTGTGTGAAAATATCAATGAAAACACAGGGAATTAATAAAATAACGGATTGCATTAATATCTACAAACCTAGTTGACATTTTAAGTAACATATATATATATATATATATATATAGTAATCCAGGTAAAGTAAACATCCACAGGATTAAAATCCAAAGAATTTCAACCGGGCTGATAAAATAGTGCTACATAATAAATAGAGTTGTAATTATATAAAAATAAATATAAATAAGACGAATTATATATATATATATATATATATATATATATATATATATATATATATATATATATATATATATATATATATATATATATATATATATATATATATATAATGTTACAGAAGTTTATATAAACATCGTACCTGGGGGAGCAGACTCAGGCGGAAAAATACTGGGTTTTCTTAAGGTTAAATTATTAACTGCTCACTGGCCTTCGTCAGCTATATAATTAAGATTAGGAAAAAAAAAACCCCAGTAATTTTTCACCTTGTTCTCCTACAGCTTGAAACCTAATGTAACATTATGAATATTAATAATCGAGTACTCTATTGGATTTCCTTCTACTCAACAAAACCCAGAATTATATATATATATATAAACATGCACCCATATATTCCTGGTGAATGTTAAAATAAATGAAAATAAATGAACATTATAACCCCGTTTTTTACGTTGAAAATCTAAATAATCTATCATATATCTTGTCGTGTGTATTTCAACCATGGGCTTATCTGATTATGCCCCTTGTTTATGGGATTATCTCCCTTGTTTCTAAAATGTTAGGATTGAGGAGGCAATTATTGGATGCAATATTGCACTTGTGTAAATCTATTTCATTTGATCGCATATATTTTCCAGTGTATGCTTAGTGGCCGAAATAATAACCGATAGTAATCAAGAAATAAAACGTGTGTGTGTTTTAGCCTGAAGTTTGTTTGTTTCTTTGACCCTTTATCAAAAAAAAAAAATTATCCAACGAACATTTTGTAGGGTCTGAATACAGCGTTTGAATACTTTAGTTAAAACTGCGCTTTGGGGCAATATCGCTTGACCACACATCTCCTACCCCTACATACTTATCTACTTATTAAAGTGTAAAATCTTATCCCAATAAAGATCAAGAAATGCAGTATATATATATTTATATATATATATATATATATATATATATATATATATATATATATATGAGAGAGAGAGAGAGAGAGAGAGAGAGAGAGAGAGAGAGAGCATCTACAAATATTTTGTCTTGAAGATGGTCTTGCGTTTAAAAAATATTTATGGTTAATTTTATGACTTAAAATAAACACTGCCTTGAAACAGTTGTAAACAACTGTAAAACCTTTGTGTATGCTCTTTATTTGAAACTTGATTTGAAAAATAATTTAAGTCGTCAAAATACACACACACACACACACACACACACATATATATATATATATATATATATATATATATATATATATATATATTTAAAATTAAATATTAAAGTGTTTTATACCTCCAGACGACGTCGTTTTGGGCTTCCACTCTCATCAGTGCAGGAAGTGGTGGTTTCAGGCGGTCGCATGTGCACGAGCACAGTTCATAGATTCAGCCTAGGATTACGATGCTTACACTCAGACCGACACGGTCACAAGAAATCATCACAGATAGTAATTGAAATTAAGATACACTTACCCAGGAAGTGAGATTAAGTGTCATGAAGTCAACAGTGTTCTACACGCGAGCAGAACTTTGCTTTGTCTCAGGGTGACAACACTATTGTAATTTCAAACAGGGCTCTACTGTTAAAACGGCATTTACTATGAATATTTTAAATTAAATATTAAAGTGTTTTGTTTTACAAATGTAATAAATTCACCATTTTATTTTGAAATCAAGAAAGGCAACTGAAAACTTAAAATAATTTTTTTATCAGAATGCCTTGCTATCACAATTAAGCAGGCGAGCTCACTAAGCCGTCGATTACTAGATTATAGATGGTTTATTTGTGGCATATTAATCCTTTTCGGGTTATTTAATGCTGGGCTCAATAATTTATTGTAAAGTTTTTAAACTTTAAGTTCTTTAATATTACCAAATACGTATTAATGGCGTTTATTTTAATTCGTTATTCATGCTATATATGTATGGGTAGACCCCCCCCCCCAATAGGCAGTTACATGTCAAACCCAGACATCACGTCGGGGTCACTAATGTTCGTAATTATATATATTAATTTTACTACTCCATAAGAAAAAACATATATATACTAAGTAAGTTGAGCACAAAGAAGAAAGGGAAATTCAACCAAATAAGGTTTTACACATTTATTTAAATGTTGACAAGTGCCAATGGACATGTAAAGCAACATAAAAGAACATAAAATATACATAGTTGTTACTCATGACTTGTGGTGGAACTCTACAAGGCACGGTAGGTTACAAATCTCTGTCAAGGCCAGAGCTTGTTTATATTAGGAGCCACGTGGAATTAAATCCAGCCGTGGTGAACTCAACTCTCTCTATGTGTCCCCTTATTGGATCTAACCAAGGGGGAGATAACTCATTAGTGTTTTTAGAATTCGGTATCATACTCAGTTTTTTCCCATATAATGGGTTCAATCTATGGGCTAAACAGGTAGAACTGGGAGTAACTTCACACTCCACAAAGCTCTCAAATCGGGGTTTCACCACCAGATATCGTTTAACTTCATGCCTAAGATAAAAATTACATGTAAGTTTAAAAACAACAAAAAAATTAAACTTAGTTAAAAAGTGATAAAAAATAAACTACTTGTTTTATCCATGGAAAAGGAACATAATAACAACTTGTCCTTCCTAGATGTGTTAATAACTCACACTGATCAGGGGTTCAAGTCATCCATATATCCAGAGCTTTACAGCAAAGAAGAAGAAGAGGGCTCATTTTTTATCCAGCAGTCGGAAGGCAAATAAATAGGGACTTATTTGAAAATAATGTTGGAAATGGGTTGAATTTTTCAACAGTTTATTTTAAGATGGTGATGGAGTGAGGAAAGGAGCGGCTCCTTTTTGTTTATTTAGTGGAGCAGGTAAAGCCCTGCATATATCGAAAGCCAACTTTCACTGGACAATATCTCCGTTTCAATTCCCATCATCCATATAATGTGAATAAAGTAATCGTCAGTTGGCTACGACATAGAGCAAAGGCAATATGTAGCAATACGGAATATACGTTTCTATTTTATTTGTTTCAGAATTAGATAATTAGATTTTCCTTTTCTTTTTGGTTTAGGGGGGATAAATACCTGCAAATACAAATGTCTCATAAAATCGAGTGGTTTAGTGATGCCCCTAAAGTGCATTTTTACTAGTCTTCGTTCGCTGTACGAAGCTATACTGCGACTAAGTAGTAAAAGTTGACCACGTTGGCCAATACATCTGGTCTAATTTGTGTGTTGAACAAAGGCCAGTATTCTACGACACCTCCTTAATTAAGAGAAACCTTTTGAAGGTTCACACACCAATTGTTGTGGTATTTTCGCGTGTCGACCACTTGTAATATAAGATGGTGGTGACCGATTACTGATGCTTGATGGTCGTCTGAAAAGAAGAACAAGTTTGCTTCTTTTTAAAAAAGATCATCCCAAACCTTCAGATAATTTATAATCCTTTCGTCGACAATGAACGCTGTTATTAGAAAAGTTGATAAAAAAAAATTGCAACCGTTATGAGTTGCCTGTTTCTTTTAACAACGTTTGTCTAGATCAGTATTTGCTGCCCACATACACAGTGTAAAATTACGAAGGTGAGTTTCATTCTTCTGTTAAGAATGGAATTAACATTTTATACCCTTGTTTATTTGTTTGCTATGCCCCCTCCTCCATCTTTAACCATCTTCTCAACTCAACCCTTAAAAAAATCGGTAAACGTACAGAATAGTTAACAGTTGAGTACTCGGAAACAACCCCCCCCCCCCCCCCCCAAAAAAAAAACCCCACATAATTTATATAAAAGGCATGAGAATGTAATTCTCAACCGAACACACCTAGTTTAAATGTGTGGAAACGATTCATAAGATGTTTTTAACTGTAAAAGTACAGAATAGTTAACGATCGAAATCGTAACCCCACCAAAAACTGACGGAATCCGCCTGGTTTTAATGTGTGGAATCGATTTGTAAGAATTTTTTTAAACGTTAAAAAATCTTACAAATCGTTTCCACACATTAAAAATGGGTGGGTTTGGTAGAGAAGTTCATTCTAATGCGTTTTATATGAATTATATGTAGTTATTTTTTTGGTTTACGAGTTCTCGAGTGTTAACTATTCTGTACTTTAACTAAAAAATCATTGCACAGGACAGTTACACTTTTAATATGATATCAATATACACTTCAAATTCTGTTAAATATTTTATCCGATAATCCCCTTAAATATCCGATAATTCTCCTAAATATCCGCTTAATTCCCTTTTTACCATTATTTCTGAATTTGTCAAATTTTATCTAAAAATGTTCTATGCTATTTCTGTTCTTAAACTGATCTGAAAACTTTTCCAAAAATCTATTAGTCTATTAGCCAAAAATTCAATTAGTTAATAGGTCTAGCTTTTGAAATCTGTCTTGTTGGTTGTATTTATTGGACCAAATTGTGAGAAAGAACTAATAAAATATCCATGACAACAAATGCTACATTTTAGCATGGATTTGGAAGATTGAAAAATGTTGTGTGTGCGTGTGTGAAATGTGCAACGGTTTGGATGGAAATTTATTTTTTCTTAAAAAAAATATATTTTTAATAACCCGGTGTAATTTTTATATTTTTGAGTTATTTTTATAAAAATTTTGTACAAATAAAAATAAAATATTTATACTTATATTTGCCTGAAGAAAATCATTACACATTTTTTTTTCACTGTCTTTATTTGTATAAAATGTGATAATATTGTATCAGAAAAAAAAAGATAAAAAAGGTTTTTACATTATTTACAAAAGTGTAGTTTAACTAAAGCTAGTCACACACATGCAAACACGCACACACACACACACACACACACACACACACACACACACACACACACACACACACACACACACACACATATACCGCATGCAGCA
>OY744531.1:72628702-72676202 GCA_963556195.1 Sepiola atlantica
GGCACTCATACATCGAAATCAACGGGAGAGTCCATCATATATATATATATATATATATATATATATATATATATATATATATATATATATATATATATATATATATATATATATATATAATTCGCCATTCCATTACAGACCAATGAAAATAAACTATAAAGAGATCACAAAAAAGAAGTTTATTTTCATAATACTGAGTTATAGTGACTCACCAGTCATTTATCATATTCTAGCGCAATTCAACATTAGATAAACAGTACAAATACAAGCTATACTAATATTAAAGAATTACCTATTAATAATACTAAATTATTACAAACCTAAAATTGTTTAGAAAAAAACATCTAGATGGTGCACCCGACATTGCCCGGTAATGAATAAGAAACGCTGTGTACTCCTGCTCCCAGCCCTGAACCCTTTATTTATGTCATTTATTTATTTACGTCATCCCCTTACTCGTCTTCTCCTATGCTGTCGCTGTTACTACTCTCTCTACCCGTGTTTATCTCTTCCCACAACTTCTCGTCTCATTCACCCCCTCCTTCCACGAACTAAAACATTTGATGTGCAAACAACCAAGCAAGATGATCAGCCTTACTATCTCTCTATATATAAAGTTATGTATGTCTATATGCTTATGTATTTGTATGTACAGGATTAACTCCTAAACTATCATTATGAATTGTGGAACACAGCTGATAGGCGTAAAGGTGGGAAATGTGGGCTAAGTTTAGTTTGATTTAGTTTTATGCAATGGAAAGCAAAGATGGGTTTGTCAGAATTCAGATACCTCCGATTTTTGTGAAATTTTTACAAGTAGTTGACATCAATTAATAAATATTCGACAAATCAGAAGAATACCCGACTCAAACGAGAAGGGTACCCGACTCAAACGAGAAGGGTACCCGACTCAAGCGAGAAGGGTACCCGACTCAAGCGAGAAGGGTACCCGACTCAAACGAGAAGGGTACCCGACTCAAACGGTGTTCTGTCAGATTTAGTTTTTGATATTAAACTTCATCCATAATATAACTTCCGGCGAGAGTTTCAGTCTCCCAAATGTATTAATTTATTTATTAAATTGTTAGGTGAAAGTACAGAATAGTTAACAAATCCCTCCCTTAAGAATGGCTTTCTAAATAATCAAGTTATTATTTCAGCACGGTCTGTAAATTGCAGAAGATTATTTAGAAAGCCATTCTTAACATGTGAAGGGAGGCCTTTGTTTACTATTTAATATGTTCACCTAAAAATTTAAGAAATAAATCAATAAATAAAAATTAGTACAAAACTTGGCAAACCAGAAGAGTAAGCGACCCAAAACCGGAAGTCTTTAATATCAGGAACTAATTCTGACCGAACACCGTTTGCTGCTTACTTTAAGTCGGGTACTCTTCTGGTTTGCCAAATATTCCTCAAATTTCAATTTCTTTTGAGTATTTTAAAGGAATTTTAGGCAGAATAATAAGGACACAAAAGAAGAAAATTCAAATATTTCAGATTTGCATTAAATTTGATCCATAGTCCTAAACAAGATTCTCTGAATTTCATCAATTTCGTCTTAAGACTCTTTAAAGCTTAAGCCTTAAATTTTGGACATTTTCTAGAATCAATGCAATGGATTTTGATTAAAATTAGAAAAAGAATTGTAAACATAAGGTTTAGTATCATTATATTTTGATTTTGATTTCTGTAAGGGGACATAAAAGTGGTGCAAAACTGCTCAGCTTGAGGAATAATTTTACGTGGTATGAGACGGGTATTCGTCTAGTATCTATATGAATAGATCTACATAGAAACTAAACACACCACTTTCAGAAAAATCAATTACTGCTTCAGTTCACACTCACTGAAATTTGTATAATGCAAACAAATACAATAAAAAAATAATAACTCTTAATAATAAATAAAAATCGAAATCTAGAAACATAAATAAAAATAAATATATTTTATGAATTTAACTAAAGAGCAAGTAACTGTAGATTATTTTGTGCATTCTCATGTCAATTATCATCGATATTTGAAAAAATATCCTTATTTATGTCTTCAAATTTGATACGTCTGCTCATAAGATACTCTCTGTATCCTGATAATGACTTTCTTACATATTGAACGGGTAGATCATCTAGGGTGTATTTTGCTTAAAGCTAGGGCGCAGCTTTTCAAACGGTGCACCAAGACGCACTGGTGCGCCCTTGAAGGATGCCAGATATCTTGAGATAATGGAAGATTTATGGCAAATAATATGTTTAAACTAAATTTATTTATTTCAAATAATATTCTTAAACCAAAAAGTATAATTTTCAGATATTTTCGAGGCACTAAATAGGTGCTTTCTAACTCAGAATAGAGGCATCACCGCTAGACATTTAAAAACAGTCTGGTTAATTCTTTTTCTTTCCTTAGGGATTTGAATTACTGAACTCCATCCTCCTCTCTCTCTCTCTCTCTCTCTCTCTCTCTCTCTCTCTCTCTCTCTCTTATATTTAAATAAATAGTGTGCCCCCAAATTTTGATAATGACCTAGGTGTACCCTGGGCTAGATCAACGAGTATGTCGAGAGTGATAGGAAATGTTACAGCCGAAAGGTAAGCAAAAGGTTTTATTTTTACTAATGGGTCAACGCTTATCAAGGCCTGGAGGCCACTCGAGGATGAGGGTTTAAGAGATTGTCAGTTGGATGATGAACGCTACCACAAGACGATTAGAAACAATAGGTGGAATGGTCAGAATTTGATTATTCAAGAGGACGGCTCAACAAGTACTTGTTAACATTAAACTTGAAGACGACCATGTTGTAGTCGGTTGCAAAGCAGCCTCGTGGTATTTTGTTCAACAGATGGGATGTTCTAGGCAAGAAACTTTGTTTATGGAAGTTCTGTTTGTATTTTGTACAGAGAAAGAGAAAGGAAAGTTCTTTGCTATAGTTGTTGCTAAGCGGGTATTTGCTGTGAATGTTTTACAGGCGGGGAAAGAGGGGCGAATTGATTGAGCACCTACCATGAACATAACGATACAGTAGAAAGAGGCTAGCAACATCACTTCTGTGTGAAAGAAACTGAAGGTAAGGGAAGAGATTATCTCCCATTAGACCTCAAAGTCAGTTTTGTACTCTGTCAAGGAAAGAAAGAATGCTATGAGTGGCACATTCCCAGGTACGACAGCAGTCAACCCGCTGAACCCAAGGTTAACATTGAAGCACTGTGAGAACAGGTGATCTACCGGATATGACGTCACATGGGGTCTGAGAGAGAGAAATAAGAGAGATTTTTAGCCAGTTTGGAGTGGAAACTTGAGGAAGCCAAACATGGTAAGAAATGGCTTAAAGGGTCCCTGACAAATGAAGGGCAAACAAGTTCCCCGAAAATCTGCAGTCCCGCAAAATTCTTCTATCTGGCCAGAAGCAAGGCAAAATTATCAGCCCAATAAAAATGGTCCTTCTATAAATTCAAGAAAAAATTCGATATCTTTCCTTTGATTGCTGTGCTGATTTTCGATTTCAGAAACAATAAACGATGGGGTGTCCTCTGCAATCGCCCTTCTCGAGAGCCCAACGTTTAAACTTCTGACACAGAAAATAAAATTACATCACATCCCGGCTTACGTGATCTCCTAAAAGCGGAAGCTATACAAATCGACACGATAAAAAAAACCCAATCCAATTCATTATTAACTCCCAATTATACTGAGTTCTCTCCCTTTATTTCACAAAATAATTTAATTACAAAATTAAAATCACCAAAATTAATTTCTTTACAAACAAGTCAGTCATTGTTTTTTTTTTACTCTCGGGCAAGGTACAGCTAGTATATATATATATATATATGTATATATATATATATATATATATATATATATATATATATATATATATATATATATATATATATATATATATATATATATATATATATATAATATTTGTTATTGTTTATTATCTATGTACGTATTGTTTATTATCTATGTACGTATACTCATCAGCATAGAGATATGACTATTCACTACCGGTCATACGAGTATTTTGCAACTCAAATCCCGACGCCTGAACCACTCGGCCAATGTTGAACACCGAATAAAAGGTGATAATTTTAACACTTTATGTGGCGGCTTGACGTCATAAGAACGTTCTACTTAATGATATCTATCTATCTATCTATCTATCTATCTATCTATCTATCTATCTATCTATCTATCTCTCTCTCTCTCTCTCTCTCTCTCTCTCTCTCTCTCTATATATATATATATATATATATATATATATATATATATATATATACTGTTTGAACCGTGGAATATGTGATTGTTCCCCTTGAATACGTACTGTGATAGGGGCAGATTTATAGGGGATAATCTGAGTAGGTTATTGTGTAGCAAGAAGTTTGTTTACATTACATTTAAATTTCATTCATGTTGAAGCAGTCGGGGAAACAGAGAACATGGAAGGAATTCTAAAGACACGTTGTCCAAGGAAAGAAGCAATTAAAGTAGAAACTCTTCCGGCATCTAGGGACCTCTACAGTGAAGAGGAGGAATTTTGCTGCTAGTCGGTTGAGTTGGGGGTATTTTTCTTGAGGGGGTACAAGTGCAGTACATAGATTGGAGCATATTCCATGGGAGTATATGTAAAACAATCACAGAGATGTAACACTGCGGCGATGCGAAATGAGCTGGGACTTGGTCGACAGTGTGAGACCTATTAGCCTAGAGATTCTTTTTTTCTATCCTGTCCAAGAGGGAGAAGCTAGTGGTTGGTGCACCAGTCCAGTTGTAGCAACAATACTCCATGTATGGGCGTATCATGGCTTAATAGAGATATGGGATATTGATAGGTGTGAGAATTGTTTTTTTTAACCCGGTAGAATTAAAGATTAAATCGGCAACTAAATAGAAATACAATTATTATTCCTATGAATACATAAAAAATAAGACCATAAGTTAATTTAAATTAATCAAAGTTCATTATTTGTTAACAAAACTAAGTTGGTCGGTGATATTGAATTTTTAATCTAAGATGACAGCGAAATGTAACGTCATATAAGTCGTCTGCCATTTGCAGCCGTGCTAAGATGAAAAAAGTCCACTAGTTTACAGAAAACAAATTACGGTGTTATATAGATGCTGGCACATATGATAAACGCATTTTCAAATAACATCTATTGTTTACACTTACGTATCAGGCAAAAATAAGTATCCTCACCAAAAATTAGGAAAAATTATCGAGTAGAATTTTAATTAAATATAAAAATCAGTTTTATTGTATTTTGCCGAACGCTATTCATTTATTACTTGTTTATATGACAGACTGAGTTATGCCCACCAAATTCCGCTCGTATCAATGGCGGTTCGGCTAAATACGATAAAACTGATGTTTATTCTTACTTAAAATTCTACTCAATAATTTTTTTTATGTATATACCTATTTTTGCCTGACACATAAGTATATCAAACAGTTTTCTCGTTAATTTATTTGGAACTGCGATTTTCACCTGTTTAACTGCATTTTTCATATGTGCCCTGATCTATAAAAGCACCCAAAATTACTATTTCCCGGTCTATTTAGTAATTTGTTTTCTGTTTTTTGCGGTAAAAAAATATATTAGAAAATGTTTTTTTTCTTTCATTTTTCTTGTGAAAAATCAGTGTTTTTAATAAATGGCTTTAAAATAAAATCATTGTTTGGTTCTTATTTATATTGAGATACATGCAAACTATAGCAGTTAAAAATAAAATAACAGGAAAACTTATAGATATACCTTACAGTGAAAAAAATATTAGTGTACACCAAAAAATGACGGAAAATAAGCGAGTAAGAATTTTATTTAAAAATAAAATTAATTTAATATTCGGATTCCATGACCTCCGAGCAGAACGTTTTAATTTCGAGTTAAAGGGGAATAACTCTTGCTTCCTTGCAATTCAACATTTACGTTGAAAAAATGCGCCGAAAAAAAGTACTTGCAGAAGTTAGGAAACACTACGTCTTTCGTAAATCCTATTCTATCCTTTGGATAAAACATAGAAATCAAAGTGTAGTATATGTGCACAGATCTTGGCACGTTTCTTCTAGTGCCTCTCAATAAAGGGAAGATGCTGGAGGAGAAAGATAGAGTAGGCATTTATCTCCCTCCCTCCCATCGCGGGAAGATGTGGCACAACGTCGTTAGGTGGAGGTGGGTAGTCCAACGCACAAGAAGTAGCGCACTCTGGATCAGCAAAAATGTATGAGCAGCCCTGTCGGCACCCCGGTAGGCGCGCCTCAGGCGATTGGCAATAAACCAACACTTTTTCAAAAAGAGAAAGTAAAGCCTGGGAGGATGGAGCTCCTAGGACTGTGGCCCCTATGACTTGTTTGACATGCATAGTAAATAAAAATGGAAACGAAATGAAATGGCGAAGAAAGGATATAGATATATCAGAGGAGAAATATTAGGGTCACCAGCGAGCAAGTGCTCACTCTACATGTATAGCGTTTTGTTAATAAACGAAGGAAGGAAAAGACTACAAACAGGAATAGCATTTAGTGAATTAAAATGAAAGAAACATTATTAATTAACAAACAATTTAGTTTAGATAAGGCATTTATAAAGCAATACGTTTACATGGAATATGAAGGTTAGTTTTAATGAGTGAAAATGTTCTTTGTAAAGTTGATTGTAAGTGGCAATGTGATCGGTGTGTGTGTGTTACCTTGTTCTGCTACTGTGTGTGTGTAAGTAGGTGT
This sequence comes from Sepiola atlantica, assembly GCA_963556195.1. Classification (NCBI taxonomy): domain Eukaryota; kingdom Metazoa; phylum Mollusca; class Cephalopoda; order Sepiida; family Sepiolidae; genus Sepiola; species Sepiola atlantica. The sequence goes on from OY744531.1 coordinate 72,635,424, forward strand.
GCGCGAGGCAAGGATAGCTCGTATGTGAATTTCTGAAGAGTCCTGTTTCTTGTTGTAACTCTGGCCAGGCGGCCGGGATTGGAGTGGGTGGTGTAGTGTGATCGTACTTCTGGTGTGGTCTTTTCGAGGTCCGTCGCTCGGGTTTGTATGGTGAAAGAGAGAAAGCTCTGACCATTCTCCTGTTTTTTTACAGGGGTTACAAAGTTCGCGTTGGTTTATTACTTTTGGCTTAGACGTACAAGTTTTTGATTGGCTGGACTATAATGAGCTAACACGTTTCTGCGAGAAATCCTTTGTTTTTTTTTTTGGCGAGTGAAAAGGAAAGCGTATTCCAAGGAAGCAGAGAAAGAAAGAGGGTAGCAATTCACGCCATTTGCTTTTTAGCATTCGTTCGGATCGCGTATCGGTTCACCATAGGACTACCCAGGACAATACCTCTGCCTAGCAGAGCAAGACCCTCTGTCGGACTGATTGTCAGGAACGTATCCTGGACTTGGTATGAACAAAACCTACTCAGGCTGAAATAGAGAGAGAGAGAGAGAGAGAGAGAGAGAGAGAGAGGGAGAGAGAGAGAGAGAGAGAGAGAGAGTAACGAATTAACTACATATACAGTGACTATATATACAATTACTATATATAGGCATGGGTAATATTGCGTATACAGCGGCCACTATTGACGTCAGTGACCGAACTTAATTTAATGTTGTGCAAATTCAAATAAGCATAAGAAATTATTATTCTGACTTTGAACAAAACAAACTTTTTTTCATTTAAGATTTTCCAGTTTTCGAACTGTAAGGGTGCTGGATCAAGGTCATCTAAAATATCTTATTTCTTTTAAAAGGTATTCGAAGGACGCCATTTTAATAAGAAGACGACAAGCGAACCCTGGCTTGGATAAGATATAGACTATAGTCGCGTATTTTGGGTGTACCAAGACGTTGACAATAACATTGTAATAATGTTGAAAATGGACACAACAGTAATGAATGAAAGATAGAAAAACATGTATAATGAACAAAACATATTTATATATTTATGAATTTACAATAGTATTAAATATATTTTGTGTGAGAGAATGGTTCGTGTTTGTGTTGAAAAAGTTAAATGGTCTCGTTAGTAGAATATTCGAAGTGTGTATATATATATCTTTGCTTTATGTCAGTGTGTGTATGCGTGTGAGTGTGTGTAAGTTTAGTAGGCATTGTAGACAGTATGAGAGGATGTACGTGGACTTGCCATTTGTTAGTAAGGGATCTGTGCGCTTTACAAACAATAACATTAAAAAAAGATGTCTTCTATTTTATGATTCAAAGTCGGAGTTAAATATCAGAACGAATCCTTGTATCATGCTGAATGTGTTATAGATACATATAGGCACTGGTGTTGTTGATTTTCGGGGCGTGGGGGGGTTGTACTGATACTAATGGTGACGTAAAGTGTGTTAGTCTAAGTTTTGAAATTTGATGAAGAATGCGTTGATGGAATGCGAATACAATATTATGTGATTTGAGAAATAAACAAAAAGTGATTTCTCGGTTAGTTTAGGTATGCAGCGAAAAACACAATTGAATGGATGCAAAAAAAAAAACAACTGAATGGCTAAATAATTGGAAAACGAGAGAGCGGATTCTGTGACTGAACAAAGAAGATGTATTTGTGCTGGCTCACACGGTACACGGTGTGAGTCAACATCAAATAAAATAAGCGATGAAAATTCCTTTTGTGTTTTCCGAGTCTTCATTTGTTAACCAACTTGCGAGGGGAAGATGCTTTCAGAAATGCTAGAAGAATTATCTAAAGGAAGAACAAGTGTTCCCGTTTACTCTTATGTAAGAGAAATGGTGCTTATCCATGTTACAAATTATCTTCGGTCTTAGAATGAACGTACATCAACAATAATAACATTTACTTTCAGTATTCATGTATGCATTACTACTACTACTACTACTACTACTACTACTACTACTACTACTACTACGACCACACAGATGTTTATTTTACAACTTAATGAGTTTCTCTTCGTATGTGTGGAGGAAGGGGCGCTAATGGCAGGACATGAGTGCATGGTGGTCGGCAGTTGTAAAAAGTCTGGTAACCATTGGTTTAATTATCTAACGACTGGTTGATAAAAACAATAAATCGGAAACGTGGAATACAGCGAACAACCAGAAACAAGATCATACGTCAGTCATGAGGCTGTATACCTCTATCTGACAACATAAGAATGGGCCCAAATCTTATCTGGGCCTTACTTCTCCATATTGTATGAAGTATTTCCGAAGTTATGCCATGAAAACGTTGATAACTGAAAAATTATTTATCTGATCAGGTTGAAATTGTGCATGGTACGTTACTGTTACAAAATAGAATTCATCAAATTTGGAAAAATCGGAAGTTGAAATTCTATAAAGATCTCGACCGTGGCTGAACTTTTCAAGGTCAATAGGTCATATAAGATGTGGGACTTTATTGGCTACAATATGGACCAAGTAGCAAATCTCTATGATGAACAGAACCGAAATAATCGCCAAAAGTATAACTTTCACCTTTTCCGCGATCTTAACCTTGACCTTTGACCTAGATATCCGAAAATTAAATCAGATCTAAGTTAGACAATGACCGATATTTTGAGTAAGTTTGGTGACGATTTGCCAAGCGATGTGAACGCTAGGCTTTACATAAACACATAGTGACACACCAACAAACAAACACGACCGAAAACATAACCTCCTTCGCGGACGGAGGTAATAAGGAAATCAATCTGACTAAAATAAATAATTGCAAGTTAGAATTCATCATTTCAGAAATTCTGAGAAAAAAACAAAATACACGATGTTCACAATATATCAATAATGGTGTAACGTAGTGGCTCCTTTACAGGTAGCACATGCGAAAGTCTACGATGTTCTTTACATGGTCATGCGTGATATTTCTTCTAATGGTTATGTGTCCCGACGCCATTATCTTTCGTTGGGGATGCAACGTTACATAAAACTGAAAATCAAACCAGCACTTGCATGATTGCTTCGACGGACGAGTTTGTCTAGCATTTCCAGAAGTATCCTCTTCCGCTGCAGGTTGATCCCAAATAAAGACTCGAAACACAAAAAAAGAATTGCGTTACTTACTTTCATTGCTGATGTACTGGGTTGGCCGAACAGTTCGTTCGTTTTTTGAACGTCATCTCTCCGGCCTACTAAAGATCGTTTTATATTCCTATTCCTCAAATTCTGTATTTGGTGTAGCGAGTATGTTGACATCAGTGGAGTTCTGACATTTTTGTTGGTATTTCAGGCCATGAAATGGAAGATCAAGCAGAACACTACCCACATATGATGCCTTTTTACTACAGAAAAAGAAAAAAGCCACAGAAACCTGCATAAAGATATGTCATGTGTATGGGAAGAATGCGGTTACAGAACGGGTGTACCAGAAACGGTTTGCTTGATTTCGAAAAGGAAAATTTTCAGTGCAAGATGCTCATCGCGCTGGTCGACCAAAGATGATCGACAGTGACCAAGTGAAAGCTGTAGTTGAACAAGATGGCCGTTTGACAACCAGACAAATCGCAGTCATTCTCAAGATGTCAAAATCGAGCGTGGAAAATGAGTTACATAAACCCGGTTATGTTTCTTAACTTGATTTTTGGGTAAAAAAAAAAATTAAAGAACTTTTTGGCCAACCCAATATGGCTACCTTATTCGACACCCACCCTACTTTCTTTATATATCGTGGGTTCCAAAGGGGGTCTCTGCTATGGGAACATCGTCCTCGCAACTCGGTACCAATGTTTGATCTCTCGTTTTTCGATCGTATTTATCAAAACTGTTTTTGTTTGTACACATTTTTTTAAAAACAACAACAACAACACCACCACCACCACCGCCGCCGCCACCACCACACATATGTTTATTTTACAATTCACCTCACAACTCACAATCTATTAAAACAACACGATATGGATTCAAACCGTAACCTATATTTTATCAGCCCTCCTTTGTACCGCCATCACCATGGCGTACTACTAATTAATCAGCTTAGTAGAATTATTATTACTATTAATAGTAGTATTATCATTACTTTCTCTATCTTCCCACGAGTACTTTCGTTACAATGGACCACATACTATTTACCACATAGATGGAGGTCTTAACATGATCTATCACTCCGGGTCAGAATGGACCTGAGAGTAATGACAACTAAGGGATGATTCCATTCTGCAAAAAGCTAACAAACTAGAGTCTCACCACCGGATGTAGATTATAGTCATGGCAATCTTATGTTGTCATGAGACCATCCTCTCATGCATTACCTCCTCCTTTTGGGAGTAGTATAGTATATGGTCCTAGAGTTAATGGTAACCAAGGAGTGGTTCTACACTCTCGATAGTCCCTTAATTGGGACCCCACTACCGGATATAGTTTAAGGACAGTGTTGAGTAGTTGACAGGGTTGGGAAGCAGGGTAGGCGGAAGAAGAAAATAAATATGAAAAGAAAAGTAGAACGTGCTGGGAAATGTGGATCTCGAGATGGTTGAGTGGGGTTTTTTTTTTCAATTTTGTTTTCATTTTTAAAGAAATGGCACAAAGCCGCTTGATGTAAGGGACTAAAAAAATACTAGTTCGAGGTCAAAAACTGGCCAACGATAAATGTTAGATGGATAGATTCCGACCTTCCCCAAGGGCGTCCGAACAGTTTAGCGTCCGGCATGGGATCATAGTAACCTGATAAGAAATGACGTAAGAAAAACGATATTTTAAAAGGCGTTGAAATAAGCACAGATTCCAAGAAGTCACAAAGGCGTCATCTATTTTTGCAAAATCAAATAAAACTAAAACAACTCGAGAAGATAAAATTCCAAGTAATAAATGATTAATTCAATTTTAATACAATTTAAGGCGTTGCATGACAACAGTTGCTATGGAAAGTTGCAATCTTTGGATTTTAAGTCTTCTATTAAAAATCAGAAACTTCACCCAGAGCCGGTACTACCTACCGTCGAACCTATCGACCGGTTGCGTGGCGGATGGGCCTGCTGACGGACCAGAAACGCTTTGGAGGCCTCCATAATTTTATCGGTTGCCCCTTTAAACGTCATCGGAAAGTATATATGGGGTTGCTTTTAATAGTAATTATGTCTTAATAAGAACAACTGGCCCAAACTTAAATTCCTTCAAACTGCCACTCCTTTTCTTTTTAAATCGCTACGATGTTAAATTAAAAAAACTTGTACTCCTTATCTAATATATAAAGTAAAATCAGTCTCTTTCTTGATTTTTGTCATCGATAGCTTTCTTCTATCATCTATAATCTTTCTTCATACAAAATCAATATTTTATTCCGGCTCGTCAGTTCTTTTGGTAGATTATTGCAGCATGTTTAAGAACAAAAAATATAATTCGATGTAATTCCTTCCAGGCGATACTAACCGAGAATTAAATAAAAATTGCTTAATACTTTTATTCGGTCATGGTTGACGGAACGAGAACAATCTACCCTCGTGAATTAAATAAAGGGTTAAGCTCGAAATTCTGTATAGATTCACGAATTCGACATAAAAATTCCCGAGTTTGACAAGATGTACCTGATGATGGTCGCAGTTTAAATCGGTCGAAACGTTGTGGGAAAAGCATCCAATATAATGCAGAATCTCAAGTGCGACAGACCATGCAAAGCTTCTAATTTAAAAATGGTGCACATTCTAAATTCAAGCTCTGCGACAAACTCAGCGAGGCAATGTGCATATCATTATATGGTTGTCCGGTACTGAAACCGGGCGAATACAAGAATCGCCATGATTTGGTAAGACATTGGAAGGGATGTACTTATGTTCAAATGAAACCTGTCAGCAACTGGTATGAAAAGAGAAACAAAGAATAAATGCAAAACGTTATAATCCTTTGAGACTTCTTTCTTTACGCCGATATGACAAAGAGATCGATCAGAGAGATGAAGAAATTAGACTTACCAATTAATCGCAATGAGTCTGTTGCGTGTTCGATAAGTCAACAAAGAAAATGTAGATTTCTTTAAATGAGCAGACAATAAGTGGAGAACAAAAAATAGAAATACAATATTGACCGAGATTTAACATATGCATATGCCATATACAACCTTGTTATATAGTAAGGAGTGATGAACGTATGGATTCGAGAAAGTTGAAAGAAACTCGTGTGACTGTTACAACCTAATCAGATAGCAAACGAGAATGGACAAATTGGACTCTGTATTAACCCGGTTACGGGATAAGTGTTTCAATGTCAAATACCTATTAAATGAAAAACTGTTATTCTTAAACCTAGACTAATAAAGTATATTCGAAGTCCAATTCATCTTCTTGTGTGTCCCATTTCAGAAAACGAAGTCGCTTCAACAACAACGGCGACGAGGTAACCACGTGGATCCCTGTGAATGGTTGAATTTGGCCCTGTGAGTATACATTATACCCGCCCTCTGTAGCAGAGCTGGAGTGTTCTCGAATCACCACAGTGTTTATAGTTCGTCAGCAGAACCAGCTGGTCGTATTCCTGTAGTCGCAGTGGTGAGGTGGCGGCCGAAGTTTTCATCTTCTCTTCGCTTTGTGATCAGTAAGTCCACGAAGGAAAATTTAGACGCATTTAAATGAGCAGACAATAACTAGATAACTACAAACAGAAAGACAATATGTCTTTCTGTTGACCGAGATAACAATTTATATAAAAGAGTTACATAGAGCAAAGCTTTATAAAAAATTATTAGGTTTTCGAATGTGTGTATATACAAGAGAAAGACTTTGTATATGTGTTTTAAAAATGGTCACCACTTACCAAGGCCAAAGGCCATGCAAGCATAAGAGTTAATACGATTATCATTTAGATAATGACAATACTATGAGAGGATTGGAAAAATGGGTGAAACGGGCAACATTTGATTACGTAAGAGCACGGATCGACATGCATATGTTAGAATTGGACTTGAAAACGACCATATTGTAGTCAGCTGGGAAGAAGTCCCCGCGTTATTGAGTTCCACAAATGGGAAGTTCATTGGAAGGAACCCTTGTTCATGGAAGTTTCGTTTGGTTGTAAGTATACAGAGGAAGAAAGGAAATCTTTGTCAGTGGTTATAGCTAGACGGGTTTTGCTGTGAATATTTTATAGGGGGAACCAGAGATTTGAGCTCAGTCAGGCACCTACTATGCAAAGAATGATAAAGCAGAGAAAGACTAGCAACGTCTCTTATGCGAGAACGAGGCCGTAGAGAAGAGAGATCACCCATCATTAGATTGCGAAACTATTTTGTATCTCAGAGCAAGAAAGAATGCTCTGAGCAGCACCTCCCCAAATGTGGCAACAGTACTCCATCTTAGGACGTATCTGACTCTTAGACAGGTAGAGGATTGTGCCAGGAGCCAGGCACTTTCTGGAGCGGTAGAATGATGCAACCATTTTTGAAGCGACTTTAGCAACAGATTTGATGTAAGTCTTCCATTTCAGGTCTGGGGTGAAAATCAGTCCTAAGAGCTTAGCAAAGCAATGGGCTTTCCCAAGGAGATAACCATTAATTACAACTGGGGTAAAACTAGGATTAGAGCGTTGGTGGTAAAAAGAGAGAAGATTGGTTTTATAGGTTTTAAAGGTAAGATGCACGTTATTTTCCCATTGTACTACATGCTCAGCATCTTTGTGAATGTGGAAGAGGAGAATGTTCTTACTGAACTGATCGTGTGGCTCAGTGACTCAGTTGTGTACGGTCGTTTCGGCGTTCTAAGGCCTAATAAGGGACAGAAGGGCAAAAAATACGTGTGTGTGAGTACATGAATAACTATAACATGACGATTTTGATGTGGAAGCGAGTGTCTTTCGGGAATTATTGTCGTCAGCTGACCCGGCTTCTATTTCTACCTCTGAACTAAAAGAAAATGATACTTCGCGATTGGTTGGTTAATATGCTTTGCGTGTGTGTGTGCGAGGGGGGGGGGGATAATATATTTTTTCATTGATCAACTTTCAAGTTAATCCAGAAGTAATGCGTGACGCCATATGTGGCAACATTGCTTTGGACGGCTTGGGCGATCTTTGTTGGACTTTTGTGGACGACGGGACGATGTATGTGCAATGTCTCGTCTTGTTATGGCCAGTGAGCAATTATCGTTTGACGATAGTCACTGTCGTCTGCTTCTGGGACTGGCTGACTGGCTGGCTGGCTGGCTGTTTGGTCGGGACCATCGTGCTGCAAATCAAACATTATGTAATAATGGAACAAACCATTTTACTTATTATATAAAAATATAATTTATTATATTTCGAAAAGACACATCTCAGAGCGCGACAAGACGCGTGCGTCTCTTTCAGATTTTAAACCGGCCTCTGAATTTTCAATCTCTTTACCAGAGAGAGAGAGAGAGAGAGAGAGAGAGAGAGAGAGAGAGAGAGAGAGAGAGAGAGAGAGAGAGAGAGAGAAGATACAGCCGTCATCATTGTACGCCTTGTTAAATGTTTTGTTTTGAGTTTGATAACTGATTTTCTCGAACGATGACAGTCTGATCTCTAAACTCATCACATGCACCTGTCATTGAATTGGTTTGACACCGACCTTCAGTCTTCCAAAATACAACTAAGGCACAGGTGCACTCAGTGATCTCAAAACGCAGAGAATTACTGTTTTTGAAATAAGTCTGGCATAAGGATTACGAATATAACGAGGAGCACTTAGATCCCCAAAAAGTCACGCATTGTGTTCCACACATATGCGTACAAACGAACTGTCGTAAAACAGCATTTAGGTTTGAAAGCGTTAACCTCCTGGTAGCTCTCTGTTACAGGCCTCGTAAGATTCCATGACAACAATATTAAACCACCAACAAATAACACGATACAACAATGATTGGTAATTCAACAAATATATTTATTTAAATAAAACGTTGAGGATGATTGTGTCTGTGTTTGCGAGTTTAGTTCATGGTTGTATCAGAGTTTGTGTGCGTGATGTGTGTGTCTGTTTGTCAGTCGGAGATATTTTGGGTGAGGGAATTGCGTGTGTGCGTTATGTAGCAGTAACTGTAAATCAAGCGAAAATGATGTGACGAAACGTTTGTTTGCTGTTGCAAGTTGCACGTTGCTGAAGATAAAACGGATGCTATTTTCGCCAACTCAGATTCCGAGAGTCAAAGTCGGCGAATCGTTGGCGGAAAAACACGGTTTGTTTTGGCGTGGAGACAGAGTGCGTCGTGGGCGCCCGTTGGCGAATCTGCCCAGCTCGTTCGAGTGCGGTCTTTTATAGATGTTCGCAAAAACGTTGGAGAAACGTTCTTCCTTCGCGTGTAAAAGGAGATACGAAACATATAAGGTAATACATATTATAATACACAAAGAGAAGAACAATCGACATTAGTACTAAAGAAAGAATATATCACGCCCCAAATGCAAGTTGCAGAGACCGGAGATAGTTACAGTTACGTGAACAATGTATGAGTAAATATTACTTACATTTGTGTTGGGCTGTTCTGAGAGTCTATGCGACTGCTACCAGAAGGGAATATATACCAGAAAGAAATATATACTTCTGAAAGGAAAAATCTTGACGGACACGGCGTCAGGGTTTGTGAAATCCATGCACAGATGAAGAGACGGTCAGAGCATGTCCGATGGCTTTGCAAGACCAGCTAGAAAAAAGAGAGAACTTCGTTTTGAAATTCCACACATGTGCGGAACTAGTTTTATTAACTTCCTGACATGAGAACGCATTCCTCTAACGTTGACCAGAATAAGAATCAAGAGAGATAATTATAATTGTAGTAACAAGCATTGCGCATAGTCTGAACATATATTGTAGATAAATTAAAAATAAATCACATATCTTCTTTTGGTTGAGGTTGCAGATTATGACTCGACAATGCATTGTAATACACGCACATAGGCACGCGCGCATACATGGAAATAATAGCAACAAACATAAAAACACCAACAGCAATGTTATTAGCAGTAATATTAGCAGAGTTTTAGCGGCAGTTCACGGGGCTTGGATGCAAGTATTATAGCCTCTAAGCCGTTGACATTCCATTCTACCAATTGAACAATTAGACCCTTATTTCAATCACATGTTTTGCATAAAAAAATCAAAGCTATGGGGGAGAGTTCCTGAGTGACTACATGGATATCATTACGAACTACGAAATCGGCTATAAGTGTTCAAATCCAATAAAACCTATTGTTGTGGTCATTTACGCACTAATATTGTTGGGAACACACAATTTCCCCATCTATAGATAATGTAGCAACTTGTGTTCAATTAATATAATACAATGAATCGTTCATAATCATTAAATTACACCTAAAAAGGTGTGATTTGCCGTGTAACAGACAAACCAAACTAACAAAGTGCAAGTGCACTAATATGAATTAGCGTGTGATGTAAATTATGACAGTCATTATGATATAAATTATGATGGAAATTATGACAGTCATTATGATATAAATTATGATGGAAATTATAACAAAGAAACTATCATAAATTCCGAGAAAGTCATCATGATCAACATTATGATCTACATCATGAAATTATTAAAGTAAGGACATAATATAAAAATAGCGCTTAATCTGAATTATGACAAACTTATTATGATCCAAGTTATGACTTAAATTATGGAAAATAAACTATTATAAAAATAGCGCATACTTTGAATTATCACAAAGTCATTACGATTAGAATTATTATGTAAATTATGACAAAAAACTATTATAAAAATAGCGCCTGGTCTAAAGTTACTTTTATCTAAATTATGATCTAAATTATGACTAAAACTATTATAAAAGTAGAACTGGATCTAAATTATGACAAAGTTATTATAATCTAAATTATGATTTAAATTATTATCTAAATTATGATAAAATGCTATTATAAAATAGCGCTTGATCTGAATTATAACAAGGTCATTGTAATCTAAATTATGATAAAAAAGTATAAACGTAACACTTGATCTGAATTATGACAAATTTATTAAGATCTAAATAATGATAAAGAAACATTTTAACGTTTTTTTGTACAAATGATAAAACTTATGACTTGAGATTAAGTAGAGTATACAGCATTTGATATATTTTCATAGCGTGTTGCTACAAACCAACAAGAGGTATAGATGTACAAATAAAAATAGTACTGAATCTAAATGATGACAAAGACACATCTTACGCGGTTTAGTAATAAGTTATAAGACCTAATAAAATAGCATTTGAACTACAGTATGATAAAGAAATATGTTAACACTTTTTAAAACTGAGTTATGAAACTGAATGTTCGTTTCGTCTAAATTATTCGCCGCCATGAAGCAATAAGGTGAATTAAGCATTTGCTAAATGGTGACCATCAATTATACCATCATCACGCGAACCACATTAACTTAGATTCGGATAATTTTGCGGAGTTGTTTAATGCTGATTCTGTATGTTTATGTCAAGTAGGTTTTATTCCGGCCAGGTGCGTGTCTGTGTCAAGTAGGTTTTATTCCGGCCAGGTGCGTGTCTGTGTCAAGTAGGTTTTATTCCGGCCAGGTGCGTGTCTGTGTCAAGTAGGTTTTATTCCGGCCAGGTGCGTGTCTGTGTCAAGTAGGTTTTATTCCGGCCAGGTGCGTGTCTGTACCAAGTAGGTTTTATTCCGGCCAGGTGCGTGTCTGTGTCAAGTAGGTTTTATTCCGGCCAGGTGCGTGTCTGTACCAAGTAGGTTTTATTCCGGCCAGGTGCGTGTCTGTGTCAAGTAGGTTTTATTCCGGCCAGGTGCGTGTCTGTGTCAAGTAGGTTTTATTCCGGCCAGGTGCGTGTGTGTGTCAAGTAGCTTTTATTCCTGCCAGGTGCCATTTATGGTACACCAGCCCCGATATTCAACAAAATGGAGATGTTGAAAAAGGCGAGAAACTTACAAGGATTAAGAAACGGAGATTTAGTGACAGTCAACAAAGGAAAGATAACTAGCAAACCTGAACTGAAATAGAAGAAGCTATTAGATAAATCGTCAGTTCTATGAGGAATGCCCAACATTAAGCTGTGATGATTTCGATAACGCACATATGGTGTAAACATGTCTCTCGCTGTAAACAATTCAATAAAAAAAATGCAAAATGAAATGAGGAAGAAATTGAGAATGATATTAGAAGAAGAGGGATCGTCTTACAACAGAGACTAAAACCACTCACGGAATTTATTTGAATTGCACACATAGTTAAATAGAAAGTATCACAGCAGATTCAACAAATTCTTTTTGAGAAATAGCTAATCGTATTCACATTCCATCAACGCATTATTCGCTAAATTCCAAAACTTAAACTAGCACAGTTTTCGTCACGATTAGTATCACCCCAACCTAGCCCCCAAGGGCAATCTCGTTACAGCAGCCGCTAACCTGAAATATTAATATCGTTTGTAAACAACTATTTTTTTCCAAGTGACTTATAAACGTTGTAGATAAGTTAGGAAGCAATGAAAAAAGTATGTCGCCATTCTGTATGGTTATAGACATACTAGTAAAATGAATAATACGCATCTAATAAATATGGTTCTGTGTATGACGTTAAAGTGCATCCGGTGGTGAGGCCCCCATTTGGGAGCTTTGGGGAGTGTGGAGTTATCCCTTTGTTATAATTACTCCCAGGTTCACCCTGACCCACAGTGGTAGTACCTGTGAGGTTCCCATCTATGAGTTATATAGAAGTTGTCCCGGGCACGACACTAAACTGCCTTGGACACCATTGGGCAAGGTGTTCACCTCTACCCCATCCCCACTGCGTTGAGATAAAGATGGTCAATTTCCCACTTCAAGAAATTGTAAACGGTGTATTAGGGGGGGTTGAAGAGAAAAGTGTGAACGGAATGCTTCTGAAGCACGAAAGAAGTGTAACGACGAGGAGAACGCTGAAGTATGTTTAATAATAAAAAAAAAACATTTATTTTATGTGAGGTGATAAAGATGTTGTACATGTGTGTAAAATAACTGAAATAGAAAGATTGTCACGTGCTTTGTTGAGAAATGAGAGAGATGTGCATAACAGAATAGATAAATAAATAAGGAATTACAAGACGAATAAAGTCCCCTTCCCCTAGGACGTGTGAAATCTCACATCTTATCGGGTTGAGGGACCCCATGAAAAGAGTCTCTGCTTAATACAGGGAAAGACAGTCACGTGAACGGCAGCACATCGTTCAGAGATAGCAGCGAGATATTCAAACGTGCGTGTATTTTCGTATCTGTGTCTGCGTTCTTACTTACTTTGTAAACTCTACTTCGCGCCAGCTCAGCGATCGCTAATACTAGAATCGACACGGTCAGAATAAGAAGATAGAGGAAAAGAAAAAAAGAAAAAAGAAAAAAACACGGCACATGCGTTTTGGGAGTTCGACGGTCGTCGAGTGGCCGGCATGGTTATACACCAGCAGACAGAGATTCAAACGTGCGTCTATTTTCGTATTCTTGTCGACTACACAACTCCCTGCCAGATATGAAGTCAAAATATTTGGCTTCAGGTCGATATAAAAGAGTAGAGGCCACGAAGGGAAGAGAACATGCAAGGTTTCTGAAATGAAAATAGGGAGTAAGAAATGTCTTAAAAAGGTCTGCATGTTGAAAACGATGTTGTTTAGTTTTTTTTGCTTCTTGTTGGTGCGTTCGAGATTGGTTGAAAAGGTTTACTGTCCCACGTTGCATGATTAAAAATAGGAAGGATTTGAACTATGTTTACTTGGTAGCTGAAGATTGAACATTTATGAATGTTGAAATATCGCGTTTTTTTAAATGGATGGACGCTGAAAGCTGATTTAGACTACGTTGATTCCAGTCGTATGAAGTTTATTATTAGAAAATATTCCACAGTAGAAGATTTGAATAGGTGTTTGGTTTGTCTACAAAGCGAGTCGGAAGATAAAGTGCTACGTTTTTTAAACTAGTAATCTTACATTACGCCTTGCAGATAGGTGTATAAATCCTTCATCATCGCCAACGTTGCTGTGAACATTAGCTGTTGATAAAACGCGAGTTGATATTTTCGTTGCCATCATAACCGTCGTTGTGAGCCCAGGTTGCCTTTTCGTCCTTTGGTACAACACCGCACTGTTGTTTTAGTTTATAACAAGTTAATTCAAAAGGAAAGAAACAGAAGCTTCGCATGCGCGCACGCGCGCGTGTGTGATAAATACATAGATAGATAAAGAAAGAAAGAGAGAGAGAGAGAGAGAGAGAGAGAGAGAAAGAACGAGAGAGAGAGAGAAAGCGAGAGAGAGGAGAGAGAATGAGAGATATATTTGATTACATCAGCCGCCCGACACGTGCTGTTCCAAATTAAGGGCAACACACAAAACACGTCTTTTCTCGTTCAAGTCCCGCCAGCTAAGAGAGTGATGGAAGTCTCACCGGAAATCATGTGACCCTCAACTTTCGTCGGGTGTCACTTTCTGACCCCTTTCACTCTTAAACTTTTCCACTCCAACACGACTACTTCTATGCAACACTAAAACTCGCATGGCGAAAAATGCTTCAACAACATATTACTGGCGTAGTATCGTAGTATGGTAGTAATCGTAGCATCGTAGTAATGCTGGCGTAGTATCGTTCATTGTGATTTAATCAGGTAATTAATTGAAATATTTTGCGATAGTGCACAGAATACAAAACGCTGTTAAAATTCCTGTTTTGTTTATGACTTTTGAGAATGCATTTGAAGATATGGTCACATTACCGGTGTCACAACATTTAAAGCTGTCTGCGGGATATTCAGACATATGTGCATTTTTGTATTCTTGTCTGCTATTGATTTTCCATAATGTCCACATTTAAACCATACTAGATAACCCGTGACCAGCCAGGTCAACGCTGGAACATTGTACATTATTCTTATCTTCTTCCTCTTACTCTCTACTTTACTCTTTCTTCTTTATTTACGCCATTTATTCATTTACGTCATCTTTTTACTCTCCTTCTCTTACACTATTACTCTATTCTCCTCCTTCCACCACTAACCATCTTATTCACCCTTCACCGCCAAACATATGCTGCCGCTGCTACTTATTTTCTATTGTCTTTTATATTTACGTCATTAATTTATTTGCACCGTCTTTTTACTATCCTTCTCTTACGATGCTGCTACTGTTGAATATCCTGACCGGGCGTACCGGAAGTGTCACACGGCAAGAATAAAACGTACTTGACACAGGCACGCACCTGGCTGGGAGAAACAGAACACGGTTTATTGCCTGAAGTAACAAGATACGGTCGCTTGTCGGAAATTAAATAATTGTTGCATGATTCAAAACCACCTGAAAAGGTTTGCTGCACACGGAAATACCTCATCGCTAAAGAGACGCTTTCGGGACGTGGCTACATTGACAGCGACAGCGAAATTTCAGAATGGGTGTTTACAGGTGGATGCATGGATGTCACAAATTATTATATAAACTAACCCGAAATTGAGATCGATAGTCGACTAGCGATTGGGTTCGAGAAAACCACTCCGTCTACTCCTGTGCGCCCCCTTTCTCACTCACCTAAACTCGTCCACCGCCACCGACAATAAAGATATATATTTTAATATATCAGTGTTTGTCGTTATTCTTTTAAGCAGAATAGAAATACAATATAATTACTATCTCCATTTCCTTCTTGCCACCAGTCGCTCTTCCTCATACAATCTAAAACATTTCATGTACAACAAACCAACAAACCAAAACTTAATTATCATAATTTTGGTATTATATGTTATAAAAAGCGTAAAGTAGCAAGGAAAATAGACACAGCAATTTAGATTTAAGTAATGTGTATCAATTATGAACGGGTGTGAACGTGCACTGTGTGCAGATTGTGATGGTTCGCTTGGAGAGGCACACCAACTTAACAGACTGTCAAACTTCCGAAAACCAATCTGACTGTGTGACACCCAGAGGACCAACTCTGACCGACTTCATCTTCCCATCTTTTCAATATATCTACTTTCGACCGGAAATTCTAGATTCCGGTCTTTTTCTCAGTCACTCTCAGCTGGTCACCAGAACTGACTACGTCCGTTTCTCTTCTCAGTCAATCGCTATCCGATCACCCAGAAACTAACCACTTGAGATAATGGCCAACCAGCATCGAATTGAAAAGCATGAATATAAAAAAAACAGTGTCTTGAGGGTCCTGTATCTAGCTAGCCATTATTTTTTAAACGTTTCAATTGGGTCATAATCACGACAGGGAACCTCGTATATGAAGAAACATTATATTCTCAAGTGGACAAATGGAATTCTGGGTGGCCCAAACACCAAATCAGACATATTTTCAATTTCCTGTGTGGTCTCTTTTCTCTTTGTTAGATATTTCTCACCTGCAGCAAGTCTGATATTTGTATGCATTGCAACTATGCAATCCGCTAAACATGCACCCACTAAACATGCATCCACCTAGTGCATGTTTACAGTATTATATGTTATAATGGTAAGCGTATGGTAGTAAAGAAAACAGACACATAAATTTAGATTTAAGCAATGTATATTAATTATGAACGGGTACAAGATACAAAGATATGTGGGTCTTGATCTGTCGGGAAGACCGATTGCAATTTACAGTAGTAGTTCATCTCTTGCCCTTAAGAGGACAGATTTGTTGTTGAAAAGATCGGTTGTCAGGGTAACAAGGATAGGTCGTCCTAATGTCGGGTTGACACAAAGTGACCTTCCACTGGTTGGCTTCTGGTGAGCGATACTGAGCGCGACTTTCTTAAGTGATAGAGTCCCGGTGTTACTGCGTCTTGATGCTGGGGCCCAGCTACTTAAAAGCGGCGTGTGGACGGAGTTGTAGACATCCAGTTGAAAAGAGACAGGGCCACAAAAAATGGCACTGGGATTCAGAAAACTGGGTTTCTTTTAATTTATATTTTTGAATCAGTGAGTACGAGTCAACGTTGGTACATTGTACATTAGTGAGATATTTTTAAAGTAGATTTATTTATCGGTAATTTATGAATCTTGTCTTAGATTTGTAGAAATTGTGTAACTACAAAGATTCTTATTTAAAATATGTTTACACGTTTCGCTTTGTTAACAAAAATTTTCATATTTTACTGCTTTTGCTCTCAACTCAATCTATTAATCTATATATAAAGTTAGGTATATGTATATGTTTATTTATATATTTAAGCAGCATTTTTTCATTACTGCAAGTCTGATTGAATTTATTTATTTATTATTTTTATGACCCCTTCTTTCCAAATGGCGGACCAGCGATCTAATACTACGTTTTAGTGTTCCTCAAAGTACCATTCACCCGGCGCATAAACCTACCGCCAACCAGACTCGATACGTGGGCGGGGAAGGAATCTTAAAATGTTTGTAAAATGTTTTTAATCGACCTTTCATAATAAATTCATCATTTGAAAATGTGTACCATCTCATGCCTGAGGACGACTCATGCGAGTCGAAAGTACTTGCAAGTATCGTGAGTTTCTTGTATACACTGGAACAATACATCAGATCGCTGGTCCGCTAGTGGGCAAGAAGGGCTCAAAAGAAGAGTAGACAAAAACTTTCACTTTTATTCAATCAAACTTGCATTAATATATCTATATCTATAGGCTTCAATCATAAACTAATGAACTTATCATTGTGAATTATGGAATATATATTCGAGGTAATACAGTGAGTAACCTCAGTGCATTATTTTTTATGTAAACTTTACGATTTAGGGAGGGTGCCTCCAAACTTTTAAAATAAATGACATACAAAAAAAAAAAATAATAGAAAAAAGAACTGCTCTACATCAAATTTTGTAGTTATAATATGTAATAACATTTTAACCATACCGGTGCGTGTGTTTGAGTGTCAATAATATGTAAACGAACGAATATGTAGATGAACTTATCCTATGTGTTATGGGATACGCATTTTAGGCAACACGGTGAGTAACGTACGTACATTAACATTAAGAACTGATGCTTATACCCGTCCTGGGATGAGTATTCTACTCGTATAATAACATGTCAGCGATTGAAGATTAGATGCGACTTCTATGTGTCGTTCATCTCCTAACCCCTGTTCCCCTTCTCTCACCACTTCCCGTCACATTCAGTGTGCAAACAATCAATGAAGAGTTTTACTATTAATTAGGATTAGAAAAATAGGCTCCATCCGGTGGCATATTTTTGCTAGCCTGGATGGATGGTATCATGCCGAACGTAAACCCCACTCCACCACCCTCCCCCAAAATAGAGGAGGTAATTCCTGGGAGAATGGTATCATGACAAACAAACATATACTACATTAACCCAAAAGAAGGAAGGAGGTAATGCCTGGAAGAATTACTACTACACTACACCCTAAAAACAAAAAACAAAAACAAAGGAGGAGGTATAAAGCCAGATACTATACTACCCCCCCCCCCCGAAAAAAACAACAAAGAAGGAGGTACTGCCTGGGAGGATGTTGTTATAACGAACAAACATATACTATATACTACCTCCTTTAAAGGAGGAGGTAATGTCTGAAAGGTTGGTTTTATGACAACAGAATAGATACTACTTTATCTCTTATTCTTCCTCAAAAAGAAAGAGGTAATTCCTGGGAGGATGGTATCATGACAACAGAACAGCTACTACTCTAGCCTCCCCCCCCCCCCTGCCCCTCACGTGAATTGAGCATTGAAAGATAGTACATTAGCCTGAAATAGTAGAGTAAACTGAATTTAGCATTAAATGATACATTAAAAGAAGTAATAGTATAGTTTCGGATTCAGACAGACAGATACCAAACCGCCATTAGTTATAGATGTTGAAAACCAAGCACTAAATAACAAGTGAATACTGTATTTGTAACATTACCCGCCTTAAGATGATTTCCCCACCCTCCTCTAATATGTTACATAAAACTCAGCTCGAGACTTTTCTTCCTAGACAAAGGATTTTGAAGAACACACTTCGAGGCATGCGTTCATCTGGCAGACATACCGGCACATGACATCGGATCCGCGTCGTTTTCATTCTGTCAAGTTCAAGAAAAATGGAAGAACATGCCTACAGAAAGAAAGAAAGGAGAAAGAAAAAAATGGTCGGGTCATAAAATCTGTTGGGGAAAGGGGTGTAATCAGTCGATGCTGATGGAATTAAGGAGGGGCGGCGGGTGTTGAATGTGTTTAGACAAGAACAGTAAAAGGGTGTTGATGGTCGCGGTGATGCAAGGAGGGGGAAGGAGGAAAAGGTGGTGGTAGGAGGTTAACTGCTGATAAAGAGTTACAAATTATGACACAAGACCGCTTGCAATCTAGGGAGAGAGAGAGAGAGAGAGAGAGAGAGAGAGAGAGAGAGAGAGAGAGAGAGAGAGAGAGAGAGAGAAAGAGAGATTAACGAAAGAAAGAGAATATGTCAGAGAATATAAATTCAGATAGATAGAAATAGATATATCGAGAGAGACGGATAGACAGATATATATATATATATATATATATATATATATATATATATATATATATATATATATATATATATATATATATATATATATATATATATAGATAGATAGATAGATAGATAGAAAGAATGTCAGATGAATTCAGAGAGAAAGAGTTAGAGAAACTATGTATGCCAAAGAGAGAGAGAGAGAGAGAGAGAGAGAGAGAGAGAGAGAGAGAGAGAGAGAGAGAGAGAGAGAGAGATATTCCCACCACCAAGGGTGGGCAGTTGGAGATGGAGGAGTGATTGGAACGTATGTGATTGGGGGTACATGTAATTTTTATAATCCCACGTATTGATATACACAGGTTAAATTATTGATTTTTGAAAACTATAATAGTTTATTTTTTAATTTAATCAAATATTATCAAGTCACAATTTTCGCATTTCTGTGTATACAATAAAGGAGGTCCCCACCCGGACAACGACAGGTAAATGCCGCTAGTGTACAACACTAGCTGCATTTATCTGGCGTTGCCCGGGTGGGGATCTTAGAGAAAAATAATTAAAATAATAGTTATGTTTAAAATTTCGTTTTTTCCTCCGTTATTCCGATTAATGGAATGAAAAACATATTAATGTGTTTTTATCAAAGTTACGAGTGGTGACTGTGGCTAAGTGGTTAACGACACAGACTAAAGACCTGTGTGTGCCAAGTTCGAATCCAGTTCGTTCCACCGAAACACTTTTACTTAGGATGTTGGCAACCTTCACGTGGTTCCGCCTGTAAGTACCCGAGAAGAAAGAATTCCAACTGGAAAGATATCGGAGAAACCAACAATAGAATCATCTGATTCATACGAAATGAATGAATGAGAATGAATCAAAGTTACGTATAACGAGAACGACACGCACACATAGACTCTGGTTTATAAGCGTTTAATGGTAATCTGGATTAGTTTCCGCATTCAAGGATTTTCCTTAATATTTCGGCTGTTTTCATCATTGCTCCCTTTAATTCAAATTTCTCCTAGTCTTTTTTCATGTTTTTCAGGACTGTTCCTAGTGCTCCTACAATTATCGGTATTATTTTATTATTGTTATTTACTCACTAGAAGTTCTCATACAGGTCGTCATCATGATATTCCCTAGAGTCTGAGTGACAACAAGTCTCTCAAAATTTGTAGTATTCCCCATCTCTTTCGATATAACTTGCCAATGATGCTGTGCTATCGCAAGAGCTGTTTACAATAGATTGTTCGCTCACAACGACCATTGCTCGTCTCTGGAATTTGGGTAGCAATAAGCCCCTTGAAAGACCCAGTACTCTCCGCACCCTTCCAGTGAACGTCTGGTTAGTACTTTTCCTCCTCGGTCTTTCCATCCTCCTTAACACTTCACGAATATTTTCTGTGTTATCAGCCATCAAATTGTGTTTTGTGTGGTGGTGTGGCTGGTGTGTGAAGTTTATGAAATTTCTTGCACTTTCAATTCTTTTGGGTTCATGTGATGGTGTTTGTTTCCCTGTTTTTGTTTTATTTATCTTGGAACCTCCATGTGGGTGGTTCGCGTTCGTAGTTTATGTGGGTTGGTTTCCGCATTCGAGGATTTTCCATAAGATTTTAGCTGTTTTCATCATTGCCGTCCGTTGTATGATTCCATTTGATTTCAATTTTTCCTAGCTTCTTTATTTTCATTCTTTTTGTGACTGTTTCTAGTGCTCCTACGATTATTGGTATTATATTAACTTTGTTCAAGTTTCATATTCTGTTCAATTCTCTGGCGAGTTCCGTGTAATTGCTTCGTTTTTTCTTGTCTAATTGATTTTTGCTGAGATGGCGAAATCTACGATTTGGCAGCTTTTTCCTTCTTGTTGACTATTTATGGAGAGTAGAAAGTGAACCTTGAGTTTACTTTCGGCAGCCTCGTAACTCTCGCTTCCCTTATTTTGTCCTTTAGTTCTCACATTTCATATGCTTCTGACAAAGGAGGAAGAATTGCTGTTTTCTGGGTCGAAATCTATCGATCTAACACTTATCGTTCGCTATTTTTTTTTTAGCTTTTTACATCAAGTGGCTTAATTCCTTGTCTGGAGCGATTTCCATGAAGAGAAAATTATGTCATCCGGTTTCCTTGCTTGGATTAATTTATCTGTTTCTACCTCCATGTTCCAGAGGATTTTCCAGTACTGTCTCCGATTTGTGTCTGTCTCATTTGTCTGCATATTCAAAATGCAGCCGTTTGTATAGTTCCCAGTGTATTGCCTTCCCCACGCAATCGTGTATGTCCTTTTATTCATTCGAGCTAGTATCCACTGATTATGTGATTTACCGTTTCATCGCTTTGTCCATAGAGTCTACATTTACTGTTTTCCTAGTTTTTTTTAATGTTAAGTCTGACATAGTTACTTCTAATCGCATTGTTCTGTGCAGCTGTCAGTAGTAATTCCGTTTCTCTTTTCAGGTGTCCTTTTCGTAGCCATGTCCATGTGTTTTCATAAATCTCTTCTCTTGTCATTCTTATGAATCGTCCATGTAGCTGTTTCTTTTCCCACTTGTCTTTTATCGTTTTTCGTTTCTCTATTCCCTGTATTGTTCATTGTGACGGTGTCTCTTGCTGTGGTTAGGGTTACCCTTTCTGAGTTATGTATTTTTCCGATTCTTTTTTGTGTGTAATTCACACAGTCTTCTCTACTTACTAGCCCCCTTCCCTCATCTTTTCTTTTCACGTAGTCTGTCAGTAACCGGTGGTATCCCTGGAGTCAGTGTGACAACAAGTCTCCCCATATTTCCAGTATTCTCCACCTATTTCTATAACCATTTCAAATGATTTTGCGTTATCGCAACAGCTGCTTACCATCGATTTCTCGCTGGCAGCGACTATTAGTCTTCACTGGGGTTTGGGTGGCAATAAGCCTCCCCAAGGCTCCAGCACTTTCCGCACTTTTCCAATGGAGGTCTGGTGAGTGCTGCCCCTCTTCAGTCTCTCCATCATCCTTGACCCTTCATGCATATTTTGTCTGGTATCAACCGAGGCTGGTGTCATCACATTGTTTTTTGGAGATTGGGTGGGTGAGGGGGCAATTTATGAGATTTCTTACAGTTTCAGTTCCCTCGGGTTCAGGTGGTGTTCCTTCCATGTTTTTGTTTTATTTCTGTTGCAACTTCCATGTGGTTGGTTAGCGTTCGCAGTTTATGTGGGTTGGTTTCCACATCCGAGGTTTGTCTTTAGGATTTCAGAGGTTTTTATCATTTCTGTCTGTTGTATAGTCTCAGTCTCCCCTTGGATTTCAATTTTCCCAGTTTTTTCACCAGTTATTATGACATCCGGTCTCCTTGCTTGGATGGGTTTGTCTGTTTCTACCCCCATTAGTATAATTTGTATTCACTAGAAGTTCTCACACAAGTCATCATCAGAGATTACTCACTGATAATAGCCGGTGGTGTTCCCTCCTCCTCCTCTTCCTTCTCCTCCTCTTCCTCATTATTATTATTATTATTATTATTATTATTATTATTATTATTATTATTATTATTATTATTATTATTATTATTATTATTATTATTATTATTATTATTATTTGTACTCACTAGGAGTTATCACACAGGTCATCGTCAGTGATTGCTCACCGACAACCGATAGTGTTCCCTGTAGTCTGAGTGATAACAAGCCTCCTCAAATTTCCAGTACTCTCCACCTCTTTTCGGTACCCAACCGCAAATGATCTTGCGGTATTGCAACAGTCGCTTACCATTGATTTCTCACTGTTAACGACCATTGGTCTCTTCTTAGATTTGGGTGGCAATAAGTCTCCCCAAGGTCCCAGTACTCTCTGCACTCTTCCAGTGGAGGTCTGCTTAGTACCCTCCCTCCTAGGTCTTCCCATCCTCCCTGACCCATCACGACTATTTTGTGTAGTATCAACCGAGGCTGGTACCATCACTTTGGGAGGGGAGCTGTTTATATTCTTCTTCTTCTTCTTCTTCTTCTTCTTCTTCTTCTTCTTCTTCTTCTTCTTCTTCTTCTTCTTATTATTATTATTATTATTATTATTATTATTATGTACTCACTAGGAGTTTTCACACAGGTCATCAGTGATTGCTCACTGACAACCGGTGTTATTCCCTGGAGTCTGAGTGACAACAAGTCTCCTCAGATTTCCAGTATTCTCCACCTCCCACCCCCTTTTCGATAGCCACCGCAAATAAACTTGCAGTATTACAACAGCCGTTTACCATTGATTTCTCGCTGGTAAGGACCATTGGTCTTCTCTGGGATTTGGGTGGCAATAAGCCTCCCCAAGGTCCCAGCAGTCTCTGCACTTCCAGCGGAGGTCTGGTTTGTGCTGTCCCTCCTCGATCTTCTCATCCTCCTTGACCCTATGCAAATATTTTGTGTGGTGTCAGCCTAGGCTGGTACCATTTTGGGATGGGGGTGAGGGGCCGGTAGCTGATAGTGTTTCTTGCTATTTCTGTTCATTGGTTCATTTTTGTGTCGTGTCAGTTGAGGCCGGTGAAATTTAGGGGGGGGGGACTTATAAAGTGATGTTTCGGGTATCTTTTACAATAATCCGCAGAGTCGCCAACGGGGTCTAAAAAACGAACGAGAACGGGGTAAAAAAATAAATATGCAACAATTGACGGTGACCTACGTCGAGAATAGATATTTTCCTACTTACCTATGAAATTGTTTTGTATTTTTACGTAGTATAAATGGGTTTTTATTAGATGTAAAAAAAACGTTCTTGTTTTTTGGGGCACGGATTTTTACTAAAAAAAAATGGCGTCCCAGCCTTACCTCGTTACGATACCCCCCCCCATCGCTTGTCCAATGTTCGTGTGACAAAAATATTGATTTCTGTCTGTTGTATAGTCTCAGTTTCCCCTTTGATTTCAATTTTCCCAGTTTTTTCACCAGTTATTATTATTCACTATTTATTAATAGCAGTTGAAACGGCTTAAAAATACAAACAAATGTTACAGATAAGTTGGAAAATAACTTTTATCGGCTACAGTTACTTTTATTTGTTGTATATTTGTTTTTATAGCGTTTTCACTCTGCGGATTATTGTAAAAGATACCCGATGTTTCTTGAATTTTCTGTTCCTTTGTTTGCGATGTGTTCTTTCTGTGGTTTTGTTTTCTTCCTGTAGTAGATTCCATGTGACCCTTCGTAACTTATGCGAGTTGGTTTCCGCATTCAATGATTTTTCTTAAGATTGTAGCTGTTTTGATCATTGCCGTACTTTGTATAGTTCCAATGATCCCTTTGATTCCTATTATTATTATTATTATTATTATTATTATTATTATTATTATTATTATTATTATTATTATTATTATTCAAGATGGTGTAAAAATTTGTTCAATAAGAAATGTTATTTTTAAAAGTTAGATATTGTTTTAAATCAAAGAATTTGGAATAAATAAATAAATAAATAAATAAATTAATAAATAAATAAATAAACAGCTATAAATAACCGCTAAATAATAGCGTCGCTAAATTCAACTTTAGACACACGGTGAAAAAAACAACAACAATGAAAAACAAACAAAACACAGGGCAATTCTGAGAGAAGATACGTCGCGTTGTAAAAATCCGTTTGTTTGATATGAATTGACGTTCGTTGATTATTTTTCCAGCGACGCAATTAGACTTCGTACACTCGTAACTTAATGTTTATTTGCTTTAAGATATTGTAAATGTAAATACTTGCTTTGTTGAACAAGACAATACCCGTCCCATCACGGGTAAAATTAATTCCGCGAACAGAACAGTTTTGCACAACTTGTATGTCCCCTTACGAAGATTACAATCAAAATATAATTGCTACTAAACCTTATATCTAGAATTATTTTGTTAATTTTGATAAAAATCTATTACATGTTTCTAGAAAATTAAGGGGTCTTAAGAAGAAATTGAAATTCAGAGAATCTTTCTTAACTGGTGTCTAATGACTATGAATCAAATTTGATGCAAATCTGAAATATTCGAATTTTTAAATGGGAAGTTGTGCTCATATTATGCGCCCTAAAACCCCATTAACATACTCAAAAAAACTTAAATTACGGTAATATTTATTAATTGATTTCTAATGCCTATTGTTAAAATTTATTTATATTAAGATTTTATTTTACAATGCCCAAGAAAAAAGCCGGAACATAATCCTAATTAGGTGCTTAAATATTTCTAATAAAAGCAAATTCACTTTTTTTTCCAATTAAAAAAATGAAAATAAGAAGTATCTAGATTAATTGAAAAATAAAACAACAACCCCAAAACATGATAGGCAATACAATTACTAATGTGAAGTCTAATGATATGGGTCATGTAGCTTTAACGGTTCAGCGAAAAACGTGTTGTAGTCTCTTCTATAAGATAACATGAGTGTTGTGTTTTTTTGAGCGAACACACGAGAGTCGGAATAAAAGGGAAATGGGTATTAATTAAGAAATAGTTGAATTTGGATCTCTCTCTCTCTCTCTCTCTCTCTCTCTCTCTCTCTCTCTCTCTATATATATATATATATATATATATATATATATATATATATATATATATATATATATATATATATATATATCTGACCACGAACTTGTTCGAATACTAAAACAATCTGTGACCGAAATATGTGCAACCTTAGTAGCTTAAAAGAACAACATGTCAAATATGCTTTTAACTGCCCGTCTGTGGAACACAATACCGCGGGTTGCTTACCGGCTGACTACAACATGGTCGTTTTCAAGTCCAGTGTAAACAAATTCTTGTTGAGCCGTCCACTTAAATAATTGAATTTTGCCCAATTTCCACCATCATTACCAATCATCACGGTGTTATCTTACCGTCCACCTGACACCCATTAACCATTATCCTCGAGTGGTCGTTGGGCCTTGATAAGTGGTGACTCTTTAATAATAATAAAAAACTTAAATTTCAAAACCGTTTTGCCTTTCTTTTTGCAGTTCAATCCAGATTTTCTGTTTGAAAGTACCAGCAAAAGCATCAAAGATTCTGCAAATGAATTTGTTCCTGCAGCCGAGCCTTTATCTCCTGACTGGATGTCAAACAATACGAAATAAGTTATTGAGAACAAGCATAAGATAAGAAGAGAGAAAGGATGCTCTTCCAAAGAATACAAGATAGCAAAAGCAGAGTCGAAGAAGCTCATAAGGAAAGACAAAACATTTGAAATAGATAAAAAGGCAGACTTTATCAGTGCACTACCCCATCACGAATAGTACTATGCTGCTTTAAAAAGATTAAAAGAAAAGCCAAGAAACATAAGTTGGGGAATTAAGGATAAATACAGCAAAAATATGACAAAGATGAGATTTTGGAACGGTGGGCGCAATTTTATGAAGGGCTATATATGGATGACTCAACTGACATCCCTCAAGTTGATGAGGATGCGGAAGATACAATACCACCTATTTTGAAAGGTGAAAGAAAGCATGCTATTCTATCTTTGAAGGAGGGAAAAATCTCGGGCTTGATAATATTCACACTGAGTTCACGAAAGCTGGTGGAGAACCACTCTTAAATATTGCTTTAAAATTGTTCAACGTGATACTTTCAACTGGTAATGTACCGCAAGCTTTCAAAAATGCACTAATCGTTGTATTACATAAGAAGAACAGTCGCCTGGATTGCGGAAATTATCGCCCAATCAGCCTTTCAAGTAATTTTTACAAATTATCGCCATAGAGCATATAATAGACAAGCCCATAGAATTCAATAATCCTGTGTTTAATGCCTTTATTGATTTTAATAAAGCGTTTGATAGTACTAAGCTTCTATCTTTTTGGAAACCATGGAAAGAAACAAATCTTATTAAACCGTATATACTCCTCTTGAAAATGACCTATAGTGATTCGACTGCTGCAGTTAAAACTGATATAAACACATCATGTTTAATTGAAATCCTCAATGGTGTAAAGCAAGATGATGTCCTTAAGCTTTTCTATTTTGTGTCATTATGCCATTCTTTATTTGGAAAAGAGAACAACAATGTAGCTTTGGATTTTCAATTGGTGGCCATCTTTTTTTCTAATCTGAGCTATGCGGATGACATAGCTGCAACCAGTAACCCCAGCTCTGATTTGCAATTATTTCTGGATAATCTTGTGAAATACTCGAAAGAAGTTCATCTTTCTATTAACACGCCTAAGACTAAATGCATGACCACTTATTAAAAAAAAAAAACCCCTTTTAACAACGGGCAACAAATCGAACAAGTTAAAGAGTTTGTTTACCTTCGGCACGAGCTGTCTTCATCTAACGACAGCTATAAATCACAGTATCGGCTTAGGTTGGTTCGCCTTCACAAGAAACAAAACTGCCCTAACTTCTAAACGCATACCATACAAAATCAAAGCGAAAATCTATAACGCATATGTCCTTCCTGTAGTCTTATACGGACTTGAATTTGTCAACTGGACTGTAAAATAACACAGAAAGTAGAAACTTTCCAAAGCCACACAATGCGCTTCATTACTGATCATAAACTATCTGATCACATTAGTATCGCAGAGTTGCGAACACTCACTGGTATCTCATCAATATCCTCTGTCAGCAAATGTAAAGTCTTGAGACTGTTTGGTCACGTTTAGTGTTCCTGTGTAGGACTATGCCAAATATGTGTTAAAGGCATACTACAAAGAAGCTGGTCAAAAGCTAGACAAAAGAAAAGATGGATAGACAACGTTTGTGAATGGACGAACATGAACATAAACGAAACAAACACCTCGGCCCAAGATCATAAGGCTTGGAGGACACTCAGACATGTTAGTTTTAATATATATATATATATATATATATATATATATATATATATATATATATATATCGTTGTACAGGATAAACTCCCAAACTAATAAACCGATCATTATATATTTTGAAACACAGCTGCTCGGCGTAAGGGTGGGTAATATGGGATATATTAAGTCTAATTTATTTTAATACAAAGAGTGCACAGATTTTTCTTAATTTCATTTTTATTTTATTAAGACATTCATGCTGTAGTTAGTTGGGAAACAACCCCGTGGTATTTGATTCCACAGATAGGAAGTTCTAGGAAATAAACTGTGTTGATCGAAGTTCCGTTTGGTTTTAGGTACATAGATGAAGAAAGGAAAGTTCTTTGCAGTGGTGGTAGCTAGACGAGTTCTTACTGTAAATGTTTTACAGGGGAAGCAGAGATTTGAGTTCAGTTGAGCACCTATCATGAAAATAAGGATGGAGTAGAAAGAGATTAGCAGCAACTCGTCTGTGAGAAAGGAGCTCTAGGGAAGAGAAACAATCACTCCCACTAGATTGCGAAGTTGAACTTCAGATTCGTCTTTCAATACACGTGGATAGTGATGTTTGTTCATTGGAGATGAATTGTAGGCCATTTTGGCCATTTGTAATTATAAAAGTCAGATTCTCATAAATAGATGGTCATGTGGTTAAGTTGGTGATTGTCATTGTGTTAAGTTAAACTTTGTAACGTCTATTTCAGAAGAGATTGTTTGAAACAAAAGAAACAGACAGAAATATTATAGCAGACAGTAATGATCAGGTGGCGCTACTTACTTTCCTATCCCCAACCTCGCGATAAGCTAAGGGTGGAAGGGAGGGTTCGGCAAACCTCTGGAGGCCTCCAGAGTTCTATGTTTTGCCCCTTACTTCAAAATTTGTTTTTAACAGTAACCACATATTTTTTTAAAAGCAAAAAAACAAAAACACAAAAAGCAAAATGAAAAAAAGGTTAGTGCGCATTTGCGTTACACAAGCCAAACTTAAATTGCGTCAAATTTTCAGTCTTTTGAAATTGACTATGATGTTTGAAATTTGAAAACTCTAATAGACTCATAATATAAGGGGAATTTTCTGTGCGTGTTTGTCTGTCTGTCTGTCTGTCTGTCTGTCTGTTCGTCAGTCACAATTTAAAAAAAGAAATATATCAACTTCTTTTAGAAATAGAAAATACAGCATTAATACTAAATAATAAATTCCCAACAAATAAAGCGGATGCCATGACCGCAAACCGAAACCGAAACCTTGAGATATTTAGTTTGATGTTCTACGAACTGAGCTATTTAGATTTTCTTGTACACAGATCTTAAAACATTACCATAACAAAATAATTATAGCTTTGACGCGACATCATAGATCTATGATTTACGCCATGTTTCAAAACATGAATTCAAATATAAGCGATAATAAACATAAATGAATGGTTAAACATTATCAATAGCATTGGAAATTCTTTTAATAGTCCAAAGCAATTTATTTTGCTTTAACTACGTATTGACGTTAAAAACTATTTAATATATAATATATATTAGAAATTGGGGCCGTACATTATATATATATATATATATATATATATATATATATATATATATATATATATATATATATATATATATATATATATATATATAGGCAAATTTTCTAGGCCCGGAGGGTCTAGTTTATAATATATTTCTAGTGTCTCTGTATCTGTCCGGAGATGCAATTGAAAACAAAACGCTATACCAAGATCAAAAACAACTTTTCTCAAATAAAATTTTACGCGGGCTTTAATGGCGGTATTAATGTATTTCATTTTTAATACTAATGAGTCACCACTTACCAAGACCAAAGGCCAAATTCTACTCGAGGATAAGGGTTAATGAGATTGTCGGTTGAGTCATGAACACGAGAGGATTGGGAACGATGGGCGTAAAGAGCAGAATGCAGAATTTAATTACTTTAAGAGGACGGCCTGACAGGTATTTGTTGACATTGGATTTGAAGACGGCTATGTTGTAGTCAGCTAGGAAGCAGTCCCTTTGTATTGTGTTCCACAGATGAGAAGTTCTTGGAAATAAACTTTGTTCATGGAAGTTCCGTTTGGCTTTAGGTGCACAGATATATATATATATATATATATATATATATATATATATATATATATATATATATATATATATATATATATATATACTAGAAGAATATACGTCCCAGGACGGGTGAAATTAATTCACCTAACAGAACAGTACTACACCATATGAAGATTAAAATCAAGATTTGTTTGTAAACCTGCATGTTTTAGTGATGCATGCGAATGGCAGACGTTGTAGGTGATAGATGTTCGGCCAGCGGAAAAAGGGGAGGTGCACAGAAGATATTGAAAATATCTTTGATTGTGAGTTGGATCACACAGAAATTGTCTTTTGTTTGAAATATAATAAGTGCCTCATTAAACAGGAAATCATGCTGAGACTGGTTCACTTGAGAAAAGTAATGATGTTCCTGGATGGGTATCTCCAGATAACCCCCTTTAAGTAGACATTATCTAGATATTATCTCTAGTGAATATTTCTAGTAGACAGTCCTTGGGTGGTCGAATGGTGACCACTGAGAACGATCAGAATCGAAGATTTCCGGTCAGGAGTGAAAATATTCCAGGAAATGAAAAGGGGATCAGTTAGAGCTGGCCCTTTATGCATGACACAGGCAGTTTGTTTTTCTGAGGGCTGGTAGTCAGTTTGGTCGATGTGCCTCTTCAGGCAGGGTTGGCCCTTGGAGCTCTTAGCTAAATGATTGTGTTGATTAGACTTATGCTTTTATCTGGCCGGGATAAAAGACCTCATTTTTCAAGTCTGCTATTCAACCTCAGAAAAGGTGTACCATTTGTAACTTTCAAAAAAGAAACATTTTTAATTGTTCATAAACTGGACTCATGGTTTTACTTGGAATGTTGCAGTACTGACTGAATCGGACAACAACTTTGGACAGGCACAGCGAGTGGGACGAGCGCGGCCTGTGCAGTGAGCGCACTCATACGGGTTCATATGTTAATATTTCTATATATGCGTGCGAACATACGTGATAAATTAAAAGTACTTTTCCTACTGCCTCTGGCCGTACTAGTGTGCAAGTTGGAGTCTACTATTCCACCACTGTTTACATCAGTGTAAGTTCTCAGAAATCATGGGACCCCTTTTGGGGGCTAACACTTGATCTCTATATGAGATACATAGATATCCGAGTGTTCCATTGAAGTTCTCATTTACTTCATAAACTTAGTAAAAAAAAATGAAGAACATTAATTTTCTTCTCCCCAATTGACCTGTGAACTATGTTATAGTATATCTTTCTTGTGGTCTCTTGGTCTTACCGGATTCCAGGACAAGAATTCATCTAGTCTGTTGGAGTATCCAGCTAAGTGCTCTTACTTGAGGCAACATCATTTAGAGAAGGTGAATCATTCTTCGTATAAGCCAGTGTGTAGCCAAACCGAGGGGGTCTTATTTGGGTTTCGAATACTATGTTATTTTGAATATTTGGTCAGGGTTTACTTGTAGAGTGAAGTATCCTCATGCCAAGCTGTGAGAGAGACGTATCCTCAGCCCCTGTACAGAAAGACGTTAGACGCTCGAGAACAGTGTCTAGTACGCACTCAAATTCTCCTCTTTACACTGTGTGCGTGTGCGTGTGCGTGTGTGTGCGTGTGCGTGTGCGTGTGCGTGTGCGTGTGCGTGTGTGTGCGTGTGCGTGTGCGTGTGCGTGCGTGTGCGTGTGCGTGTGCGTGTGCGTGTGCGTGCGTGCGTGTGCGTGTGGGCTACTCCTGCTGCTAAAAACGTTTAGCGACATTTTTATTGTAAAATCTTTGGTCTCCAGTTGCTGCGAATAATGTTGGCCATTTCACACGCGTCTGATATAATTTTTCATTTGATCTAATTTCACATTTCATTTTTGCTTCTAATCATTCTATAATGAATGAACAAAACAACTTATGGTTGGCATACGTTGAACTAAACAACATGCTACTAAACCCTATGTTTAGAATCCTTATTCCAATCTTGATCAAAATCCATCACATAATTTTGATTCTCGAAAGTGTCTAAAATTTAAGGCTGAAGCTTAAAAGGTATTAAGAAGAAATTCAAATTCAGGGAATCTTGCCCATATTATGTCTCCTAAAAACCCTTTAATATATAGCAAAAGAAACTGAAATTTGGGAATCTTTATTAATTGATGTCAAATACCTATTGTTAAAATTTCAGTAAAATCGGAGATATCTGAATGTTCACAAAAAATTAATTAAACTAATTATAGCCCACAGTACTCACCCTTACGCCTAACATCTGTGTTCCAAAATTCATAATGATTGCTTAATTATTTAAAAAAGAAATCCTATACGTATAAATATATAAACATATACACATAATTAACTTCATATAAATAAAGATATACACAGAATCTAAATAAAAAACTAGGTGTTTTAATAGGCTATTACCAAGGCCGGTCACAAAATAACCGTGGCAATTGCCTATTAAAACACGTGATTTATTTACATAGTATAAAGCTCCGTCTGTGAAAACTTCGAGAACTGTATATAAGTGTAAACCAAAAACTTCGAGCCGGTCCCAAAATCCAATACTCACAATTGTCAATGTGTGTGTGTGTATGTGTGTGTGTATTTTTGACGATTTAAATCATTTTTCAAATCATGTTCCAAATAAAGATCATGCACATAGGTATTATAATTGTTTACAGCTGTTTCAAGGGAGTGTTTATTTTAAGTCAGACAATGAAATTTAAAAAAAAAAACACTTGACCATCTAATGAACAAAATTTTCGTAGCTACTCAACAAAAATACAAATCAATGACATTGTTCAAAAGAGAGGATGAGAAAACACAGATTCGCCATTTGGTTTTTCGAAACACACACACACAAACACACACACACACACACACACACACACACATATATATATATATATATATATATATATATATATATATATATATATATATATATATATATATATATATATATATATGAAGATAAAATACACGATATATCATAAAATGAAATGCCGTGGAGACAGGATGTGTGAAAAAGACAAAAGGAAAAACAAATTAAACGCAGGAAGAAATAATAAAAAATAAGAGATTTTCCGATTTCGCTAGAATAAACTTCAGAAAAAGTGAAGATTTGAATTTATTGAAATAACGGCAAAGGATAGGAAAGAGAGAAAAACGCATAACAGGATGTTTTTGGCACGTACGTAACTGTTTTGGGGGAAACAAATATACAGCGCGTGCGACAAAGATGTTAAAATGCGAAATAGGGAGCAGAAAGAAAAGGAAAACGAAGAAAAGAAATGGAATGGAAACATGGATGAAATGCAGTAAAAATGAGTAGTACTTTAACCGGGATCGGAGTTAATTATGTAGTGGTCAGGTATATTTCATTTTTTGAATACGGCTTTGGCCAGATGTTCGCTTAAGGAATAAGATCCGAGTCTAAGGTTTACGTTAGATGGTGATGAGAGAAGGATTATAGAATTTTCGATGGACTTCGCCACTATATCACAAGAGTTGGTAATGAATAGGATGTCAGAGTGTCAGGGGACATTCGTAGTGATGAAGCAGTTGGCTAGTGTATAAGAAGAAGTTGAGTATTGATTAACTCCTCTCCAGGAGTTAGGCACAAGGCCAGTTTTATCTTGCTCCCACAAGTAAGATGTGACCCAAGGTCGGGTCGGGAAAGTGGGTTTTGAAAAGCCAGCGCCCGAGAGGTGAACACTCTGGCCATTAAAAATTGCCTGGGCAGCCCCGTCGGCATTCCCTGGTAGGGGCGCCTCAGGCAGTAAGCAATAAACTTACTCCTCCCCAAAGAGGGGAGGCGAAGCCTGGGAGGGTGGACCTCCTAGAACTGCACAGGACAGACTCATAGACCGGCGTAAATCAAGCCCCGAAGACCAAGACAATACAAGTCTATGGGGTGCAGTATCCATCGGAACAGATACTACACTTTGATCTAAGCCAAAAGGCCAAGAATGTTTATTTCTGCTGACGCCGTGTGAGTTTGCGTGTGAGATTGTGTGTAAATTGGGAAGGCATT
The DNA here is from genome assembly GCA_963556195.1 of Sepiola atlantica. Lineage (NCBI taxonomy): Eukaryota > Metazoa > Mollusca > Cephalopoda > Sepiida > Sepiolidae > Sepiola > Sepiola atlantica. The sequence goes on from OY744531.1 coordinate 72,669,687, forward strand.
GTAGCTGTGTGAGTATATTAGCTTGCCTCTGTTTTGTAAGTGAAAGAGTGTGTACGTATACTTGTGCTGTGCGTACAGTTATTCATGAATGCCGCTAGTTGCGTCTGCTATGAGCCTTCGGCCTAGGTGTTTAGGCTGGATTTATTACGTATCCACTTGTGTCAAGTGTGAAAGGAAAAACCACAGAGAAGGAGCGAGAGAGAGAGAGAGAGAGAGAGAGAGAGAGAGAGAGAGAGAGGGAGAGAGAAAGAGAAAGGAAGCTCCGTGTTTGGGTTTTTATATTACGTGTAACATTAGGAGGTGAATATCGTTGCGCCCGTGGTTAGGTGAAAATAAACCCCTACTGATTGGAGATTTTTTCCAATCGTGAGTCGATACTTAAAAACAACATTCGCTGCTGCCGCTACTTCCCATAACATAATTCTAAGCATTAGCAGCCGCTAACTTTCAGTATTAATATTGTTTGTAAACATATTGTGGATATGATTATAAAAGATGTGATTATAAAAAACATATCGTTGGTTTTGTCGATATGAGTACACTAGTATTGAATGAAGAAGAAGAAAAAGAATAAGAACAACAACAACAACAAAAACAACAAGATGAAGAAAAAGAGGAGAGAAATACAGTTTAAATTATAGAGCGAGAAATGGAAAAAAAAGAATTAAAATGGCCGAGCTTCGTTTTTTTTTCTTTAGCGAATTTTAAATGACACAACTGAAGATTATCAATTATCAGGCTTACAGCACGATTATCATGGAAGAAATTAAAAAATCCAAAAATAAATGTGCGTGTATACAAATCCAGCTGTTTCCTCACTATCATCCTTTTCTCTTTCTTCCGACATTCACGTGTGTTATTCACGATAACAGTTAATCAGTAATCAGCGTGGTCTGCTCAGCTCGTTGCAGCCCGCACATCAACTCTAAAACGGTCGCGATCAGTGGCGAGTCGACCCGCAATCTCCAACGATCCGAACCCGTCACTCAGACACTTCTTCCATCGTTGACGCGGCCGCCTTCGGCGTTCATTTCCTTCAATAAAACACTCCGATATACGCCTCTCGAGCCCGCCGTGTCGCTTCATGTGACCAAAGAACGTGAGTTTTTCCCGCTTATCCATGTTGATAAGCCAGTCTTCATGTACACCAAGTTCTTCTCGTAAGTCTCTATTCGTCTTCCGCTGGATCCAAGATACTCGTAGCATTTCCCTGTAGCACTTGCGCTCGAATGCCGTTATCCTTTCGATGTCTGCCCTTTTCAGTGTCCATGTTTAATATCCGTAAGTGGCTACCGGGAAAAACGCATGATCGCAGGACCCTAAGCTTTGTGGACTTTCCTAGGGCTTTCCATAGGGACAACTAAAATCTCTAATTTTTACGGAAACTACGTTCTATATTTAAAAAATGGTGTTAACTTACAGCGGCTATACAGTAAGTGCTCGTTTTATATTGATAGTTAAAAAGATACAAATATAAGATAATCGAATTTTTGCATTTTCCGTAAACACGTGTTCGGTTATATCCGTCACTAGCGAGCGATAACGGGTGAAAAGCTTCTTTTTTTTTAATTGTATTCCCTTTGTTCTGTGCCTTCTTAACGAGGGATAACCGGTGAAAAGCTATTTTATCGTATTCCCTTTGCTCTGCGCCTTCTTAACGAGGGATAACCGGTGAAAAGCTATTTTTATCGTATTCCCTTTGTTCTGCGCCTTCTTAACGAGGGATAACCGGTGAAAAGCTATTTTTATCGTATTCCCTTTGCTCTGCGCCTTCTTAACGAGGGATAACCGGTGAAAAGCTATTTTGTATCGTATTCCCTTTGTTCTGCGCCTTCTTAACGAGGGATAACCGGTGAAAAGCTATTTTTATCGTATTCTCTTTGTTCTGCGCCTTCTTAACGAGGGATAACCGGTGAAAAGCTATTTTGTATCGTATTCCCTTTGCTCTGCGCCTTCTTAACGAGGGATAACCGGTGAAAAGCTATTTTTATCGTATTCCCTTTGCTCTGCACCTTCTTAACGAGGGATAACCGGTGAAAAGCTATTTTGTATCGTATTCCCTTTGCTCTGCGCCTTCTTAACGAGGGATAACCGGTGAAAAGCTATTTTGTATCGTATTCCCTTTGCTCTGCGCCTTCTTAACGAGGGATAACCGGTGAAAAGCTATTTTTCATGGTATTTCTTTTGGTTTGCGCATTCTTAACGTTGGATAACCGGTAAAAGCTATTTTTTATGGTATTTCCTTTGGTCTGCGCATTATTAACGTTGGATAACCGGTGAAAAGCTACGTTTTCGTTGTAGTCTTCTTCTACACGTTCTTAACGAAATGCCACTAGTGAAAGGCTACGAATATTTTATATTCTAGTTTTTAGCGATAAATGGGGTCACACGTTTGCGAGGTCATGGATAACAGACACGTGTGTCGAAAGAAAGAGAAAAAATATAGTGTACAACACTGTTGGATTTACAAACACATACATTTAATCACAGATAACTAGTCTGTCTAAGGTCAACGTTAAAACAGGGATACGAAGCGTGTAAAGTGGTACACGATATAACATATAAGAAAACAACAGGCATACATTTTAAAGAAGGAATACATTGCAGTCCCAAAATGCAATACAAAAGAGCACATGTTGCCTGGGTCGTTTATAGATAATTATGGGTATATACTATCTGCACGCGAGGTCGCAATTTTGCGTGTTGTGTTATCATAGGTAAGACATACGTGTGTCGGAAGAAAAGGGGGAAAACAATAGTGAAGAAACAGCTGGATTTACATACATACACATCATTCCCACTGATGAACAGTTTGTCAAAGACAACGTAAAAGGGTGATACGAAACATGTTAGGTGGTACACGTTATACAAGAAGAGAACATAATATAAGTGCCAAAGAAGCAATATTACGGTCCCAAATTCAATGAGAAAGAACACATGTCGCTAGGTCGGAGATAGAGAACTATGCGTGACAATGAATAAGTAAATGTTGCTTTTTTGTGCAGTGTCTTTCTGAGCGTCTATGCAACTATTATAAGAAGAAAATGTAGCTTAGAGGCAAAGTTTGTAAGGGTTTGTGAAAGCATGCATGCTCCTAATAAGAGCTGAATGAAACGTCCGTCTGCTTTCAAGGACGCGGCAGAAAGAGACTAAGATTATGTCCCAAATCCCGCACGTGGATGGAAAGAGTTTTCTTACCTTCCGGACAGGAGAACACATACCCTAACCGTTGTCAGAATAAATCCAAGGGAGAGAACTCTGCTATAAAGGCAAGGGAACTAACTCAGATAATTCTGAGCCAACAAAGGTCTATGATAATAAATACAATCCGGCCTCTATTCCAAAACGAGCAACGTACGTCGACCAATTTGCAGAGGCAGACAAAGAAAGTAGATGTACACATGGCAAAAAATAAGAAAACTAAAAATAAATGGGCAAAAAAGAATGAATAAAACTGATAAGAAACTATGAATCTCGTTTAATCATCATCATCATCATCATCATCATCATCATCATCATCATCATCATCAGCAGCAGCAGCAGCAGCAGCAGCAGCAGCAGCACGGAACCGCAAATCAATAGAGTGAGAAGTGACAACGTTGCTTCTGCGCCGTTCCTTTGTATATTCTGGGTCAAACTTTCCCCGACTTCGCACGCAACCGTTAAGCCTTGTTGTTCTCGTTGTTGAGGTAAAAACCTGCAATCTTGCAGGTTGACGAATAGCTGCGACATACGAGAACTTCATGAAGACTAGACAATCATGAGGCACAATATTCGTGAGCTCTATGCAAAAGTCCGACTTGCTTAAGAACAACAACAATCATAAGCAGCAAACAAATATTTTTGTACAAAATATCAACTATTGATTGAATAAGAGTCTTAATCAGAAATGTTATTTCAGCCAATCGAAAGCGCATAAGATATACACTTTCAAACCTTAAAAACAGACGTGAGAATAGTGTCACTATATGCTAAGAGCCACCTAAATTAATACGTAAGCTAAGTCTAAGACATCTTCCACACAGTCTGCCGAAAATCTTCCACAGCACGATTTCTTCGCCTCTCCGCCGGCAAGCAGTGGCTGCAAAGCTTCAGCACCTGTCGCATCGCCGCAGTGTTGCACTCCTGTACTTACTGCAGTTGTCCTTTATAGCATGCTTTAGCCATGCGCATAGGTTCAACGAAAATACTCTCGATACATCCGACTATCAGCAAAATTCCACCCCTTCACTGTAGGGGTCCCTAGATGCCGGAAGATTTTCTATTCTGATAGCTTCTTTTGCTCCCTGTTACAATGACCGTGCTAACATGCAGACATTTAAATGTAATGTGAACAAACATTTTGCTGCACAACTCCTCACTCAGATTGGCCCCCTATAAATCTGCCCCTATCACAATATCCGCTTACGCTTCGATGGCAATATGCCTTGTTTGGAAATAACAAAAAAAGAAAGAAAGAAAAATGAACAAATAAAAAGAGATGGAATGGAATGGAATGGATGATGATGATGATGATGATGACGACGACGACGACGACGATAATGATGATGACGATGATGATGATGATGATATAAATACAAATCAGAGAGAATGTCAACAAGTTAAAAAAAGAAGGAAAATTATTTTAGAAAAAAGTAAGTAAAACATGTTTTTTTTGTGTTTTTGTTAACATAGTTCACCTCAAACAAGGCAGACCGCCACTGTAGACGTAAGGGGCTACTGGGAAAAAGGGTGAAAGTGTTTTTTATTGGGGGGTGGGGCAACCTGAGGAAAAGAGAAAGTTTGTTTATTTATCTCCTCTGCAGGAGGTTAGACACAATGTCAGGTGGGGTTTTGAAAAGCCAGCGCACTAAGTGAAGTGCACTCTGGCATTTAAAAAATGCCTGAGCAGCCCCGTCGGCATTCGCCGGCAGAGACGCCTCAGGCGACGAGCAACAAAGTAACCCCTTATCAGAGAGAAGGCTAAGCCTGGGAGGGCGGACACCGCCCCAGGAACAAACAGAACTACACCTCACTTCGACAGCAACAAAGCCACCGTCAGACCGACCGTCAAGGACGCATCCCCGACTGGCACGAACAACACATAATCAAGTCGCGCCATTTTCATATTAATTGTTAAAAATATATACGTAAATTTGTACCTTAACATCTTATGCTAATTCCCTCCCCTAATGAGATTCTACTTTGTTGAGGCGATTGTCTGTGGAATACATTACCACGTGACTGCATTCCTGTAGATTACAACAGGGTCGTCTTCACATCCAATGTCAACAGTTTCGTGTCATGAACTCCACCAATCATTTTCACAGGTAATATGAATTGGAACAAATGCATAGAAGACATTGCCACGGCTGCTGCAAAGAAGGTGGGCTCCCTCTACCGTGCTTGAAAACTTCTCACACCTGCCAGTATTCTATATCTCTGCAAAGCCACTATCCTCCCATGCATGGAGTATTGTTGTCACATCTGGACTGCTGCACCATCCACTAGTCTCTCCCTCTTAGACAAGGTCCAAAATAGAGTCGCTAATCTAATAGGTCCCTCATTATCCACTAAGCTTTAGCCCCTGTCCCATCGCCGCAATGTTGCATCCTTGTGCTTGTTTTACTGGAATGTGCTACGATGAAGTGGCTGTTCTGTTACCCCCTTGACGTAAATACACCCGACCAATCCGACAATCAGCTAAATCCCATCCATTCAGTTGGAAGGTCCCCAACTTCCGACGACTTTCTACACTAATAGCTTATTTCTTTGAGTTGCCAGCATTTAGAACTCTCTCCCTGCTTCCCGTTCTCCTGATTCTACCGACATGTAATAATTTCAGTGTAATATGAACATGTAATAATTTCAGTGTAATATGAACGAATATCTCGCTGCACAACTCTTCACTTAGGATGCGCCCTTTAATTTCTGGCCCCTAATCACCAGTAGCCCCTTGCCCTCAATATCTGGGGTGAATTCAAGTTTTAAAAAAATATTCCTCTCCGAACTGACAACCATACCATCCCATTAACTCTTATTCATCGAGTGGCTTTTGGCCTTGATAAGTGGTGGTCCATCAGTAAAAAGTAAAAATAAAAAACTAAAACAATAACTGTTGCCACATCTGGGGAGGTGCCGCCCAGAACACCCTTTCATGCCTTGACACAGTACAAAACCGACTTCGAAATCTAGTGGGGGATGTCCTCTTCTCTTCCCTACAGTCACTCTCTTACAGAAGAGAGGTTGCTAGTCTTTCTCTGCTCTATCGTTATTTTAATGGCAGGTGCTCGCCACAGCTTCAATCTATGCCCCCCCCCCCCTGTAAAACATTTACAACAAAAACTCGTCTAGCTACAACCGCTGAAAATAATTTTCGTTTCTTGTCTGTGTACCTAAAACTAAACGGAAGCAAAGTTTATTTCCTAGAACTACTCATCTGTGGAACACAATACCACGGGGTTGTTTCCCAGCTGATTACAACATGGTCATTTTCAAGTCCAATGTAAACAAATTCTTGTTGAGTTGTCCTTCTAA
>OY744531.1:72681202-72713702 GCA_963556195.1 Sepiola atlantica
AACACGAATTTTGAAAATTTGCTTTTTTGTTTTGTTTTTAATATGCATGAAGTGTGTGTGTGTGTGTGTTATATAATGGTGTATGTGTGTATATGTTATATATAGTAGTGTATGTATGTATATATTATATATAATGATGTGTGTGTATATATAGTGGTATGTGTGTTATATATAATGATGTGTGTGTATATAGTGGTATGTGTGTTATATATAATGATGTGTGTGTATATAGTGGTATGTGTGTTATATATAATGATGTGTGTGTATATAGTGGTATGTGTATTATATATAATGATGTGTGTGTATATAGTGGTATGTGTGTTATATATAATGATGTGTGTGTGTATATAGTGGTATGTGTATTATATATAATAATGTGTGCGTATATATAGTGGTATGTGTATTATATATAATGATGTGTGTGTATGTATATTATATATAATGATGTGTGTATGTATATTATATATAATGATGTATATATATATTATATTATATATAGTGATGTGTGTTTGTATATATATATATATATATATATTATATATAGTGATGTGTATGTATATAAATTACATTTAGTGATGCATATGTATGTGTGTCCATATATATTGTATATAGTGCTGTATATGTATGCACACGCACACACACACACACACACACACACATGTATATAGCATGGTAGATCCGAGTTATGTGTATGGTCCTTGTCAGGATATTGAAATATATTCAATTTGTTCAGTTTAACTTTTGGTGTGTCTGGTTAGGAGGGGGGGGGGGTAAGAACAATACGAATACAATATAGGCTGAAAGAAAAGTCCTAAGCAGTAAGATCTAGTTCCAAGCGTCCCCTCCCCATTGCATTTAAAGGGGAGTTGCAACCCGCATAAGGGGGAGCACAATAGATCTCTGTATTGTTTTTGTCTCTACTCCTTCAAATATGGGGTTAAAGAGCGAGAGAAGCAAAAATAAAAAAATAAATAAAAAAATAAATAAAAAAATAAATAAAAAAATAAGTGCTCCCCATCCCCAATTTCGTCTCATGACGTTTTATTTTTTTTAAATTCATTTGTTTGAATATATATATATTTATGAGACAGTTTGGATGTCTACCGCAGGCCCACCCTCACCCAAACGAGATAAAATTTAGACTCAATATCGGTTTTTAATGGGGGTAAAATCTAGGAACACTCTGGCTGAGTGAGAACAACAGTATCTAGATAGCCTGTTGTCACTCCTCACGAACGATGGTGCGATAGTCAGTAAACCCATCTTCCCTCCGAAAGGAGGAGGTAATGCCTGGGATGATGGCCTACTGAGACTGAACAGATACAGCACTTTGATTCTAGCCCAAAGACTAGAGATCAGGTACTGTCTTTATTAGGTTCGGGCGGCGGAGTGAGATAACGCAAGAGCTTTTAGTTAGACTATCCCCCCCCCCCACCCCCCCCCCCCAATGCTGTCGGCATCATCGTAACCATTATTTTAACAAGAAATTGGAGGTTATTTTTGAGAGTAGTGGCGCCTCCACGAAAGACTATTTGTCTTTAGTTGGTATTTGTAATGAATGGGAACGGATATTCTTGAGTCCGAAAACAGAGGATACGAATAAAAAGGCGCGGTTACATGTTTGCCTGAGTTAGACAATATGAAATTTGAAAGTCGCAAACAAAATGTAAAAAGGCAGGCAACACTAACGCATACGAATCAGATTAGTTTAGGGTTAGAGTTTAAAAAAAAAAATTACACCCCCCCCCCCAAAAAAAAAATATGTATTTGTTAAAACTTCCTAAAAATCAAAGTTAATTCACTTAACGATTTGAAAAAAATTATTAAACCCATTGTTTACATAAATAATTGACCTTAACCTTATGACCATTGCCCTCTTATAGGCCAACACACACACACACACACACACACACACACACACACACACACACACAGAGTTTTCGTCAAATAAATTATTTGCAAAAAAAAAAAAAAAAAAAAATTTAAAAAAATTGTTCTTAGTTCGTCGAGCTTTTACATCAACACTCGAGACTGACTCGAGATACTCTGTAAATACTCAGGACTGACTCCGTAAGTACTGAAAACATCTGATGGAACAAATGTTTTTTCGCCAGTGTTCGCACTAATACTCATATTCCTATAAAATAACGTCTGAATCGGTGAAATTAAAAAGAAATAAGAGAGAAAGAAAACGTCTCAATCTGGAAAGTTCACGAAAAGAAAAAAAGGAAAGAAAAAAACGTATAAATCGGTATAGAAAGCAGAAAGAAAAATAAAGAAACCGTCTCATTATGGAAATAGATTAAAGGCGGGGGATTGTCTAACTTGCTATTTGTTTTCTCAATTCCCCTAAATACTTGAAATGGATTCGTCCGGCAGTTTTTTTTTTACTCACTAACTTTTCGTGACAGAATGGAGTTATATATATATATATATATATATATATATATATATAACTTACACACACATTGTTCTTTGTTATAGAGCGGAGGATATGAGAAATGGCGTTGCCATCGATTTCTACAAAGCCGTGAGCCATTCGAAGATGATTTTGAATCCTTTAAATTGACGGAAAGTAATTTCTGGCTAGAATGAACTAGTATAGGCTCACATCAAGTATTATGGTTCACTGGTGCACCTAATCCAAAGATGGTCAACATTTCTCGGAGCCACGGATCGAGAAAAGAATCTGTTTTAACTGTACCATTTGTTTCGTGTTAAGCTGTTTCATGATAGCTTGGGGTTCACGTTCGCGCCGCATGCTATAAAAAGGGCACGTGTTGTAAACAAAGAAAGTTTATTTGTAGAACTTTGGTGTGCTTCTTGACAACATAGATTCCTTGGTAGCGACTGTAAATACGATTACACACAGAGTGAAATGCAATTTCATAGGAGAAATAACAAGAGTGCTCAATTACTTGTGCCAGAGCATATATATTTTTAATATATATAAAAATTGTTAGAAGAAGAGGAAGAGGGGGGGGGTCACCATTTTATAGGAAGAAGAGAGGTGACCATTAGCTTGATGTGAAGGACAAACTGTTCTTTTACATTTTTAAAATCAGCTTTATTCATATCTTCCCGTCACCAACAAACAGCAAGAGGCTATGAACAGGTTTAAGTTACAAGTTAAGAAGTTAAAAATCCCATAGCGCTCGGATGGAGATTTGGTATTTGTCTGAACCTGAAACTATACGATTACATCTTTTGTTGGTTAATTCAGGAGGGGTGGTGTGGTGTAGTATCTTGTCTGTTCTTTTATTATACTATCCTCCCAGGCGTTAACCTCTTTCTCTTTTTGAAGGGGGTTGTAGTGTACTATCTGTTCTTTTGTCATTATACCATTCTCCCAGACTTTGTAAATTAGGCGGACATTGTCAGTCTCTTAGGTTTCAGACATGAAATGAACTAACAAAGCCTCTTTATAACAACAACGAAAAGGGTCTATTCACCAAGGTTTCCTATACCGTTTGCTATAGGTAGAAAGAAACTTGGACAGTGTCCGAGAGAGGAAAAGGAAATTAAAAGTTCTTAGAGCTGCCTGAGGTTTGTCAGCAATTATATTCAGGCGAAGATAGTATTTGCTGTAAGCGTCCAGTGGATAAAGAGAGAGAAAGAGAAAGAGAAAGATAAAGAGAAAGAGAAAGAGAAAGAGAAAAATGTTTCTTCGTTGCTTGCCGGGGTCTCTTTCTCTCTCTCTCTCTCTCTCTCTCTCTCTCTCTGGGGACCGCCTGGAATTCCCAAAGGAGCTGAAGTAGTTCTTCAGTCAACAGAAAGAATCCATGCGCCATGCAGGCTGATTGGTCAGTGTGTGACCAGCTCACTCAATGGGGATAATTTTCTGAGGATGAAAATAGGTATGTTTATGACCGCTACATCACCCCCCGCTTAGGCGGAAAGACGATAGAGAAAAAGATAGTTATTTGCTAAAAGTAGCAGTTATAAAAGATAAAAATACAAAATACGTTAATTCAATTTACAGAATTAAAAAAAATGTCTTTAATTTTCAGTGAAAAAGTTTTCTTTGGTTAAAACAAGTGTTCAATGTTCATGCCTTTTCTGCAAAAAGTTTTTTTTTAAAATGTTTATGTATTTTCTGTGAAATTTTTTTTTTTTTAATGTTTATCTTTTCCTCTATCGGCTTTCGGCCTAAGGATGGGGTGGGGGATGTAGCGGTCATAAACAGACCCAGAAAAATGAAAATTGCCTGTCTTGAAGGATGTCTATTTCACTGACCGAGAACGGAAAAGATGATATGTAGTATCAGAACAGACACTAAACTTTCTTCCTAGCCAAAAAAGTAATATTTCAAATTATAGTGACAACAAAAAATGCAGTTTTTTAAAAAAGATTTTTAAATTCTTATTTTTTGGAAAAATCTAAATGAATCGACCGTAGTCAACGGCGACCCAAAGGCTCCCTTTTCATTGGCTACCACACCGAGATATAGGGGAGGGCGCTACCTCTTTCGCTGGATTAGCTGCACTCACATTATAATGCCAAGTGTTTAGCAAGGAGGCATAAAGTACCATTTTTGTTTGTTTTTGCTATGACTCAAACGAGGATTGAACCCGGTCTCTTCTATTAGTAAACATCCTAACCATTATGCCAAGATGGACCTGTTCTTTGGAAAAGGCTTTGTTAAAAATCCTTTCTTGGCATTTAGCTTTTGGGGCTAGGATCAAAATATATGTTTGCAAATAAATAATTCAAAGTGTAGAATCTATTCATATTTCAGTCGGAGGAGGAGAAACACTTGACTGGGGCAATTTTAATTTTTGTCCCATCCAGAGCAACCCATTTTGGGGAGCTGGATATCCCCACATTAAAAACCGACCTTATGTCTAACTTGGCCCTTACGGGGAGGCAATTAAATAGAGCCTACTATTTTGTCAAATTTACGTAGTAATCGTATAGAAAATATAACTCTCACAGAGTAAATCACGCCCAAACCTTAAAAAATGGCTGCAGACGGGTTCTATCGGCAAGCTAAGGAAATTAAAAAAAATTAAATAATAAAACAATTACTTGTTTCGGATTTTTTAAAGATAAGAATTGATAATGGTGCTGGCGTAGAATAGCACACTACGAATTTAACGGAGATTCACGAATTTTGGCGGCAAATTCATGACTTAGCCTAAATTGGCAGACGATAAATTAGCCGAATGTATGCACTTTGGTAATACCTCCCCCCAGTTCAAACACCGCCAGAAACGATGCCCAAATGAACCTCGAACACATTAGCTTACCCATGCTACATAAATTGGGTAACAAGCGCAGGGCAATGTTTTCTTTCTTAAAAAGAAGATAGACCGAAAGAAAAATAAGTAATAAAAACAAAAAAAAATATAAAGAAAACTCATTAACCTAAATAAAAAATGAAAATAAAATAAAACAATTAAAAACAGTGCTCTCTGCGCAGGGCAATGTTTTCTTTCTTACAAAGACCGAAAGAAAAATAAATAATAATTATTTAAAAAAAAAAAACTTATAAAGAAAACTCATTAACCTAAATAAAGAATGAAAATAAAATGAAACAATTAAAGACAGTGCTCTCTTCTTGGCAATCACGAAAAATACACAATTTTCGTTAAATAAATTGCTTGCAAAAAAAATAGTGTGTTCTGTTTACCGAGCGTTCGAGCATCTACATCAACACTCGGGAACCTCCGTGAGTACTGAAATTCTTTGGTGCGCTATTCTGCACAAGTACCTTTATAATTTGTACTTGTTTTCACTACTTTTCTGGAATCGCGTTTACAGTAGTTATCGAGGATTGTTATCTCGAGAAGCCCCGAACTTTGGACCATACACCTGTCATCTAAAATGTTTGTTAGCGACTTTTTCTTCATAAATATTTATGCAGCTGGTTGCAAACAATTCAAGTTCACGATTGTTAAAAAAATAAAATAATTGTTTTAGAAATGTTTAGTTTATTTTTTTTTTTTGGGGGGGGGGGAGGGGTGATCGTTTCCAACATTTATTCATAGTCATATAAAAATCTAAAAATATAAAAATATCTTGTGAGATTTTAAGCTCGACCTAAATAACATTTAACCCTTAAATACTTTATTTTTATTATAGGTTGAAAAAATTTCATCAAGTGAAAAACGTTTCACAGAAGTAATATAAAGTAGTATAAATGATTAAAAAAAAACCCGAAAAAGTCATTGACCAAAAATAAATGATGTTGCAAATGTGTAACAAATAGCATAAAATGTTATATGTATAACAAAACACTACAATTTATGCATCTAAATAATCGTAATAATCATAAAATAATTTTTACTTACTAATATAATAAACAAATTTAAAAGTTTAGGCTCTTAAATTAGGCAGATGACACCGATGACACTCGCCCGTGACATCGAAGATACTGATTACCTATTTAGCGGGCGTGCTGATGCAACATCATACTAATACCTACTCACACTTGCCAACAGGTTCGTTACTGATGTGAAACAAGTTGCAGTTTGACACATTTTCGTTGAATATTATATTAAATAGGCATTTTGTTGGAAAGTATCATATGTGAAACAAAAAACATTTATGGGTAAAGCTGACATATCAAACTTTGATTCTGATTCACCAATTTTCATTTGTTATTGTTGTACCATGTTATTAGCAATATAATAACGTACTTCGCTACGTTTATTGAAACTAGTCTATAGGACCCTCACCTTGAGCGGTATTGGTACGGTACCTGGATGTGTCAATTTCCATTTTTACCTAGCTTCTACCGCTTTTTGCTAGTACGAAGAAAACTATTTCTGAAATTTCGTGGAAAAAATACACGACTTAGTATTCCCATGAGAGAGTAAGTAACTACGATGAATTTCTATATTATTCTAACTGAATTTACGTGTTGGTTTTATTGGCAAAAACATTAGAAATTATGTTTTTAAGCAAATAAATTCGCTTAGAACTAATGACGAAAACCTTTTATGCTTACCTTTTTGTGTATCATAAAAACAAGGTCACAAATATGTAATGTTTTTTTTTCTCTTACTATGTCGTTAATACTTAAAATTTATAAAACATGTATCAAGTTTAAAAAAATCATTTAAACTACGTGAGATTCAAATTCGGGTACTGAAATCATAAACACTACTGCCTTAGTAATGTGTACTCTGCCTATTCCTTTTTGTCAATTAATAACGTTTCTATTTGCGTACGAACAGACAAACTAAAAACACCATACTCTTTTAAAAGTATATAGATTAGGTAGTCCCGCCTGGACGAACTGGTAATATGTAAAGATTTTTAAATTCTGACCGAAAAATCAAAATTAGCAAGGAGAATAACTCGTATCTTTGTCCACTAAAATTTCTTTCTTTTTCTGTATAAGTTTTAAAAATATGCAACCAAATAAAAATTTAAAAATAAAACCAGACTCTCGCTCCAAAAGTAAAGTTATTAAAACGTTTTGATGTTTCTATAGGATGGAATTGATATTGGGCCGAATGTTTCTGATTACGATTTCCAGAACAAACTGAAAATGGCCGAAGCAGTTTACGATTTGAAAGCTGCGAAAAAAAATGCAAAAAGGCAGACGACACTAGGTTAGAGTTTTGGTAAAAAAAACAACTATTTGCCTATTCGGCGACGGATCGATCATTTCCGGTCTGTTCTGTAAATCGCAATCAGGAACATTCAGGCCAATATGGGTCTCCTTTAATAGAAACATTTTTTTTTATAGCAAACGCATCGAATTAAATTCTCTACTGACCCGTGTGCTTTTAACGTGTGGAAACTAAGATTTTTATTTCAGAACTTTATTTCTATGAGACGCTGTCTTATAGACACACGAAAACCAAAATGATTGATAAGGCGATCACTTAACTGTGTTCGTGGTAACAAAAAATGTTTAAATAATTACTTATTCTATCACTAGCCCCAAATCCGAATGGCAAGCCCCGATCACCCCAAAACCCTCGTAAAACCACACGTCAGAGCCCAAGTTTAGTGAAGTTGAGCGATCACCTCGGCAGCCATTGTTGTGTTTCGTGTGTTGATAAGATAGCGTTTAATCGAAATAAAAGTCTGAAATATAAAAAATCTTACAGTTTCCACACATTAAAAGTATACAGGTCGGTAGAGAATTTTAAATACTTCATGTTTAGCCTAAGTATTAATTACAAACTGGTACTTGTTGCCCTGGAAATAATGACAACCTTGCATATTTATGCTTCCAGTCCCGAACCCTATATATTTATTTTTATCTTATTTCTTAATTAAAAAAAAAGTAATACATCCCCTTTGCTGTTTATGGATGTATTATGCAAACGCAGACTCTACGCTGTTAGCGTAAAACTCTTAATACAAAATTAATACCGTCATTGGATTCTTAATAAAATTTTACTTGCAAAGTTTAGGGTAGGTTAAGCGTTTTTCCCCCACCCCCATCACTTCACTGGGTTGGCGTTACGAAGGGCATCCGGCGTATAAAAATTAAGGAAATGACCCCCAAAGAAAATTGGCCACATTTCAGGCTGTGCCGTTTAAATGTTGAGAGATCTGTTGAGTTTCTTGAAAGACCTGGCTTGAGATAGTTCAGTTTGGAAGTCAATTTCTAAAAGCCGTCCAACACATGGCAACATGTAAAACGGACTTTAAACCGAATATAGGCATCTGAAGAATGTTTGAATGTACAGCGGCCGAAACCTTATGAACCTGACACCTAACAAGATGGCGACAACAATTTGAAACGTAGTATAATCTAAGAAACGTCACCATTACGAGTTTCAGAGTTTATTTAGAACATGACCCGATGCCCGCCGGTGATTTAGGACGAAACAGAATTAAATATTGATCTGGGTAATATACAGAATAGTTAACAACCCAGAACTCGTAAACAAAAAGTAAGATCAACAAATCATTTATAGCAGACACAGTAGAATAAAATTCTCTACCGACCTGTATAACGTGCGAAAACTGTAAGATTTTTTTAATTTCAAAATGTTATTTCTATGTAAAATGTCTTATCGATACGCGAAAAACAACATGACGACCGAGGTTATCGCGTAAAGTCGCTAAACTTATGCCATTACGTATGGTTTTGCGAAGGTTTTTGTTTGGGGAAAAGGCTTGTAACTTGGAGTTAGGGATAGAGTAAGTACATTTTTTTACTATCTTTTCAGCCTGAAGTTAACCACAGTTAAGTCATCTCAACCGCCAATTTGGTCTTCGTGTGTCGGTAAGGCACATGAACATCGACATAAACTTCTTAAATAAAAAAAACTTACAAACAGTTTCCACACATTAAAAGTATACAGGTCGGTAAAGAATTTAATTCTACTTCGTTTGCTATGAATTAATTTTTTTTAATTCTGGGCTTTTACCGTTGATCTTGTATGATAAAGGCTATTTAGAGTTTATATATCCACGGAGAAACTGGCTCTATATATATTAGCTTTTGTTTCTTTGGAAATCTATAGAATATATTAAACTTAATGGATTATTCTTAGACTTACAATTTAGAAACGAAAGTCCTTCTAAAGAAAAAGCCGGAATGGAACATTTAAACACAAATGCGAAACGTTTGTCTACAGGATCAAAACAATCATTAAATTAAAAAAAAAAACAATAAAAAAGAAAATGTGACGTCGCTAACATGAGAGCAAGCAGTCAGTCACCTTTTCAACTTCACTTGATTATGCTTCGTCATTATATCTTTCTTTATAATGCAATTTAGTTTAATTTGAATTACCTCTCGTGAAAATGAATCAACAAATATTTGAAGAAAGATGTTAGTAATTTATCCTTTTTGTTTATTAAATCACTTGAATTAATTGCTGTTAATATCGACAATAAATCAATCTATTATGAACTTTAAAAAAAATAGTTATGCAAATTAGGCATTCAAATAGATGTATTTCGGCGTTTCGTCTGTACTATATATATAGTATTTCAAAAGACTATGTTGTATTATTAATGTAAATAACAGTAACAATGGCGAGCCGTTTTATGGTAATATAGGCGTGATAAATTAAAAAAAAACTTTCGTATTTATTCATTTAGATGGATACATGGATGAAATTTTCTTAAATATTTCATCAGCTCGACCCTTGTAATTTTTTGTACCAGTTAATTCTTAAAATGATTTATATTAAAGCAATTACTATTAACCTGATTAGGCATTTCGTTCAAAAAATATATTGCTCTATTGGGGTTTATTTGTAAAAAACGAATATATTGACATTTCGTTTAAGTTGTTTACACACCTATATATATATATATATATATATATATATATATATATATATATATATATATATATATATTATATATTTCTAAGTCGGAAGTGAGTAGAGTTATCTGCCCCTACGCAATCTTGTAAACAAAAACAGGCCGCCATGTTGAAATTCAGTGTTTTTATTACAGTACTATTCAGTATCGGCTAATGTATTAATTATTGTTTTTATTAAAAATAAAGACGATCAAAAGC
This sequence comes from Sepiola atlantica, assembly GCA_963556195.1. Lineage (NCBI taxonomy): Eukaryota > Metazoa > Mollusca > Cephalopoda > Sepiida > Sepiolidae > Sepiola > Sepiola atlantica. The sequence continues at coordinate 72,691,650 of OY744531.1, forward strand.
TGCTATGGCCAGATGGGGCTATAAAACCGACCCAACTATTTACGAATTGGGAGCCTTGTTTGCCCACTACTATCGAACCAGTGCAGCTTGAAAGATCCTAAAGAGTTCAATGATATCTCAAAGGACTTCGTTAAGAAGTGGGGAAATTGTCGTATGACCACATTCTTCAACGAAACTCAAAGAAGACTCAAGAAAACGGCATACGTAATGATTTGAGTACAAAATAAGTGGTTTTGAAGTAATACCCAACGTCAATAACAAATCCGTAATTTTCGCCCTTGAATTAAGAAATTATACTTAGTTGATCGTACACACGTACATTTCCCATTTCTCCATCGTATAGATGGATTATGCCATGGAGAATGTGCAAACGTTTTTCACACATGTATCGTACGCGTGTGGATTATACCTATGTCGGCATTTGTGTTACACGTATTCTATTCTAAGCATAAACTGTATGGTTTTCATAGGCAACCAATAGCGAATCCATTCTTAATATGAGTCCATTCGATCTGCCATTTTTTTAGATGCGTCCGTCTGTCTGTCACGATTAAATTTACTAATTGCTAGCTTCTTTTAGCCACATTCACAAACAGTATAGGGAGATGCGTGCAGAACGGGAGACTTTGATGGCATGACTACGCTGAAAGAATGTATGAGAGTTCTTGGGTTAGTAGATGTACAACAATTGAGGTAGCAGGATAAGTTCAAAGGGGATAAGCTAAAGGAAACCTGGAGGGATATGATAAGAATGGACTTGAGAAAAAGAGGGATAAATAAAGTCATGATCAGAGATAGGTTAATTTAAAAGTCAATTTCTAAAAGCCGTCCAACACATGCCATCATGTAAAACGGACGTTAAATCGAGGATGATGATGATAATGATGATGATGATTCACCTACCGCATCCAAACGCATTGAACAGAAAATAAATAATAGACAGATGCAGGAAAAATACTCTGTTTATTGATGCGACCTCGCATCTCTCTTGGAGGTTTCGTCGGTCGGTCTGCCACGCTTCAGTTTTAAATACTATTTTCATTGCTAAACGTGCAGATTGAATGGACGTATCTTAAGAATATTCTTTCTTGCTTAGAAACGCATTTCTCCAAAATATAACTACCCTCCCATCCCTTCAGGACGGAGGGGAGTCCCGACCCAGCTTTTATTTATTGACACTTTTTATACGTTTTCAAAATAGTCGATCAAAACGCGTCTGAAAAAAAAAGTTTAGGGAGCCTACGGTATTTCGTATGAAAATACAGCAGATTTAAGCAAGATTGAAATATGAATTAATAACGGTGTTACAAAAATATGTATCCTACTAATTTTTTTCTTGGTTCGTCATGAGATATGATATAAGTACATAATTCTTCGTGGGGGAAACTTCTCCGTCTTTCTGTGAAAATCGTTAAGCAAAATGAAAATATCGATCTGGATAAAGTATGTAATCGATAAAATCGATTGAAAATATAATTTTTCTTTAAAAAATAAACATTTTTTGAAACATTAAAATTAAAAAAATTTTTTAAAAATAAAGCATACTTGGATTAAACACAATTAAATGCTTATATTGTATGCACTAGGCTATAATTCACAACAAATCTAATAAAGAGACTGACTTTACTATAAAACTAGAGGAAAGACCCGACGTTACTCGGGATTGAATTTTCACTATTCTCATGACACCATATTACTTTCTTTCTTTTTTCTGTCCCGTTTCGCGCCAAATATAGTCAGAAGAAACTAACATTTTGGGCAAATCTCTGTATTAGTGTCTTATACATATGGTTTAAATTCCATTAAAATAGGAGGTATGTATTTGAAGTATTAAGGGGGTCTGTCCCCATAGCCCAGTTAGAGGGGGTACATAGAGATTCTGCACGTTGATGGGCACGTAGAGATTCAGGACAATTTCCATTGTTTTCCCCAGATAATGTTATACATATGATTTAAATTTCATCAAAATATGCTATATTTGGAGTTTTAAAAGAGGTTATAACACCATAGCTCCATTAGGAGGACACTTAGAGATTATGGACCACTTCCATTATCTTTCCCGGAAGATTTTACATATAAATACACTTTTAGTTTTTATGTAGAATTTTATACATATGATTTAAATTTCATCAAAATAGGCTATATTTGGAGTTTTAAAGGAGGTTATAACACCATAGCTCCATTAGGAGGACACTTATAGATTATGGACCACTTCCATTATCTTTCCCGGAAGATTTTACATATAAATACACTTTTAGTTTTTATGTATATTGTCTAACCTTTCTTTCTATAGAGAACACACACACATTAGCATTTATATATACAGTACCGTCCAAAATTAAGGAACAAAAATTAAATTTTCTGAATCTAAACAAAATTCTATATTAATTTTTGTGAAAATTTCACTGAATATACACATTATGTAGTTGGACTTTTACCGAGATTTTCAGATGAATTAAAATAATATTTAATAATAGTTATCTGAAATATATCAGCCAAAAAAAAAGTTTGTATAGATAACAAGTTACAAAAATTGTTATCTATACAAACTTATTCGGCTGTATTATTTTATATGAAAACAGTAAGAAATCACTGGATTATATCCATGTTGACGTAAAACTCCCTGGATGGGGTAATTGTTTTTATTTTATCTCCCCCCCCTGTCATAATGGATTACGGCAATGAGTTTGTGCTGATCAATCTTCTAAAATGTGAACATGACATCTTTTTTTGTTGCACGTGGTGTGGAACAAGGAGCATTGTCATGCTGAAAAAATTCTCCATCTTCGTAGTCTCGCAGAAAATTCGACCGATTTTTTTCTAGTTTAGTTTCCATCAACATGAACGTTTTCTTATCGATTTTGATGTAACACAACTAATATATGTGCACTATCATATGTTATCTTCGTTGTGTATCTTTCTCCCACTGATCTTCTTACATGTATTCTTTGCATCAGAATGTAATTATTTTGATTTGATTTTTAAAATTATTTCCCGGCATCCCAGCATGTTCTTTTGACCAATTCATGTTCTTTTGACCAATATGCGACCAGAGTCTAATGGAAAAACTCTGGTTGCATATTTTTCCTAGTATATATAACGAACAAACGAACACTGCCCCACGGAAGAAGGTAATGTCTAGGAAGATGGTCTAATGACAACAGAACAAATACTACACTACCCCCCCCCCAAAAAAAAAGGACGAAGTAATGCCAGGAAGGATGGTATTTTGATAAGCGAACATATAATATACGGCCTCCTCAAGGAGGACGTAATCCCCGGGAGGATGATCTCATGAAAACAGAACAGATAGTACACTACCCCTCTCTCCTAAAAGAGGAAGGTAATCCCCGGGAGAATTGTATCATGACAACAGAACAGACATTACACTACCCCCCACTAAAAATGAGGAGGTAATGATGCCTGAAAAAATAGTATCATGCTGAACAAACATATACAACACTACCCCAAGGAGGAGAAAATGCCTGGGAGGATGGTCTCATGACAATAGAACAGATACTAAACTACCCCATCTGGATTGAACATTGAAAGATAATACATTAGTCTGAAATAGTTTAGTAAATGGAATTGAGCATGAAAATATAGTAATAGTATAGTTTCGGTTTCAGACAGATATCAGATCTCCATTATTAATAGACTTAATAGTATAGTTTCGGTTTCAGACAGATATCAGATCTCCATTATTAATAGACTTAATAGTATAGTTTCGGTTTCAGACACATATCAGATCTCCATTATTAATAGAAGTAATAGTATAGTTTCGGCTTCAAACAGAGAGATACCAGATCTCCATTATTAATAGAAGTAATCGTATAGTTTCAGTTTCAGACAGATACCAAATCTCCATTATTAATAGAAGTAATAGTATAGTTTCAGTTTCATACAGATATCAGATCTCCATTATTAATATAAATAATCGTATAGTTTCAGTTTCAGACATATATCATATCTCCATTATTAATAGAAGTAATAGTATAGTTTCGGTTTCAGACAGATATCATATCTCCATTATTAATAGAAGTAATAGTATAGTTTCGGTTTCAGACAGATATTAGATATCTATTATTAATAGAAGTAATAGTATAGTTTCGGTTTCAGACAGATATCAGATCTCCATTATTAATAGAAATAATAGTATAGTTTCGATTTCAGACAGATACCAGATCTCCATTATTAATAGAAGTAATAGTATAGTTTCGGTTTCAGACAGATATCAGATCTCCATTATTAATAGAAGTAATAGTATAGTTTCGATTTCAGACAGATACCAGATCTCCATTATTAATAGAAGTAATAGTATAGTTTCAGTTTCAGACAGATATCAGATCTCCATTATTAATAGAAGTAATAGTATAGTTTCGATTTCAGACAGATACCAGATCTCCATTAGTAATAGAAGTAATAGTATAGTTTCGGTTTCAGACACATATCAGATCTCACTTATTATTAATAGAAGTAATAGTATACTTTCGCTTTCAGACAGATACCAGATCTCCATTATTAATAGAAGTAATAGTATAGTTTCTGCTATATTCAATTTGTGTTTTATAACATGTTGCGTACTGAATCAATTAAAACCTCATTGTGAAGAGTTCATTCACCTTTCACTTCATCTGGTTTTTAATTTTAGATTGCCTACCTAGACTCTTGCAACTTTCCTTACGTCACTCTTCTTCCATTTTTTCTTTGCGCTTAACAAACTTCCGGTAATAGCAATCGTGTTTTGACGGCTTGAATTCTATTTCTGTCTATCTCTTGCTGAGTCATCTTCAAACTGAAAACCTTCATCTTTGTTTCAGAAGAAATTTTAGCCATGCTTTTACTGTGTAGAAAGCAAAACGATGTTCAACATACAATGAATTGACAAGTCAGCTTAACCTTATGTCAACAAGATGGACTATTCACTACTTAGAAACATGTATTATGCGTGGATTTATCATCTCCTTTCTGTCATTGAAACCCGTAGTTTTGAATGGGCCTTTTCAGTATCAATCTGCTTATAGCAGTATATCTGGTGTTACGTGACACTTACGAAAACAGCACCTATTTTTTAATCTTCAAAAAACATTCTAAACTTTATAAAATAAAGCTATATAATCGCTTCATGTAATTAGACCAACACTTTTAGATGCCATTGTGTGCGGGGTAGTTATAAAAGTGGGAGGGCTCTCCTAAAAAGTGGAGGGTCGGTTAAACACATGCATATAAAACTTCATTATTGATGACCGTAAAGTGGATGGGCCAAGTCAAAAAATATATATGCATATATATATATACATATGCATATATATATATACATATATATATATACATATGCATATATATATATATATACATATATATATATACATATGCATATATATATATATATACATATATATATATACATATGCATATATATATATATACATATGCATATATATATATATACATATATATATATACATATACATATATATACATATATATATATACATATACATATATATACATATATATATATACATATGCATATATATATATATACATATATATATATACATATATATATATACATATATATATATACATATGCATATATATATATATACATATATATATACATATACATATATATACATATATATATATACATATGCATATATATATATATACATATATATATACATATGCATATATATATATACATATATATATATACATATGCATATATATATACATATATATATATATATACATATGCATATATATATATATATACATATATATACGTATGCTATATATGTATATAGATATATATATATATATATGCATATATGTATATATATATGTATATAGATATATGCATATATATATGTATATAGATATATGCATATATATATGTATATAGATATATGCATATATATATGTATATAGATATATGCATATATATATGTATATAGATATATGCATATATATATGTATATAGATATATGCATATATATATGTATATAGATATATGCATATATATATATATGTATATAGATATATGCATATAGATATATGTATATAGATATATGCATATAGATATATGTATATAGATATATGCATATATATATATATGTATATAGATATATGCATATAGATATATGTATATAGATATATGCATATAGATATATGTATATAGATATATGCATATATATATATATGTATATAGATATATGCATATAGATATATGTATATAGATATATGCATATAGATATATCTATATAGATATATGTATATAGATATATGCATATATATATGCATATATGTATATAGATATATGCATATATATATATGCATATATGTATATAGATATATGCATACATATATGCATATATGTATATAGATATATAGATATATGTATATAGATATATAGATATATGCATATATGTATATAGATATATGCATATATATATATATATATATATGCATGTATATATATATGCATATATATGCATGTATATATATATATGCATATATATGCATGTATATATATATATATATATGCATATATATGCATGTATATATATACATACATATATATGCATGTATATATATATATATGCATGTATATATATATGCATATATATGTGCATATATATATATATATGCATATATATATGCATATATATATGCATGTTAAAGTTAATTTTTTAATTCACAATTATTTGTTATTGTTTTTTAATTCAATGGTCAAAAGTTATTAAAATTGCTATCTTACTCTTAACTAGAATCATCTTAATCACCACAATACCACATTTACACCTTCTTAAAATATCTCCAAATTGTTGAAAACATTTTTTTGTTTCATAAATACATTTATTTCCAGAAATTCATTGGATTAAAATAGGAAGTGCGATTTTAGGGAAAATGGGCAAAAAACTATAAAAAAATTGTTTTTATGACTAGGCATTTATAAATGAATGAGCCCCCCCCCCATAAAAACTGATTTAATCTATTATTGTATTATCTTTTAATGGGAATACGTTAGTGTAGTATCAGTTCTGTTATCATAGGACCGTCCTCCCAGGAATTACCTCCTCCTTTTTAAGGGGATGGAGGAAATCCTTCCATGTCTTACATACTACTGTGAGGGAGGCTTAATGCAGTATCTGTTCGTTTGTCATGATACCATCTCCCCATGGACTACCTTCATTTGTTGGGGGGAGGGGGGCAGGTGGTAGTGTAGTATCTTTTCTGTTGCTATGATACTATACACACAGACATTACCTTCTACTTTTATGGTTAGATTTTCCCAGGCATAACCTCCTCTATTTTGGAAGGGATATTGTATTACTTGTTCTGTTGTCATGATATCATCCTACCAGACATTACCCCCTCCTCTGAGGATTAATGTAGTATATGTTCACTATTACCTCCTCCTTTGGGGATCAGTATATGTAGTTCGTTCATCATGATGTCATCCCAGTCTAGCAAAATGCGGAGGGAGCATATATTTACTAGCATATATATATATATATATATATATATATATATATATATATATATATATATATATATATATGTTTGTGTTTGTTGCATTGATAATTGTATTGATGGAAACATTTTCAAAACAGTAAATGATGTTGACAGACATTTGTCACTTTGTTTAAGGTCACCGCTTTAAACTCACTCTGATGTTTGACGAGCAAATCAAGGTGTTGTAATGGAGAGAAAAAAACTGTGCCACCAGAAAATAGGGCGAAGGTCTTGCAGGAAAGCTTAAGTGTTTGCAATGGGCAATAGCTACTAAGGTTAAATGTTCAAAAAGTGCTACTTACAAAGCCACAAGTGGTATGCTTCTGTAAAATGGGTCAAGATCTGCAGAATCATAACATAGAAATACACAAACACACACACGCACGCATAGCATACTATTATATTTATGCAAACATTTTGGCTACATATTTACAGAAATGTTTTGGCTATAGCTTCTTCCGGCCAAGTTGTTAATATGAAAACAAAATGATGAATGATGACTTTTATAAAATCTTACGAGGAAAATGACCAGGTGACAGATTGTTTTTCATTATTTTTTTTAACCCTTAAATGCTTTTTGTTTCACATATGATACATCCCAACAGAATTTTCTTAAAACTAATTGACCTTGTTTTTATGATACGCATAAAGGTAGACATAAAGGGGTTTCGTCATTAGTTCAAAGCGAATTTATTTGCTTAAAAACATAATTTCTAAAAAATTTAAAAAAAAATTTTTTTAATTTAATTTAATTTAAAAAAAATTTAATTTAAAAAAAAATTTATTTAATTAAAAAAAAAAATTTTTTTAAATAAAAAAAATAAAAAGTAAATTAAATGAGTAATTAAACTCATAAAAAGACAAACACAATCAATTATAGTTTTAGTTTTATTACATTTGCTGAGGATATTAATATTTACTGCGTTATATGCCATATTGCCAACCACACGTTTTTTGAAATTTGAAACACCTACCATTTGACAAAGAGGTCTTCCTCGAAATATATTATGGAACACGGTCACACAGATTACATCAGTGTTGAAGTCTTGCCTAATCAAGTAAGATTTGCTATATGAAAAAAAAAATTATTAAAAACGTTTTTGAAAAATATATAATTAAAATCACTTGTTTTGTCTTACTTCTCAACGCCGACATATTTCCATTTCTTGCATTGTGATAGCCTTCTAATACTCCTCTATATACATAATTTCTAATGTTTTTGCCAATAAAACCAACACGTAAATGCAGTTAGAATAATATAGAAATTTATCGTAGTTACTTACTCTCTCATGGGAATACTAAGTTGCGTATTTTTTCCACGAAATTTCAGAAATAGTTTTCTTCGTACTAGCAAAAAGCGATAGAAGCTAGGTAAAAATGGAAATTGACACATCCAGGTACCGTACCAATACCGCTCAAGGTGAGGGTCCTATAGACTAGTTTCAATAAACGTAGCGAAGTACGTTATTATATTGCTAATAACATGGTACAACAATAACAAATGAAAATTGGTGAATCAGAATCAAAGTTTGATATGTCAGCTTTACCCTTAAATGTTTTTTGTTTCACATATGATACTTTCCAACAAAATGCCTATTTAATATAATATTCAACGAAAATGTGTCAAACTGCAACTTGTTTCACATCTGCAACGAACCTGTTTGCAAGTGTGGGTAGGTATTAGTATGATGTTGCATCAGTACACCCGCTAAATAAGTAATCAGTATCTTCAATGTCACGGGCGAGTGTCATCAGTGTGTCAGCTGCCTAATTTAAGAGCCTAAACTTTTAAATCTGATCATTATAATGGTAAGTAAAAATTATTTTATGGTTCTCAGTGTATTATGATTATTTAGATGCGTATATTGCAACATCATTTAGTTTTGTTCAATCAATATATATATTTTCCAATAATCATTTATACTACTTTATATTACCCCTATCAAATATTTTTCACTTTTTTCAAACAAATAAAAAAATAAAGCATTTAAGGATTAATATAATGGTTGATTTTTATTTTCTTTCATTTATTGTGTATATTCTTTTATTATTAGTTTTCTTCTTCTTCTTCTTCTTCTTCTTCTTCTTCTTCTTCTTCTTCTTCTTCTTCTTCTTCTTCTTCTTCTTATTATTATTATTATTATTATTATTATTATTATTATTATTATTATTATTGCAACTACTATTGTTGCATAGCCACCCAAAGGGGTGTGGCACCAAAAGGGGATTTGTTACATAGTACTACTCCTGCCTGGACCGCGGCAGTTCTCTTAAACCAGTCAAACAACTGGTTACGGTCCCAAAAAGGCATTTGTTACATAACGCTTGTTAATTAAAACTTCTCCGAACCGAAAACAATACGAAAGTTTATGAGAAGATTATTAAGCGGTTTCAATCTTTTTTTAACATTTTCTGTAAGGCACTTTCAAGCGACATTTTCTTAGGGCGATTTTAAGCCTTTAAACTGTCAAACTATTTTCAACAATTCTCGTTAAAACATCTGCTCTTTAAACATTTCAAATTACGCACAGTTCATTAAACAGTTCGTTAGGCATATCTTTCGATTTTTAGTTCTTTCCGTTTCACAGATTAGGACCCAAAATGTTATGCACAAAAAAGTTACCTTGCGTTTTCTTTCGTTGCCTGGTCGTGATCGCTGTTGGTGCCGTCGTTTCGTTGTGTCTCTTTGGCTGTGATCGGTATCTGTGGATACAAACTTTATGACAGGCAGAAGACAAACGCGGAGACGATTTTCCTCAGAGAGATTCAATCTTTTATTCGTTATGGGGGTTTTCCCATTCGCTCCGTGATTCATTCATTATTTCTTCCTGCTGGGGAAATGCGACGAGAATTGCTGCTGGATCTCCCAGAGATCCAGCCCTTATGACGAGCGATTACATTCTCGATTCCCCGCTCCCACTTCCTGAGCACTTCAGATAGGTCGACCGTTCAGCTTGCTCCCAAACTAGTGACTAATTTTCAAACCTTAGTTTCTCCTAAAGAAGGAGTGACGTCACAGATGTACACTTGGGACAGTCATGCAAAAACATTTTCGTTCACTCATGTTTTCTGACCTTTTCTGACCCGATGTTGTATGTGTCGGCGTCGAGTTTTGAAACCCCGTTATAGTTTTTCAAAACACGAGTGACTCACAACGGTTCCCCTCGGTGCGTGTCAGCGTGACCTGCACCGAGCTCGACAAAGTTCACCCATTCTCATAATAAAAACTAGGGGACCTACACACTTTTAGGCATACGGAGCTCCTCATAATATAACACTATCATCACATTAGGTTTTGAACATGTAAACGAGTCAACAGTGCTTCATTTTTTATTCAAACAAAGTGGGGTGGGGGTAGTTTGCTGTCACTAAGAAGCTGAAAATCTGCTACTGCATTATAACATTTGGTTAGGCTTGAGACTTGTGTGCATTTCTATTTCATTTCAAAGATACCGACATCAACACACCGAGGGATACCCACGCATGTTTATCAACTCCCGCATCCATAACCATGCACGCAGGTAACATCCTTCCCAAGCTGTAAAACATCGACATACACACGTACACAAAAATCCGTTCACCCCACGTACCGAATTTACTATTAAAACTTATATACGCGTATACATTAAAGTATTGTGTGTAACTTCACTAATGTCTCGTAAAGAAAAATGAATAATTAAACATATTTATTGAGATTAAATGAAAAAAAATGTGAAAATATTAAAATACGAGTATAGATATTATGATATAGTTAATTAAAAAATATGTACGTAAAATAAACTTACTCTCAGGTTATATACACCCATACAGGCATAAATACACTCTTTGTACGCACTTACGCATACATAAATGTATGCACGCTAAATACATATATACACAGCATACACTTATATGAATATGCCAACGACTTAACCAGCATATGTATGCATAGATATTCACACACACACACAACACACATATATATGAATGAATAAATGTGAAATTTTTTTCCATTTATTACTCCTACGTTATAATCAAAACAGGTTACTGTTATTTAAATCAATAATACCACATAAAATCTTGATATTTGTATATATAGTGAAGATAAAAGATTAAGCGAGAACCTTTTGACTGCCTGATTAGCATAACTATTTTTTAAACCATTCATGATAAATGAATGTTTAGTATTATTAATTTGGAATTGCATTGGCTTATGTTTTCTATCTATATGCAATAGTTTCGTCTATATTTACAGTAATTAATTTATTTAATAAATAGATCGGAAAAATAATTAAAACACCTTAAGTTTTAACTCCATGCGCTCACTGACGACCTTACTGAAGGTCGTGGCTTGCTACGAGCGAGGCAGAAGCGAGAAGAGAAAGGGTGAGTAGGAGGGAGAGTGTGGTTGTCTCGCTTTCTCTCTCTCTTTCTCTCTCTCTCTGCAACCTTTCTCTCGCCCTCTGTTTTGCAGTTTTTACATTTTCCTTGAAAAATTAATAACTAAAAAAAAATTATTAATTCAGTTAATGACTAATTTATAAACTTTAACAAAAGTTTAATAGCACTGTGATCTGCCCAGATTACGAAAAAAAATAGAGATTCATATTTTAGTATGATTGTAGATTTACATTTTCCGCCCCCCCCCCAATTCTGCTTTTTTAAAACTTGATGGAACGAAGAAAAGCAAAAAAAACAAAAAAACAATTATTTTAGAATTTAAAGTAGGGGAAAATTTTTCGGTCCAGTTTTAGGGCAGTTAACTAAATTCTTTTTTATTATGGGAGTTAAATCCGCTGCGTTTTTTTTTTGAGGGGCTGCTACTTTTTTCGGAGATTACGCATGTTTTTGTGACCTTGCCACTCGGACTTAGGGTTAGTGGTAAAATATTTTTGTTAAGTTCCCTAAGAAAATATAATGGTCCGGAAATGTGAGAACATTTTACGTTATATATATATATATATATATATATATATATATATATATATATAACTGATCCCTCACTCTAAATTCTAAATTATTTGCCGTTTTCCACAGTGTTAACACGTAATCGCCTAAAAAAGCAGAATGCCATTTTTTCGGGGTGGTGGGGTATTAATGTAGTGTGGTAGTCTTCAAATTTACCCATATATAATTTTTTTAAATCTTATACTTTTTTTTTACTATACGCCCCTTTCTTATTTTAATTTTAAGCAACTGATTTTAGTTGTGTTTACCTTTCCGGTGAAAATTTAATAAATAATTTTAAAATGATCGAACTAATTAAATATCTTATTTTTATAGTATAAATAAAAATATTGAAACTTTGGATATTATTATAGATCCCCCCACCAGTTCATCTCTTAGCAATGCAAACTTTTCCATTCCCAATTCCATTTGAATGTCCTAGCTGAAAATTCTGGTCGTGTTTATCAGATTTTCCAGTTCCTTTTTGCAAATAGCTCCAGGGCGTCCATATACATGAGGTGGTCTATTCTTTCTTCTGTCTCTGTATCCAGTATCACGTTTCCTGAAGTGCTTTGTTTCTGTTGATTCTGGCTGTTCTGTTCATGTTCTTCCTCCGTTTATGTTTTGATAAAACTGGTTTCATTGTTTTCAAAGTTCCTTTTCAATTTTTATATGCATCGTTTCAATCTTCCTTCTTTTGCTGCTATCTTTTGTTTTAGTTCTTCATGTTTCTTATTTAGTCTTTCCTTGCGATTCAGATTTCTGCTCTTCCATCGTTTACTGTTCTCCTTCATCCTATTTACAGTTTTAGCTTCCTTTTGAAGTTTGGTGATCTGGGTTTCCAGTCTGATCTCTCATCCAGATTTCGTCTGTCCATTCTTTTGATCAGTCTTCTTTTCCCTTTTTAGTTTCATACTTATTGATTTTGCCCGCGCATATATCAATTTGTTTAGATCTGTGATAGTGTCTGTTGGGATGTACGTGGGTACTCTGTTTACATTCTCTGTGTCAACTTTTAACTTCTTCCAATCTTTGTTATTATTATTATTATTATTATTATTATTATTATTATTATTATTATTATTATTATTATTATTATTATTATTATTATTATATAGTAATCTAAACTTTTGAATGTTTTTAGTTGGATTTTCTTGTTGAACATCAAGTCAATTCCCTTGACTTTAGCCATTCAAGCTGTACTTTAATACTTTCGCCGTTCTGAACAGGCAGGCCTTTTGTAGAATTGGAAAAATAATTGTCTCTCGTCAATCTATTTAAGCCATTTATGGTGGCTTTTTGTCACTAAATAATCTACCGTATTCATTAGTGTATCAAGTTGGTTTTCATTCTTTCCAAAAACTTTAAGGTCATTAATGAATATTAAGGGGTTGACTGTAGGAAGCCCTTCCACAAGTTCATATCCTGCCTTCACATTACGTAAGAGAAGTGTCATCGGGATAAAACTAATGACAAAAAGCAAAGAGGGAAAGACTATCGCCCTGGAAAATCTCCCGATTTTTTCTTTATCTAATGCAACACCTCCTGAAGTTAAATTGGTTTCCCAATTCTTCATGCTGTTCTTTAAAGCTGTTTGAATGTTGGGTGCTATTCCGAAAATCTCCAAGCATCTGTGTATCAATGTCAAATGCTTTCTTATAATCTATCCACCCCATGGCAAGGTTAGTAGTTCTTCGTTTGCAGTTTCTCAGGATCATTTTATCGATCAGAAGCTGATCTTTGGTGCCATGTGATCCTTTTCAGCAGCCTTTCTGTTCCTCATGCATCAAATTATTTTAGTCCGAATGACCATAAATACTTTCAGACAATAGGTTAGTGAAAGGTTTCCACATAACTGAGAGGCAATTGATTGGTGTACAGTTTGTAACTTCACCACCTTTTGTCTTATCTTTTATCAAGACTGTAGTGCCCTTTGTCAGCCACTTATTGTTGCTGCAAGAAATGTATGAAGAGCCGGAAGGTTTTTAAACCAGTATTCCTGGACTCCGTCAGGTCCGGGTGCTTTCCAATTTTAAAGTTTTTTTAACCCTCTCTTTCAGTGTCTCAACGGTGATTGTTATATTCGTTTGTCGTTCTACTTTAGAGGACACCCCCGTTCAATATGTTTGATTTATTCTGCATCATATTGATGTTTTATTCCTTTTTCCAAATGCCTTTGCAGAATGTACGAGATTGGTCAGCATCAGGTATAACGCCAGTTCTTCTTTAAATTAATTCTAGTTGTTCAAAAAGGAGTTTCTGGTTATTTTCGAACAGTTTGCTTTGCCGATACTGCTCAATTCTGTCGCTGTAATGTTTAACTTTGGCAGTTTTAGCTACGCCACGCTGTTTCAGTTCTTCAGTTACACACTTTAAACCTTTTCGATGCATGTCGAACTTACGGATTAGTCTTTCACAAGCACTCTGACTTTTGAGTTTGCCATTTCCGACAGCTTGCACTTTACTTAAATCCTTTCTGAGTTGTTTTATCTGCCCATTTAACCGTTTCTATCACCAGGTATCTTTCTTTACTTCTTTTATCTGTTTTTTCATTCCGAGTAGCTTTGACACAGTATTGCCAGCATATTTAATAATTTTATTACACTGATCAAGACAATTTGCTAATAAAATGGCAATACTTCATTCACTTTGTTGGTGACAGCTTTAAGTCTTTTCCTTTTGACAAATCGCAGGTTTGGCGGCTGTTCTAAATTGCCAGTTCTTAACTTCTCGTCTAACAATCTGAAAATATCAATATCTTCTTCTGTCATCCCATGCTCTATCATACTTTTACGATTGCATCTGTGGAAACAGCCCGATTACCACTAGTTACAATATTTTTGTTCCCAGAGTTAATTGTTACTTCTACTCTAGACCTTTCTTCAACTTCATCAAGTTTATTGATCTCCATAAGCATGTCTAAATATTCTCTCTCAATTTCTCTTTTCAGTTCTTCAATTTCAATAGCAGATAACCATCTATTAGTTCTAATAACCCGGGCTTGTCCTGCAAGTTTTTGTTCTGATAATTTAAACAGGTCTAGCTCATTCCAGCTTCGGTGCATTCGTTGTCTATATCGTCTCTTAGGAGGATCACTCTTCAAGTAATATTTCATCACAATTCTATTTAAGGCCTTAGTGTTAATGCTTGGAAGGGTTTGCCGGATGACGACTTGAGAAGCCTCGTTCGTTCTCTTGATGGACGTGGGGCCTGTACTTGACATTCCGGACCCACTTACGCCGTTTTCGGTTTGATAATTTTCAACTTTTATTGAAATAATACGAGGAATAGTTTGTGTAAGGTTTTCCTTCCCTAGTATTTTTTATTGAGACACCATCTCTAGGAGAGTTGCTATCCAAAACTTAAGACCAAACGCAATTAAACCCCGACGGATATCAACCTGGTATTGTCAACCTTTGCATTCCATCAGGTATCCTTTGAGATGTTGCGTTCGCTATGGCTTACTAAAGATTCTCAACCCCCTATGCCGTGGCTGGGATTATTATTATTATCATTATCATCATCACCATTACTATGATTATCATTATTACTACTACAACTATTATTACATTCTATTTTTAATTTATTTTTAATTTTTATTATTATTGTTAATATAATTATTATTATGGCCTATTCTTCTTTTTTTCTTCTGTTTTTTTTTTTAATAAACGAAGACGCTTGAAGTCATACAAGTTCTGTTTTGCACAACAATTGACACTTATATAATGGACACTGTTGCTTTCTTTTTGGTCGATGCTGTTGTTTGTGCAGTTAATTTTCTTCGTGGAAATTGCTCAAAACAAGGCATGAAGCCACTTGATATAAGGAACTAACAAGAACGAAATATGATTATCGCAAAGACGGGAGACGCCCATTGACCTTCGTTTTGAAAATACAAAGTCTATAGGTAGGAGAAAAACAGTCAGCAGGAAAAGAGTTCCACAAGCTTGCAGTTTTTTAAAAGAAGCTACTAGAATAGGAAGCTATATTACAATGAGGTATTAAAACAGCGAATTGATGGAGACCACTAGACCAACGAGTCAAACGAGTTGAAACAAAGGAAGCAGGGAATAGATAAGACAATTCTTAAGAACACATGCCATAAGAGTATTTATAGAAAAAACTGAGACTATTACTAATCAAATGATTTATTTAATCCGCGAGACTGGATATAAACAAAGGATACCACGAAGTGAAAAATAAGACTCTCACAGGAAGCGAACATGGGACTACCTAACCTGGGAGCCGTCGTGGACCACTGTTCTAACGTGCCATATGTCTCTAGAAAACCAAATCGTACAAATAACTCGTCCCTCAATCTCTTTGGCAAATCTTTGTTTACATCTTACTAACAATGTGTGAGATAGCGAATGGGATGCCCGGATGGAAGGGGTTGAGTGGCACCCTAAAAAAGAGGGTGGTAAAGCAGAAGTCGATGAAACCACGTGACTTCCGTCAGGGGGGATCTTAGTCTCTTTTCCTGCTGACAATTGAAATGAGTGGACACGGAACGTCGCCGCTCTTGCGTATGATATAGTTAAGTGTAACGAGGCATACAATTTATCTGTCTATCTATCTGTTTGCCTCTTACTCTCTCTCCCTCCCTCCCTCACACATACACACGCGCGCGTGCGGAGTTGTCTGTTCTGTTTTAAATTAAACCTTTATAAACCAAACAACAGTGTCCACGTGTTTTGTTTTTTATCAGCAGCCGAGTTTCACAGTGAAGACGAAAATCTGTCAATACAACGAAAAGGATGCGGTTGTATAACGGGTAAGGCGTAATGATACAACTATAACCATATCTCATTGCTTCACCAGGCAGCGAAATACGATTAACTTTTTTTGTTTTTGTTTTAATATTGTAAATTTATTTTCGACAGTATCTTATGCATTAAGCGGCTTTGACAATTTTCCACTTTGAGTTATTCTTAGTTTATACCCATCCCTGCGAATTAAATACATAATTTCTTTAGTGATATTACCCGTGCAAACAACAGCGTCAAGAAAAAAAGAAGCCTGATACATAACATGCTGCCGGAAATAAATTTCCAATATTAAAAACGTAAACGAATTATCAGTTACAAACCTCGTTTGTCGAATCGGAACTTGATATAATTCTGAAAGATCATATATCCATGAATGTAGCCGCAGGCGACAGTTATTGAGCTTACATGCAGGTTTAGTTTACGAAAGCTTTTATCAGAAAAACAGCTGCTCTGAGTATATGCCAACAACATACTTAGTATTACAATGGATATAATTGGAATAAAAGCCTGATGCAATTATAAATTTGTATGTGCGCATGACAGCGGCCATTTTTTATGTTCGTAAAGACGCAGATGATTTATTCAAATGCGAACGAGTTGAGAAGTGTAAGAGTTCTACAGAATGAAGATGATGAAAAGATCTTTTATTTTATATACACACAACAAATAAAATTATGAAACACTCTCAATTAAATAAAAATAAATAAATAAAATAACATTTACTGCCGTTTAATTTGACTGATAATTTTCATCTTCTGTGATCCGAAAAAAATAGCAATCTCGCAGTCAACAACAAAAAAATATATATACACACGAGGCGGAGAGAAACCGAGATAAAGAAATAGAAACACTTGAGGAGGGGGTATACCTCCGAAATATTGTGATATTCTGGCGTCACACATATCACTTTAGTGACAAGAAAAAATTGAAGCAAGTAAGATTATATATATATATATATATATATATATATATATATATATATATATATATATATATATATATAATCGCCATGTCATTCAGTATTCAATGTTCCTTCTTACTACCAGGTATACTTCCGCATTGTTATAGTCTTCTAAAAATTATCTATATAAATAAAAATAAATACAATAATAAAAATAAATAGAAGATAATAAATAAAAAATGATGAATAAATAAAATAGAATAAAGAATGATTGGGAGTAAAGTGACGCGATGTTTATTGTGAGATATGAGACGAATATGAAGAATCAATTGAATAAAAAAACTATTCTGTATAGATCAATAAATAATATTTATTAAATATTTACAACTGAAGAAGAATTACTTATTAATTTAGACCTATTAATAGAAAATCGCTGTGCAACACGTCCAATCTAAAATGTCGGCTTGTCTGCAAATGCAATTAACATAACTCAGTC
Source organism: Sepiola atlantica (assembly GCA_963556195.1). Lineage (NCBI taxonomy): Eukaryota > Metazoa > Mollusca > Cephalopoda > Sepiida > Sepiolidae > Sepiola > Sepiola atlantica. The sequence continues at coordinate 72,710,266 of OY744531.1, forward strand.
TTCAGACCTCTTTGCGGCAAGAGAGATAACCAAGGGCAAACAGTTACTTCCCTTTTAAATATAAAAATGTTGCATGTTTATTTACTCTTTTAAATATATTTTCTAGATGAAATATGTTTCATCTTACAGGGAGTATACTAAATTTGTTATCTATATTTTATTTTTAATTTTATATAACTTAAATTGGTTCGGTGGCTAATGTTCTATTCAATATTTTTTTTAAACAATTGAAGTGTGTCTGACGTTTGTTAATTTATGCTTACAGTTATCTGATCGATATTAGTTTGAAGGTTAAGAATTTTTCTCCATTTTAATAATTTCCTATTTATAATACTTTAGTATTTAAACTTTGATAATATTCCTTTGACTAAAGGAGAGTTGATATTTAGATCAACTCTCCTTTAGGCATACAATAAAAGTCATAAAATAAAAGATGAATAACTTCATTTTAATTATTAAATGGGTCACTACATAAATAAGCCATTCTTTAATACAGAAATCAAATACGAATTTAGCTTTAAACTTTGAATTATTGATTAAGTTTCATACGTTAATAATTCAATTCAAATTATGAAATACGCATACATAATATATATATATTTCGAGCCCGCCGACCGTTGAGAATAAACTTCCTGCACTGAAGATTGCGTTAGCATGAAACATCGATGTCTGTAGGTAATAAATAATTAATATTTATTTATAAATATTATTATAAGACCCCTTCGCCAAAGGTCGGGCACTCTGAGTGAGTTTAATAACAAGCAGTACAGTAGCTTCATGCAAGATCCAAACAAAAAAAAATTTGTTCATCACTTTAACTGTTCGTGTAAATTAGCCGCCAACTCGCTATTTACAAAGTTAAATTTCTCTTTAATTATTAGCTAATTCCCTGTGGCGGAGGCGTTAACGCTCTTGACTGCGAATCAATGTTCGAGCCCGCCGACCGTTGAGAATTAACTTCCTCCACTGAAGATTGCGTTAACATGAAACATCAATGTTTGTAGGTAATAAATAATTAATATATATATATATATATATATATATATATAGTAGAGAATGGTAGTTTGCTTGAAGCATTGCTGGGTATAGTAGTAGTAAGTTTTTGAAAGGCTGTGGGCAATGCAAGTTCCGGGTAAGATGCAAGTTGTAAGGAACAAAAACAATAACAATAAATCGAATACGAAATATGACTTACTATTTATTTTTCCTTTTTTTCTAAAATCTTACATAACAGCAAGAGTGTTTTTAGCTGTTCGTGTGATGTCCGGGTGATTAAAAATCACTATTTGATATTTCGGGAAAAGATTTCCCTTTGTCAAAAATAATTAAACCAGAAGAAATTTTGTTTTTCTCCGACTGTGTAGAGAATACTACATTTGTAGTATTCTCTACACAGTCGGAGAAAAAAAAAATTCTCGACAATCGATACGAATGTTTCTGATTGTTTTTGATTCACGGAACAAACTGGAAATGGTCGAAGCAGTTTACGGTTTAAAAAGCTGCATTTTTTAAAGGCAGACAACACTAAGCATGCGAATGGAACACCAAAAGAGTTAGGTTAGGGTTAAGGTTAAAAATAATTTTCAAAAATAGCTCTCCCAAAAATAAAGTTAAAAAAACTTCCTAACGGAAAAGAAGGGAAAAGAAATAAATTTGATTCACTTACTGATTTGAAGAAAATTATTAAACGCATTCTTAACACGGATGTGGTGTGAGTAATTGACCCTAACTTTCAATCAGGGAAAATGAAAAGGTGTTTCATTTTATGTCGGCACTAACTGACTGTTCGGCGACGGCTCGATCATTTCAAGTTTGTTCCGTAAATCGCAATCGGAAATATTCGTGTCGATATCGGTACTGTTCTGAAGAAATACCGTAAAGTAAGCACCCCCCCAAAACAAAATTGGTGCTCGTTATTTTCGTTACCAAAAAGCACCAACATGAATCTGTTCAATTTGTTGTTTCTTTCCACATATTCGTCTATGTTGTTAGAAAACAATTATTCTACTTTTCATAACTTTCTTTTGTTGTAATATTTAGTCCTGATTGATATCTTTTCTTATCATTGTCATATATGAATAAACTTGGAAGTATTTTTACTCACATTCAGTGAATTCGTCCAAGCGTCCGTTTTGGAGAAAGTACCGAGTTAATATGGGTCGACTGTCTGTTTATATGTGTCAAATGACTTAACTTCGATTAACTTCAGGCTGAAAAGATAGAAAACAAAACACTTACTCTACCACTAACTCCGAGTTACAAGCCCTTTCAACAAACGACACCATCGTAAATTACTTTAACCTACAGACGCCAGTGTTTCAAGCTTTTGCTATCATCAGTGTATTAAGTGACAATTTCAGACGGTCGTCGAACACGAACCCAATACAGAATCAGTCTTGACTCTGAAAGATAGCGCTCTAACCTCACGCCTACGGGAAATTATCACGTAAAGAAGGGAAATTAAGTTATATTTGTGCGTTAAGAAAGCAGGTCACAGATAGTAGACAGTCGAGAGTGTTCAACGAACGTTTTCGGAACTTTGTTTATAGCTAGGTGACAGTCTATTTTAGCAGGCCTTAACTTTAATTTCTTACAGGGGCTAATAACAATATTTGATAAAATTGTCGTTTCCCAACTAAAATGGCGAACAATAAATCGTCTGCAGTTTCCTGACCTCAAAAATGAGTAAGTAACCCCAAATAAATTAGTTTGGACTAATTTGAAATTTACCTTAAATTATTTTAAAGGAAATACAGTTGGAAAATTAGTCCAACACAATTTATTTAGGTTTACTTACCAATTTGTTAGGTCGGAAAAAATCAGAAAACTGCAGACGATTTATTGTTCGTCATTTTGGTTTGGAAACAACTATTTTACCTAATATTTTATTAAATGAATATCAAATTATTTTAGCCTACATATATACACATAAATGAATAAATGCGAAAGTTTTTTTTCCATCTATCCTAACTATATTAACATCAACACTGACTAGGCTTATTTCCTTCTAATAATATAAGAATATTTTCAAATACCGTATCTACGTATAAGAATCTCCATATCTCTCAAACAAATCTCGAAATTGCTCATTTTCATATTTATTTATTTTTAAGTTTCTAATAACTTAATATACATTTCTAATTTGTATTACCAAATTTTCTTCTATGCATTTTCAAGGGACATAATTTACAAGAAACTTTCATGAAATGTCGCTGAGATGTGGAGAACAGATACTACACTTTAATCTTAGCCAGGAGACCAAGTAACCATAAATAATAATGTTTTTGTTACAAGGCATTTTAAAATGAATGAAATGAAAAATACAACTCCATTTAATCAAATACCTTATAATGGGATGGGTAGTGTAGTAAGAGCTCAAAATTCTTGTTCTGAAAAGTTATAAACATACACAGTCTGAAATTAAAACCCTTTTCACT